>CM053565.1:20056373-20442915 GCA_028646485.1 Cryptoprocta ferox | reverse complement strand
TGACCCCTTAGGTGAGACCCTTGGCCTCTAGGGGCTTCAGTTGATTCTCTTGTGGTATGAGGGAGAGTGCTCTGGAGGGTGGCAGAGGCAGTGTCCTCCCGTCTGTCCACTTGGGGTCTCAGTTTCCTCTCTACCCAAAGCTGGGCTGGGGACCATGCCCCAGCTTGGCCTCAGCCCATGCTAATGAGATGCTAATGCTCCAGACCAGATTGGCTGTGGCATCAAAGTGTGTAGGGACCCTCCTGACAGCTTGAGAAGGCCCCAGACACTCCGGGCAGCTTGAACTCTAGGCTGGGATGTTTTCCCAGCAACCATACCTGTCACTTCTCATTATAGCTGGTGCCCACAGTACCTGCCAGGGGGCTGTGGGGCATAGCTGGCCAAGTCCTTCCCCAGAGCCCCAAGTCCTTCCCCAGACAGGCTGGTGCCAGGTCTGGTGGGGTCTCTGGGGCTTCCGGAAGCTTCCTCAGTGCCAGGATCAAGTCTTGCCCATTCCAGATCCCCTTGGCTGCAGCTCAAGTGCAAGGTCTCACAAGGACCTCACATGCTCAGAATGACATATGACCTTTCTTTGTTTTGACTTCTCTGTCCAGCGCCTGTGACAGTTTGTGTTCAGACAAATTTCCACTGTGACACAAGCTTTCTTCCCTGGATGCTTAGAATTCAAGAACCTTAGAAGGTCAGAAATGATTAGCAAATGCAGGGGGGTTTTATTTTTAGCATTTGTTTTGGGTTTACTTTAAAAATTGTCCAACTAATATATCTGCAAATCAAAAAAAATTGTAAATATCAAGGGCTTATAATAAAAAAAGCACAGTCTTTCCCCACCCTTCCTACCTCTACTTTTTCTTTTTATGGGGACAGCACATTTTTAGCTCTTTCAGCATCCTGTTTGCTGGGTGCCTTCGTATTTTTAAGTAATACATGGACAATGCTGCTTCTTGTGTTATCATTATTAGACGCCATCTACTGACTTCCTGCTATGGTAGGCATTCAGAGGATTTTGCTCTGATACCCACCCTACTTCTATCCCTTCCTGTACAGGAATAGTAGAGTATAACTATACTCTCCTAAAATTATAGTACTTTAAAACAATTTTAATGTTTGTTTTGAGAAAGAGAGGGGGGAGGCGGAAGAGCAGAGAGAGAAGGGGACAGAGGATCCAAAGCAGGCTCTGTACTGAAAGGAGAGAGCCCAGTGCGGGGCTTGGACTCACGAACTGTGAGATCATGACCTGAGCTGAAGTCAGATGCTTAACCTCCTGAGCCACCCAGATGCCCCTAAAAGAACAGTCCTTTTAGTCAGTATAGTTACACTGTACTTTTGGTTAAATCTAGAACCTCAGGATGATGATGATGTAAATGTGGCTCACTTGGGAGGCGAGCAATGGATTATGAGTTTATTTTCTTTCTCATACTTTTTTTTCCATTGTGGCAAAGAAAGTTGGTGTTCTTTAGATATCTATCTGTTCCATATATGTCTCCACTTCCGTTCCAATTAGGTGTGACTAGAGCTCTCCCTTTGGGTTAGGGCAGTGAAGAGGCTGCCTGCCTCTGCCATCTGTCTGTCATTTCCCTAGCAAGCAGACTGTGTAGGCCAGGAGTTCCACAGGGTCCTCCAAAGGGAAGACTGGCTGGCCAGTATGGAATATGATGTAGGAAATAAGCTCTTACTATCTATCATTAACTTCTGGTATTAACTACCTGGGAAAATACACCCAGAGGCAATAAGCATCTCACATTTTCAACTGCATTGTTTTCTTACATTTTTCCAAATGGTGCAGCCAATCTGCCCTACCATTATCGTCAGTATTTTGTTCACAACTGTTGTCTTATATCAGTTCATCTATCAATCCCTCCTGTTTCCCTGGATTCTTCCCTCTTGGAGCCCTGAATTTCCTGTTTCAATCTGGCCTATTACTCTGTAGGCCTGCTGCAAATCTTTTATCCTTGGAATTCCTATGCTAGCCAACTGTGCTGAATCTTCTGTTTCCTAGGTTCTGTTTTTTTTAAGTTTATTTATTATTTGAGACAGCGAGCAAGTGGGGGAGAGTCAGAGAGAGAGGGAGAGAGAGAATCCCAAGCAGGCTCTGAGCTGTCAGCACAGAACCCAATGCGGGGCTCGAAAACTCACAAACCATGAGATCATGACCTGAGCTGAAGTTGGACACGTAACCAACTGAGCCACCCAGATTCCCTAGATTCTATGTTTTAGATTTACTTTCCACTTTGGCTGGAGAGCACATTGTCTGATAGCTTACTAAGTAAAATTGTGTGCCAAGTGAATTTTCTGAATCCTTCTATATCGAAAAAAATATTTATATTCAACATATATCTTAATTGTATGTCTAGGTCTCGAATTCTATATTGAAAACAACTTCTCCCAAGGCATTTAAAAGGCATTGCTTTACTATTATGTAGTATGCGGTGTTCCTCTCAAGAAGCCTTGTAGCCATCTTGATTCATGTTCCTTCCTATGAAACCTGTTTTTTTCTAGTTGAAAGCTTTAGGTATCATCTCTTTGACCATAGTTTCCGACATTTTACAACAGTATGCCTTGGGGTGGATCTATGTACCGTTCTGGGTACTTGTGCTCTTTGATCCAGAGATTGCTTCTTTCGGTGCTGGGAAACACACCTGAATTATTTCTTTGGTAATTCCCTTCCTTCCATTTTCTCTGTTAACTGGGTACCAGCTCCTGGGTTGATACCTGCATGAGTTAACCATGGCTGCAATATGCTACAGAACAAACCAACCCTGACTCAATGGCTTAAAACAAAATGATTTTTTCTCTGGGGTCTATGGCTGAGAGTCATTGATTTAGTCTGAACTTGGTGGAGTGGCTGTGTTGACTGGCTTCCCCATACAAGTGGGAGTAAGTTAGGGGGTGGCTGGTTTAGGATGGGGCTGGCTGATGGAGTTTAGCTCTGCTCTAAATGGGTCTCACCCTCACTGTGGGACCAGTGGGCTAGTCCAAGCATGTTCTTAGCCTGGTGATGGCAAAGAAGCAAAAGCCCAATTCATAAGAGCTTTTAAGCTTTTGGTCACACCCCCCACCACTAATGGCCCACAGCAAATCAGATGGCAACACCCCAGAATCAAGAGACCCCTTTAGTGAGGCAAACAGCCAAATTACATGACAAAAGGTCTGAATAATGGGATGAGCAAAGAACCAGGGCAATTAGTGCAATCAACCACCGTCCTTCAAATCATGTATTTCTACATCTATGTCAGTCATAAAGACCAACTTTCTAGAAGATTTGGTTGACACTGGTTTATAATACATGTTGTGTTATATTTCACATTTTTTTAATCTTCTAGAGCTCTTTCCTGCTCTCTAATTTTTCCTTTTTCACAGTATTCTATTCCTATTTTCTGAATCCAATGTATTTTTATCTCAATTAGAATATTTGTTGTTCTGTAAAGTTCTTACATTTAAAAAACGACTCACAATTCTTTACATTATTTCTTTTCCCCTCTGCATCATCCACCTGCCTTTGTTGGGCTTGATCCCCACCTTAGTGGTACGAGCTCATAGCATGAGCTCTCGAATGTGAACTTGGAGGCTGACTGCCTGGACCTCTAGCTCAATTCCCTGGCTTATTAACTAGATGACTGTACTTGGGTTTGGCTTCTTTCTTCCTCAAAGTCTTCATCTGTAAAATGGGAACAGAAATAGTAGTTTACCTCAAGAATTATTGGGAGCATTAGAGAAGCCAACACATGGAAACCACCTGGAAGCACCTGGCATGAAACCTTAGTTACCAGTTGTCCATGGTAGAATCTCTTCTCAAATAAAGAAGTATTTGTGGTACTGGAGATCAGATTGGCTGTTTTATGTTTAGTGTTGAAATTTGTGGAAAGGTGGACTTCAGTGTAGAGTACTGGCTGGGGTTCCTGCTGTTGCCATTGGATATCATATTGGCATTTTCAACTTTTTTTTTGTACTAATAGCAATTTTTCCCCAACAAAGGGGGATGCGGTGAGGAGTTCTATCACTTAAGAGGCAAGGAGCCTGGGGTTCCCAGTAATTTTGTTTAGATTTCCATGTAATCCCCCTGTTTCCAGCTCTGGAGATCAATCTCACCTCTATGTGGTTGGTACCCAAGCCCCCGGGGGTTGCTATAATTTTAGGAGGTCCTAGGAAAGAAAGACGATAAAGCCATCTCTAACTAGACGTCAAGGCTACACTTTCACACTGTTTGAGCTGCAGGACTTCTCATTTGGTGAAACTTTCCATGGCAGCCCATATGTAAAGACCTGCCCTTCATGGAGTGGGTAGGGCCCTCCAGGCCCCCATTACTCTCTCCACACCAATATCCCTCTGAGACACTGGATCTCCAGCACTCACTTTGAAAGCCCTAAGACCCAACCATCCCTGCCCTCAGTTTATAGACGACAGAACTTAGGCTAAGAGAGCAGAATGTCTGGAACGTGGCCTCTGACCCCAAGTTCAATGCTCTCCTGCCCACACTTTGTTAACTTCTGCATAGAGGGTATGTGGTTGATTTTCATTTTGCTGTTTAAAAAAAGTTAAGGATATGTCTCAACTTCCTCCCCACAAACTCCTTCAGGGTCTAGCATCTCTGACTATTTTCATCTTTGCCACCTCTGGTGATAATGACAAGGAGTCTGGAATTGCTACCTGCCAGGGACAGAAGCTCTACATTTTATCTGTCCTAAAATGTTCAATACATTTTGAACATTTTAAAATGGAGGTAAGGTCGCCTCCACCAGCCTCTGTGATCTGAGCTCCCACTGGTCCCCTTTGGGTGCCTCAGTCCCAGCCAGCAGTGTCCCTGCACCCACACTCCCGCGCATCTGAAGAGCCTCCCAGGCCATGGATTCTAACAGCCAGACAGTCGAGGACACCCCCATCTTCCATTGCTTTGTCTCTCCATGGCAAAATTCTATCTTCTTTCAAATTTCAGCATGAATGCCACTTTTTTGAAGAAGTCTTGGCTTGAGCGAGTTACTAATCTCTTGAGCTTCATTTATTCTTCTGTAAAATGGGTGCATGGGGCATGCCTTCCTGGTTTAGGGGAAGATCAAATATGCTCATGTGCAACTTGGCACAGCGATGGTCACACACACACACACACACACACACACACACAATGGCCCAGCCAATGTTAGCTATTATTATTGTGTGTGCATCTGTTGTAAAAATGTCCCATTCTGTTCTTTGGTGTATGTCTAATTTCTCTGCTTGATGGGTGGGTCTCAGCTCTGACTGCACATTAGAATCACCTAGGGGGCTTTTTAAAAACATGGTTTCCTGAGCCCCATTTCAGATCAATTGACGCTGAATCTCTGGGGATGGGGCCCAGGCGCCAGTCTTTTAAAAGCCTCCCAGGCCAGGATTTTATCAGATAACCAGGGTTGAGAATGCTGAGTTAGCCTAGGAGCTGCCTAAGAGCAAAGACCAGGCGCTGTCCATTTTTAAATCTGTGATATTGGGATTTATACTAAGACATAGATATTTAGTCTTTGTCCCATTTCTGGCACAGAGCCCCTAAAACCCTTGGACTTTCCTAAGTGACGAGAGCATATAAAGGTGTTTTTTTTTATGTGAATGAGGTGACTTTTAGAAAGCCCCTAAGTCACTTAAGGAGGGGGGCTGGTTAGCAGAGGAGCCAACCCTGTGATTAGAAGCTTGAAACTTTGAGTCCCTCCCTAACTTCTGGTGAGAGGAGAGGGGAGTGGGGCTGGAGATGGAGTGCAATTGCCAACAGCTGATGATGTAATCAACTGTGCTCATGTATTGAAGTTTCCATAAAAACAAAAAAGATGGATTCTGAGAGCTTCCAGGTTGGTGAACACGTGGAGATGCAAGGAGAATGGCATGCTCAGAGAGCATGGACGTTTTGCACCCTTTCCGCGGACCTTGTCCTAGTGCCTCTCTTATATATGGCTGTTCCTGAGCTGTGCCCTTTCATAATAAACCAGTAACCTAGCGAGTAAAAGATTTCCTTGAGATCTGTGAGCTGCTCCTATGGATTAATCAAACCCAAGAAGGGGATTGTTAGAATCTCCAGTCTATAGCTGGTCAGTCAGAAACACAGGTGACACTGGCAGGGTAGGGGACAGGTGGGAGTGGAGGAGACAGTCTTGTAGGACTGAGCCCTTAACCTGGGGCATGTGATGCTTTCTCCAAGTAAGGAGTGTCAAAGTGAGTTGAATTGTAGGGTGTCCAGCTGGTGTCAGAGAATTGCTTGGCAATACAGGAGAAAGCCCCATACATTGGTATGGGTGTCGAGTGGTAATATCATATAAACACTGTGCATCCAGGATTCCACCACTGTTGAATGGATGAATGAACAGACATGTGTTAGAAACTAAGTCCAAGCTGGAATGAGAGGATCTTTGTGGATGACCAGACCTAGCTGGCTGACCGGGGTTCCAGCACAGGGCCAGGGGCAGCTGTGCTACCAAGGGGAAGGGGTTCTGCTCCTAGGTCTGGGGATCAACTTATCTCACTAAGTACTTTCATTAGACCTCATCGCAATCCCATGAGTAGACGTTATTATTCCTTCTTCCTATTGCCCTATTGGACAGAAGAGGAAACTGTGGCCCAGAGACACTGACTTGTGCCCTCCCCTCACTGTCTCCCACTCAGACAGCTGCAGAGCTAGGCCAGGGCCCTGTGTCTTGTGAGTGAGTCCTGTGCTTGGAATGAGGCTCAGAGCCACTCAGTCTTCTGGGAGTGAGTCATACAGGGAGAAGGCAGAATGGAGAGCCCCCTCTGAGAAGCTGGTTCCAGGGCTGGGGTTCCTCTTGGGGACATGTGGGAGGTGGCCTGGGGAAGCTAGGGCAGTAGTAGAACTCTGTGTGTGTGTGTGTGTGTGTGTGTGTGTGTGTGTGTGTATTGTGTGCCGCTCTGCGTGTGGCTGTGCTTGTGTCCTTCTTGCTGTGCGTGGTGTGTGTGGCTGAGCATGTGTCCTGCTGCAGTGCTGTGTGTCACGTGTGCTGCCATATGGCAGGTGTGTCTGTTGTTGCATGTTGGGTGTGTGCCATGACTTCAGACCCCCACGAGCTCCCTAGAGCCTGCTCCTGGCCATAGGGAGACCAGCTCCCTAGCTGGGAGTTCAGGGACTCAAGTGGCTGCCTCTCCCGAGGGCAGGGCATGTAGGGGAAAGTCGTCTTTCCAAACTTGAGCTCCAGTCCCCCTGTGGGGACCCCTCTCTGTCCAGCACCCCACACCTTTTTCTCCCTGGACCCACTGCACCCACCACAGTGGCTTCTTTCCAGAGAAGAAGCAGGCAATGTGCAAAGAAGGCTGCCTGTGGCTTTCCCTGTCTGGCCCCCACTCACTGCCTTGTCCCTGCCGAGCCTTCTCATCTGCCAAGGCTCACTTCTGCAAGAAATTTCCCTGGGCACCTTACTCCCGACTGTGTGTTAATTGCTTAGTCTCCAGCCTCCCCATCCACCTCAGAACTGGGGACAGGGTCACCTTGCCATGTAACTTCACCCCTGTTTGAACAGGGGGTGGGAGGGGCTGAACAGGGGAGTGGGCTGCGGGGTACCTGGGTCAGGACTATGACCACTGCAAGGAGGTCAGCAGGTAGGAGGGGCTTGATACCCAATCTCTTCCTTCCTCCACTCCTCTCCCCTCTTCCTTCCTCCACTTCTGCATCAAAATGCACAGAGGACTCATCTCAGAACTTGAAAAGAGACAACTCCCTAGTTTTCCAGAGACCTGGAGGGACTGTGCCAAGCCTGTTTCATTGGGGTCTTTTCCAGGGGACTGTGTGACATGAAGGGGTGGTGGCACCTGCTTGGAAGCAAGGGAATGATTTACATAGGCCAAGACCTCTTCGTCATTTTACCTTTCATTAATGACATCACAGCTCTCTATTCCCTCCCTTGAATGTGACTATCCTTTCTCTCCAAATTCCCAAATTGGTCCCTCCCCACATAGTCCCCTGCTGCTCATGCCTTCAGGCCTGGTATCTACAGGAAAAAACAGCTTCCTCCCATATCCTTGACTATTCTTTTATTGTGCTGAAGTTGAACTTAGGCACAAGGCAAAAATCCTTTCTATCAAGGGCACAAGGTCTTAATTCTAGTTCTGACCCTGTGACCATCCGACTGAGTGACCCTGGGCACATCATTGCTCCCCTCTGTGTTTTGGTTTCTTTACCAATAAAAGAATCAAAGACTTTGCCAACATCCCCCATGCTCTATCACAATGTGTCACAGTGGGCTTCCAGGGTTCTCCTGTGCAAAGATCCAGGCCTCTGGGGCCATCCAACCTCACAGTAGAGGAACTTCTTCCAAGAGAGGCTCAGGGATAATCAGAGGCCCTGGTGGTGACAGGGGGCTGTGGCAAGGGAGGACACAGCTTCCTGACCTCGACCTCCATCTCCAAGGACCAGCCAGATGGCAATGGTGGGAGCATCAGAGTGACCAAGGCAGAACTTCTCAGAAGTGGAGAGATGCACAGGCCAGGGCAGGGTCCACCAGACCGTGAGCCCCTGAAGGCATGTCTGGTCCATCTTTGTCTCTCTAGTTCTTAACATCCTGTCTCCTCCAAGCTGACGCTCAGTGCATATTTGCTAAAGAGATGAATAATTGAATAGAGACGAGAGGATAAAGTTGGTTAGATGGTCCACTGAAGGGAGAGGTGATCTTGGGTTCCCAGAGTGGAAGGAAGGAGAGGAGTTAGGGGGAAAATGATAAGTTAGGATGAGGCTAGGTTATGCTGTAGTAACAAACAAGTGTAAAGCAACAAAGGTTTATTTCTCACTCCTACACATGATCTAGGGGCTGCCAACTCGTATATAGACTTTTCTCATTACAGTGACTCAAGCACCTAGGATGATGCAATAGCCATCATCTTGTACATCACTAGTCATTGTGTCAGAGTGAAGAGAACTTTGAGGTCTCACACTAGCAATTAAGTAGCCTGAAAGTGACACTTTCATTCACATCTCATGGGCCAGAACCAGTCACATGGTTACTTTTGTTCATGCCTCATTGGCCAGAACTAGTCACATGATACCTCCAACAATGGAGGACCAGGAAATGCAAAAAGCAAGATGGATTTGCTTTTCAATCATCTGGAGGGTAATCCCTCCCTCACCATATTTGACTTTGTGCAATTTGGCTCAAACTGGGAAAATCAAAGTCATGGAGTATTAAAACTTGGGTTCGTACCAAATTTCCCTGTCAGAAGAAGGGAGATGAGGGGATAAATCAGACTTACATGCTTGCTATTTTCAGAATGAACCCCAAGTCCTTAGCTTGGATCCAAAGACCATCATGGAATGTCTTCACCCTGTCTTTTCCTCTAGCTTCTCCTTCCCTTTGACACCCACCTGCATCCCATGCTCTAGTTCTAGGCTGCATTTCTTATACCTACCCAAACATGGCTCATGCCTCAATGCTTTTGCACTCACTGTTTTCCTCTGCCTGGGATGCCCTCCCAGTCACCTACTTGGAAAATTCCTCCTCCTCTTCGTGATCATGGCTCAAGTATCTCCTACTCTCTCAGCACCTGTCTAGGTCTCTCCTTTATTCCCTATGTGGTCTCCTTTTTGTCACTACTGTGTTTTGTATAAATTCCCATCAGTCCTTTGTACCAAATGACAGTTTATTTTTGTGCAGGTGTCTCTTACTAGGCTGTAGAATCTTTGAGGGAAGTGATGGTGTCTTACTCATGTTTCTATACTGAGCATAAGGCCTAGCACTCAGCAAGGATTTGGTACACATTTATATAATAAATTGAGTGAATGAATGAGTAAATGAATGAATGAATTTGGAGAGCGTCTGAAGGGGCACCTAGTGTAATCTCTCACTCAAAACCTTCTATACCAGGATCAACAAACTACAGCCTATGGACCGGATCCTGCCAGGTGCCTGTTTGTGTGAATAAAGTTTTATTGTAACACGGCTATGTCCCTTTATAGACATTTCCCGTGGCCACTTTGGCACTACAGCAACAGAATTGAGTAGTTGGGATCATATGATCCTCAAAGCCTACAGCATTTTCTCTCTGGCTCTTTGCAGTAAAGTTTGCCTACCCCTGGTCTATAGCACTGCTCTTTTTTTTTTTTTCTTTTTGACTAGAGATACCTTTGAGAATCAGATAAAAAGCTTCAAATACATGCACATGTACAGAACACTTTGCATTCGGTTTCATGAGGACAGATGTCCCCTTGAATCCCACTCATCAGTCCCTCAGGGATCCATGGACACAGGGTTAGGATTCTGTTGTAAGGATTTTCTTACCTCTGATACTGGAGGTAAGAAAGCGATAGAAGCATGGTACAAAGTGGCTGGGGAAGGAAAAGGAGCAAAAGTCTAATCTCTCAAAAATCAAAACAAATAAAATTACAATGCACTGCCTTAAGACATCCCTGACATACAGTTGGCCATCTTGTGTATGGTGTCCAGTCCCAGGAAGCTCACTACTGTGCCTCATATTGTGCTATCGCAAGAGCACACAGTGTAAGATGTAAACTCATACTCATACTCAGCTCAGCTTTTGTAACCAGAACCCAGTGCATGTTGAGGCCATGGATAAGCTTGTTTTCTCAGCTGATAAGAGGCAAGGAGAAACCAAAAGGCAGAGGGGAGCCTGCTTGCCCTGATCTTCCCAAGGAGAGGCATGGTGAGGAGGGGCAGGGGAAGAGGAGCCAGGACCATTACAATTGATCAAATGCAGTCTTGCTTTCTTAAAAACAAAGGGTGGTGGGAAGAATGTGTGTGTCTGGGAGTTAATGAAGTCATGAGCAATAGGAGTTAGGCCTCTGGGAAGCAAATTGAGGGCCAAACAAGCTCATTTTTTAGCAGAATTATTAAATTAGTAGATGAAAGAAACACATTAGACATTATGAATCTTGCTTTTAGTAGAGCCCTTGATAGAGGGTTGCACAGATGCTTGCGAAATTCATTCCACGCAGGGCTCAAAGGCAGCTGGCATCGCTGGACTCCCCGGTAGGAGGGCTGGGACTGGGGTGAGGGTGATGTTTAATGAACTTCTGGGCCAGGTACTGTCTTGGGGGCTTTAGGTCTACAACCCCATCCAGTCTCCAAAGCACTCAGCGAGGAAGGGGTGACTTTCCTCATTTCAGAAAGGAAGGAGAGCTGAAAGGGGCAAAGTGCCTAGCTTCAGCTTACATGGGGTCAGCCCCTGAGCACGTACTGGAATCCTGGTCTACCTCAGTCCAAACCCTAGGGGTAAGAGATACCTCCCTGCCAGGGAGTGCTTGGGGTGCCTTGGAAATGGAGCAAAGGACCATGGAAATGAGTCAGGTCAGAGGGGTGAGGCAAGAGCTGGAGCCAGCAGGGAGGAGTGAGAGCCCTAGGTGGTGCTGAGTCAGGGGTAGGGGTGAGACTGGCCCTTGTTGCAGGGCTTTTTTTACCTGCTGCATTTACAAAGATATGGCACATGGATAGGCATTCAGAGAAGGGTAAAAGTGTGGAATCCATGTTGTGGGAATTGTTGAGTGAACAAACAGGGCTGTGTCATTTGCTCATGATATTCAGAGACCAGTCCTGAAGGATTCTGGAGACTGCTGTGGCCTCCGAGGGTTGAGCTGGGTCAGCGGTGTGTCACAGGAGGCAAGGACAGCATTCTAACAATGAGAAGTGTCCAACCTTACAATGAATGAACTCCTCAACCTTGGAGACATTCCAGGAGCTGGCACAGCACAGGTGGAGGGTCTGACTCTGGGTAAGATAAGAGATAGGCCAAAGTCTCTCCAAACACTACAATTCTCTATCTTCTGAACTCAAGCATGAGGAAGGATACTCCAAGAGCAAAGCTCCCCTGCAGGATTTGAGGAGTGGGGTGAGACAATCTGTATTTGTCTCTGAGATCTGCTAGTGACCAGCCATGTGCCTGCACACAGAAGGGAAGATCTAAGTGATCCTTGGAGACCTCCTTTAGTCTGAAGATTGCTCCCAGACAATGGGGTGACTGACAGGCCTTCCCAAATCCTTCCAGCATAAGAGGGGGGCACCCTTCACTTCTAGAGAACCTAACAGAGAAGGCCAGACCCCTCCAAAATACAAGAGGGAAGGCAAGGGAAGAGGTGATCAGAAGGGGCAATGGTCCAACTCACCTGCCTACAAACCTTTCCAGATGTCCTAGTGCATCCCAGAATCTAAGACCGATAAGACATGAGCTGTAGGGGGCCTATGGTGCAGTGGGCAATGTAAACCATGTCCCTGGTCTCTCTCATGCAAACCAGACACAGCCAAAGGCCTCAAAAGAAGACAGACAAAGAGATGGGTTTGCTAAGAGCCACAAGCGGCCACTTCTACCTGGGACATCTCTAAAGATGGTGCTGAAGAACTGATCTTTGTAACATGGAGGGGAATTTTGCAGGAGGAAGCTGGAGGAGAAACACTGCATGGAAGTGAAGGGTGAGGGATGGGGGATGGGGAGATGGGGGGCAGCTGGGTAGGTAGAAGGGACAGATTTTCCACGGCTTTGAATGCCAGTCTGAGTCCTTCATCCCAGAGACAATGAGGTGCCATTGAAACTTTCCATGTAGGAGAGGGTCAAGATCAGAATCATGTGACTCCTGTGTGAAGGTTGGGACTGGAAGCCAAGAGGCCAGGGAGGGGGGCAGTGCAGAATCCAGGGATGTGGGCAGCAAATCTGTTGCTAAGAGGAGCTGGTGAAGAGTGAACGTTCTCAGCATGTGTGCCTGTGTAAGCACACCTCCAGGTGAATGTTTACTTCTCTAAGTGTACACATTTGGGAATGAACATGTTTACGTGTGTCTGTTTGCCAGCATGCCTCAGGGTGTGTGATTTTTTTGTCTTGCTGTGGAGGAGTTTGCATACTTGCCCCAGGAATCATGAGGCTTTGATCTGCACATGAAGTGTGTGTGTGTGTGTGTGTGTGTGAGCACACATGTGTGTGTGTGTACCATGCTCAGGCCCCCAATTACCTAATTCCATATTCTGCCACCACCCCTTCTAATGACATGGACACTCTGCATAGGACACTGTAGGATGGGCTGTGTCCATCCCCACCCCCACACCGTGCCCATTGCCATCTCCCACTCTTGTCCTTGAGCTCTTAGATTCTGCAGTAACTGCTTTGATCTGCAGTAGCAGTGAACTCCTTTCTAACTGTTTTCTTAGCAGAGGGATAAGAGGGTGCTGTGGGTAATGCCTCTGTTACTGGTTGCAGGACAGAAGAGGACCCCTCCCCACCGTGCCAAGGCTGGCCCTACACCATTCCAGACAGGATCTCCCAAATGCTCTAACCTGGGCCAAAGCCACATTGATCCTGCTGTTCCTAAGATCTGAACCAAGAAGCTTGTTCCCACTTGGTTTGCAGGAAGCCTAGACTAGGTGTGAGAAGCCTCACTCAGGCCACAGAGTCCCCATCCTGGCCCTGCTCTTGACCTATGCGATGACCTTGGGTTAGACCTTATAGCTTCAGTTGTCCCATGTAGAATGGGGCCAGACTCTCACCTGGAGCCCGATCATGGGCTTGGGGTGAAGGTAAAGGGATTGTTATCCACTTTGCTGAAGTGTGTGGGACTTCTGCAGTTGGTCTTGGTTGGGCAAGTCCTTTGTCCAGAGGTGTACTGGTAAATGTTCAACATCTGGCTTCCTGCAAGAAAAAAGCCCTGATCTGCAGTATCTACCAATTTCTCTGGTGTAAACTCTTACCATGACTGATTTCAGTCCAATAGCATGAAGCCATGGAACATGGAGATAGAAAGAGATGTGTGCAGTTGGCTCTAGACAGCTGGTAGGAATGGCTCCAGCCCCTCTCTGCCTTTATCCAAAACAACCAACAGTAACCCAGTCTGAGGAAGCATCGAAATCAACATCAGGCAAGAAGCAAAAGGTTCAGCTAGAGTGCTGAGCATTGGGTCTGAGTGACAGGTGAGGCTACAAAGTGAAAAGAAGAGCCAGGAAGATAGGCACTTGGAGGAGGAGAAACGGGTTGGGAAGTGTGACATGCAAGGAAGGCCAGGCCAGGCGGTTCAGGACAGAAACTGCGTTACACTGGGTGATGCATGGACAGCCCGACGCGGCCAGAATATATTATTGCTGTTGCTGTTCCTGGGCTGAGAGGGGGAGGAGGGTGTACGTGATGATGAGGGAGCTGGGCAAATAGACAGGTGTTCCCTGAGCACCAGGCATGACGTCTGAGCAGGCCGAGCCAGGGAAGGGCAAATCCAATTCTGTAATTGTTGGTGCATCAATTCTGGGGATGGTCCCGTGAGGGTGATGCCAAGGGCCCAGGGAGGGGGGAAGCCCTGGCTGACATCATCTGTTATTTCTGGGCCAATTCACAGCTTCCTCCAGTGGGAACTTCCTTCAGGGCATAAATCATCCCCGTCTTTTCATGGCTGCCTCATCCTCCCAAGAAAATAGGAAATCCATGCACATGGGTGTCCTCTGGAGATGGCGAGGGGAGTGAAGAGAGTAGTGTGATCTTGAAGTCATGTGGATGCAGGTTCAAATCTAACCTCTGCCCCTTGTTAGCTGAAGGGCTTTGGTCAAGTCATTTCACTTATCTGGCATTCCGTTTCCTCAAATGGGCTAATAACACCCATGAGGGGTAGAATGTCATTAAGTGAGATGGTGAGGGTCTGGCTCCTTGCAGATGCTCAGTGAATGTCAAATCTCATTTCCTTCCTCCCTGCCTTTTAGAGAATATGCTTCCAGTATCCATTCTGTGGAAGCTTCCAGAGGGAGATGTAGACTCTCTTCCTGGTCCCTTGCCTGGCTTTGTGGTGAGTGGCTTACAGGGGACAGGAGGCTGCCTTTGGGAGGGTAGAGAGGGTGGTGGGATGACAAGGACTGAGGCCATTCACCTGGGTGCAGGGTCTGGTCTGCTGGGGTGTGAGGGAAGCATGTTCTTTCCTCACAGAGCCCAGACTTGTCCTTATGAACTTCTCAGCCAAGCATGGCTCAGAGGCCGGGAGAGCAGCCTGTGACCTCAGTGGCACAAGGCTCATTTCTCAAGCAGAGGTACCTATTCATCTTACCTGTCCAGGTGTCTCCTTGACACTCTCCTACTCAGTGCCTGGCTCTGTATTTCTGACCCAGCTTTCTGTCCACTGGTCTTCAGGAAAGACTGTTAGACTTGTTCCTGCCTGCTGCACTCGTTTCTGCAGAAGTCCACCTGACTTCCTGTCGGTCTGTCAGTCTACCTGCAATCTGCCTTCCTGTCACTCTGACTGCAGCTGACTCTTTTGCACCTGGGCTCCATTGTATGATGTCTGGGTGACAGAGACGGGTGAATGAGAGTTGGAGAGAGTGACAGACAGGAGCACACATGGGGGAGGGAGCACGTATGTGCACACGCAGAGGAATGACAGTTGGGTTGTCCTCTTTGAGACAGGGCCACTCAAGGTCTCCCCAGCCCCAGAGGGGTGTCCAGAGCACCATCCGTCTTACCTCAAAGCACCATCTGCCTCCCTCCCAGACCTCACACAGAGTGGTCCCCTGCAGAAGCTCCAGGAAGGGGGGAGGAGGGACAGTACCCATGGTAACTAATGGAGAGGTCCGTTTCAGCTCAAGAAGAATCCTTACAACAATGGAGCTGTCCAACAAACAAAATGGGCTGTTGGTGAGGTAGTGGTCTCCCTGTCATTGAAGTCATTCAATTATGGGGTGGCCACCCTGTGAGGGCTGCTATGGTTGGGATTCCCAAGTAAGAGATGGGGTATGACTGGGTGGTCGAGACTGGCCGACATTTAACACTGATCAATGCAAAGCACTCTCCACGATGCCTGGCAGGTAGGAGGTGCTCATGACCAGCACTGCTGTTGGAAGGAGCTTGGATGAAGCGACCTTAAGACCTAATCCCACAGCCTTTGAGCTGGAGAAAGACGAAAGGCCAATTAGTGGCAACAGGTTATGAATAAACAGGAGCAGGGAACTTGGGATGATAAAGAGCTTCCCAGAATAGGAATGTCTCCATCTATCTCCCTCACACTGATTTGCATGGCTCCCGCAGGCCTCTCTCCCCTCTCCTAACTCAATTTCAATTTCAATTTCAATGTCAATAACTTCCTTGGCACGACAAGCAGTCAGGGGTTGCCAGAGTGAATTGGAACATTGAGTTTCAGAGTCTCGGACCAGCTCGTCCAGCCAGTGTCGCTGTCCCCTCCCAGGCCTTCCAGGCCCTTCCTGTGCACATGTCTCATCCTCTGTGCCCTTTGGGGAGACTTATTTTTACCCTTCCTGGCTGCCTGTAAGGTTATTTGAAAAAACGATGCACTCCCTTGTTTGATCAAGATATTCAAACAACAGTAGCCCGTGGGATGTCATGTGTCTATGCGATCTACTGTGGACAGAAGTCTAAAGAAGCCTTAGCCCCTCTCTCTTGAGACCCCAGCCAAGGGGGGAGCAGATGAGAAGCAACAGTTCCCATAACATGGTGAGTGCATTGATGGAGGGGGTCATGGGGTTCTGGGACACAGAAGAGGGGTCTCTGAGCCAAGGTGGAGCAGAGGTAGGTAAGGGAGTGGGAGCAGCTTCCTGGAAGAGGCAGAAGGAGAGGGATTTCTGAAGGACCCTTGGGTAGCAGGCCACCGAGTTCTTTCCCTCATGGGTCAGTGATGGCCGGAATGTTACCATTATAACAGCCCCCTTTACAGAAGTCACAACAACTATTGGCTCCACACAGTGTTGGCAGTGGTCAGATCCTCCAGAAAGGGACGGTGTGATGTGGAGGGGTGAAGAGAGGGCAAAAGGGATGCAGGGAGATAATGTGTGAGGGAGGTGGGGCCTGAAGTGCGGGAGGGGCCATGGGAGTGCATGGTAGCTGAGGCCCCCGGCGTGTCAGTCTGTGGGCTGCAGCAGGGGCGTGGCCCATCAGGGAGCACCCACTTGGACTTGGTGCAGTTATAGAAGGAGAGGACCCGGAGGGAGTGGAACAAAGGTGCTGGGAGGCCAGGAGGCACAGGGCACCACCCGGAATGCTTGGGATCAGAGACGCGACAGCAGAGCTGAGGCAGGAGCAGCTCTGGAGCGTGAAGATGAACAGGTGGTAAGGCAGGTGATGCCGACTCTGCCAGCTTGGCATCCCTGCCCAGCACCAATTGGGGATGGTCTGTAGCCACCACCATGGGGAGCCACAGTTCAGGGAGTTAGACAGGCAGGGGCTGGGGCAACTTTGCCAGAAGACCACCACGAGCAGGACCTTGACCCCTCTCCTCCTCCCCTCTTCTCCCCACCTGTACTGCAGAGAATTCAGATGAAACACAGCTCCCCACCACACCACTACCAAGAGCGGGGGCTGCTAGGACAAAATGCCTATGCCATAGACAGGATGGGGGCGCTGCCTCCAGCTGTCTTTCCACAGCCTTGGGCCAGCAGAGAAGAGACTCAGGAGTAGACAGCCCTGGGCAAGATTGACTAATGCTCACAGGCCACAGGGGTCTGCTTGGAAGTCTGGTGGGTTTCCCATGGGGTCGTGCAGAACCAGGAGAAGAAAACTCCTCTCCAGAAGTACCTCAAACCTCTTGGCTCCTGGGGACCCTTCAGCCACTGGGATGTGAACATTCACAGAGGCTAAACCATCCTTGGGGCCCCTCTTAGTCCTCCTCTTTGTACATCTTCAGAGAGTTGGGAGAGTTGGTGGGGGAGGGGGTGGCCGGGAGGAGGTGAGCCACGTGGAATGAGGTCACTGAGGATGATGCAGTTCCCATTCTGTTGCTGGGGACCTTTAGGTGATTTCCTTCTATTTTCAGGGCCCCGTTCAACTCCCCAGTAAGATGAGGGGAAGAGAGGAGATCAGGGGGTTACAAAGAGGGTTCCTCAGAAGACTATTGTTGTAAGATGTGCTGGGGAAAAGTCTGGAAGAATGGATTATCCATCCTCTGACATACATTATGGGCTCGGAAAACTGTTCTGTTTGCTTTTCAGTTATATGTAGGCGGTTTCCCAGCCCTTGACTTCCCTTGTCCTCAGCCCATATCATTCCTTGGTGGGTTCTCCCAAGGAAAGGGTGGGCAGGGAGAGCCCCTGAATGGGACTGGTAGGGCTCTAGAACTTTCTCACCAGGTGTTCCCCTTACACTCTCAACAGCCCTGTTTTCTCAAACTGCCCATTTTCATCCCAAGGAAGGAATGGTCCCTGCGACGGAGTTTGGAAAGTAGAGGACCACATGTTCTTTTGCAATATTCTCTCAAGTTCTGAAAGTCTAAGTGTCTAAAGAACCTGAAACTTCTCTTCTCTAATGTTGGGAGAAGGGAGAGAAAATGACATTATAAAGTTCTTGCTAGGTGCCCAGTTTTGCATCACCTTTTTGATCACACAGCTCAACTGTGGTGTGGGTATGCATTCCCCCAATGACTGATAAGGACAGTGAGGTTGGGACCCACTCAAGGGAGAGGGGGAGGCTCCTCCCCCACCCCCAGCCCACCTTGTGCAGGAAGGTGAGAAAGCCTTGCTCGAAGGTGTGAATGGAGGTCAGAGCTCCCTTTCCTGCAGTTTCAGGCTGTTTCCCTGTACTACCCCATTCAAGGGCATTCCCTGCCCACCCTACTTGTAGGAAAGGCCATTGGGGGACATTATGGGGTGAGGACCAAGGGAAGCCAGGGGCTGAGAAGCCCCTACGTATAACTGCAAGAGCTGACTCCTAAGAGCTTGTATCCAAAAAGGGTAACCCTGCACAGAAGTATGGATCTGGCTGTGCAGGTCTGTGTGTTATATTGGAAAGGAGCTAGCCAGATGAGGGTTCAAATCCTGCCACAAGCAAATTCTCTTAACTAAGCCAACTTAACTGATATCTAGATAAACTGACCTCTCTCTAGTCCGCCTGTCAATCCTGGCGGCAGCAGCCTGCGCATTTGGAACTACCTGGCAGGTAAGATGATTCCTTTCTCATTTGCCCATGTTATGTGTGTTCCCAAACCTGTTTATGTCAGTTGCATAGATAATTTAATCAAAGCATGACATAAGCCAATTAGATATGAGTGCAGAAAAGAGTTGTTTCCATGGTAATTAATTAAATGTTTTGGGCAGGTTGCTAAAAAGTTACTGTTGAATTTGGTGTGGGTAGGACTCTAAAAGATCGGGAGGAAAAGAAACCCCATACGAGGAGGTTTGTGTACATTGATTGCCTTGCAAGGAATCAAAACCAGAAATCTCTTAGGGGGTATTCATGCGGTCTCCATTACATGTGATCTCCGGAAGCCAATTCACCTTCCTGAACTTCATTTTTCTTGGCTTTAAAATAAGTATAATAGCTCCTGCCTCGCAGAGTGTTATGAGGAACAAAGGACCCACATGAGGTCCCCTTCCTATCCTTTATTCATTTCTGGATGATTCCCTGGTCCCTTTCCTGCCATGACAGCTTTCTCCCATCCGGTGTCTCTGGGACATCGTCTATAAGTTTGCAGTTGAGCTAATTGGATTGTGATTAGAGTGTAAGGCAAGGACCTTCCCTAAGAGTGGCATCGTTAATGAGGAAAAGCCTTTTCGAGGAAATGTGTGGGGTGATGCCTGGCAGGGTGACATTCTGAGCTGGAGAATCTCCACAATGTTCCTACGGTCCAGGTGAGGGTGTGTTTATTTGTGCTGGCCATCTTTTTTTTTTTAATGTTTATTTATTCTTGATAGAGAGCGGGGGAGGGGCAGAGAGAGGGAGACACAGGATCTGAAGCAGGCTCCAGGCTCTGAGCTGTCAGCACAGAGCCCGACGTCAGGCTCGAACTCACAAACCGTGAGATCATGAACTGAGCTGAAGTCAAATGCTTAACTGACTGAGCCACCCAGGCGCCCCTTGGCCACTTCCTACCCTCGCTGTGGTGCACCAGCTTCTCTAACCCATCTGCCTGGGGCTCAACTCAGCCTCAGACCCTGGAGCAACCAGGGGATAGAAGGAAGTTGAGGCTGGTCAGCGGAATTTGGGCACTGCTCGGCTCAGACCTCTTGGGCCCTGCCTCTTGTCCAGTATGTCAGAGTTAGGGAGAGGGGTGGCTTCCTACACCTGCACCCTGATGGGCTCCTGCTGGCCTTCCCACGGATGGAGGTTCTGCCTGTGTCTGGGTTCAGCTGTTCCTTGGCTGCCCAGGTGTCTACAACCACTTGTCATTGGATAACCACGCTCCCAAATCCTGGCCCAAGAAATCTGAGAGCCCTCCAAAGGGATCAGCATGCACATCCATTCCCATTCTGAGGACCTGACCCTGCCTCTGCTGTTGCTACTGCTGGCTTCCCAGCCCTCAGCCCAGTGGCCTCAAGCCTCTGCCAATTGGTTGATCCCCCAACTCAGCTGGATTGGCCCCAGCTGGAGCCCCAAGGACAGGAGGGCTGCTTCAGCAACTCTTCTGCCACCAGGGCGTCAGTACCATATGTGCCCCTAGATGTCTAGAGCCCAACAGAGGTGGGAAGGTCTCTGTGTGTGGGGACGGGGCAGCGATGCACTAGAGGGGACAAAGGAGGTGGCAGACAGCAAGTCTCTTCTCTTCTGTGTTGGCTTCTGCACTATGGACAGAGTCAAGGAGACCTGCGGTCATTCATCACCGATGAGTGTGAAATCGTAGGGTGCCCCCTTAGCCCTTATGAGCCTCTGTTTCTCCATCTGTAAAGTAGGGTTAATGGTCATGTCACCTGTTTGCTGAGAATAATGTCAATACGGTAATGTCTGTAAAGACATCCTTTCCCCCATGTGACTTGTTCTTGTCAAAGAAGCCAAGGAAGCACTGAGAAAAGGGAGAGCTCTGCTGTAGCCTACTGGTCCAAGAATGGGCAGCACTGGACCACCGAAGTGACACCAGATTGTCCCTCCCAACAGGGCAGTGAGCTCCCTGCCTGCCCTGGGCTCACAAGTCTAAGATTAGCCTCTTTGGCTCCTGGCTTGCTGATCTTGACAGATTTTTCAGAGCTAGAGCAGAGAACCCATTTTCCCTTTGGTAAAGCTGAGGCCTAGAGAGCAAACAACTTGGACAAGGCCACATAGCAGGCCAGGGGCAGGGTGGGACAGGTTCGCAGAGTCCTGACTCCCAGGTGCAGAGCTAAGTGTCCTGCATGCTGCCAGCACGCCAGCCCCTCTGCATCCTGATGTGAGGCTCAGGACATGCAGTGGTGAGGCCTCCTGGGCTCCACGGGGCAGCCTGGCAGTGCTGCTTCTGGGCCATCCTGCCCTCTCTCCCTGTACAGGTAGGACTATGCTCTGCCTGCTGACCCCTGAGCTCCTTGGGGTTTTTCTCAGGGAAATAACCCCTCCAACCCCATCACAGAAGGGAAGAGAAGCAGAACGGGAGGAGGGACATAGGGCAGGCACAGGCAAGACCCAGAGTGACCTAGAGACAGAGGGATTCATTCACTCATTCATTCATGTGGGCCCGACAGTCCGCCAGGATGCACCAATATCCTGTTAAAATGCCCAATCTTGGCTCCTAAATAGTGACTACCCAGGGCCAAGGACTGTCCTTCAGGATCTCCTGGATCCAGAAACTTAATAATGCTTGGCCCACAGGGACCTCAGGACCCCGTTCCAGTGCTGGTTCTGCAGTACGTTGACCATCACCTTTCTCATCGATGCAGGCAAACACTTTGATTGAAGTTGCTGGGGGAAATAGGAAGTATTTATCTGTGAAATGCCATGATTCATTCATTCATTTGCTCATTCATTCATTCATTCATTCAGCAAATGTTTATTGAGCATCTAGCACCTGCCAGGGAAGGGGCTTGGAATGAGGACGCTGAGCTGTGTAACATAAGTCCCTGTTCAGTCTTGCGGTGGGATGGGAAGTGGGGAGGGGAATGGACAGCTGTAAACAGAGTGACCAAGAGACGAAATGCGGCAGGGGTAAATGACGTGGGCCAACACCAGGGCTTGGAGCAACAGTGGAGGAGGCTGTTAAAGCCCATGGGGAGGGGCCTCCGAGTCCGGCTTGGAGCTGTCAAGGTTCTTCAGCTCTGTCCAATTATCCAGTAATGACTCACAATGAATAGATTAGGAAGGGGACTGAGGACAAGGACGCTTAATTATCAAGCAGATAAGTGAGGAAACACTGAGCGGCCCATGACAGGTCTCAGGGAAGGCAGATGAGGGGAAGGAGGGAGGAGGCCCAGATCACCCTCTCCTGGAGGATCCACGAGATGGCTGCTGGGGCTTCTGGGGGGCAGGGCCAGGCCGCCAAGCCTGGGGCACCAGGGACCAGAGCAGAGGAAGGTCAGGACAGTGGGGACAGAGATGGGGGAGGGGGAGAGGGATGGAGGCACATGGGTGGGTGATATGGACCTCATGTGTCTAGGACTCTGCACATCCATCATTTCTCACCATCAGGACTGGTGCCCCCAGAGCAAGGAGTCGTGTCTATGGGCTCTGTCTGCTGGAGAGCATGTCTCTGGCCCTTACTTGAGGTTGTTCTTGTCCCAGCCTGGGCAGGACGCTGTCCCCGCTGTCCCCTCTAGTTCCACCTGCTCCCTGACATCTGGGTCCACACCTTCCTCCTGTCCCCTGGAGGAGGAGGTGAGCTGTGCAGCTTCATCCAGAATAACCACAAGCCACATCTCTGCCCCAGATGCCAAGGTTCACCATCCGTCTCACCCGTTTTTTGTGTTCTCTCAGTGTGATAATCCTGGTGGTCCTGGGCCAGGCCCAAGATGCACTCCTTTCCCATGAGGCCCCAGGGGAAAACAGGGCTCAGACAGGTGACTTGATTTGCCCAAGGCCTCACAGGTGGCCTTCCAGAGTCGGGGCTTGAACCCAGGTCTGTCTGCTTCTGCCCAGCCTTCTCTTCGGAGCTTGATACTGGTTTGTCCATCAGGCCTGAGGCTGCAGAGGAGGAGACTACCCAGAGCTCCTGGCCACCGTGAGTTGGCCTGACTACCTGACTCCGCATCCCAGGTCCTCCCCCTCCAGCCTCACTATACTCACCTTGTGAGAAACCTTCTGGCCCCCACGGCTGCTGTTCCAAGGTGCCCATGATGCACCCTGAGTGATGTTCTCCAGCCCTTCAGGGACACTCTCCTGCTACCTCAGCATCCCCTGCCTCTTCCTGGTGCCCTGGAGGCACCAGTACCCTGGACAGCTGCTGTCATCCTATTTCAGCCATGCGTGCTCTAGACCCTGGCTCCACAGACTTCTACTCCCTCAAGTACACAGCCTGTCCCACATATGCCTGCCCCACCTCCCCACCTTCTGCCTTGCTCAGACTACAGGGGTCACTATAGCCCGACTGCCTAGACAATCAGGGGACATGGGCCAACCTGAGGGAGAATGTCCCTTAGCAAAGGGTGCAAAGGGTGGCAGTTGAGGGTACGTGTTACATTCTGGGTCGAGTTTCATTCCTGCCAGGAAATTCCTTGCTGAAGGAGACAAGGCCTTATATATTTTTAATTCTTGTCCCGGGATAAGAACAGAAAGTTGCTGCATGTCTAGAGTGTGCCAAGCACTTGGCAGACATTCTCTTCTTTATTCTTACAACCCTCCTGTAAGTGAGCATTTCACGTTTGGACACGAGAAACCCAGGGTTTGGGAACGTAAGGTGACTTACCTAAGGTCACCTAGTTCGGACAGGAGCAGGGATTTGAACAGAGGGCTCTTGGAATCTAAATTCCATGTCCTTTCCTCCATTTAATAGAGTGTATGAGAAGCAACCTGGAAGTTCAGGGGTTGGGCGAGGTGGCCTTGAGCCAACTGCACCACCGTGCCCATGTGTGCGGCTGCTGGGGAGGGGTCCTGGCAAATGATGTGACC
The DNA here is from genome assembly GCA_028646485.1 of Cryptoprocta ferox. Taxonomy (NCBI): domain Eukaryota; kingdom Metazoa; phylum Chordata; class Mammalia; order Carnivora; family Eupleridae; genus Cryptoprocta; species Cryptoprocta ferox. The sequence goes on along the minus strand of CM053565.1, from coordinate 20,419,269 downwards.
ATCTTACAGGGCTTTCTGACATTTCACATGCTCTCAGTTAATGCCCACAGCCACCAGTCCTCAGATCTTGTGTACCTGATCCCCTAGTAAAAACACATCTCTTGTCCAAGTGTCCAGGTCTTGACCTCTGGCCTGGGTCTGTGAGACTCAAGCCCTGCCTGGGAGGCTTGTCTGGCACTGTGGGACCTGGGACACCGGGTGTGAGGAGCTGAGAGTTTCCACAGGATCCCAGAGGGCGGATGCATCGGTATTAGCATCATTATAGCTCTGTCTCTTAGCCACACAGGTGATCAAAAATGACAAGCTGAGGAGGGACTCAGACCCAGCCTCCGCACGGTGACGACGTTAACCCTGAGAGCCGCCCTGGGAAATGGGACACTCCAGAGGTGGATCGTGACCCCAAGAAAGCAGCTGCTTCTCCTTCTCCCATTAACCTGCTCCGGGTACCCCAGATAGGAAGTGGCCAGTGCCGCAGCTTAGACCTTCCAGAAGGACCTCACGTCTCCCCTGGTCATCCACGTTCGGGATATCTTGCTAACCTGTGTGGAAGCACTTCCCCCTTGCCTTGAGTTCTGCCCCTTCTTCCATTCTGGCAGCAACTCTAAGATGTCTCTTCCCTCAGGGGACCGCAGGCCCTTTGACCTGGATGCTGGGTGAGGGTCTTCTCTTGTTTTTTGTTTGTTTGCTTCTTGTTTATTTGTTTTCCTGCTTTACTGAGCTTGGAATGTCAAGGCAGGAGTGCATGGCAGAAGGGACTCTTCTCTCTTTTTCCTTTCTTTTCCCTTCTAAGCCCTTGGCTCGGGTTCTGACACCCTGAGGGCTCTGTTGGGGTGGAGCGGCATTTGACGCTCCTGTGTTCTGTTTTGTTGTCTGCCTACAATCCCCGAACTGGTGTGGGTGTTATGGGCCATGGAGACAGTGCTGGTGGGAAAATAGGAGGGAAGGAGGGGAATGTGTGATGTCTATAAAAGCAGGACGTGCCCTCTCCACAGGCAGTGGCTCAGCCTGCTGTGTGCCCGGGAGCCGTTCTCTCCACAGCAGCCAGAGGGAGCTTTCCAGAACCCCAATCTGAACATGCCACTTCTTTGCTCAAAATCCTTCAAAGGCTCCCTGTCTCCCACCAGACTGAGCTCAGGTGAATGTCTTCATGGCCCTTGGTGATTGGGTGGAATGGAAGAGGCACAGGCCTAAAAGCTGCCCCAAGCTCTTCTCTGTGCCCTGCCATCTTATTCTCCTATGTACTGCCTTCTCCTCTTGACCTGACTCCTTCTCAGCAATCATTCAGGACTTCCCGTGCCATCTTTTCTGGGATACCCTTCAAGCCCTCTGAAGATCAGGTGGGTCCCTATCACCCTCTCTGACAGTGACACACTCATCCACTGAGTGTCTATTGCCTCGTGTCCCCCACTAGATGCTGAACATCAAGAAAGCAGGGATGCATCTTACTCAGAATGGAAGCCCTAGTGTCTAGCCTCTTGCTACTCCAAGTATGGTCCACGCATGGCAGCATCAGCATCATCTGAGACCTTGTTAGAAATGCACAATCTCAGGCCCTACCCCACACCTATGTTTAAATGCTACCTGCATTTAAATAAGATACAGGTGATTTGAGTTCACATTAAACTTGGAAAAGTTCTGAGCTACCCAGGGCTTGGCCCAGAGTAGATGTCCGTTTGTTATTTCTTTTCTTTTTTAAAAAAATATTTTAATGTTTATTAATTTATGAGAGAGAGAAAGAGAGAGAGAGAGAGAGAGAGAGAGAGAGCAGGAGGGGGCAGAGAGAGGTGGAGACACAGAATCTGAAGCAGGCTCCAGGCTCTGAGCTGTCAGCACAGAGCCCAATGCAGGGCTTGAATTCACAGACTAGAAGATCATGACCTGAGCCAAACAGACACTTAATGACTGAGCCACCCAGGTGCCCCCCATTCACTATTTCCTGAGTAAATGAAGAAATGCATGAGGTCTTCAGGGAGGGACATGACAGCTATAGGCTTCTGCTCACAACAAGCCTGTGGAACCTGGAAAGGCTGGGGGTGAGGAGGGGCAGGGAGAGAGGGTCAGCTACAGCATTCATGTACCATATGCCCCGCTCACACATAACATTGTTTTGCTGAGGGACACCTGGGTGGCTCAGTCAGTCAAGTGTTTGACTCTTGGTTTCAGCTCAGGTCATGATCTTGAAGTTCTTGAGATCAAGCCCTGCATTGGGATTCTCTCTTCTTCTCTCTGCCTCTCTCTCTCATAAAATAAATAAAAGAAACATTACAGAAATAAAATACATTGTTTTGTTGAAACCTTATGACAATTGGATCATCATCCCTTGTTCATAGATGTGGATACAGAGGTGTAGAGACTTGTTACAGACCACATGTTTGTGTCCCCCACAATTTCATGTGTTGGAACCCTAAAACCCTAGTGGTGATGAGATTAGGAAGTGGGGCCCTTAGGAAGTAGTTAGGCTGTGAAGGTAGAGCTGTCACAAATGGATTAAGTGCCCTTACAAGAAGAGACAGGAGAGCAAGCTTCCTTCACCTTGTGCGATGCAAGAAGACAGCTGTCTGCCAACCGGAAGTGGGCCCTCACCCGACAGCAGATCTGCCAGCACCCCGATCTTGGACGTGCCGGCCTCCAGAACCATGAGAAATCAATGTTTGGTATTTAAGCTGCCCAGTCTATGGTACTTTGCTATAGCAGCCCAGACTAACTAGGATGTTTATTCAAGGTCACAGAGCAGTAAGGGGCAAAGCTGGGCTCCCAGCTTCAGCCTGACTACTTCCTGCTGGAGGAGTGACAACAGAGCTGGGGGGAAGGGATGTGCTATGTAAGGCCTTGCTGGGCCAGCCCCAGGAATTAGCTCACTTCAGGATGGAACTAAAACCTGTCTCCCATCAGAAGAGGCAGATGCGGAGAGACTTTGGGCAGAGGCCCGAGTGGGTTTGATTTGTGGCTGAAATCCGAGCTTCCACTCTGGAGGCCTCTGGCTCCCTCCGCCTGGCTGGGGCTTGCTCTGTTTTCTTGGTGGTGCCCTCTCCCCTTCCATGTGGGAAATGTATCCCTCCCCTGGCCTTTCCTGCAGCCCATACCACCCAGGCCACATTTCCTGAGCTCAGCACAGTCTGGATGCCTTCCCGTCCCTTCGGGGCTCAGCCTGGGGCAGGACCTGAGTTCGCCAGTCCCTCCTTCTTCTCCGCATCTCTTGCCTTGCCTAAGAAGGGCTGGGATCCATTCAGCAGTAGAGTGTGGAGCCAGGGGGCAGGACCTAGTCTAACCCCCCACTGCTGTTTAAGATGAGGCACTCAGGTCCAGAGATGGCAGCAAGTTTCTCAGGGTCCCAGGTTACATGGAGGCTCATGGACAGTGCCAGGCACAAACTCCAGACTGCTATTGCTGTCTTCCATTGCACCAAGCAGCCTGCTCAGAGCCTATGTAGGAAGTGCACCCACAGGTAACATTTGCCATTTTTATTATTAGCTATTATTTATTGAATACTTACCATCTGCCTGACATTGTGCAAAGCACTTAACATACATAATCACATTTTATCCTCATAATAACCTTATGATTTATTTACTATTCTTACCATTATCATCACTATTCTCATTTTTTTAGATAGAGAAACCGAGAAGTTTCTGAGAAGTGAAGTAACTTACCCCAAGGTGCACAGCTAAGCAGCAAAGCAGTGAAGATTTGAAGGCAGTGTTATATGACCCCAAACCCTGCTTTGCTAAACTTCCTCTTTAAAAAAATGTTTATTTCTTTATTTTGAGAGAGAAACAACAAGAGAGTGGGGGAGGGGGAGAGAGTGGGAGAGAGGGGAGCCCAAGCAGGCTCCGCACTGTCAGCGTGGAGCCCAACTCAGGGCTCGAACTCATGAACTGTGAGATCATGACCTGAGCCGAAACCAAGAATCAGATGTTCAACTGACTGAGCCATCCAGGTGCCCCTAAACTTCCTCTTGAGTGGGTTCACCTCAGATGCTCAGACTCAGGTCAGTGTGTGGCAGAGAGGGAGGAGTCCTATGTATCTCTGGGTGGTGGAGACTTAAGGATCATGGCAGCACTGTCTTATATACATGCAGTCTTACAAGCACACACCATTTGGTTTACAAAGTACTCTTATGTTCTTCACATAATCTCAGTGACTACAATAAACCCACAGAGCTGGCAAAGTAGGTATTTTTCCCATTTAATGAGTTAGGAAAGTGGGTTTAATATCCCAAGGCACACAATTTGTTGGTAGCTGGGTAGTATGTTGACACCATGGCAACACACTGTCCCCTGCCTGGGCTCGTTATAAATGCAGGGATCCTCACAGCTGCTTAGTATAAACTCACCAGGGTGTTCACACCCAGCAGGGCTTGACCACTGTTGTCTGCAGGGCTTCGTCTCTGGGGTGAGGCTGGAAGACACACCCATCCATAACTCCAGGATTCCTCTGTAGAAAAGGGACTGAGAGTGTGGGATAAATACTCACCCCCTCAGCTTATCTGGGTTTCCTAATGCATGCTGCCTGCCAACCCTCACTGTCAGTAGATGATGGTGGAAGGGAGACATCAGTAAATGTGGGGACTGTTCCAGCCTCTGCTACTGATGAACTATATGGCCTTGGGCAAGTCCAAAACTCCTCTGAACCTTAGTTTTCTCACCTATAAAGAGGAGGAATAATGCCTATCCTGCAGATCCTTTAGAGATTTTGTGAGTGTAGAATGATGCAATATAGATGAAAGACCTTTAAGAAGAACAAACCCTGTATTTATGGAATGATGATCTCAGGCATAAAAACTCAAGCTTGGGAATTGTGGTATGGGGAGGCAACATTTATTGAGCAACTATGAGCATCTCATAGACGTTATCATGTACAACCCTCAACACAGATCTTCAGAGAGGTATTATAGGCTTTTCTGCCACTGATCCTGGCTGAGTAGCTCTTAATAGACTGACCACCCCACAGATAACAACCATAAATTCTGAGCAAAATGTTTAAAAAAATAGTTTTCAGAAGAAGAGTGACTCAAAAGCAGACAAATTCCAGAGTCAAGGGGTGGGGGAGTTTATTGACACTTGGGAGAAGAGGATGGCACTGAGTGAATTTCTCAGTTTTTGCAAGTTTGGCCTCAGACAAGCGCCAGTCCTCCCAGGCTAAAACCTGAATAGAATCCTGCAGTCATACTGGTTTGAAGGAGGGAATAGATTTCAAGGCAACTGTGGCAGGTGGAAAATGAAGAAGGACACTCAGGAACCAGAAAGGGGAACCCCAGGTTCTGAGCGTAAACTCTGTCTGAAAATATTGCTGACCCCCTGAATCAATGCATGTATAGGATAGAAGCCAAGTTGCCCAGCAGGGCCTAAAAGAAACTGAACAGAAATTTCAGCTGCAATTCACTAAAGGAATGACAGCTTTGTAGGGGACAGTTCATTCAGGTTACCTACTAAATTAAATAAAGAAAAATCCTGAATACTCTCCTTAACAACATGAAGAACCGAAAGTCTCTACAACTTCATCATGCACAATATCCAGCATACGGTCCAAAATTGTTGATGTAAAAAGCAGCAAGGAAAAGGGACCCATAGGAGATAACCAATGGAGATGAGTCCTAAAGTGACCCAGGTTTGCAATTAGTAGACAAAGATTTTAAAGCAGGTTTTTAAATTGTGCTCAAGGATGTAAAGAAAATATGGCCATAATGAATGTAAAGATAGAACCAATCTCAGCAAATAATAATAATATCTACAAAAATGCACATTTTAGACCTAAAAATATATCTGAAACAAAGAAGCATTATAATCACCATTTATAAATAAAATAATTCAGGTTCCAAGAGATTAAGTAATTTCCCCAAAGTTACGCTAGCAAGTGATAGGGTTGAAATTTGAATCCCAAGTCTATCTGGTTTTAAAGAGTATTTTTTTCAAACTCACTAGGTGAAATTTAGAGATTAGTAGGAATCTGTAGGAAAATGAAAGGGAAATGGAAAGCTCCAGTGAAGTAGGGAAGCTTTCCAGAAGACTTTGCTGTTGTTTGCTGAGAACAGTCAACGAAACTGTCTATCCATGGTGCTGAAATTTGTCCACCATCCAAAACTTCTGTGTTTACCAAACAATTTCTGATTATTTGCACCAATGAGTGGAAAGAGAAGTAAAGATAAACCATAGCAGCTCATGCTTTAGAATCTATTCACTTTGACTTTCAAGACTAATGCAATACGTTGCCACATCCATTGCCATCCATGGGTTTTGTTCATGTTCTGCATAATTTTTGTTTGTTTGTTTGCTTAAATCTTATCCTTATGGGTGTGGATAAAGAGTAAGGATCTTCATTTATTTATACTATCTTCCTATAACTGAGATATAGTGAAGTTCAATTCCTATTTGGTGAGTTTAGTAATATGCCTAATGCTGTGCATTGTATTGTGGAGAGCTGAGAAAGAGGATCCAGCACTTGCTCTTCAAGAACGCCACCTGAAAATGAGCACAGAGAAGGAGCAGGAGCAGGGCCAGCACGTGACCTCAATGTCTATTTGTGTGTTCTTGGAAGACCCACGTTGGGGCTTCAGAGGAGGATGGATGTCACTGTGAATTAGAAGCAACCACAAAAGACTTTCTATAAGAGATGGGCTATCACCTAGTCTATAAAGGCTAAGTTCAAGAGAGGAAGGGAAAAGATCATTACAGGGCATAGTAGGTGCTTAAAGCTATTTATTAAATGAGGGAGTAATTGCAAAATTATTTTCTTCTTGGCTGTTTTTAAGCATCTGTCTTCTAAAATGATTGTTTAAAATATTAAAAACAGGCTATTTTAACACTATTTGTAATAGCTCCAAACTGGAAACTACCCAAATGCCCTTCAACAATAGAGTGGATAAATAAATTATAGTATGTTCACACATTGGAATACTACCTAACAATGAGAAGGGGCACTCAACAATGACATGCAACATTATGGATGAGTCTCAGCATAACAGTGTTCCATAAAAGAAGGCATACACCCAGGAAGACATACTGTAGGTTTCCATTTATACAAAGTACAAAAAGAGGCTTAGTTAATCTATGGTGTTTGAAGGCAGCATGAGGGACTTGGGTGGCAGTGAGTGGAAGAAGCCCAAGAGAGCTTCTCAGGGACCAGAGAGGTTCTGTTTCTTGATCTGGATATTGGTTACACAGATGGTTCTGTTATGAGCATCTTACTTGGCTTCACATTTATGATAAGTGCATTTTTCTGTATGTATGTTATATCAACAAAAAGTGAACAAAAAACAGGTTATGTTCCCCAACTTGAGTGCCCAGAGCTGAGGCTCTCTTGCCCTTTCTTACTGATATCAGATGCCATGACCTTCTGATGATGATTTTCAAAGAATGGCAGGTGTCACCTCTCCAAAGACCAGGAGAGAAAAGACTTTGCCTCCATTTTAATAACTGGGAAATGGAGGCCTGTAGACAGGAAGTGACTTGTCCTTTTGTCACATAGTGAGTCAAGATAAGGAAGAACTTTGGTCTTCTGGGAACCTCCTTCCTGTGCCCCAGATAATAGATACCTTATCAGCCAGACCCACTGGAAGAGACCAAGGATGTCACAAGAAGTCAGTAATGGATGGGAATGTCTGGAGATCATTCCCATTGCCAATGCCAATGTCATTCCAATGCTCCCACAGCCAGATCCAAATAAAGCAGCATCTGGAAGGTCCTGGGTCTGCCACCTGCTTTTGTGAAATTTGAGGGAGCTAGCTCCTCTCTTTGGACCTGGGACCTCAACTGTAAAACTGGAGATTGAGCTTGATGACAATAAGACACCAGTGTCCTTTCAGTTCTAATATTTCAGAGTCTAGATCCAAGGCATGGCCATCCACTTTTGATTAAACACAGTTTCTACTATTTGCTACCCTCAGGGGGCTGTGCTGGGGTAGGGTTAAGGAAGGAAGTCCTTAGGACACTTTAGAGCATTCATTTATTCCTTCATTCATTTGTTCGGCATTCATTCCAGAATGCTTCACTGGGTTGGAATGCTGTGCTGGGGACACAAAGGTGAATGACAAGGTCACTATCCTCAAGGAGCTTACATTCTGGGGAGAGGGATACAGTAAATTGTTGTAAAAACCGAGACCCATGTTGCACATATGGCTAAGTATCCGCTGCCGTGGATGTTCAGAAGACCTGATTCTTGCTTTAGAGATGAGGTTAGGCCAGGGAGCGGGGGGCTTGCAAGGGTAGGTGATATTTGAGCTGGACCTGGAAGAAGGGGTAGGTCAGACTGGAGAAATGGAGGTAGAGATCACATCCTTGACAAAGAGAACAACATACCTGGAGGCAAAGGAGCAGAGAAGAGAAGGTCTTTCTGTGTGGCTGTAACCTGGTATGTGTAGCGGGTGACGTTTGATCTACATGTCCCCAATGAGTGTGAGACTGGGGGAGGTGGCATGGGCCAGGGAGGGTTCCCACTCCTCACATTTCTTCTTTGCTTTCCTCCCACATTTAGATGAGTCTCAGGTTTCTGCCTCACGTCCCAGCCCCCTGAGGCTCTCTGGTCAATAAGCTCTTTAAGGAGCCAAAGAGAGGCAAGATCAATGCAGTTGCCATCGATCTTGCTTCAGTGGCCGATTAGTACGAGGGACTTGGCTGGCCCAGGAGCCCCTCGCTAATGCATCGTGGGACTCAGATTAAACTGGGAGCACCCAGTGGCCCTAGGGAGAGCTTCTGCCTTCCCCATAGTAGCAGAGGAGGTCCTGAACCCCATCTTTCTGGGAACTCGATGTCACCCAGATGAACACCATACACCCCCTAGGCAGACAGCAGACATCTGATCATGTCATTCCTTTGCTTAAAACCTTCTGATGTTTCCATTGTCTTTGGGGTCTGTGCCACTCCCTCATAGGGCAAATGTGCCTCTGTGATCTGGCCCTGGCTGCCTCTTCCAGCCTTATCTCACACACTTTACCCCCACCCTCTGAACTCAGTCCACAGGACTCCCTTCCTTTCTTCCAACTTGCTATCATATTGCTAGGGGTTACCTGTCATTTTTTTTTCTGGAAAGACTTCCCTGTGTCTCCCCTTACCACCACCACCACCACCACTACAAATCTGACTTAGGCATCTTTCCAAGGTTCTTTCTCCCTGTACTTTCCTGAGCAGAGCAAGGATGAGAATATACTGTAATTGCTGATTTTCTTGTCTCATCCTGGCTGCAGATGAGAATTGCTTGGGAGCTTAAAAAATACAGAGTCAGTTTCAGTTGGTCTGGAATGAGGCTTGAGTGCTGATATTTTTATCACCCTCTCCAGAAGATCCTATGGCACACCCATGGCCGAGGGTCACTGGGTTAGAGCCTAAGCTCTGAGAAAGCAGGGACACACTGATCAATTTAACCCCTCTGTCCCTGGTATCCAGCCCAGTGGCCAGCACAGTACATGCTCAGTGCATGTGCACAGAATCTTCTGGCCCCGAGCACCCTCACCATCTGGGACTGCCTTCTCTTCTGCCATCCCTTCCTTCTATTGGACGGCATCAAGAAGGAAGAGTTACCTCTTAGAGTTGACCAGCATCCTTTAGGAGACTATTTTGCAACCCATCATAAAACATTTAATTCTCAGTGTGGTTCTGTAAGGCAGGAGGATGAGTAATCAAAATCTCGTTTTGCACAGGGAGACCCTGAAACTCAGAGAAGGTAAGTGTCCAGGTCTGGGTACCACAGCTAAAAACAGACAGAGCCAGGATCACACCCCACCTTCTTTCTGAATTTTTTTTCCAGGAGTCTTGCTACCAGGGGCTTTCTTAGGCTGCATCAAAGCCTCCTGGGCCACTCCTTGGTCTTTACCCTGTCAGAGCCCCTTCTCTGTGGCAGCCTTCCCACAGTGGAATATAGAGGGAACCTTCCCACAGCCTAGGCAGCCCCAGTTCCCATGGCCTCACGAAGGCAGGGAGGCTGGAATAGTGGCCTGAGAGAGCTCCAGTCTGGGAATTGGGAGAACTGGGCTCTAGGTCTGTCTCTGTCACCCACAAGTACCATGAACTTGTCTTCCTAGAGCCATCCTTGCAAAGTGGATGAGAAAACTGAGCCATGGCCCCATATGCAAGTGGGGATCATAGCCCTCAAAGCACTGTCAAGGAGACCACATGTTGTGAGGGGTGCTGTGCAGGAGTATTACACGTAGAACTTGCTGGACCCAGATATTCACCCCACCCCCTCCCGAGTTTCAGCCTCTGAGCTGGCCTTCCTACCGTCCCCATCTACAAAAGCATTGAGTCTCTCAGCTCTGTCCACAGTAGCCTGGCAGACTGGCATGGGACACCTCAATGACATGCACCATGATAGTTTATTTAGACATAAGAGCTTATGATGTGCAAGATGGAGATGGAGCTGTTGGAACAAGGAGGGGGCATCTCTGCTTCTCTGGGGGCTTTGAGACAAAGGGCCAGGGTCTCTGTCTGACTGGGATGGTGGGAAGTCTGCCCTCCTACTGGTCTGGAAAGTCGAGAAGCTTCTCAGGAGCATCCATCTCTTGAGACACCCTAAGGGAGGATAATACAATGAGTGTGACAGCCCAGGACCCATAGGGACCCTTCCGTATGGAAACGTCCTGGATGGGAGCAGGGGAGCTGGGAGGAGAGGACAAGAGAGAGATGGAGACAGAGGTTGGATGGGGGCCAATTTCCCTGTCCTAATCTTGGAGAGGGATGGCAGTGGTAAGGAAACTCAGACCATTGAGACCCAAGTTGGGGCCAAGACTCCCAGGGCAGGAATGCTAAAGTGCAGGCCCTTGGGCTCCATTGCCCCTGATCCCTCCCCAAATCACATTCAGTACCCTTGGCACCAGCTTCTCCTGGAGCTATGGTTCCTTAGGTCCTAGAGGAGCAGACACCATCTGGCCTGCAGTATGTAGGATATATTTTAAATTAAAATTAATATTTTTCTCTTGTGATATCAGGATACTAAGAGAACCATGCTGGGTCCTGCTCCAAGAAGAGGACATTTCCAGGATAACCTGGGCTTTAAGACTCTACTTGGAAAGCCAGAAAGGCTCAGAGATCCAGGTGCTCAGGAAGCCAAGGTCATACAGTCCAATCTCAAAAGTCATGTTTTTCTCTAATATTTTTCCCAATTTTTTTGAAGCTCAGATATACAGAATTTGAATTATTATAGTCTTTGTTATGTTGTCCCCTTTGGTACATGTTTGGTCCTGCTTTTCATTTATTCATTCATGTTAAAGATATAATACTTATAAATCCATCACTCAACATAAAAGCTAACACCTTGATAATGGTCACTACTTAATTGTATGACTTCTTCTTGCCCATCCCATCCATCTGCCTTCCTCCATCCAAAATAACCATCATTCTGAATCTGGTATCTGCCTTTTATTTACTTTCTTTGTTATACACTTATTTTATTGCATCTAAATATTTTCCAGTTCTCCTGAATTTTTGCTGACCCCACCAGCCCCATTTGGGGTGCATGTAGTCATAGAATTCAGGAAATGAGATGTGGGTCCTTTCATTACTTTTAGCTGCAATTAAACTCTGTTACTGAAATCACCTTGGCCTCCAGTGTTCTCTGAAGGTGGGGGGATTAGTGAGGGAGGGAAATTCCCCATCCAGAGAGGCCACTATTTAAGGAAATGACGGTGAAGGATGTGCTTTGCTGGGCAGAACTTAGAAGGGTGGGCTTTCTTCTCCTTCCAAGCCTTCACTTAATTCATCCTTGTCCAAAGCCTGGAGTCTTGTAAAAAAAACTATCCTCCACTGACCACTCAGTGCTGCTCCCCAGAAACCCAGGGTCTGGCTGGCCAAAGTTTATTCTCAGTGATTCCAGCCAATGTCTGCCCTCTGGAGGGCACAGAGCAGGTGCCTGCTGGGGACACTGCCTGAGATGTAATTATTGGGAGGGAGGGCAGCCCTGATGTCATGCCCTGGACTGGCAGCAGCCACCCCCACCCCAGGCCACCTTGCTGCCAGTGTGCTAGCCCCCGGCTCTCCAAGATGTTCATACTGAATACCCCCCTTGCTGCTCCTCAGGCTGAGAACCAATTTTATCCATGAGTGAGTCTGCATAATCCTCTTCTGGTCCCTGTCCACTGCCTGGGGAGGCTCCACTGGGGGCAGGGAAGGAAGCTGCCTGGGCTGGGCGGGCCTGAGCCATTCCTGGGTCACAGAGGGAGCCTGTGGAGGGACATGTCTGGCCTCAGCTTCCAGTACAGCCATCCCCTCCTGGTGGAGACATCCCTGGCTGACTGGTCCCATGTCCCTCATTTTTCCCAAGAGGAAAGAGAGGCATGCTCCAGCCCAAAGAAGGTTGCTTTGAGGCCACTACCAGGACCTCCCCCCTTCAGATTTTAAATCTAAGTGGATCTGATGTGGAATCCTGTGGGGAGCATCTCCCTGGCACCCCCTTCTCCTCTTTAAGGCTGAGGGTTGGTGTAGGGGCAGGGCACTCTGTCCCAAGCTTGAGATGCAGTGGTGGGCCCAGAAGCTGAAGATCCACCAAGCCAGAAGGGTTTCTAGAGAGAGCCCCACCCTAGATGTATTGATGGGGAAACTAAGGCCCACAGAGAGAGTTATCAATTAAGGTTTCCCAAAACTTATCTGTCAGGGTGACACCCACCCATCTCTCTGGCCTCCTATTTTACAAGCTCCTGTCATCCACTTTGAATCCTGGAGGCCCCGTACACGTTCACTCCTCTGGGGAAGCGTCCTGCCCAGAAGTCTGTTATCCTGGAGTGCCCCATAGCCCACTGGCTAAGCACAGGGGCTGGCGTGCATGGTGTGGGGTTCAGCCCTAACTCTGCCTCTCATTTACTGTGTGGCCGCCAGCACAGGGCACAACCTCTCCAAGCCTATTTCTTTACCCGGAAGAAAACAGAGGTGCTTATCATAACGCTGATCATTCAGACTCGTTGTGAACTTTGCATGAGATGCCGCAAGTCCAGCAAGTGGCTGGCGCCCAATAAACAGTCAGAAAATCCTAGTGGTTACAATTGTCATTGGGCCCGCACTCCTATTCATCCTTCACAACCCTGCCCAGGCATCGGTTTCCCTGAGAAAGCCGCTCTGCTGGGCTAACACACAGACCCAATGTCTGGCCCCCCTGCTGCAGCTTCATCTTGGGCATCAATTGCTTTCTCTTGTGGCTGGTTCACACATTTGCCATGGACAGGAATGTGAGCTCCTATGGGGAAGAGGTGTGTCTCATTCTCCAGCGTCTCCTGCAAGCTTCAGTGGGGCCAGGGCTGGGCAGATGGCATCTTAGTGACAGGTGTGAGATGGGGCTGTCTTGACTTGGTGCCCACCCCCACCTAGCCGGGCTCCTCTCCTGTCCCTTATGCCCCATCTTCCAGTCTAGGCTTCGGGTCTCCATTCGGTGGCCTTCGCTGCCCTCTCCTGACCATAGAGGGCAGAACAGCGCATGGGGTGGAGGGAGGGCATGCCAGGAGTTAGAGCCCTACTTCTCACTACACAGCCTTCCAGTATGCCGCTGCGCCTGAGGCCTCGACCTCTCTGAGCCCACTGGGAAACCAGCCCTGCCTGGACCACAGGGGACCGACCGCAGGTCTCTGCCTGTGCGGCTCACTCCCAAGCCTACCTCCCCGCAGGCAGCCTCCGAGAATGACCCCTGGGCCACTCTGTACCACACACTTTGTACACAGGTACCAGACTTGCTCATGTGCTCTAGTTATTGTCGCCTGCCTTCCTCGGGGAGCGTGACAGATTGAGAGAAGATGGTTCCAGCTAAGAGAGTCCTGTAATTATCAACTGCGGATTATTTTAATTAAAATGCTTTGCATCCTCAGCTCTTAATTTCTAAAATGATTATAAATGTTATTATTAAAGAAAAATCCTTGAAGTGAGATCCATAAATCTCAGCCTGGGCTGAGATGACAGGAGAGCTGATGCAGCAGAGGTGGCCCCGCCTAGGGCTGAGGCTCCAGGGCAAGCAGGGGGGAGGAGAGGAGAGGGGAGGGGAGGCAGGCAGGAAGAAAGGGGAGGGAGAAAGGAGGCGCTCCATGGGCACCCCTCCCATTCCACCCTCTGAATCAACATTTGGGACTGAGAAATAAGACCGGAACCAGGTTTGGAACTTGTCTCTGCTGTTTGCTGTGTGGTTTGGGGCAAGCCAAGTAACCTCTCTGAGCTCTGAGTTTCTCATCTAAACATGTTTTAATTTTTCATATTTCCATAGAAAGAATGTGGAAAGCTCCTGTCTGGAGGGGCTCTTTTGTGGCAGGTTGATAATATGTGTAAGGCGCCTGTCACAGAGAAGCTACAGATTAGCACCTTTGGTTAACTCTGGCCCCATCCTTAGGAGGGCCCCCAGAATACTCTGTTACTTCCTAGCTCTCTCCCCTGGTGGCCATCACTCAGGAGAGGTGGCTGTCCTCCCCCACCAGAATGCTGGTGGTGGGGGTCTCAGTTAGGCACACAGGGCAGGCCCTTCAGATCTCAGTTGTCCCCATCCCAGACGGCTCCCTCTCTCAGAGGGGCAGGAGGGGAAGAGGCCAGCCCTCACACTCAACACACAAGGAAACGGAGGCCCAGAGAGGGAAGTGTCTAGCCCAAGGTCACTCCGCAAATTGCTGGCGGGTCATTTTACCATTTTAGCAGATGGCAAAAGCCTGACTTGCTTGTTTATTTTAAGCCTGTCTTTGTAATGGCTGAGAACAGGTCCCCTGAACCAGGCAGAGACGGTGCTGACGTTGACACAGATGAGGTGGGTGAGGAAAGGGGCTGGCAGCAGCAAGAAGGTGAGCACCGGCCTGGGGGTCAGGGCACCCAGCATCTCCTGCTCCTCCAGCATCTCGCCCCCTCAGCCGGCTGCCATGACAGCCTTAGGTGGACCCCTCCTCAAAGTGGGTCTTAACTCCCTCCTGGGGACAATGGGGATGGTTATCGCTGCCCCGCTGACCTCCCAGGCTGGTGGCGAGGAGCGGATGAGATGATAGAGCTGAAAGTGCTTTGTAAGCGGGAAAGCGTGAAGCAAATGTAGGAGATTATTAACATTAATATTAATGAACTGGCTCGCAGTTGGCCACTGGCCACAGACAGGATGGAAGGGAAACTTTTCCAGGCTTCCGTGGGGTTTACAGAGGGACGATTCTTTCTGAGGTAACTCCCCAAACTCCTGTAAATATGAGTACTAGAGGAAGAAAAGCCCCTGGGGATTTTCAGCTGAAGGAACTGGTAATGGGTGCAGGCAGCGTTCGGGAAAGTTCTGCAGGGGGGGGGCCCTGCTCCCTGGTAGGCAAAATGACAGAGAAGCCTGGCTTTGTCGCCCAAGGCTGAGCACTCCTGGGGTTCAGGAGTCACCTGGACTGAGGGCTGGGCCCCCTTCTCTGGACCAAATGGAAGGCAAAGGGCTTCCATCTCTACTGGGTTCCAGTATTCTGTCCTCCTTCCTAATTCATCCCTCCTTGGGAGAGTGGCCAAGTTGAAGAAATGAGGTTGGATTCAGGCTCCTGTACCCTCTTTCTAGCACATTTCTTCCCCTCCTTCCTCTCCCCACATACACACATGTGGTGGACATTGCTTCTATTAACATAGCTGTGCACAGAGTTGCTGTGTGTCCTGGGCTAATCCTTCCTTCCTTCCTTCCTTCCTTCCTTCCTTCCTTCCTTCCTTCCTTCCCTCATTCACTCACTCACTCACTCTCTCCTTCATGCATATGCTCAATAAAGGTTTGGTAAATGTCTAAGGTGCCAGGCACTGGGATGCCGAGGTGAACGAGACCCTGTCCCTGCCATTAAATCTCAAAGGCTGCTCCAGGAGACAAGTGACAGAAGTGGGAACAGGCCCTGTGCCACCTGCTGGGCTTTGGAGCTAAGGGAACACACTGGAGCCTGGGGGTCAGGGGAGGTGTTCAGGAAACCTTTCTTGGAGGAAGTTGTTCTGAGCTGAGCCTTGAGGGAGGACCTGTGATGTTCATACCCCCCCTTACTTAACCCGAATGGAACATTCCTGTTTCTTATCTCACAGAAGAAGGAAGCACAGATCCTCAGATCCTCAGGCTTGGAGGAGCTCCACTTCCAAGTAAATCCCCAACCAGCCCCAGTTCCTGAAGATGCAGAGCCCTGAATGGCTCTGCCTTCAGGGGGTTGGTTCAGAGCCCAAAGAGGGGGCTTGAACCCTAGGCCTGCCTCAGACTACACTCGCTGCCTTCCATGCCCGAAGGATGGGACCAGACTGTGAGGACCCTGTAAGGTCATGATTGTCAAGAACATGCTGGAAAGGGAAGAGCAGGTTGTCAGTACTTATTATTTTATTATTCAGTTACTAGAAGCATTATGATGTGCCCAGCAGGACCCATACCTGTCAGGCACAGCTGAATATCATTTCAGTATGTGTTGATTTATTTTTACCAATTGTTGGGTTTAAGAATGTGAAGATTTACAAGATGTCTGTGTGCTGGGTGTGTGTGTGTGTATGTGTGTGTGTGTGTGTGTGTGTGTGTGTGTGTGTATGAGCCAGAGAGAGAGAGAGAGATCTGTATGTTGGCTCTGTTACAGGAACTCCTATGCCCTGAGGGTCCCACATGCACACTTGTGGACTGTGGTGCACACGCACACAATCATTTCTGTCCCTCAAGTCTACACTGCTGACAACTCACACCACGCATCCCGTGAGCACCCTGGCATAGGCCCAGCTCACACTCCGTTCCAGGGTATCTTTCTCATTGGCACCTGCATGAGAGCTAAGGTTCTGGTGCAGGTACAGACTTAACTACACACTTAGAAAATTACCCATTGGTGCAAATAATCCCATTCAAAGTGGATTTGCTGGTAGCTAGGACAAAGAGTCCATATTCCGCACAGCATGAGGGAGAGCGTATTCTGGCTGGCAGGATTCTGGAAGAAGGGAACATGTTAGCTGGACACTGAAGAGTGATGGGCCTTCCCGGTGGGAGGGACGGCATGAGTCAAACAAAAAGGCAGGATAGGGTAGGTTGGGTCTCGGAAGGGCAGCATGGCCTAGTGAAGGGAGGATGGAGCAAGGGAGGTTAGCCATTGTTGGCTGACTGACAGCTTTGTACTTGGAGATGTGCTGGTCATTGCACCAGAGTGTGGCTGGCCTCGACTGCCGAGAGGGGGCAGTGTGGCTGAGCCTGGCACAGAGGATGGGGACAACCAGAGCTGGGCTTCTGCGGGGTAGATCCACAGGTGTGTGTGCGGCAGGCCTGGGGGTGGCTGGGGCCGGTGAGGCCTGTGAGTTGGCAGCGGGGGCAGCTCAGGAGAAAGGCGATGGGGAGGCCAGTAAGGGCTAAGGGGCCAGGACGTGAACAAGAGAGGAGGGACAGCCTGGTGGGGTGGGGGAGACAGCAGGCTTGGTGTCTGGATGCCTGAGCCCTCCATTCCTCCATTTTGCCTGCAGAGGAAGCAGGGTTGATGAGAAGCATCACTCAAGGAGACCTACTGTGTGCGATACACGGGGCCCGCCAGAGGCCCATTTCACAGATGTAGTGATGGAGGCCGAAGGATATGGTGCCAGGCCAGAATCACAGGTGAAGACTCAGGTCTCATGATACAACGAACACTGGACTGGTCTCCCTGCTTCCCCTGGCCTTCTGCTGGTGCTGACGCCCCTTCTGTTCCCTCCTCCCACCAGTTACCATGCCTGCCCCGCCTGTCTGGTACAGCCTGGACCCAACTGAGGCATTCCTGTGAGCTCGGGAGGAAGGTGAGAGCTCCTTCCTGGTTTCCCACCCTCAAAGAGCCCAGTGCTTTGCAGCTGGTTACCCTGCAGCCTTTAATTTGCAAGAGAGGCCTTGGGCAGGGCTGTCCCTGGCCACCAGTAGAATGGGAGGTGTGGCTTCAGGTGAATACAGTTCCTTCCTTCTCTCTCCCTCTTCCCTCCCCCCCTTTCCTCACCTCCTCTTCTGGCTGTTTTTTTGTTTTGTTTTGTTTTGTTTTTAAGCTTATTTTTAACAAGGGATTTGAAACTTCAGGTGCGCAGAGTTCTGGGACAGTGGGAGATACAGGGTTGATGTTAAGTGGCTGGAGAGAGGAGTGGCCTAGAAGCAGATCAGGATCGCTGTGCATCGGCTGAGCACCTACTAAGTGCAGACTTCAGGCTAGGTGCTTGACAGCTGTCCCTACCACCCCTCCACGAGAGAGACTTTTTATTCTGTTTCCAGGCAGGGGAAACAAAGTCACCGTGAGGTTCAGAGGCTTATTCCAGTATGCCCACTACCCAGACTGGGTCCCCTCCCAGACCCCGTCCCACTGTGAGCTGACAAGTGTAGGGGATCAGACCTCTGTCCCCTCACCCCCATAGGGACTCCTGGACAGTTAGAGATGTGCCTCCAAAGCCTGAGGTGGTCTTTCTGGTGGCCCAGGAGGACTTGTTCAGGGGGCTTCTTCCTCCATTGCTGGCCCCATCCCAGGTAACTTGGGACTTTAAAATCAGAAGGACATTGGCCCAGCTCTGAACAGCCTGTGTGACTAGAAGAAGAAAACCCCAGATTGGGGGATCCCCAACACCCTCATTATTCCCTGCTCTGACCAAGGAGGTGACTGGTCATTTCCTGCCACTCCTGTAGAGAGTGTAGCACGGGGTGTGAGGGGACAGCATGGGGAGGTGTAAAGACCCTATCTTTGGTGTCTAACAGACCTGGGTGACCTTTGGCAACAGCTTCCCGTCACAGTTATGAGAAAATCTGGAACTTTTAGAGCTTCTAGAGCTTTTAGAGCTTTAGAGCTTCTAAGGCCCTGCCTGCTCTGGGTCTGCCTCTGTCCCTACCTTGTCTCCAGCAGTGCCCTCCCCTGCACAGATCCCCACCATACTGGTCCTGACACCAAGCTCTTTCCCTGCACAGGGCCTTTGCACATGCTGTCTCCTCTTCCTGGGATACCCTTCCTCCACTTCTGGATGGTTCCTCTTCATCCTTTGGGCTGCACTTGTGGCTGATTCTGACTCTGTCATGAGGGTAGGGACCAGCTCTGTGTTGTACACCTTTGCCTTCCAGGTGCTCACCTGCAGCCTGGGGCCAGCTGAGGTCCCACTGTAAGCACCTGTTGACAAATCATTGAATTTTAAGCTCTCTGTGCCTTCTATTTCTTCATTTGCAAGATGGGAATGGTGACATCTACCTCACAGGGTTGCCGTGAGGGCAAAACAGCAAAGGGCTCCCGTGAGGTGAGCACTGGGTGGATACCAGCTGCTATTCATATGAGTATTCATTCCTAGGTTGAACCCAGTTAGCTGGTATATTTACACATCTTGGAGACTCGTAAGACTTGAGACCCAGAGGTGTGGCCAAGACTAGCTCCTAGGCAGGTCCGGCTCTTTCCTGGTCCTCCTGCTGACCATCAGCCATCACGTGGCCTCTCCTTGCCTCAGCATTTCTAGAGTGATCAGGACCTTGGAGAGAGCCAGCAGAGCATGGGGAGATATATCCCAGGAGAACTGGGATGGGCAGTCCTCCCTGTAGTTGGCCATTCAGGGCCCATCTTCTGCCTTCTGGATGGCCCATCCCACTTGCCCTTCGGCTGACTTCCCTCCCCTACTAAGGACATTTGCATGAGCAGAGCATCTCCAGCGACTGCCTTCTCGCCACCTGCTCCTGTGGCTCTCTCCCCACCTGAAGCCATAAATACATATGCAAAGGCCAGTATATTAATTTGTGTTTGAGCACAGAGCTGGGGACGCCGCGGAGAAGGGGGATTAGGCGGTGGCAGTGGGTGGAAGGCAACAGATGGCTTGATTGCTTTTACCTGTTGCTAATTTGTTAGGCTACAATTCCTCATTTGTGTTTAATTGTGCCCAGACTCAGAGACAGCAGGGCACCGGGCAGTGGATGGTCTTCAGGTGCTTGCGTGGGGCCAGAGGTCAGGTAGCCTGCCTAGGAATTAGATGCCAGAGGTCTGGAAATGCGTGGCTAGTCCCTAGTCCTCTCTCTCTCTCTCTCTTTTTTTTAAATTTATTTTTGATGCAGAGAGAGACAGAGCATGAAAGGGGGAAGGGCAGAGAGAGAGAGACACAGAATCGGAAGCAGGCTCCAAGCTCTGAGCTGCCAGCACAGAGCCCAACACGGGGCTCGAACTCATGAACATGAGATCATGACCTGAGCCGAAGTCGGAGGTTCAATCAACTGAGCCACCAAAGCGCCCCCCTAGTCCTCTCTTGATTGAACTGTGGTCCCTGTCCCTGACTGGACATCAGGACCCTCTGAGCATATGCAGCAACAGAGAGGTAGCTGAGCTGAGGGCAGCACGCCTGGCCCTTCCATTAATTGGCTGTGTGACCTTGGGTGGATCACTGAACGTCTCTGGACCCCATTTGCTTGACTGGGAAATGAGCATAATCACACGTGCCCTATCCACTGTGCAGGGTTGCTGCAAGTGTGCACAGAGATAATAGATCTGGGAGCACTTTCACATGTGTAGTGCTCTGTAATAGTGGGGCATTATTTGCTAGCAGAGCGGATAAGAGCTCGGATTCTGGAATCAGCCAGGCTTGAACTGAATTCTGACTCTGCCACTTGTAACTGTGAGGCCTTGGGGGAGACACTGAGGCTTTCTGTGCCTGTTTCCTCACCTAGGCAGCGGGGTGGTGATCGGTCCTACCTCAGGGGCTGCTGGGAGGAGCACTGGTTCATGCCTGGCCAGCTGGGCCCAGCTCTCTCAGAACACAGCCCGTCCCTACTGCTGTGTCCTTCAATGCTGCTGTCCCTTCAAGTCTCAGCTTACATGTCTCCTGTTCTGTGCAGCCTGCTGTGATGGGGCCCCTGCCATGGTTGATGTCCGCTCTTCGGTGTCACCCTCCTGGTGGAAGTCTGTCAGAGATCACTCCTTCCCCACCAGCTGCTTTCTAGTGGGCCACCAGCTCTCTGGGGCCTGTGAGCTGGGCACCAGGAGGGTGGCCCATTAGCAATCATGGCTGTTTGAAAGCATCTTCTGGAGAAGAGAAGAACCACCAAGTTTCCCCAAATGGGGAGCTCATGGATCATTGCGGCAGGCAGGGGGTCCTTTCACACCTGGTCCTCCAAGTGGTCCTGGCCCCCACCCACATCTGGGCCCCTTTCTCCAGCCTTCCTGCTGATCCTTTGGGCCCCAGACACATTGCCAGGAAAATGCCTTTCACTTCCATGAGCTGGGATGTGTTTGTATTTCAAAAGTCCGGCTGATACACCGCGGCCAATATACACACCTTAATGACAAACATGCAGGAACTTTCTTTTAAGGAAACTTTTCGGTGTTGGCCTCCGTGACTCCCTGGCTATGTGACCTTAGGCAAATCCTTTTGCTTCTCTGAGCCTCAGTTTCTTTTTCTGTATAATGGGGGGGTTTCTAGAGGGCCTCCCTGGATTATTCTGAGAATGAAATGCCACAATATAGGTAAAGCGCACAGCTCAGTGTCAGACACATCAGTGGTGCTCAGTGATAACTGACTGATCGTTATCAGTGGAGGATGAGTGATAGAGCTTGTCTAAAGCAACGCAGAAAACAAGGCTTACAAGTTTGTCAGGAAAGCAGCCTTTTGAGAAACTTGCTTAAGGGGTTATTGACTGGAGAATCATCTTATCTCTCCTTGGCCTTTGAATTTCTCTCAGGGAAATGTGCAATTATTAGAAGAGGTAAGTTGATGGAGGCAATGGAAGGTGGCAGAATGCTCCCTTAGGCCAAGTGTGAGGAGAAGCCAGTGTCTTGGTGGGTGGAGGAAGGAAGGTGGGCTGGGTTCCTTGATACTCTTACGGGAAGAGTGAGGAGGTGGGAAGGAAAGGGAGGGAGGAGGAGGGGGGAGGAAGAGTGAGGAGGTGGGAGCAAGGGGGAGGGAAGAAAAGGGAGAGGGGAAGGAAAAGATGGGGAGGTGGGGGGAGGGAAGGAAGAGACAGTAAGGGTGAAGGGGAGGGGGAGGGGGAAGAGTGAGGACGGAAGTGGGGGAGGGGGAGGGGAGGGAAGAGGAGGGAGGGATAAAGATTCTGCCTTCCCTTTCCATCCCCCCTCCTTGCCATGGCATCTGTACCTTTCCTCTTACATTTGGTTCTAAACCTAAACATAGCGCCCTCCCCAAATAATGCCCCCATCCACCCCCACCTCTGAGGTTCACTCTGGGGGCACACATGGAGTGTTTCGGGAGTTAGTCTCCTTGAACAGGAGCCCAGTGAGAGGGCTGTCCAGCCTATTTCTCTCTGGTGCTTCCTCCTTCCTAGGCAGGGGCAATAGGGAGTGCCCAGAACAAGGGCAAACCTGCTGTGAATGTGGAGTCTCTCAGGGACCAGCTGGTGACTTTAGGCAAGATTACAAACCTCTCTGCTCCTCTTGCTATGCAACAAGCACAATCATAATAGACAATATCCGCCTCCCAGGAGTTCCTGTGTGCAAAGTATGCAGCACAGCTCCCGGTGTGTGGTGCCAGGGTCACGTGGGCAGCAGTTGCCTGCCCTCCAGCCTGACACAGGCTCACTGCACTGCCTGGTGGCAGCCTCTCCATGTCCAAGACAGGTACGTGAAGCCAACTCAGGGCAACAGAACTTACTTACATGAGCCCGCCAAACCCAGGGATGTGTTACTTGGGATATTATTGAATCTTTCCCACGTTCACCAAGATCCTACCCTTGACCTTTTAACAAGTCTGCTCTGCCTAGACTTCCTCGTCTACAGTCAAGGAACCAGGGAATGAAAGAAAGGAGCCCCTCCTTGGGACCAAGTGCAGTGTTAGAGGTTCTGTGTCCCTTATTCATTGGATCCTTGCCATGGCTCTTTTCGGTTGGCGGGAGTGTGTTTTGTTGCAGGTGAGAACACGAAGGTTGAATGAAGTGAAGTGCTTGTCCAATGGCACATGGCTAGTGGAGCTGGAGTTGGAACCCACACTACCCTCCTTGTGATCGTTCTGGTCCCCCACTTGCTCAGCTCCTGGGATTTTCATGCCCTGCATAGCTATAGACTTTCCCATCCCTTGTGACTCAGAAGGCACAGAATTCTATGATATCGAGACTCTTTTGGACTCTAAGGCAACCTCTTCTCTCATTACCGTTTCCTCCCACTTTGTTCCATTCCTCATATATTAATAGTAGCCTAGATGGTGGTGAAAAATAAAACAGACCTATAAGAAGGGTGGAGGGCTATGGATATGGCCCTGGGTGTACATGATCAGGAGATGCTGCAGAACACATGGGACGCTGCCTTAACCTCAACCCCAAAACTGCTAACGTCCACCACGATGGGGCTGTTCTCAGAAACCCAGCAACCAGTTGCTTAGACAGTGGTGTTGGATTTTTATCAGAACCTTGTGGGGAAAATTGGTGATGGGGAAATGGAGAGCTTGCTGGCAGCTTGGGAAGATCACAAATGATGACCCCTCTAAAGTCATCTGTTTCAAAAGGACAAAGCAGTTCCCGAAGGATGACCCCACCCACCGCCTGCACCCCCTCATCTCAGGTCCTCTCAAACCGCATGCATATTATAAAAGGCAACATCTGGGTGAGGGCTGAGCACTTACGGGACTGCATATTCTGTGGGAGTTGATACATGTTTAATTTCGGCATGCCGGCGTGCCATGCCAAAGTTTCCATCAGCTCGTGGAGAAGTGAGAAAACATGAGTGAGTTTTTCAAAAAGCTAAATGTATTCAGTTTCAACAGGATTGTCCTTTTTTCTGGGATTATACTTTCTTTTCTTGGTGTTAAAATACCATCTCCTCTATGAAATAATGGTGATAGTGGACTTGATTTCTTGGGTATCTATACCTGGCTGAATACAAAGCTGGCAATTCTATGTTGAATCCTCCAATTTTCTCTTAAAAATTTTGCTGAACTACAGAATCCTAAAGTCTGAGGACCACTGGGTTGTCCTTTGTCAGTTATCATTTGTATCAACTCTCTTTTCAATCCTGGGACAATTTTTTTTTTCTGCTTAGCACAGACATTCTTTGAAATTCAAATACCTCAACCCTGTGCTTAAATTTAATAAAGTTTTTTGTTGTTGTTGTTTTTGTTTTTTATCTATAAGGTAACAGGTAGTATATTCCACATGCACCATAATTTGGAGAAGAAGACATTTCCTTTACAAGATTGTGTCTCTTTTCTTTATTTCTTTATA
Organism: Cryptoprocta ferox; assembly: GCA_028646485.1. Lineage (NCBI taxonomy): Eukaryota > Metazoa > Chordata > Mammalia > Carnivora > Eupleridae > Cryptoprocta > Cryptoprocta ferox. Next base: position 20,395,257 of record CM053565.1, on the reverse strand, counting down.
TTTTTTAATGTTTATTTATTTTCAGAGAGATGGGGAGAGAGAATGTGTGTGCATGAGGGTCAGAGAGAGAGGGAGAGAGAAAAAGAAAATCCTGAGCATGCTCCTCACCGTCATCACAGAGGGGCTCAAACTCATGAACTGTGAGGTCATGACTGGAGCTGAAACCAAGAGCTGTATGCTTAACCAGCTGAGCCACCCAGGCATCCCTCTTTGCTTTACTGTAGGTGTTACCATGATTTGGTTTGAAGAATGTTCCTTCCTATAAAAAGACCCCATAGGCTGGATGCAGTGGTGGGAGTTTAAGGAGGGGGGTGGAAGAGTGGAAGGCACAGACGATGAACCTCAAGGTCTCTGTAGACCTTTAGATAGAGCAAAAGCTCAAATCATAGGTGAGAGGCTGCCATCTTCCTAGACCCAGGAAGGGCAGGCAATGCCAAGAACCAAGTTCAAAGGGCAAGGTGGGGAGAACATGTCAGAGAGATCAATCATGTTAGATGCTAAGAGAATCTGTTAGAGAATTTAGTGGAGAATGAGATGTGCAAGGAGTCCCCACCCATGATGGTCAACAACATGGCACTCTGTGCATTAGTTGGTGGGTGGTACAAGGCAAGAAGCCCATGACCGCACATGTCCCTGGTTAGCAGGAGTTAGATTTCATGTGTCCCTGGAGCAGGTGTCCTTATCTGTTATTAATAATTCTTGCATTGTCACAACTACTATTAGTTATGCAGAAGAAAGAACCTACTTCCTTCTTCCCATTGGCAGAATTTTGCTGGGGAGCTCCATTTTTTCATTCTCCACTTTTTCTCCCCCACTCCTACTCATGCCCCTATAGGGGAGAGGAGTGGCAACGTGATTTGTCAAGTTCTGGACTCTCTTAGGAACATTAGAAAGTGGACAAGATCCTGCACCTGGTGCACCGTACCCTCTGGTACTTGGTGCTTCCTCGTGGACACACGTGGCACAGTCTCCTCTTTCCATGTTTCATATGGAGACCGTAAGCACACAAGGCAGGCCTCCAAGCCTCGGGCCTGGTTTTGTCCTCTGGACCCCAAATGGAGCAGATGAGTTAGGCCCACGTCCAGACTCAGGGGAAGGAAATAAGAAGGCATTTTAGACCGCCAAGCCTCAACCATGTTCCCCAACTCAGTTGTAGCAGAAATACCAATATTGGGAGTTACTGACTAGTGGCGCTCAGATAGTAATAAAATAATCTTCTGATTTCCATTCTGCTCATGTCTCCTGGCTCTAAATGCCAGCTATATGCTGACGATCCTCAAATACCTTTCTGGGCTCTGGCTCTATTTTTCCGACAGTCTACTTGGCATCTCCTAAGGCCGTCTACCAGGCATGCCATTCTTCATGTGGCCTCAGTGAGCTGCTCATCTTCTCTTTCCAGACCTGCTGTGCTTCCCTGGGCCCCATCTCAGTGAATGGCAAGGCCCTTTCTCCAGTTTCCCAGGTGGAAGCCCTTGGTGTCATTGGTGACTTTTCTCTTTTCCTCTCAGCCTACTTCCAATCGGCTGGCAAATTCTGTCAGCTCAGCATCTCAAATACATCCAGAGTCCAACCACTTGCTTCTAACCCTAATGCCCCTCTACATCTAGTCTGTGTCACAGGTCCCTGGGGGAGCCCCCTGACTCATCTGCCTGCTCTTCTTGCTTCTACCCTTGCCTCTGCTCCCCACACTGTGGGCCATTCTTGATCAGAGTGATTCTGACGTGGGGGTCAGACCATGTCACTGATCTGCACCAAACCTTTCAATGCCTCTTAATGAAACTCTCTCTCTCTCTCTCTCTCTCTCTCTCTCTCACACACACACACACACACACACACACACACACACACTTTCCTATGACCTACAAGACCCAACAAGATCTGGCTCCCCCTTACCTCTCTGACTTTATCTTCTATTACTTTCTTCCTCATTTTCTCACACACTGGTATCCTGGCTAGTCCTTGAGTGGGCCTGTCACTGTCCTACCTCAGGGTCTTTGCACACACTGTTGCCTTTTTCTGAAAAGCTCTTCCCTTCAGTACCCATGTAGTGAGCTCCCTCACTCCCATCAAGTCTTTACTCCATGAGGTCTTTCTGACTGCCTTCTCTGAGATGTCAACCCTGTAACATTTTGTATCTCCCTTTCCTGCTTTATTCCTTTTTTCTCTTTGGGAATTGTCTCCATCTAACATTTTATACACTTTACTGTCTTGTATATTGTCTGTCTCCCCAGCAAGAATAGAGGTGCTATGAAGAGTTTTAGACATTTTGTTCACTGGTCCTTATTAGAGTTCTGGGCATAGGAGCTGCCCCATGAATATCCACTGGAAAACAACGAGTCAATGAAGCACATGAAAAGGGGCTTGGCACCATTAGTCCTTGAGAAAATGCAAATCAAAACCACAACAAGACACCACTTAATACTGCTGAAATGGTTATTATTAAAAAAGACCTACAATAATGGGCTGGCGAGCATGGGAAGAAGCAGGAACCCTCTTCTGCTGGTTGTGCTGATTTTCACAACAGCTTGACAGTTTCTTTAAAAGCTAACCGTCAGCTTCCCATGTGACCCAGCGATTTTACTCCTAGGTGTGCACACAAGAGAAAAACAGCATTCACACAAAGGCTTGCATGAAAATGTTCACAGCATCAGCCTTTGCAATCCCCCAAATGTCCATTAGCAGGTGCATGACTGGACAAAGTGCCTCATCTCCATACGATGGAATAGTAGTCGGGCATCAAAAGGAGGGAACAACTGATACAACGCAGATGAACCCCAAACACATGCAAAATGAAAAGAGCCAGACACCGAAGACTATATGTTGTATGATCCAGGTCATTTCTGTCCAAAAAAGGCAAATCCAGAAAGAAAGAATGCAGATTAGTGGTTGCCTACGGATGGGGTGGGATGGGTTAATTGTAAATGGGTAGGAAGGATCTCAGTGAGGTGATAAAAATGTTTAAGACTGGATTGTTGGGGGTGGTTGCATAGCTTGGTACATTTATGAAAAAATCATTGAATTTAATGATTAAACACTTAAAATGGGCGAATTGTATGGTATGTAAATTATATAGGCACAGCTCAGAGGTATGAGTGTTTGGTCCCAGACCACTTTAGTTAAGTGGCTATCATGGGGCGCCTGGGTGGCTCAGTCAGTTGAGTGTCCGGCTTTGGCTCAGGTCATGCTCTTGTGGTTCATGAGTTCGAGCACCACATTGGGCTCACTGCTGTCAGTCTGTCAGTGTGGAGTCCACTTCAGATCCTCTGTCTCCTCTCTCTGTCCCTCCTCCACTTCTGCATCATAATAAAGTGAGTCAAATGAATGTTTTGCTTTCCAGTGCACATATAAGTGGTATTTACACTTTTCTGTAGTCTATAAGTGTGCAATAGCATTGTGTCTAAAAAAAAACAATGTCTATACCTTAATTAAAGAATACTTTATTGCTAAAAAAATGCTAACCATCCTCCAAGCTTTCACTGAGTTGTAATCACTGATCACAGATCACCACAACCAATATAATAATAAAACAAAGTTTGAAATACTGCGAGAATTACCAAAATGTGACACAGAGACACGAAGTGAGCAAATGCTGTCAGAAAAATGGTGCCAGATAGACTTGGCTGATGTGGGGTTGCCACAAACCTTCAATTTGTAAAAAAAAAAAAAAAAAATGCAGTTATCTGTAAAGTGTAAGTAAGTAAAGTGCCTGCACCTCAATTATGTTGTTTTGAAAAATGAAGGAGGGGATGCTTCTCTGTGCAGAGCTACCTGAGTCAGGAATCCTGGGGAGCTTGGGGGCCAGGGACCAGACCAGGACCTTGGCCCTTCCATCAGGCGTCCAGCCAACGTGGTTGGAGGGCCTCTTTGCTTACAGAGAGGGAGCAGAATGGGGATGGGAAGGAGCTTCACACACGCTTGCTGCTAACGGGGCCCTGCGGGCCTCAAGTTTATGGCAGCCTCAGAAGCCAGGTCTGCCTTGGAGTCTGAGGAAGGAGGGAGGGGAAAGCGGAAGCAGATGGGGAGGGGGCCCAGAAAGGAAGATCTGGAGTCAGCAAAGCCTTCAGAGAAACAGAAGGGCAGCCAAGGGAAGAAATAAAAGCTGTGGAGACTTTCGAGGCTGCCAAAGGGAATAAGAAGGGCGTTTTACAAATATATCAGGGGAAAAGGGATCCTTGAGAGCTGCCTGGCCCATTAATAAATGAGAAGGGAAATAAAATTAATGATGATGATAAAAATGGCTGAGCTGCTGAAGTGCTTTGTAAAATTGGTCCTTAATAAGGAAAGGAAAAAAAAAATCCAAGGGACGGGCAATTAGAAAGGGACAGAAGCCTTGTCAATATAGTTGATGAAAGGTAGGAAGGAGAATACTTAGAAAAATTGGATAACACCTACCCAGCCCACATCACTGTGTCCGGATATAGGCCTTGGGGGCTGAAGGGATTTGCTGATGAGATTATTAAACCCTTGGCAGGTGTTTTAATTATATATATATATATATATATAGAGAGAGAGAGAGAGAGAGAGAGAGAGAGAGGCAGAATCAATGAAAATTCAAGAGCTCGGGATAAAGGAAGGAGAGAAGAGAAGTACCACGTGTTGAGCACATTCCCAGGTCCTGACTCTGTGCCCTACACTGTTGCATCCTTAAATTCCCCCAACAACACTGACTGCATCTATGATTGGCTCACTTTACAGGCAAGGAAATTGAGACCCAGAGGGTTTCTGTGACTCTCCAAGATGACTCGACTAGCAAATGGTAGCGGCAGAATTTGAACCCACATTTTTCTGAATCCAAGGAGGATTCCTTTGCTCTCTAACAGCTGCTGATTTTAACTCTCAAGATTTGATTCCACATACCAGAGAGAAAGGATACTCACCTGCCAGGGACCTCCTGCCAGTCAAGGCCCTTTGTCTCAAGCCTTGGGATTCTGATGACAATGACAGAGAGAGGTCTGTCTGATTCTAATTTTGAGATGTTTAGAGAGGATTTCATTCATATGTTGAAGAGAAAGAAATGGGGCAGAGGTTGAAGAATGTGGGCCCAAGGGTATGAGGTGTCAGAGCCATCAGGAATGTGTAGGTTCCTAGAGTCCAAAGTCCACATCACACTATGGGAAACTGAGGCCGGGTAGGAGGAGGAGGGGTACTTTCCCCGAGGTGAGAGCAGGAGTTGGAGCCATAGCCAGGACTGTTGACTTGAGGTCCAAGGCTATGTTTCCTGCACTTCTTGACCTAAGCTTGTTATTTGCCCTTGTCCCTTGTCCCTGACTTCTGTCCTGTGACCTCCAAAGACTGGCCTTGAATTTGATTCTCAGCTTTAGCTTATCTTCTACTCTCTGCTTTTGTGCCATAACCTGTGTCACACCAGTGTCTTCTTTAACCTCACGTCTTGTCTCTGTTGTTTTGTTGTCCTAATGCCCCGGGGCAGGTGGTGGGGGTGATGGTAGGAGAAGCCTGTAGGACTTATCTCTTTCCTGTCCTGTCATTCTGGAGTCCTGTGCATGGTGAGATTGGCACCCACCTCAGACAGATTAAAATACTGGCCCTGATCCTTACTTATCTAATCTGTGCTATGGCTTCATCTCATGCAGAGTTCACTCCCCTGTCTCTTGACTTTGGGCTTCACCATATGACAGTCAATGAGATGTTAGCAATGTGGCAGAGCAAGAACTTGAAAAGTGCTTGTGCGGTAAGGTGTCTCCTCTTGCAGCTCTGCCCCTGCCATGAGATGAACTTGCTCCAGCTAGCCCACTAGTCCAGGGTGGACGAGAGACACTTGGAGCAGAGTCACCCCAGCCAACTCCCAGTCTTTCAGGGAGAAGCCAAGCTTTCCCAGGAAGCAAATTGCCCAAATGAACCCAGACCAGCCAAATGTCAGCTGACCTGAATATCCTTGAGAACAAATGCTATTACGGCATGCCACTGAGATTTTGTGGTTCTTTGTTAGGCAACTACAGCTAGCTGATACACAGTCATTCTACACAGTGTGCTTTGCTAGATCTAGAATTCCTACCTAAAATCTCTTTTCACCTTAATTGATTAAACGTAAAAACAAATTGTTAAGTACCTACTATGTGCCCACTTCCAAGTTAGGCATAATGTCCTTAGAAGTTTTGGTTACTGTTTTCAAGGAGCTAGCCTAGGGGAGACAGGGAGGTAGACAGATGGCTATGAAATATGATGTCAATGAAAGCTTTCTGGAGGAAAAAGTCCTCTCAGTGGAGTCCTGGAGGAGAAAGATGAGGAAGAAAGGTTCTCAACGCACAAAGTGCAGCATGCCCAAAGGCATGAGGCCATGAAGCAGGCTGGCGCGTGCGTGGAACCCAAGCTCCTCTTTGTGCTGGAATGTTAATCCCAGAATGGAGAGGCAGGCGGAGCCCCGGTCCAGCTCTGACATTTTACAAGTCCCTGACCAAATGTTTTCATAAAACAAGGCATCAACAATGGCGATTTATTACCAGATGATGAAGTCCAGGGGTACTCCATTAAATTAAAAAGTGGCACAAGATGTGATAAAACTCAAAGAAACTCAAAGGGAATAAAGACTCCCGGTACGACTGCAGATGCAATAAACAAACAGCATAATCCAGGAATGTCAACGGCACAGAGGTAATTACGTACCGACACCTGCTCCCGAAAGTCGGGCTGGGGTCCGGGAGGCCAGGCTGAGGGCTGCAGGCTTGGAGAGTACCCCAGCACTGCTCTCACCTCATTGCACCCAGATCCTTCCTGAGATGCAGACCCTTCCCCTTGGCTCCTCTAGCGTCACTTCCCCTAGGACCCCTAGTTTCTGTGGGCCCTGCTTACTGCAGGGGGAGTGGCTGGGGGTGGTGGGGAGGGGAAGGGGAGCAGCCTCCCTGGCCATATAGGGCTGAGCATGCCTCCCCTTCAAGGCCCACCCCCTCCTTCTAGCACTCTCCTTCCAGGAGTGGGGGGAGCCGAGCCCAAGTGTGTGTGATTTCAGAGTTAATCTGTCTACACTAATTAAATATTGACGGCTGTTAAATATTCATGGGGTGTTTTAGCTGGCAGGTTTGATGTCTCCAGGCCCTGCCAGCTGCGGGTGGGCATTTCTGGCTGGTCACTTTGTGCTTCTAGACTGTCCTTCCTCACCCAGAAGTTTCCAGCTGCTGCCACGCGTAGCCTGTAGGAACCTCTCTGCCCCTGGTAACCTCTCCTCCAGGTCTGGGACTCCTTATTAGCTTGCTCTTGTGGAATCTGGGGGGCTGCAGCTTTGGGTTTGGGACTTGGTGGGAGCTGAGCCACCAGTGTAGACAGGTGACACAGAGAGTCTGGCCTGGGGTGTGGGTGGGAAAGAGGCTTGACTCAGGGGTCGCCTAGAGGCCTGGCAGGGTGTCCTCCAATGGGGACTTCTGGGGGCGTCCTTCCTTCAGGCCGAGCTCTGCGGGAGGCACTGGAAGAAAGCCAGCCCTCAGACCCTGCTCCCTGCGAGAGCCCTGTTTGGCATGAGGAGACAGTCCTGCAAAGCGCAGTTATGACTGTGAGGGAGAGTGTGATCTGGGGAGGTGAGGAGGGCGCTCTTGTGCCCCAGGAGGACACCAGCCACACTGGGGGAGGGCGCGGTCGGGACAGGCTTTGCAAAGCATGACTTGAGGCAGAAGCCTCAGGGACAAGCGGGAACCAGGCAAGTCAGTACAGGAGGGTCTGTATGGAAGACGTCCTGTCAAGAGCAGGGCTTGGGTGAAGGCCCGGATCCCAGGAAGAGGTCTGGAGGCTGCAAGGCAGGGGGAGTGCAGGGAGAGGTTAGGGAAGGGAGGGGAGGGGAGGGGAGAGGTCAGCGGTCTGTGGGAATGAGGTCGCACAGCCGAGGAGCCTGGGCCAGGTGCTGCGTTCCTTGTCTCTTATCCTCTCTGGCCCTTCACCCCTCCGCTTCTGCTCTGAGCCCCCTGTGAGAGGCCCTTCCTGCTCTCCCAGGCGGCCCAGACCTTGCTCCAGCTCGCCCGCCTGGGGGCTGCGGGAGGGTCAGGAAGGCCAGAGTCAGAGAGCAGGCCTCACAGAGGCTGGGAAGCAACAGGAAGTAACCTTAGGTGGGTCCAGCATCTTCCTAGCCCCGGAATCCCTGATTTCTTGAAGGGTATCTTGTCTCCAGGCAAAGGAGGCCGGGTTCTGAGTCACACATGCCTGTGGGTCAGTGCTCTCTGTGGCCCCCAAGAGGAGGTATCCCAGGTCCTCCCTGCCTCCCCCACCTTCCCTCCAGGCTACATACAAGGCCTGAGCTGGCCTCAGGCACCTCTGTGTAACTCCCCACCTCAGTGCAGGGCCGGGGTGTCTGAGAGGGCCCCTTCCTTCCTGTGTGTGGTTCTGGTTGTGCGGTGTCCGTGGGGTCCAGGGAGGTATTACCCACGTGACAACGTGTGTCGGCTCCTCCTCAGCCGTGATGTCATGCTCCTGTTGTACTGGCCTTTCAGGCTGGGTCCCCAAGTCTAGGTAGGACCCTGAGGCTGAATGCCTGCGGCCTTGCGAAATGCATTGACTTTTGGGCCCAAAGGAATCTGCCATTCTGAAGTGCTTCCCTTCGGAGAATACCAGAAACAGCAGTACCACAGGAGCAGTGAGAACTTGTTTGCTTAAGCACTTGGCTGCATTGCTCCAGTCAGTCCTAGCTCAGCCCCACCAGCTAGGTAGTTCTGGGAGCCACGTTTCACACATTAGGACAGAGGAGGGTCAGAGAGGTTGAGAAGCTGTCCAGGGTCACACAGAAAGGGTGGAGCCGGCATCTGAAGTCTGGTGGTCTAAGCAGAGTCCTTGCCTTCAGTGTTTCTCAGCCTTCCCCAAGACAAAACTCACGGGGGAGCCTGGTAACATGTAGACTCTGGGTCCTCTTTGGCTCCACTGAGGCTGAATCCCCAGGGAAGGGCCTGGGGAGTGGATTGGACCAGGTAGGGCCTCCGCTGTGCTGTCCTCTCCCCCTGGACCTGGATGGGGAGGGGCTGGTGAGGATTCAGCTTGGGGACAGAACTTCCTGCGTGAGGACCATGACTGCCTTAATGTAGAGCAAAGTGCTCTTTAAGATGCCAGCCTGATTCAGAGCTGCTAATAGAACCGGGAAAGGGTTTGTGTTCCCCTTGGGCCAGAGCTATAAAGCAGAGGCTGTTAAGTACTGGGCTGTCCTGATAGTGGTGGCTGCAGCAGAAACCAGAGCTGGGGACAGGCGGAAGGAGGGACTCTGGGGTCTGACGTGGGGCTCAGTGCTTGGCGACCCACCCCCTCTTGATGGGAACAGAATCAGAAAGAGCAGTGCTGGAATCGCCTCTCACTAGTTGCATGGCCTTGGGTAAGCAACGGATTGCCTCTGAGCCTCAATATTCCTACCTGCAACATGGGCTAATACTATGACTTACCCAACAGTCTTGTTATAAGCATCAAATGAAATGTGTGAAGCATACCACACCAGCAGTAGCTAACTCTTACATAGCACTCCCTGCATGTCAATCACTGTTCTATGTGGTTTATACCTATAAGCTACTTTTGTCCTCACAATAGCCCTTCCTGGCTGGGAACAGACATATTACTGTTCTCTGTTTCCAGGTGTGAAACTGGCGTGGAGATGTTCATGCACTTGCCTGTGGTGCCACAGGTAGGAGGTGGTGAAGCTGAGCCCAACCTATTGGACTCCAGGGTTCATCTTTTCAACCCATCATAGGTATCTAAAAGTGTGAGTCTCCCCCCTTTCCCTTTCCCCAAATGCTGGGGACATTTGGTGTTCTGTTTTGGACATAGAGACCTCTTCCGTGGACGATCCTCCTGTCAGGAAAGCCCACTGGAATGAAAAACGGACTTCACCTCCGTCAACTCGGGGCTCCTCTGCAGAGGACTTTCCCTCACTCGCTACTTCCTTTGCTCCCCGCCCCACACTATTTCCAAGCCCGTGCCATGTGTCTCAGTGTGTGCCAACTGCTGTGGGGAAGAATAAAGCAGAAAAGGGAGGCTAGAGGGGTGGTCAGGAGGACTCGACTGGGCAGGTGCACTTGAACGATGACCTGAACGAGTGAGCCACGTGGTGTGGGGGGAGAGGGTGCCAGGCTGACAGAACACCAGGAACCAAGCCAGGAAGCAGGAGACAGAGGAGAGTGGTGGGGCTGAGGGGAGAGAGTTGGAGATGAGGTCGGAGAGAAAGTGGTGCAGGGAACTGGTCATGGAAGGGTCCCGTCAGCCACTGTGAGGTCTTTGACTTGTGTCGGAGAGGTGGAGGCCACTGGGGGAATTGAATTCATACTTCCTTCTTGAGGAGGGGCAAGACCTTGCTGCTTTTAGGTGAACTGGGCTGCCCTGGCTGCCACGAGGAACAGACCACAGGGCCAGGGAGGATGCAGGGGGGCACTCAGCAGGTCCAGCTGACAGATGACAGTGCCTTGTGCCATAGTGTTGGCATCTGAGACAGCAAGGAGCGCTCGGATGATGACGCGTGGTATTTTGAAGGTAGAGCCAACAGTATTTGCCGATAGATTGGATGTAGGATGCTGAGAGAGAAGGGAGCCCAAGGGTTCAGTCGGGGGCAACCAGAGGGATGAGTAGCCATTTACTCTGATGGGGGAAGGGTGAGGTTTGGTGCAGACGTGAGGACATGTCAGGAGCTCAGGTTGGGCTCTATGAAGGTCCAGATGACTAATAAATTAGATCTCCAACTGGAGGTTCAGGTAGGCAATTGGGATACACACCTGAATTTGAGGAGGTGTCTGACTACAGATATAAATTTGGGAGTTATCAGCATATAGGTGGTATTTAAAATCACAACACTGGATGAGATCACCCAGAAAGGAGAATAGATAGAAAAGAGTGGAGATCTGAGGACAGAGTCTTGGGAGCAGGAATATTTATAGGGCAGAGAGAAGACGAGGAGGCAACAAGAGAGACTGGGGCCCTGTTCCGGCAGCCCCCAGAGCCAGGGGGGACCTGGGCTCCAACAGAGGTTATCCCAGATTCCCTGCCTTTCCAAGCACGTGCTGGACCCTTTCAGCAGGCCTTTTCTGCCCTCTAGTGTTCATGATTGGGAACCCACCCAATGGAGCAAGAGAGCCAGGTCCCATTTCCAGTTTCCTCCTGGGTGGTTTCACTCATTTATTCATTCAGAAGACAAATTTTACTAAGCGCCTACTATGTGCTGGGCACTGACCAGTGCAGAAGAGAACCAAATGCTTTCTTGGAAGAAAAGGCACACAAACATAATTGTAAGACAGTGGCTCTCTGCTGGGGGTGGTTTGGGTAATGTCTGGAAACATTTTTTCAATTGTCAGAACTAGGTGGGTGTGGGTGGATTGCTACTGGCATCTAGTGGGTAGATGCCAAGGTTGCTTCAGAAGATTTTATAATGCACAGGGTATCCTCCTACAAAAAAAGAATTATCTTGTGCCTAATGTCAATAAATGCCGAGATTGAGAAGCCCTGATCCAAGACAACATGTCCAGTGCTATATCAGACTCATTAACCAGAGCATTTGGTTACAGAGAAGAGAGTGATTAAACCTGTCTTTGGAGGGAAGGAAGGCTTCACTTCACAGGGGCTGTGTGGTTTCAGCTTGTCTTGTAGAATAAGTAGGTCTTCGCCAAGTAGAAAGATGAGAGCTTAGAAAATAGATTACAGAAACATGTTCAAATCATGTCACAGAAGAGCCTAGAGTGGCCACAGGCTGAGGTGTGTCCAGGAATGCCCCACTGATGCAAAACGTTCCAGCACAATTGTTCAGAGAGCCATCTTCCAGTGGGACGATAGCGTATGTAGTCATCGTAGACTCAGAGGCTCAGTATGGCTGGAGTGGTGTTTGGGGGAGACCAGAGCTGGGTCAGGAGGGCCTGGTAAGGTCAGGAGGAGGGGTTGGGTTTTAGCAGAGAGAAACAGGGTGCTTGCAGGTAGGAGTCTTTCCTGAAGAGACCAGAATGGAGGCTGCCATAAACATCTAGAGTAGAGAGGAAGAGAGTCTGATCATGGAGAATGACAATGACCCTCCTTTCTCACGTGCCCCTGAGAATCCCAGTGTTGGGTGAGGGTTGGAAAGAACAGGGCCAAGTGCTCCACACAGGGATAAGGATGAATTAAAACACTCCCAGCATAAGACTGGGGGGACCCCAGTCATTTGGCTTCCTGACTTGGGCAGATTCTTCCTCCTTACGTGTCCCAGGCAGAGGTGCTGATTGGATTAGCGCAAAAGCAGGGTGGCAGAAAAGTCAGTGTCAGCCTAAACTCTGCTACTGACAAGGTGGGGGACCTGTCACAGCTCTTTCCGGCTTTGGTTTTTCCATCTGAACCAGGAACAGGCGGGCAGAGCCTCTCTATGACCCTTCCAGCTCTGACCTTCTATGTTCTTGCACCTTCTACCCTGAGCCCCTCTGAAAGGTGGGTTCTGCAGCCAGACAGCCCTGACTCTGGAGCCTTGCTTTCTGATCAGCTGATGGGACCACCTCCCCTTCTAGGCCTGAGGTCTTTAATGAAATGAGGACAAGTCCATCTACTTGGAGAAGGCAGCCCTTTAAGACATGTATCATCAGGCACTCTGCTGGGGCTCCCTGAGGGCCACACACTTGGAATCTATGGCTGTGAACTCCCAGGATGCTCTCCTCCTGGGGTCCGTGCCCAACCCAGTGGTTCTAGGCTCCCGTGTGCCCAAACATGTTTCTCGAGACTGGGTAAACAGGCTTTGCCACAGGATAATCAGAAAGGGCACAGCCCCAAAAGCCATCAGAGAGAACGCTGTCTTGCTATTTACAGATGGCTTAACACGAGTGAGCAGAAATGACAGCAGATGGGCCCCAGGCAGGGCCGAGGAGGCAAGGGCTTTCTATCCAGACAAACTCCCATCCGTGTAGGGCAGCCCACAGCCCATGGGCTGGACCAAGTGGCCTGATCATCCCCACCAGTAGCACTGGGATCCCCAGGGGAATTCATTCAGCAAGTTTATGGTTGAGCATATGGGGAGGAGAACGTGGGCATTCTGACTCCTGTTCAGTGCTGTTTCTGGGACATCTATTCTGACACCTTGTCTTTGAGAGAGGAGGACACTGGCATCTACAGGGACACACAGATCGGCCACAGGTCATCTAGGTACTGAGTGAAATATCTGGGGCCATATCTGACTGTCTCACAAGGGTCTTCTGCTTCTGGCTGGACAGAGAGGTAGTGAAGTCCTTATTTAAGAAATTGGTTGTGCACATGTGTGTCTCTTTCTATGTACACCATCAACCAACATCACAGAAAACTTTCTTCCATTTTAAAAACACAAAGAGAATTTAGAAAATAAAGCAAAATTGTTGGGGAGCCTGGGTGGCTCAGTCGGTTAAGTGACCAACTTTGGCTCAGGTCATGATCTCACAGTTGGTGAGTTCAACCCCTGCGTCTGGCTCTGTACTGACAGCTCGGAGCCTGGAGCCTGCTTCAGATTCTGTGTCTCCCTTTCTTTCTGCCCCTCCCCTGCTCATGCTCTCTCTCTCTCTCAAAAATAAATAAATATTAAAAAAAAGAAAAGAAAGCAAAATTGAAATAAAAATGGTCCCACTGCCCAAGCATTCACTTTGGGGTACATCTACTTCCTTAGTTTTTCCCGTATATTCTTTTTCTTCCCCTTTCACATAGTTGAGTCCATATTGACTATACAGTTTCATGCCCTGATTTCACTCACACTATCATAAGTATTTTCCATGTTTTGACACGCTCTTCATAAGTGCCATTTTGAAGGCAGCAAGCTCACTGGACCAACTCCTGATTGTTGGACATTTAGGTTGTTTCAGACTTTTCACTGCTACACCTAATGCTTCAGAGAGCAGCTTTGTGTAGGATAGCTTTGAATATTTAGGATGATTTTATTGGGCTGGAACTTTAGAGAGAATACTGACAACATGTACACCAGATGCCCCTGTGGTTGGCTCTCACAGTTGGCCCAGATTTGCTGGTCCTCTGCAGAAAGCTAACAGCTCCCCTCTCCTCTTTCTGCAGACTTTTCCGGAGTCTGTGTTGATTTTTATTCTCATTACTCCCTCAAGACCTGTAAGTTATTTCATAAGACCTTTCTGTTAAAATCTGTCACATTAACAAGGATACTCTCTGTTGAAAGTGAAGGAAAAAAATCACATCCCAAACTGTATTGATAAAAAATGGACTATATTGGTTTAATAAACTGAAAAGCTATTGGCTTCAGGTAGAGCTGGATCCGAGTGCTTAAGCAATGTGGTCAGGACCTGATTTTTCATTGCTTCTTGGCCCCGTTCTGTGGGTGGTTCCATCTTCAGACCTTGCATGTTGGCATTTGTTTCAACCTGCCTGTTTCTAGGCCTGTAAGATAGAGCCAGATTTTCTCCCTAGTAGCTCCTACTTAAGCCTCCAAATTCACCTTGACTGGACTAACTTAGGTTGCTTGCTCCCTGATGCCCTAATCACTGTCATTAGAGATATGCCCTGATCTTAAGCTTAGTGGACGTGTATGACATGCTTTGTGGGACTGGAGTTGGCTCCACTTGTCTCAGAACCCATAGATTAAGAGATATGGTCTCTACAAAGCATGCTTGGGGCATTGATTATCACAAGAAAAGAGTGGATGCTGGTGGAGAACATGAAACAAGAGATGCCACTCTGTTTGGGGGAAAGAATCTTATCTCAGAAGCATAACATTCTGGACCTGAAGCATCCTGAAAACACATCTCCCTACACTCTCTGACACAGAGGATCCCATGTTACAACCTCTATGAGAGATAGCATGCCAATTCTGTCTGCATATCTCTAATGATAGGGAGCTCACCACTATCCAGACCAACTCACTCCACCCTGGCATAGCTGTGATCGTTAGAGAATTAATTCTCCTTTCCACTGAGTGTTCAAATCTGTGTATCCATCTAACCACACATGAGCACTGACCCTACTGGACCCATCTGGAAGACCCTCAGATACGTAAAGACTGACATTGCAGCCTTCCTGGGGGTCTTTTCTTCTCTCCACAAAACAGCCCCTGGACTTTGTTGTACGTGACTTCGTTTCCTATCTTTTTGCATTGTTTGGCTTCATCTGATTTGTTAATCAGTATAGAGTCAAGAAGTGACCATCAGGCTGAAGTCTGATGCAAATACATGAATTCACCGCTCCTTGAGAAGACTTTAGTAAGATATCCACGTCTCCTCTTTAAACAGTTGCCCAGATGCGGGGAGAGTTGGTTCCAATACAAGTTGTTGCTTCCCTTGTGGCTCATATGAATTGCTCTTTTAGCCAAATTCAGGGCTCTGAAAGTGAAATTAAAAAGCCCAACTGTGCGTTACTTAAAAGGAGATGTATTACGTTTAACTGAAAGGATCCTTTTCTAGAAGAGCACTCTATGTGCCAGCCACAGGCAAATGGTACCCACTGTTCGGTTGGCTATGTGAACCTCCCCGCAAACTCCCTTTTCTGCCACTCCTTTTTCTGGTGCTCAGAGCTGGCCTCTGCGCCTGAGACAGCATCCAGGAGACCATGGCACAGGTAGCACATGAATGGATCATCTTGTCTTGGTGACCCTGCAGCATTCTGTGCAACTCTGCTTCCTTTTTGTAGCCTTAGCAGACTACCATTCAAGATAATCACGACCTTCCCTGCTGGCCAGCCTCAAGCATATGATACCTCCATCACTCCAATCACCAAAAACAAGGGAGTCGGTGAAATCATCCATTAGGTGGAATCAATCAGCATCAGAGCAGGGTGGCTATCATTTCAACTCTCTCTGCCATCTGAGTGGGTTGGGGTAACACTTGCTGCTGCAAAAAGTAAACCTCGAATTGTATACTGGCTCAGATGTGACAGAGATATTTCTTCCCTCTGTTACAGGACTGATGTGTGATCGATCAGGTCAGCAAGAGGCCATCCTTCATGTCATCTCTCAGCCCTAGGTTGCTGGATGCTCTGACGCCTTCAACTAAGGGGACATCCAAGGGGTGTCTCCACTTCAGCTAGCCAGGGAGGAGCGCCAGCAAAGAGAGTGCCATGCATATTGTGTTTGACGGTGGAACTTAATCACAGGGGCAGGAGAGACTGGGAAATACAGTCGAGCTGTGGGCAAAGAGGAAGCACTAGATCTTGGTGACCAGAGAGCAGGCTATGGCACACAATCTCAATCCAAATTGCAAAGCTGGACCATTCAAAAAGGAAGCTGAGGAAATGAGTGCCCATCCACAGAGGAAGAGTGGCTGGGCAGGGAGATGATCCCTGCTGGTGGTAATCTCCCACTGAGACTCCCCTCCAGCCATCCCTGATGTGTTGGTTCCATCTAGCACCCTTGACTGACCCTGACCATCCCAGGACAAAGGCAGGGGAGCTTATTTGTGCATGAGCCCCAGAGACTTCCTGAGTCACTGCGTTCCACTCATTGCTTCTCTCACACATACCATGCATGATTTAAAGGCATCACGATAGCATCCCCTGGACAAATTTTGAAGCTTCGGCTGAACCGCTTAGGATGTCTGAAGGTGTGTCGGGCAAGAGAAACTGATTTGTAACTTGAGTCAGGCAGAAATTCAGGGATGGATTTCCGATAACACGGTGTGATCAATGTATAGCATTTCCTGACTTCTCTTAACAACCCTTCAGCTGCCATGACTCCGTCTTGTCAGCTCACTCCGCGTTAACATTCCTTTTCAGAGGATCATCTCAGACTCAAGTATCTTTTACAGACTCTCAGCCTGCTCAATTGGCTGTAATTATTGCCTCAATGATCAAGTTGACATTCCACTTGTTGCTGCATGACGGACAACTTGTATAAGAGGGACTGTCTCCCTGGGCAGCACCCTCCCAACCTGCTCACCTGCACTGCAGTCCAGCATGACTCCTCAGACTCTCCAACAGCTCAATGCTCCTGACCCAGCTTTCTTCCCTGAACCCATCTCTGGAAAGGGCTGTCCTTCAGGGACCCCCACTCTGCTCAGATTGTAAGGGAGGATTGTGTTCTTAGGCTTGTGGCTGCATTTATGCCACTTTGCATGCTTACTGGTCACACACAAGGCACACCACGAGCAGGGTAGGACATCTCAGCAGACAGAGGGACTTTTTTCTGAAGTCACAAGTTCATGTTCATGTGTGTTGGCAATCACACCATTTCACCAAGCTCTTCTTTTCTTATTATCACATAAGAACCTCTTGATTTATATCCTCGTTTCCCTTCTCAAAGCTCCCAGGCCTCCCTCTCCCATACACAGTAGTTTCTAAATGCCAAGCTATGCATTGTCAAGCCCAACTCTATGTTGAATTATAATAATGCCCACAGCTTTCAAAATATCAGCATTCAAATGCCAACTTGTGGCTACTTGCTCTTGTGATTTCTCATTGATGACATTCTATACAGTACATGTCTGTTTATATTTATCTGAGCCAGGGGATTGAATTTCTGATTACTGTTTCCACATTACTAAATTTATTAACAATGGTTTACACATCCTGCACACTCCGGAAACCAGCAACAGGGTAATTTCACTTGGGATTCCATGTCTCCTTTTAATATGGTTGGATCTTATCCAAGCATCCTTTTAAGAAAGAACACTCCACAATGAGTAAGATGTGGACTATATAGAGTAAGAATCCTTTCCTATTTAAAGGGCTTTCAAAATAATACTATTCACACAGCACACAACCCAACAGGAACATCTTTACCTAGGGCAAATGGCTCTAAATGGTACAGGGAGGGAGGTGTGTGATGTGGTGAGTGGGGCAAGGGGAGCGTTTGAGGGCGAAAGGTGGTGACAGGAAATGGTAGAGTTGAGTTGGCACTGCGAAGCCAGTCCTGGGTTCCATGAAAAAATTATCCCAGACACTTCAAGCCCTGCAGATCTCGGGGAATAGAGAAACACACACACATGCACACACACACATACACGCACACACATGTATTCCAAATCTATATGGTCACTGCCCATACAGTATTATTCCCTCTACATGGAACATTCCCTCTTCCACTTTTTAAAAAAATTTTTTTTAACATTTATTTAATTTTTAGAGAGAGAGAGAGAGACAGACAGACAGAGTGTGGACAGGGGAGGGGCAGAAAGAGAAGGAGAGGGAGACACAGAATCCAAAGCAGGCTCCAGGCTCTGAGCTGTCAGCCCCACACGGAGCTCAAACCCACAAATCATGAGATTATGACCTGAACTGAAGTCGGATGCTTAACCGACTGAGCCACCAGGTGCCCCTCTCTTCTTCCACTTCTGCCCAATGTGTGAATTATCATAATCCTGAACATGAAGATCTATGATACCATCCACAGCCCGTCCTGTCTGCACACAACACCCTATCTACAACTCTTGTGTCATTTGCCACACTTGGTTGTAGTGTGGATGTGCATGTGTCTGTCTGTCAGTGTGTCTTCCCTTTTGACATTGGCTTTTGGGGACAATAAGCATTTCTTCTGCATCTTAATATCCTTAGTGTCTGGCATGTGGTCAGTACTCAATAAATGTTGAATGAATGGCTAAAATTAGTATCCAACTGATTATAAAACCTTAATAAACATTAAAATGTAGATGATTTTTTCCTACCGGGAGTCTCTCCTTTATCAATATCCAGGAAGACATTTCATGTGCATACTAATGGTGACTATGCATATTTCATAGAAACATTCCAGAATCTACCAAGCCCCCATATTTGTCATTTATAATGGCATCGTGTTATTCCACTGTGTTAACACATTTCGTTTTGCTTGGTCAGCCCCCTCTTCTCTGGCCTTTGGGTTGTGGACAATTTCTACTTATTATGGGTAATGCCACTTTAGACATGTTTTTCTTTCTTTTTGGGTGAATACCATGGGGTTTGTTACCAAAGAGGGAATTACTGGGTCAGAGAATATAAACAGTGGCTTAGCTTTCATTCATGTTGCCTGATTGCTTATGTAAATTAGTCCAGCTTTTCTAGAAAGCAGTGCTGAAGGATGTGCTTCCACTGGCTGCCAATCTTGGGTTTTCTCATATTTATTTTTGCAGCTCTAATAGGCATATAATGGGACCTTAAAGTTGCTTGGATCTAAATTTTATTTCATAGCTGGCGAGATTGCACATGTTTCCACATGGTGATTTACTACTTCCATTTCCCGGTGTGATTCTGTTCATCTCCTTTGACCACTTATCAGGGGAAATCACATAGCTGCCTATCCATTATCTGTTTTGGGCAGTAAGCAGACCTGGGAAGGAGATGTGACAGACATAATGGATGCTGCTGCTTTCCTTTTAATATTTATTTTTATTACATTGTGGTGTAAAAATATTCATTCTTATATATTTGAACCCATCCATCAGAGCCCTGATGGTATCTGTTTCTTCAATAGTTGGGAATTTATCTCCTCATCGGCGGCAGCAGGGATGGCGATGCTGGTCCCTTGTCTCCAGGTTTGTCACAGATTAACGGTACGAGACAACTGAACTTGACAGGCATGCTGTATGAATTTCAATGAACTCTCCCCCGGCCCGTTAGCCAACTGTCCCAGTGATGTTTATTAAATAACAATTTCTTTCCCCAATGTGCTCTTTTGCTGGCCTAACATTAGTTTAACCAGGGTCCAAATTCATCTCAGGAATCTCTTCTAGTGAACTTCGCTGCTTTCAATTCAGCAGAGGATGGTTGCAGTGATTGACAATTCACATCTTAATCGCTCAGGGGGGATCAGCTATCACTGCCATTAAAAGACGAATCCTTCGATGGTTCTTTACCTGGAAGAATAAGCGTCCCACAATAAGAGCCATTGAATTCTATTAGAGGACTTACAGGGATTTACATTGGAATTGCATTCACTCTATATATTGACTCTGGTAGAGAGCATATGTATTTAGGGATTACAATTAGACCACAGCTGGAAAGCTCCCCAAAGATTTCATAGCTGGGAAAACTCAAGTTTCCTTCAAATGAGCCTGACCTGAGAAGGGTCCCAAAGCTGATCATTTTGAGTAATGTACTTTTTCTGTAGCCTCCCCCGCCCCTGACCCCAGGACAGTGATCTGGACATATCCAGAGCAAGAAGACCAAGAAGGAATCTTGTCTATACCCTATGAGTCCTATTGTAAAGGTGTTGGTAGGTGGGTGGTGGGTTGGGATGAGGATGGCAATAGAGGATTATAGAGGCAATAGAGGGACAATAGTCCCTCCACTCAGTCTGGAGTCATGGCACATGGGTCCCATTATTTTAGCGCCAGTTTTTTTCAGTTCTTTTGCCCAATTGTCTTTCAGTTACACTCTACTGGCAAAGCCCTCAGATTGAATCAGTCCACCTTCTCCTCCATCACCCCTGGGCTACTGAGCACACCTGAAGGAAGACCACACAACCCCCCATGTCAAAGCTGCACAAAACTCATCGTCTCCAAGCTCAGAGATGTTGGTGATCCTGCTCTGCTTCTGTGGTCTGCAATCTCTCCTCCAGATCATCTGTCCTCTCTCTTCCCTGCTCCACTGGGAGCAGTGTCCTTGCTCAGATGTGGATCTATTCCTCCTGGAGCTCACCTCTTCCTGCCTTAGCAGGGACCTCATTTCCTTATTATTCCCTCCTTGTCTTGGGTCCTCAAACTCACCTTCTCTATTGCCTCCTCCCCATCAATGCTTAAACCTACTATCTTCATTGTTTAGATGCATTGGGACTTGAGCACTCTTCTCAGAGCCAACATGGCATACTAACAATGGGTAAACAATAAGGGAAGTTCCTCTTCAACAAAGCCCTGTGACTATATCTAGCCATCTCCTCTTCAGTTCCCCTTCTCTATCACATGCACAAGCTTGTCTACACATGTTTTATTCCTTCAATTGCAATTTCTCAACTCATGATCTTAAGAATTTTTGCCCTTACAACTCCACAGAAACTATTTTTTACCAACATCACTAATGGCTTCCTTATTTCTTTAAAAAAGGGTTTATTTATTTATTTATTTATTTTTGAGACAGAGACAGAGCATGAGCGGGGGAGGGGCAGAGAGAGAGGGGGAGACACAGAATCTGAAATAGGCTCCAGGCTCTGAGCTGACAGCACAGAACCCGATGCGGGGCTCGAACTCACAGACCGCGAGATCATGACCTGAGCCGAAGTGGGACACTTAGCCGACTGAGCCACCCAGGCGCCCCAGCTTCCTTATTTCTAAATCCAATACTCAACTTCTGATTTCTCATCTTTTTTTCTAATGTTTATTTCTTTTTGAGAGAGAGAGAGACAAAGACAGAGCATGAGTGGGGGAGGGACAGAGAGAGAGAGGGAGACACAATCCGAAGCAGGCTCCAGGCTCTGAGCTGTCATCAAGAGCCCGATGCGGGGCTCAAACTCACGAACTGTGAAATCATGACCTGAGCCGAAGTCAGACATTTAACCGACTGAGCCACCCAGGTGCCCCTCATTTTCTTTTGTTTTAAGTTTATTTATTTATTTTCAGAGAGAGAGAGAGAGAGAGAGGGAGGGAATCCCAAGCAGGCTCCACAATGTCAGCATGGAGCCCGATGTGGGGCTCAAACCCACGAACCGTGAGATCATGACCTGAGCCAAAACTACGAGTCGGATGCTTAACCAACTGAGACAGCCAGGTGCACCCCCACCTCTCCCCTCCCCGAGTTTTCATCTTCTTGACCTCCAAGCCTCCAAGCAGCGAATACTATTCTCTCCTTCCTGAAAAACGTTCTTTCTCTGACTTGGGGACATCCTACTCTCTTGGCTTCCTATCCACCTAAGTGGCTCTCCCTTTGCAGTCTCATCTCTTGGCTTCTCTTCCTCTGCCTGCTCCTCCCAAGTTGGTATTTTTCAGGGTGCTATGTATGCCCTTGATTCTCCCCACTTGACACTCTCTCTGTTTCTTGGCCAACTGCTTCCATTATTGTGGCTTCAGTGGCCCTCTATCTCTGTGTGGATGACTTTCCAGTTACATCTGCAGGCCTGTGACACCTCTCTGCTGAATTTTAGGTTCCTACTATGAGCCCTGGAGCTGTAATGTCTGTGTAGGGAACTGCCTCTGCCTCTTAGTGTGTGTGTGACCTTGGACAGGTTACTTGACATCTGTGTCTCAGTGTTCCCTTCCTAGGGTCTTAATGAGGGCTAAATTATTCTTATGAACAGCCAGCTGTTTGCTGTATGTCATCTCCTTCAGGTGACCCAAAGATATATTGAATGTGACCTTCCCAAATCTAACTCACCATGTTCACTTAGCCTCCAAAATCTTCATCTCTTTATGTGCTCCTTTCTCTTTGGTGGATGATACCATTGAAGTCCCCAAACATCCTGGATTGCCCTGCTATCTTCATCCTTATGGCCAGCCAATCACCAGAGCCATGCATCTACCTCCTAAACATCTCTTCTCATCCTGTTACCCATCTCCCTTGACCCCATCCTTACTCTGGCCACCATCATCTCTCACTTAGGTTTGATGCATGAGCTCTTCAGTGGGTCCCCATTGCTCTGAAAATCCAAACCCCTTAGCATGGCTCACAAGTTACTATCTGGCCTGGTGCTGCTCATTTATCTTTCTGTGCCTTCCCCATCTTCAAGCATCCAGCCACTCGAGACGTGTCCCCTTTTCTTGCACTCACTGTGACCTCCAGCATTTTTGCCTTCTGTTCCCTCTGCCTGAAAGTCCTTTAAGTCCTTTAACCCTATCTCCTTTTTCTGCATTACTAACTACTCATCTTTGGAGCTTTATATTAACAGCCATATCCTCCTGGAGTGCCTGGGTGGCTCAGTTGCTTAAATGTCTGACTTCATCTCAGGTCATGATCTCACCATTCATGGGTTCGAGCCCCATGTCAGGCTCTGTACTGACAGTTCAGAGCCTAGATCCTGCTTCAGATTCTGTGTTTCCTTCTCTCTCTGCTCCTCCTCCACTTCTGCTCTGTCTCTCTCTCTCTCTTAAAAATAAACATAAAAAAAATTTTTTTAAAGCCTTATCCTCCAGACAGTTTCTCTGACCTCCCCATGTGGGAAGAGATGGGTAGTCCTTTATGTTCCCACAGTACCCTGTACTTCACCCATCATTGGGCCTTCTTCACACCAGTCTGTTTAGAAGACCATATTCCCCATTAAGTATCATGACACTCTTGTTCACTTCTGATGTCCAGTGCTTGGCGTCTGGTAGGTGTTCCACAATATTTGTGCTCCATAAATATTTACTGAATAAATATATCATTCCACATCTTGCAACAATATGCATCCTCTATCTATCCATGCTCTTCAATACATTCCTCATTTCATCACCTGGTTCTGGATATCAGAATCCTTCTCTTTTGCTCATTCTCCTCTAAATAATTCCCAGGCCTTGCCACTAAGAAGCTCAGTGTCATGGTGAAGATGTACAAGGAAGCCAGTAATGACAATGTGGCTAACACAACGTGATCTGTGTGTATGAGAATCAGTGATGTGGATTGGAGGCAGAGGAGGGGATGGTAAACACTTCCTGGAAGAATTGACTCTGAGCTGGGTTTTTAAAAAATAATTAATTAATTTTAATATAATTTATTGTCAAATTGGCTAACATACAGTGTGTACAGTGTGCTCTTGGTTTTGGGGGTAGATTCCCACGATTCATCACTTACATACAACACCCAGTGCTCATCCCAACAAATGCCCTCCTCAATACTCATGAGGTTTTTTTTTTTTTTTTTAAAGGAAGAGCTGGACAGTGATGGAGGAGAGATGAGATGCTCATGTATTATTACTCATATTCTTCTGTGTGCCAAAAAGTAGCTAAGCAGAGACAACCCTTATGCCTACTTCCACTGACAATTTTCACACCTCCCATCAGCTCCATTTCACTGAAAGACTTTGATGTACACCTGGGATACTGAACACTGTACCCTTTGCTCAAAACTCCTTCAATGTCTTCACTCATCTAAATAAACCTGGCTGGTCCTGCAGGGCAAACACTGCATAACTGATGCTACTAATGTCCAGTGCAAGCCTGTCTTCACCCATGATTTCCCCAGCGAGGGAACGGATGTGGAGGAGGTGAACTGTTTGGAGGAGGTTGCACAGAGTTAATTAGAAGCACAGCCAGGAGTCAACTCCAAGGACCTGCTCTTTTCACCACAACCTGCTGCCTACTCCATTTTTAAACACACATGTGTGAGAGAGCGATATTGCTAAAGGATGGGGTGGGGTACCAAAGAGCAATGCCCAAATTTGAACTTGAACAGTTAGACTTCCTGGGGAGATTCTTCATGAAATGTATCACCTTCTAGGAAACAAAGACACTTACTCAATAAGAAAAGACAGAAACATTTTGCCTTCCATATCCTAAGACCGCCGTTCAATGAAGTTAGAAATAAATCTCACAAACAAGAAGGGGTTATCCAGGCACGTAGAAGTTAGCACTCCTAAATAAAGCCACAGAAAGAGAAGCAATTCAGAATAGAGTATTTAAAGAACAAAGATATAAACACAGCATAACATATAAATTTATGGGATGCTGCCAGGCTGGTACTTAGAGGAGAAAGTATTGCTCGTGATAGCCTCTATTAGTGAGAAAGAAGAAAAACCGGGAATTAAGTCTCTACCTAAATAACCCAGAAGGGGTACAAATTATCAAGTGAAAGGAAAGTGGGAAGAGTAATAAACCCCAAAACAGAAATAAATAAAACAGAGACGTAAAGTTGAATTTGAGGCACAAGCTAAGATGGTGCCTTCCAAATCTGGCAATTCATCAGAACTACCTGGGATGTTTGTTTGAACCATGAATGTTCCAGCTGGAGCTCAGACCTACTGAATCAGATGCATGGTGGGGTGGAGGAGATGGAATCTGTATTTCTGACAAACTCCTCTCATGACTGTTACCCACCCACCACACTCACCTTTATATCCTCTGGTGTGGAAGCCATTGTCTACACTGATTCTCTCATGAGACTTATAGGGTCCTTGGCCAACATGATTCTTGGCAACCCCCATCCTCTCTTCCCTGCACATGGTGGGAATAGCTAGGTCACAAGGGGACCCCAGCCGCCAGGCACATCTGATTAGTCTAAGAGTGGACACTTGATCCATGCTGGGCCAGTGTGTCCTTTCCCTGGGATTTTTAGATTTGGAGACTGGAATGTTGCACAGCATCCCTCTCATTGTCTGGTTTGTTATCTATGAAGCAATAAGCTCCCTGCAACCAAGTCTTCTACCCTGTAGAGTAGAAAAGGGGAGGTAGCTGGTCTTTAGAGACAGAAGGTTGAAGGCCGCATATAGAGGGAAGCATAGAGGCCAGAGAGAAGAAGAAAGCCCAGTGTGATGCAAGTCCTTGCTTTTTTTTTGCCCTAAGACCCAACTACTCCCTGCCCTTGGTTTCCAAGAGTGCTCCTGTGCACTGATACTATTTTCCCTTCATGTGTAAGTTGGCTTGAGCAGGATTTCTGTCCCATACCTGAAAGGAAGCATAGCTAATTCTTTTCTCTCCAGACATGGACTCCTGATGTTATCACCCACACTCGTCCTTCCAAAAGAGAAGTAAGAACATACTTACAGGAGTCATACCCTCTGTATCTTGGTGATGATGATGCTTCTTGGGTCCTGGTGTGATCGAGGTCTGTCATAAGTCAGACTCTACTTTCTTCTCCGTGACATACCTTCCTGCTTCTCAAGGTCAAATCTGCTTGTGCAGCCAAGTAGCCATGGAAATGGGTACACTTTACAGCAGCATGAGCAAGGAAAATTGGAAAATTGCATAACAAGTCATAAACCTATATTCATAATATTTTTAAAAATAGAGAAGACATACTTATATTCATATTTTTAAAAATAGAGAAGACAGCCTAGTAGTAGGTACTGTCAAAGGAGTCGTAACCAAATATTTAAGGATATATGCTGAATATCTCATTCAAACTGAGGACAACGTTATGTTTGGGTAGTCTTTTTTTTTTTTCAAATTTATTTTTAAGTGTGAATGGGGGAGGGGCTGAGAGAAGGAGAGAGAGAATCCGAAGCAGGCTTTACACTGTCAGTGCAGAGCCTGATGAGGGATTAGAGCTCACGAACTGTGAGATCATGATCATCAAGCTGAAATCAGGAGTCAGATCCTTAACTGACTGAGCCATCTGGGTTCCCCAAGTTCGGGTATACTGAGACAAGTAGCCTGTGGTCACTTCCCACAAGGTCTGACTGGTGGAGGAGGAGACATACATGTAAATGAACAGAAGGAGTGTGGAGGTTGGGAGTCAACTTTAACTACTGGAGCTGTCAGAGGAGGCTGCCTGGAAGTCATTTGTGTAGAGTCTTCATGAATGAGTTCACAGGAAGATCAGGTGGCAGGAAAGCATGTGGAAAGGCACAGCACGGCACTCAATCATCTGGGTCACTGGAGACTGGAAGGTCCATTGGGGAGCAGTGGAGATAAGGTAAGGCAGGCAGAGACCACATTTCTGGGCCTCCTTGTCCTTGGATGGGATCACATGAATGACTTTGGCCAGTGAGACATGAGTGGACGTGACAAATGTCATTTCTGGGTCAAGCATCTAATTGCTGGGGTAAGAGTCCATAGAGTCCTTATTCCTTCTTTCCTGATAACTGTCAGTGTTCCAGATGGTGACTGCTCTATGTGCCTGGGGGTGGGGATGGGACAGAACACTTGGAAGCCCCTTGCTGGATATGAAGGATAAGCAAACCATAGGCCACTGTTCTATTTAAGCACTGAGATTTGAGTTGCCTCACACCACAGCATACCCCAGCCTGTCCTGATTGATAAAATTGATTCATCATCCATCGCCAAGTGGGAGCTGTGCAGTAGGATGGTGGCAGAGGGGCCTGGGCCTCTTCCTATGCCCATGGAGGACATCGAGGCCTGGGGGCCCTCAGGCGGGCAGCCTAGGGAATAGCCACCAGTGTCACCCACATTCTGTTGCCCATGTGACTAATGCTATTGACCCCCTCACCACCAACCAACCAGTTGCTCCTTGGAGAAGGATGAAATTCTGAGTATGATGATGAAGACTGACAATAAAAAGCCTGGAGAAATTATACACAGGAAAAAACCTTGACTTAGAAACAAGCACATGAACTTTGAAAATGCAAGTCTCCTCCCAGCTAAATAAATAGAACTAGTCCAATAAATGGCACGCACAAATTTTGAAAAGTGTGATTGAAGAAAAAGGGTCAGAGGAAACAATATATAATGGTAAGATAGCAAAATGTGAGGGATTACAGACTTCAGAGTCACACACCGACCTGCCTTCAGACTCCTTTTTTGATATTATAATATAACCTCGCCACACTCACCCATCTATTCATCTTCTTTTTAAAAGTTTTATTTATTTTGAGAGAGAGGGGGGGGGGAGGGAGGGAGAGAGAGAGAGAGAATTGGAGGGGCAGAAAGAGAGGGAGAATCCCAAGCAGGATCCTCACTGTCAGTGCAGAGCCCGATGTGGGGCTTGAACTCATGAGCTGTGAGATCATGACCTGAGCCAAAACCAAGAGTTGGATGCTCAACAGACAAAGCCACCCAGACTCCCCCATTCATCTTGTTTACCCAGGAATATTGAGTGCCTCCTTGGTGCCGAGCACCATGCCAGGACCTGGGGCCCTGTTCCTCCAAGCCATTGAGACACTGACTCCACCCTACATGGAACCTATAGTCCAGGGGCACCCAAACAAGAATGTGGGCTCCCCATCTGTGTTGCAGGAAATCTGCTCACCTGCCGGGGGTTGTGAACATGAGGTTAGCGTGTAGGCCACCTTGCAGTTTGCACAGCAGCTCAGAGATGCTAAACCAATGGTGACTAAGACCATTAAAATGTCAGAGACCAGTGATAGACCACAGGATGTTGTAAAAAAAAAAAAACCTTCTGTTCAATAATCATTGGAGATCCATGCATTATTTAGAGTTTACATGGAGGCACTTTGTAACATCTGAAGCTACAATGGAAACTGAAAGGAAATTATGGCTCCAGACTCTTCTCTCCAAAACCCTTCCTCTTTAGCCCACACATGGGAGTCTCAAAGTTCTATTCTAGATGATTTGGCCCCAGACAGAGAAGTGTTAGGTAGGGGGGAGGTGACTCATCAGGCCCCCTTGGTCTTTGGTCTTTTGGCCTGGCACACTGGACTACCTGGTGTGCCCACGGCATGCTATCTCCTCCTTCTCCCACACAGAATATGGTAGGACACAGTGTACACACAGTGTACACGGAATGTAGAAGAAATATCCCAGGGAGGTAGTCCTGCCATGTATCTAATTACATTTTGTTTTTAGGAGAGGAAACAGTGTGGAAGGAACATGGGTTTCAGAGTCATGGAAATTTGGAGTCAAATCCAGCTATGTGATCTTGGCAGGTTAAGTGATCCTTCTGAGCCTTGACTTCCCTCACTTTAAAATGGACTGATAATGAGAGCAATTATGAGAGTATACACACACACATATATCCAGATGTATATATACATAAATATATAAATATGAATGTATATATACACAGTTATACAAAATACATATTCATGTATGTTATGTATATATGTAGATATGTGTATACACACACACACACACACACATGGACACACACACATGGCATAGCACAGTGCCTGATACCTGGTCAGAACCTGGAAAATATTAGTACCCTTCCTGCAAATGTAAGAGCTTCCTTATACTGACCTACAGTAGCCTCCTAAGGTTCCATGTGATCTGAAGAATAGTAACTGTGGGGTCTCTGGAACCATCCTCCAAAACCAATTCTTTTATAGCTTAGCTGTTAGAATTCAGGCACCAAATTCTCTCCCCAGATGTCATTTAACTGGATACCAAGACAGAAGAGGACATCAGACAGCTGACAAAGGTGTGGTCCCAGGTCTGAGAAAGGGCTCCTGCTGGTCAAAGTCACTCTAGCACCATCCCAGCTCCAGGCCAACCCAGATCATCTCTATCTTGGTGTCTTAATCATGTATTGAGAGCCAAGAAGTCAGAGGCACACAACTAGGATCCTTGGTTGCCTTCTCCCTGTGGCTTTTAGAAACTTCTAGACTTTAACTTTTATCTCAAAATTAATGTAAATCTGTCCATTTGAAACCATATTGTCCATTTCTGACATTCTGCTAAGAAGATGACCAGGGAGTAGCTTCGATAAGGAGACTTCTGGGGCACCTACTAACCCAAGCCAAACATTCTGAGCAGAGTTCTCAAACCCAGCTCACCCTTGGGATCATCCAGGAGGCACATTAAAATGCTGATTTCCAGGCTGACTCATGGGGATTTCGAGAACAGTATGTGGTAGGGCAGTGGAAGCTATAGTTCTGCCAGGGCTCCTGAGGAAGGGCTGGCACTGGGAGCCACAGATCTACAGTGGGGCCAGGTCTTTTGTGTATCCTGATGAAACAGGATGGGCTCCCCAGAAGGACTGAGAACCCGACTCATCAGTGGCCACTTTCATTTTCTCCACTGATTGGGATCCCTTCTCTCAGAGATTGACCTCAGTTTCATCCTACATTCTTCTGCCCCTTCCCCTTACCTCTGACAAGGGAAGAGGCAGCAGAAGAGCTAAGATTGACTAAGTGCCCAGTAAAGGCTGGGTCCTGGGCTAAGGGCTTCATTCACGTTATTCCATTTAATCTAAAATTACAACAACATCTAATGGCATTTGGGATAAGGATACTAAGGGCAAGAGAGTCTAAGTAGCTGGCTTTCATGGGAACACATGAATCTTAATCTAGGATTTTATGGCTCCAAAAAGCAGGCTTTTCTAGACATCATGAGTGACAGACAACTTACATTTCAAATTAGGTCTTCTGCTTGCTCTGGGAAGAAGGGGTCAGCACATGAACAGGGAGATTAACCAATAGGATCTTGTATTAAGTAGGGTGGACATTACCTGCTTACCTTACTTCATTCTCATAGTTATCCTCTTAGGTAGATACTATTATTTCCTCAATTTTACAGGTGGCTGAGGGCTCCAGAGGTTGAGTAATTTTACTAAAGGGCACAAAGCTGGTATATGGTGGTCTAGGAGGTCTGTCTGGCTCATGAGTCTATGATCTCAGTCACTGTGCTGCCTCTTAACCAAAATGATGGCCTCCAAGGTGGAGAAGAGACAGAGGGGTTTACCAGTACTTAAGAGAGAGAATTGCCAAGATTTAGTGACTGGTGAGATGGGGTTGGTGAGGGAGGGGAAGGAGTCAAGGGTGACTGACAGCTAAGTTCTGAGTGGGTAACCAATGGACCCAGCCCCCTTCATCTATAAGAGGGAATAAGGATGGGAAGATGGTTCATTAACTTTAGGACATATTCATTTAGATATGCCTGTGAGATCACCAAGACAAATTAGTATGGATTCAGGAAATAATCATAATTCATCCATCAATTTAACAAATTTTTAAAAGTTATTTGAGAGAGAGAGAGAGAGAGAGAGAGAGAGAGAGAGAGAGAGAGACACCACTCAAGCAGGGGAGAGGGACAGAGGAAGAGAGGAGAGAATCCTAAGTAGACTCCACACTGAGTGTGACACGGGGCTCTATCCCATGACCCCAGGATCATGACCAGAGCCAAAATCAAGAGTCGGATGCTCAACTGACTGAGCCATCCAAGCCCCATTTATTCAGTGCTTAATTTGACCTGTTGTGGGCTAGGCTCTGGACCAGGCAGCCCAGCATAATTTCCAGGCTAAAGCCTCCTTCTGAGGAACAGACCCCCATCTCGCCATGTTTATTTCTGATACCTACACTAGATTCAAGATACTAGATACACTAGACAGTGTCTTGTTCCATCCTTCAAAATTTCCACTCACATCAATCATCAATTACCAATCACAGATGACAATGTCTGTGGTTAGAATGACATTTCCACCACTCAAAGCCACAGATGGGTGACCACTACCATTGTGTGGCAGGGAACTTTGTGCTAACAGGGTTTCTGCGGGGGAAACATGGGGGGGGGCAGTCAGGGAAGAGTTGGCCATTCTTGTCTTTTTGCCCATCTTTTCCTCTTGCCAAGCCCAGGGGCAGAGATGAGAAAGGTAAGGTGGCTGCACTTCTGAACCTGTCACCCTACAGAGGGGATGGAGCCACAGCTCTGACAAGGGGAGGAGGGAGGCGCTTTGCAAAGACATGGTAATGTGAAGTTGAGGCTGATTAAAGAAATCGGCAAACCCACTAAGCTTGTATATCCAGTTGTGCTGTCCGTGATGCCTATCCTGGTGTGGTGAGGAGGAAGCCACACCCACGAGCTATATGTTGTGGGCAGGTCACTTTACCTCTCTGAGGCTCATGTTTCCATGTGTAAATATGACACCTATTCTGTAGAGATAATATGGGGATTCCACAGGAAACTGGTGCAAAGTACTCGGCACATAGTATGCCCTCTCCTTCTCTTAATCACTTAGGGAGACGTTGCTAATAGGCATCTGATGTAACCCATTCCATGCAGACTTCACCCTTCCAATGCACCCACACATGCAACATACCCAGGCACACATATGCACATGCACTGCAAGGGTTCTGGGAGAGGAGCTGGCAGACCCAGTCTTAGCCCTCACTCTGCCATGAACTCTCCCTTCTGGGATTACCAGAGCTGTCCAAGACCCCTGATCTTCCTGAGGCTTTGACGTCCAGGTGCTCTTCGATGCTCTGAGATGCCCCAGTATGCTACTGACACCCTTCCTATGTACTTAAGATATCCATTCATTCATTTATCACATATTTGCCAAGCATTGTGCTGAGTGAAGAATTGAATTGGCTTCTGTTTTTGTCACTTATGACCCAAACCAGAATCGCCTAGGTATCATATTTATTTCACAGGTACGAACGTGGTGTACAAGAAGGAATAGGTGAGCCTAAACTAAGAGCCCTTCACCAGTAAAAGTGGAGCTGGGAAATATACCCTCATCTGAGCTCATTCACTTGGGGAAATGATTGTCTAAACTTGTCTGCATTCTGCTAAGACCAGAAGGTAAATGTGCATAGTGTGTTATCCCAAGAGGGAGGCACTACTAAACTTCCTGGGTAAGATCAAGGAATTTGATGATATTCCTGGCTTTTAAGGAAGTACACCATAGTAATTGTAAAAATGGACTCTGGGGGTGCCTGGGTGGCACAGTTGGTTAAGCATTGCATCAGGCTCTGTGCTGACAACTCAGAGCCTGGAGTCCACTTCAGATTGTGTGTGTGTGTGTGTCTCTCTCTCTCTGCCTTTCCCTTGCTCGCTCTCTTGCTCTCTCTCAAAAATAAACATTAAAAAATTAAAAAATGAAAATGGACTTTGGGGTCCAAGAAATATGGGCTCAAATCTTTATCACTTCTGGGTAGATGACCTTGATTTAACTTACTTTCTGAACCTCAGTGTCCTTCTCTGTAAACTGAGGATGTTTATAACCATCACTCGTGTTGGTCATGAAGCTTCACTGAGATGGTGCATTTAAGGTCTAAGCTCTACATCCTTGATGAGAGTAAGTGCTCAGTGAGTACTTTTTGTGATGATGATGATGATGATGATGATGGTAATGATAGGGACCAACGCAAAGTTGTTCATGTTGGCAGATGTACTATGGCCCCCAGGTGGTTAATACAAAGGCGTTCTATTCAACAAGTTAGCCTGCTTTGTTTCCTGGTGATTATGTTTTATGGCTGTGAAGGGGGTGATATTGGTGTGTGCTGTGGGGCAGGTGAATGGTCAATGGTGGGTATCTTCATGTTATCCAAGTAAGGTGGCCTTTGTTACCATTCATGCTGAAGACCTCTGGGGAGCTCCAGTCAGGTATGTGATTGGCCCCTCCCAAGCATCCAAGTGGCTTTGCAAAAGAGCATGGGCTGGGCACAGGGTGTTCCAAAGCCTGGTGCAGGCACAATTAGTGTGGCATTCTAGGTAAGGCAGAGACCCCACTCAGAACCTTAAAGGTTCACCATAACAGCAGCATCTTTGCTAGAGGTCACTGGTCTTTCAACAAATAACAAGAATCCCAGCACCCCTTGGGTTCATTTTGGAAGACACAGTGGGTCTTAACTGCCATGCAATTTCTATCAAAATCTCAGCAACTGGGGAAAGCTGTCTTCCTGTCTTCCTTTGTCCTACCTTGCCACCAGGGATGGGAGTAGGGGGTGAAAGTCCCCATCCAGGAAGTGGAGCAGAGCTCAAACCCAGAGGGAAATCCCTAGCAGGTCTTAGGGGAGGCAAACCACTGAATCTCTGTAACTGGCCTGTGAATTAGAACTGTCCCTCGGCCCAGATCACCATGCAACAAGGCCTTCAAGGACAGCTAGATAGGCATTTTTAAAAATAATTTCTTTAATTTTTTTTTTTTTTTGAGAGAGAGCATGAGTGGGGGAGGGGCAGAGAGCGAGGGAGACACAGAATCTGAAGCAGGCTACAGGCTCCGAGCTGTCAGCACAGAGCCTGATGCAGGACTCGAACCAACTAACAGAGGGATCATGACCTGAGCCAAAGTCAGATGCTTAACCTACTGAGCCACTCAGGTGCCCCATACAAAGGCAATTTTAAAAAAACCTCAATGTTATTGTATAATTTAAAGCTTAATATCTTAAATAATAAAAATTCATATATTATTTAAAAAGCGTTTTTCCCTATAAAGAATCTGAGGGAGGCAGAGAGAGAGAGAGAGAGAGAGAGAGAGGGAGGGAGGCCAAAACACAGAAGTAGAGAGAGCTTTCAAATATCATTTAATGCCTAAATGTCACAGGTTTAAAAAATTCAACAGAATTCTCATGCATTCTTTTCCCACAGGGGGCTACCCTTTAAACAATGACCTTTAAAAAAACTGAAGCAAACAAACAGCCCTGATACTGATGACGTGTTCTTTATCAGCCTGGACAGTCCACTGCTGACAGGAAGAACTTTATCAGCCCAAATGGTCAGTGTTGGGGGCAGCGGATCTTGGAATCTAACAGATCCTTGTGGACCTCATCTGTCTGGGGTGATTGAGTCCCTAGTTCTTACAAGATGAATTGGTTGAAATAACTATCATTTCTTGTGGTTGTAAAAATTCTATTTTGACCTAGCTGCCATGATTTATCTGAAGGCTCTGGGGAGATGCAGGATCAGAGCACAGAGTAATCTATAGGACAACATATCAATTACATTGCAGATGCTTCCTCCCTAAAGATCTCAAAGAATGGATCAAAAGCCAGGGCCTCATAGTAGAAAGGGCATGATACTTGATGTCTGAAGGCTTAGATTCATGTCTTGATGTCATTAATAAGCTCCCAG
Source organism: Cryptoprocta ferox (assembly GCA_028646485.1). Lineage (NCBI taxonomy): Eukaryota > Metazoa > Chordata > Mammalia > Carnivora > Eupleridae > Cryptoprocta > Cryptoprocta ferox. The sequence continues at coordinate 20,361,187 of CM053565.1, read as the reverse complement.
GGGTAGCTGTAGTGCCAGACAGAGCAGTCTTTCCAGATGATAGATATTTTGCAAGCCTACCAGAGAGTAACCCTCTTGATATATAAATATAAATATGGGTGGTAAGAATTCTGCTTAAAATTAGAACTTAGAATAATTGCACACTGAAAGTCTGATAAATCTTTGTAATTAATATTAAACATGTTTATAAGCACAAGTGACCTTCCCAGCTCAGACTGGTGTGGGATCAGACCAGCTCGGGTCAAGTTTCAGTGGGTCCTGGGTGACGAGAAGAAGGATCTGGGTTGGCTTTACACATAGAAATAATTTTCTTAGCTAATGGACTCATTAATTGCTGATGAGGAGGAATTGGAAGTTAATTATCTGAATTTTACCCTATATAGTGTGATTACAAATATTCTATTCTCAGTCCTTTGCCAATCTTGAAATATAGCAGCCCTTTAGAGTATTCAGAAAAAGGTAGACTCTGTAAACAGTTGTCTCCAATTTGTTTCTTCTGTTCTCTCCTAAATCTATTCTGATAACTCTTGTCAGGGTCCCCAGTGACAAAAGCAAAATCCAATGGTCAACGATTAGTTGTCATTCTCCTTGAAATCTCTAAAGCATTTGGCTTAGCTGGTCACTCCCTCCTTCCTGAAATACTGTCATCCCTTGGCTTCCAGGGCACCTATTCCCCTGGTTTTCCTGTTGCCCCTGAACATACCCCACCCTCATGTCCGCTGCCCCTGTTCATTCTTAGCGTTCTATCCTCAACTTCCTGACATTTTAACAATGGAGAATGCCAGGGCTTGATCAATGGACCATGTCCTTTCCTTGCCTTTCCAATCCTTGGTGATCTGACCCAATGCTATGATTTTGATAACCATCTCTAGGCTGAATCATAAAAATAAAAATCACCATTTTGTGGGTCAAAATGGTGGAATATCGGCATATTCATATGGTTAAACCCAATGACTCCCAAACGTTATTGCCTATGAACTCTAGATACCTCCATTTGCCTGTATATCGGGTTTGATCTTTTCTCTTGGATGTCAAGGAGATATTACAAGCATGGTGTGACCAAAACCAAAGTCCTGATAACCCCCTGCCACTACCCTGTCCCCACCAAGACCTATTCCTCCTGCATTCTTGCTTATTTCAGTCAGTGACAATTACATTTTTTTAAACTTTTTTAAATGTTTATTTTTTGAGAGAGAGAGACAGAGTGTAAGTGAGGGAGGGGCAGAGAAAGAGAGAGGAAGACACAGGATCTGAAGCAGACCCTAGGCTCTGAGATATCAGCACAGAGCCTCACGTGGGACTCGAACCCACAAACCATGAGATCATGACCTGAGGGGAAGTCGGACGTTTAACCGACTGAAGCTTGGGCTCTGTGCTAACCACTAGCTCAGAGCCTGGAGCCTACTTCAGATTGTATGTCTCTTTCTCTCTCTGCCCATCCCCTGTTCGTGCTCTGTCTCTCAAAAATAAATAAATGTGAATAAATTTAAAAAAATATCCAACCCTGACAACACTGGCCATCTCAACTGCACATTGGCTGAGCCATTATTCTCGCTCATTTGGCTTATGCAGTAACATCCTACCTAATATTCTTGCTCTGTCATTACCCCCTAAAGCAGCCCCAGGGACTCCCGTGAAAATGCAATTTAGATCATGTTCATCCTTTGTTCAGAAAGTTTGATTTACTCAGAATTAAAGTCAGACTTCTTACAATGGCCTCCTACTCTCTGCAAAGATCTAGTTGCTGTTTTGTCCCTGGACTTAACCGTGGACTTCTCACTCTCACCTACTCCAGGTACGCTGACTCTTTGTTGTTCCTGTAGATATGCTTCTATCCCAGGGCCTTTGCACTGGATGGTTTTTTTTTCTGCCTGGAATGCCTCTCCCCTGAGAGCTATATGGTTCCCTCCCTTACCTCCTTTTGGTTTTGCTTAAATGTCACTTTTTCATGAAGTCTTCTCTGATGGCCAATTTTAAAAGTGCAACCCTCCCCTCCAACTTTCCTGCATTCATTTTGTCATTTGTCAGTCTCCCCCGCTAGGTAGGGGGTTTCTCTCCATGTATCCCAACACTCAGAACAGTATGGGGATGCAGTGGCGTTCAGTCCATTTTTGTTGGATAAGTGAGGAGGTACCAGTATCAAGCTATCCGTGGGCGGGGGAATGTGGCCAGAAAACTTTCAGAGAACTGTCCTATTTTTACAAGTCTACAAGGAAGGTAGCCAGGCTTGAAAGCAGCGGTATATGTCAGGCTGTGTGCGAAGAGCCGTAGATACTGTGGTGGTACCTACCCTCATGGAGCTTCTGTTTAGTGGGGGAGACAAATATTCATCAGATAGTTGCACAAATATGTGCACAGGAGGAGCTCAGACGAGTAGCGTGAGAGAGAGATCCTCAGTGCAATGAGAACTTAATCAGGAGAATCTGGGAGGGCTTCGCAGAGGTGGCACTTGAGCCAGGACTGCTGGAGGGATACACTTCTCTGAGCACACTGATTGGTGCAGAGGTGGGCACGTAACTTCTGGTAGGCCAGTGACTCTCACCAGGCCGCCGTGCCCGAGGCAGTTTTCTGACGGGGTGTTGGAGAAAGTGATCCTTTTCTTCCAGGTGGCTGAACTTTCAGCTGTGAGCCCAGTGCTGCTGGCAGCCACATCGCTGTGGTGTGAGGGGCCTGCCGGCTGGGGGAATCAAGCACCTCTGCGAAGAGAAGGTGGGCCAGAAAGGGTTCTGACAGTGGGGGAAGCCCCTGATGCAGTGTCCCCCCAAAACCAGTTCTTCCCCTGGGTAATATGAGCCTATCAACCTGTTCAGCAGTGTAAGGGAGCTCAGTCAACCTAGGGCTTTTCTTCCCCTTGCATTGTGGACATCCTGACCAATCCTCTCCACTGTAAGAGGAACAGACAGCTGGATGGTAGAGGCGAGTCAGAGAAGGAGAAGCCCAACTCCAGAAGACTTAGGCTCTCCCTTCCTCCTCAGCACCTGGGGTCCTCTCAGGAGGGCCGGGTCAGAGGGGCAAAGGGTCCGGCTCTCTGGTGGGGAGGGCCAAGCCTCTGGTGGGGAGGGTCTTGTCCATGCCAAGGATCATGGACACAGCTGAACTAGGTGGGGCCTCAGCTGTCTACCGGGTGTCTCACCTCTTCTAAAGAGACAGTTAGGATCTAGAGAAGAAAACTCTCTGGGTCCAAGATGAAATAATTATCACTAAGTGCTTTATCACAGCACTTAGTGATAATTCCCTTTCTTATCTCTCACAGCAGGGGCTTCTTGGTATAAAATGCAGGAAGCTCATAGTGAAAAGTACATCTCTCTTTGTCCCCCACAATCGCTAGTTCCTCTCTTTAGAGACAGTTTCCTGCATAGCCTTCAGAGGACAAGTGGGTATAAGCTGAGTGCCCATGACTTCACACAGTGGTTTCATGCTACACACACTGTTCCATCCCTTACCCTTCATAATTAACTATACTTTGGATCCTGTTCCATATGCACACACAAAGCAGCCTCATTCTTCCTAACAACTGCAGAGCATTCTACCGCACGGACATAATGTATGTGCTTATCCAGGTCCCAGTTAATGGATATTTAGGTGTTTCCAATCTTCTGCTATCACTAAAGCTTTCTTGAGTGTTCAGTAGGAGACACGCATCTTTGGGCTTATGCACAGGACTCCCTGTAGGGTAAATTTGGGGCATGTTTTCCCTTTAATTTTCATTTTATCCTTCTGTGGCTCTGAAATACACTCTGTCTCCTGGCCCAGAGAGAGGATGTAATTAGGTGCTGGTCACAGAGTGAGTGAGGAACTAGCCTTGCCACAATTAGAACTTAGATGCCTGGTCTCCCAGTCCAGCATTGGCCCTGCCCAGCTCCACGTGGTCTCCCTGGGAAGGGGCAGGAGTGGACTGGGGGAGGGAAGGTGGTCACACCTCAAACTGTGGATAAGCACACTACTGAGGGAAGGGCCCATCCAGGGTGTCTTAGGATCTGGGGAAGGAGAGACTGAGATGCAGGATGAAGAGAGAATTTAGGAGTGAAAATCGAAGGCAGGTATCCTTCTTCCATTGTAACAGAATTTTAGCTGGGCTCATGGCCACCCATGATAAAAAGCACACTTTCCAGCTTCCCACTTGACTAGTCTGTGACTCCCAGGCTATAAAAATATGTGTCCTGGATGTCCTGCACTTTGTTACACGGTAGGTTATGCACGATTGCCCCTTTTCTGCCTCATCCTGCCCTGCTGCCTGGAAGGCAGGTGCCTTTGGTTTGGGTTGTAGGATGAAGGCCACGCCTTAGGGATGGTATTGAGGGTGCCTGGAAACAGCCTAGGTCCCTGACAACTTTGTGGAGTGGAGTTCTCCTAACAGCCTGAACCTCATGCCTCCACACCTTTACCTGCAAGATTAATAACTATTGTGCTCAGGGCGGCTCAGTTGGTTAAGTGTCTGACTTCAGCTCAGGTCACAATCTCACAGCTCATGGGTTTGAGCCCTGCATTGGGCTCTGTGTTGACAGGTCAGAGCCTGGAGCCTGCTTCGGATTCTGTGTCTCCCTCTCTCTGCCCCTCCCCTGCTTGACTCTATCCCACTCTCAAAAATAAATAAACATTTAAAAAATTAAAAAAGAAAAACTATTGCTCTTATTGCTCATGAATGTTCCGGGTTTCTTTGTGTAGCTGAGTTGAGTCTTACCTGGTACAAAAGGCCAGCATGTTGAGCAGGTGGGATTCTTACACTCATGACTGAATTGTCCCGGGCTACTTGGGTCAGTAGCATAAATGGGACCACAATAGGGCCAAGGATGGGCCTGAGGAGTCAGGGAACCTGGGTCCTGAGCTGGCCCTGCTGTTTTATGTAGAGAACTCTTTTTCATGGGGTCCTGGTTTTCTCATGTAGAGAATGAGAAGTTTGAACAGGAAATCTCTAAGAGCCCTTCCAGCTGTGATGATCATAGCTCTGGATCTGACACTCAACCTGGGTCCCCTTCCCTTCCCATCTCTGCCCCTTTTTCCTGGGGCACATTCCACTGGGGGCACTCCCCCACATTCCACTGGTAACTCCTCTGGGACCGTGATCATAGTCAGCCTTGCACGTGTCTTCCTGCTAAGCTCCCTGAGGTCAGGCTCTTGGTCTTCGTCACATATACCTTTGTCTAGCTTCTAGAATAGGGCCTTGGGCATAATTAGTGTTCAGGACACATCTGTCAAATAGATGATATTGTGGCTCAAGACAGATGGGAGACCGAGGGGTAGAGAAAGTTCAGACAATGAGGAAAATCATGATGTGGGGTTCTGCCTGGCCTTGTGTGGCTGGTCTGACAGCTGTGGCCTCCCATGGAAACAGGGTAGACTTGCTGGGGTCCTTGTGTTGGCATTGGAGGCAGGCAGGCCACTTTGTCCCTCACCAGCTGGTGGCCTTTGGCACTTTGACAAACATCTTTGAGCCTAAGGTCTTTCTTTTTTTCCTGGGGGAATATTAGCCTGTTCTTCAAGTTGTCTGCCACGTCAGCTCTTACTGTAGCCCTTGGCATGTGGGGGGGGCTCAGGGAAAGTCCATTCCCTTCTCTCCTACACCCCAAAGTGTTCTTGCCACATCCTGTTGGGGGAGGACAAGGACCAGTGACTGCTTGCTTTCTCCAAGGGAGAGAGCATGAGTGACACCTGGAATGAATCTTCCTGATGTGCCTTTGGATTCGGCGCCTTCAGTTCTTGCCTTTTTGAGTTCATTCTGTTACCATGATCTCCCGCTTCAACATACCAGCAGACAGAAGAGGCTGCATTTGAGGTGACCTGAGCTCAAGATCACAGCCATGCCTTACATTTCGGGTCATCTACTTCCTCCTGTTAGATTATCTGCCTGAGTATCTGTCACCAGTGTGGGTGTGTGCAGGATCAGGCGTGAGGTGCCACTGGCCAGGAGCAGGTGGGGTCAAGAATAAGTAGACCTCCAGGGCAGTGGTCTGCACCTGGAATCCCACATTCCAGAACAAGGCCAGGGAGGGAGCCCAGCAGCAAGGCAGAGTCTGGGGATGGAGCAGGGACCAAGGGAGGGACTTTGGAGGGGAGAATGAAGCACCGTTCCTCAGTCATCACATGCCAGGCTCTAAAGTGTGAATAGAGGCCCACAGACCCGGGGCCTGACATCCAGCCTGATGTTTACCAGCTGTGTGACTTGAATATATCCCTTAACCCCTCTGAGCTGTTTCCTCTGGAAATGGGGAATAAAAGCATTCCCATGGCATGCTTGCTGCGAAGATTCGTGAGATGTGAGATAGCATGCATCCTGGCATATACCAGTGGGTACCATTCTTACAGCTGTATTCTCTTCTCCTATGTACTCAGTAGATAGGTATTGTTGCCCCATTTCAGAGATGAGAAAACGAAGGCTCAGGAAGGTTAAGTTTTGGCTACAGCCATAGGCTGGAAGAAGACACTGCTGGAATCTCATCCCAGATGTTCATACCTTGTGGCCCCTCCCAGCCATCCCTCACCCCAGTCCACTTTGACCTGGTGAAGCGGGGAGAGAGAAGGGAGCCAAGGGCTGTGGTCTACACCCACCTTCCCCCACAGCAGCTGTTAGGTGGAGGAAGAGCTGCACCCACAGAGGGTTTCCCTGTCTGACTTTGTTGCTAATTTCAGTCTCTGTGGCTTGGTCTCCCTCAGTCACACCTTCCTGTGAAGTCCTCCAGTCCCCGCCCCCCAGCCGCACCAAAGGCAGGGAGATATAGCTGATACCAATACCGCACTGGGCGGGGCTTTGCCCAGGCCTTCTATCTCTTTCCTTTGGAGTAGTTTATCCTCCTCACGTCACCCCTCCCACCCAGGAACTCTGTGAACTTCGCTTCTTCTAGTGTGGACACCAAAAAGAGAAGGAACAGAGTGGGTGAGCAACTTACTCCCTGTTACACAGCAAGAAGGTCTCTGTGGGCAGTCAGCTCCTTAGTGGTCACCTTGAGCAGAATGTGACAGAAAAAGGTAAAGACCCCAGCCCCATACGGTTCCCATTCATCTCTGCTCCATGTGTACTAGAATCTCTCTCTGTGGCTGGGGAAATGCCCACCTTGGTTTTACAGGAGGGATTTGGATCTTCCCAGGCATCTGAACCTTCCTCCACGGCCCTTCCCCTCTCCCTCACGCTGCTCACAGATCGGCCCCCTCTACCACAGGGAAATTCCAGTCTCTGCCTCCTGGTCTCTGCTCCACTCTGAATGGCACCCTGTTCTGCCATATCCATGATATCCCACCATTACTCTTTGCTGTCAGTAGCATTATTATCCTTATTCTAGAGATGAAGACACTGAAATTCAGAGAGGTCCCATGATTTGTCAAAAGTCACAACCCTGGTAAGGTGTACAGCTCAGCTCCAGACTCAGGTCTCTGGACCCCAAGCCCAGTGCTCTCTGCACTGAGAGAGAGCCTACATGGGATGGGGTCAACCATGCTTTCTTCCACTCTTCTGACAAGCTGCTTTTCTTAAGAACACAAACAACCATAGTTGACACAAATCAAACACTGACTGTGCCAGGCATGGCTCGAGCTCCCTGAATCCTTATGTCACCCATAGTAGTTAGAAGATACTGTTGTTGGTTTATAGCCAGGGAGACTAAGGTCCAGAGAGGTGAGGTTCTTGTCCACTGTTACACATCTCATGGTTGGCAAAAGTGTAAACTTGATCCTGGGAGAGACAGCCCCGGTGCCCAAGGATGGGGCTACCTGGCTGGAAGGAAAAGCATGGAACTGAGAATGCTGTAGGTGTGGGTTTGAATCCCCTCTCTGCCTCTGTCTATCTGGTGAAGTCTCCCACCATGGGCTCCTAGGTATATAAGATATTGTTGGTTGTGTTGAGGCAAGGGAGGCATCCAGAGATAAAGCTTATCATAGTCTGGCCCTGGTCACAGAGTAGGAGCTCAGTCAACTGCCTCCCTTTCTTCTCTTTCTGGGCTTCAGCAAGGCCCTCTGGCCTCAGACCCTGGGGAAGCATCTTGGGTTAAAGCAAAGGGACATTCTGCTGGATTAGAAGCAGGCTCCTTTTTGGGTGTTTCAGCTTCCTCAGACTTGCTCCATGGGGCTGTGGGAGAGGCTGTGGCTCATGGTTTCCTCTCTGCTCTCCAGCCTGAATTTAGTCTCCTTCCTCTCCCTCCCCACCCTGGCATTCTCTCCCTGCCTCCCTCTCAATCACACTGCCCATACGTTTCCACCATGGAAAAGCCCCTCTGCTTAAACTCCTATCTTCTTCCTGTGGTTAATATTTGGGCAGATTCAGTGTGCACATCTGTCTGAGTCACTGTCCCCTCCCCAGCTCCCACTGGCTCAGCAATGGACTTCTCTTTGTCTCCTTCTTGTCCCCATCCCCCACCAAGGTGAGCTCCTTCCTGTCCACTCTGACCACCTTCTTCCTCCTTTGCCAGCTGCCCAGAGCCTCAGATAGAAGACAGGGGTGAACTCCAAGCCCTGAACACCTGAACACCTACTCTGAGCCAGGTACTGTGCTGAGCACTTTCTATGTGCTATCTTATCAACTCTCACAACGTCACTGTGTGGTCATGATCAGTTAGCAATTGTTTCCTCTTAGAGGCTCAGGCAAATTAGGGAATTTGCCCCCAAATTATAGAACCAGCAAGTGGTAGAGACCAGACTTGAACCCACGTCTGGCTGACTCCAGATCCCAGGCTCTTAAACATACTGTCCCAAGTAATATTTAGTTCTGAAGCAGAGAGGACAGACAAAAGTCCTTAAAACTGTGAGAGTTCAAATGCTCCCTTGCTCACTCAACTTTTGGGGAAATTTTGGCTCCTTTACACACACTTTGAGCCCCAAAGTAGCCCTGGAATTTCCCAGAGAGTGAGGAGGGCCACTGTGTGTGGGAGGGAGGAAGTGTGAATTTTCAGGGGCTTGAGGCTTTCTCAGAACTGAGGGTATCAAAGCCTGGAGTCCAGAGGTGCTGGGGAGGGTTTCTCAGTGACTTCGAGGTCAATGATTTGGACTGGGCTGCTCGCTTCCTAGCAAACCTTCACTGCGGGCCATCAGTGGACTTGTACTTTGCCATCAAAGACCCCCAGCTATTGGGGAGAAACAAATTGTCCACCAGCATTGGCAGAGCTGGGTGGCAAGGGTTATGATGGAAGCAGGCAGAGAAGGAACTCTGGTAGCTTCAAGGAAGGCTCTGAAGAAAATTAAGGACCTGCTATCCCCAAAGGCCACCAAATCTAGTGCAGTGTAATGGAAGGTCAGAGGCTGCAGGTTCAAATCCAGGCTATGCCATGTCTGAGCTGGAAGATCTCCAGCAAGTTTTCTCTGAGCCTTAGTTTTGCAAGCTGTGAATTAAAAATAATTATCTATTTCACTGGAGTGTTGTAGTTATTAAGTAAGTTGTAGTTATTAAATAAGGTGGTGTTGTGAAACACCAAAAGGTATCAGATGCTACTCCCTGCCTCCATGCCTGCCTTGCCCTATCATCAAACAAATAGCTGCAGGAACCATCTCCACCAGCAGCCACGGGTGTTGACAAAGTCAATGGCTTGACACTCAAGTTAGACAGTATCTCTGGGCTACACCCTTTTTTCCTAATCACAGAGGGTTTTAGGTAAGAGATTGAGGATGATTTGGGGGCCACTTCCATATCTCCACTTGAAAAAAAAAGCAAAGAAAAACAAACAAACAAAAAATTTGGGTGTCACAAGGTCTGGGGAATGGGAACTTAAAAACCAAAAGATGCCATTCAACTCCAAAAGGGAGGCTTTACAGAGAAGGGTTAAGAACCCAGAATTCTGGATCCAGACTATCTAGATTCACTTCTTAGCTCCATAACACAGAGGATGAACGAACTTGGACATCTTTTTTTTTTTTTTATGCCAATAGCCTTGTATTGGATCTTACAATCCTGAACTGTGGAATGACCTTCTTAATAGTACTATCAGGATCTTCCTCCTGGGGAACACGTGAGGATAAAGTGAGATAAGGTAGCAAGGAACTGAGCACACAACCTGGGGTGTAGAATGCTCTCAGTAATGGGCATGGAGGAGGGCACTTGTGGGGATGAGCACTGGGTATTATATGGAAACCAACTTGACAATAAACTATCAAAGAAAACAAAAGAAAGCTCTCAATAAATATAGCTGGTTCTTTTATTGTTTCTTGGAAACTGTGGCTTAGCCTTAGAGAAGCCAAGGCAGATGGGGACCCCTGGGGGCCATCTAGATGCCTGGTTTTCACCTGGGGATCTCCAGAGTGTGTGGAAGAGTTCCAGGAGTCCCAGCCCTTCTCCACCTCTACTTCCTCCATCTGTTTCATAGTTTGGAGTTCTCTTTTAACTGAAGTATAGCTGACACACAATGTGTTAATTTCAGGTATACAATATAGAGACTCCACATCTCTATATGTTATACTATGCTCACCACAAGTGTGACTACCATCTGTCACCATACAATACTATCACAATGCCATGGACTATATTCCCTCTGCTGTACATGTCATCCCCGTGACTTCTTTTTTTTTTTTATTTTTTTAATGTTTATTTATTTTTGAAGGAGAGAGAGAGGGAGAAACAGAACATGAGTGGGTCAGGGGAAGAGAGAGAGGGAGACAAAGAATTCGAAGCAGGCTCCAGACTCTGGGCTGTCAGCACAGAGCCTGATGCGGGGCTCGAACTCACGAACTGTGAGATCATGACCTGAGCCAAAGTCGGATGCTTAACCAACTGAGCCACCCAGGCGCCTCTCCCCATGACTTCTTCATTCCATAACTGGAAGCCTGTAGCTCCCATCCCCCTCTACAGTTTGGGGTTCCCTTTAAGAGTTGTATGGGTAAAAGTGTAGGGAGGAGAGGAGTTCTGTTGGTTTCTAAAAAGTTTGAAATCTGCAGCTTTGTCCCCATGATTTCCAACTCCCCCCATCCCATGAGGATGTTTTGACTATCTTTTCTCCATGGATATTTGTTATATTTCCTCCATAATACAAGGTAATCTCAGATATACATAAACATATTCAGGAAGAATGCATGCTCAGAAACATGGTATCTGGGAAAGACCCTTAGATATGGACACGGCACAACATGTGTGTTCTTGGAAGTATAAACACAGAAGCAGGTACCCACACAGAGATGGTCATATACTCAGGCACATATATGTATCTAGATACACATAAGCACATGACACGCACGCATATACATGTATACACAAATTGGAATGAGTTTTCTTTGAAGCCAGTTTGACCAGCTCTATTTTTGGAAAAAAAACTGGGATTTACAAAAAGGAAAATTACACCAATAATAGGATACAATTACATTTTCACTAAATTGGCAAAAAAAAGGTGGCTTGTGGGGGTTGGAATGCTGAGAATGACTTTTTGTAAAACAAATGTATATATGCATCGCTGCTAACAGAGTACACTTACATTTCTTCAGGAGATATTTTTTTCTATATGTTCCAGGAGTCAGATTCACACCTCCTTTTCCTATAATTCCACTTCAAGGAAATTAATCTAAAGAAAAACATTACAAGGTGAAAATTTGACTTATAGAAAAGTAGTCACAAATATTGCTCTTTAGGCAATAGTGGTAGCCAGACAAATATCTGTAATTAAATATGTCAACTCCATTTGAGGGAATATTTTTCAGTCATCACAATGGCAAATAGGGAGATTCGGGGGCATTGTAGGAAATATTTCTGATAAAGCCAGTGAAAAAGCCCAGCACAGAATTGGGTGTTTGCTGTGATTGGGATGATATGATTTGTTCACAAAGAGCTAAGCAATGCTAAGAAAGAGGGCTTCAGTACTTCTTTGAGGGTTATAGGACTATTATTGATTTGTTTTTGTGTGTGTGTGTTTACTTTAATGGTGTTGTAAAATGATTTCAATTCTAAAAGCTATCTATAATACAAAAGATAAACGCAATCTAAGCCAGCCTGATAACTGCAGTAGAGATTTAACCCATTCATGGATAATGGAGCTTTAGCAGCTCATATGCATGAGAAGCTCTATGTACAGACATGGGCATATATTAGAATGTCATGTGTTTATTTGCCTTCGTCTTTTTTTTTTAAGTTTATTTATTTATTTTGAGAAAGAGCACAAGCAAGGGAGGGGTAGGGGGTGCAGAGGATTCATAGCAGGCTCTGGGCTGACAGCAGAGAGCCCAATGTGGGGCTCAAATTCATGAACCATGAGATCATGATCCAAGCCAAAGTCAGATGCCACCCATGCGCCCCTCGTTTGCCTTAGTCTTAAATGGCAAATTACAAAGTATCCATGGCACTTTACATGTCTAAGACTCCACTCTGTTATTCCTCCAAGCCCTGAACTTGAATATTTAATCTCTATTTAACACCAATGTCTGACCTTACACTAATCTCCCCAGATATGCAGATCTGTCTCCTAGGAGATAAGACTTGGTGGAAAAAGATGTCTAGAATCAGTAGGGCTGGAGACTAAGTCCTTGACTCTCTCTGATCTAGCTTTTTAAGCTTTAGCCACTATTGTTAGTATTCATTGAGAATATACCCTGTTGTGTGCTGTGGTGAATTCTTAATCATTGTTTCTCAAATTTGAGGAGCACTAGAATCACCCAGGAAAACATTAATACAGAGATTGTTGAGCCTCACACCCAGAGTGGTAGAATTTTCAGTAGATTTAGGGTAGGGACTGAAAATTTGTATTTCCAAGAAGTTCCCAAGTGATGCCAAAGTTGTGGCCCAGTATTGATGACCACTGCTCCACCTCTATTGTCTCATTGCTCAAAATAACCTTGCTGATGAAGTACCTTAACTATCCCTCCCACTAACTAAGGGGGCAGAGAACATGAGTGTCTTGGCAAATTATTTAATGGGCTTTGTTTCATTGCATCTAAGAGAGAGTCATCAGATTATCTCCTTCTCTGTCAAGGATTAAAGAGCAGCATGGGTATGAAAGAGACAATCCAGATACTGGTCAAATTTGCTTAGATACATATAACACTCCACACATACACTCCACACATACCCACACATACACCACCCTGCCACCACCTACACATGGACACACAAGCACTCCCACCCCCACAACACACACCCTCCTCTATTGTGGAGGCCAGCTGCCTGCCGCCTTCTTCAAATATGAACCCTTTTCAGGTTCTATGCCTCTGACTTCTCTTTTAGTTGGAGAGAATGAGTCAACTCAAACCAGCCTACCTGCATGGCTCTTGCTGTCACTTGGAGGGCTCAGCAAAGTGACAGCATGCACTGCTAAGAACTCTGCAGATGCACCAGGCTTTGTGGTCTCAGGCTTAACATTCAGTCCACTGTGCTGCCTGCATGACCTGGGTGCCGGGAGCATGCAGATGAGCAAGAGGAAATGCCAGGTGTTTGATGAGGGCCTTGGCAACCTCTCCTTTCTTGTGGGAACAAGAGGGCAGGCTTGATTCAGCATCTCCTAGCTGAGCACATCCACCCCAAACTCTGTGATATGGGGACGACAGGGACTCTGGAGTCAGATGGGCCTGGGTTTGAGTTTGGAGCTACTCCTTCATAGCTGTGGGCCAGCATCTCTGTACATCTCAGTTTCCTCATCTGTAGTCTGGGGAAAATGACACTGACCTTCCCTGGGTACTTGTGAGGGTTCAGTGAGCTAGTGCATGTAAGAGCATAGTCTGGGGCCCAGCTAAATGTTTCTTGGAACTTGATGAGATGGCTCAAAATTTTGTATAGGAAGTTAAGAGAGTAAAAATAGCCAGAACATTTCTGGTTGAAGAATAAAAAGCAAACAACAAGCGAAAACAAAAACAGAGATGGGAGATTTAACTTTACCAGATACCATGACTTATTATGAGTTATAAGTCAAGGTGGCAATTGACAAGTTGACCAAAGAAAGGAAATGAGAAAGCCCAGAAATAGAATGCATATGTATGAAGCCATGGTCAAGTTCATACATTGCATCAAGGGGGAAAGGAGAGACTGTTCAAAATTAGCCCTGGAAAAATGGCAATCCATATGGAAGAAAGACTGAACTGATCCTTATATTATACCAAATACGAAAATCAAGTCCAGGTGCTTAAATTTTTTTTAACTTTTTAAAGTTTATGTATTTATTTTGAGAGAGAGGGAGAAAGCGTGTGTGCACACACACACATGCACAAGTAGGGGAGGGGCAGAGAGAAGGACGGACAGAATCCCAAGCAGGTTCTGAGCCATCAGTGCAGAGCCTGATGTGGGGCTCAAACTCACAAACTGTGAGATCATGGCCTGAGCCAAGATCAAGGCTTAACCAACTGCACCACTCAGGCACACCTAGATGCTTAGATGTTAAAAAAAAGTTTTAAAAATGTGTAACAGAAAACTTAATAAAAATAGTTTGTGAACTTTGGGGAATGAAAAGTTTTCTTAAACAGGACACAAAAATTTGACTATAAAATAAAAGATGGATAAATGTTTCTGGATTAAAATTAGATGCTTTTGTTCTTAAAAAAACAGCTTGAAAGTAAGCTACAGATTGGAGAATATATTGTAAGACACATACTAACAAAAGATTGGTACAAGAATGTGTCAAGAGCTCCTTTATATCTGAGGGAGACTCTATTCTTGTTTAATATGATTTGGAATATATCCCCTACAATACTGGCTTTGTTTGGACTTGGCCATATAACTTCCTTGAGCCAATAGAATGTGAGCAGTTATGACACCTGCCATATCCTAGCAGAAGCCTTAAAAGTATTGCAAGTTTCTGCCCATCCACTTTTTCCTGAACCCTCTGCCAGGAGAATGACATGTCCTAAGTGAGATCTGTTCCTTCAGTGTGGGCCCAGGCATGGAAAGACATAGACAAGGATCTGACCTGACCTACAGCTCAGAGCAGAGATTCAGTTGACCTCTTGAGAGCAAAACAGAAATGTTTCTTGTTATAAGTCACTGATATTTTGGGGATGCTTTTGTTATTGCAGCCAAAGCTGACCATTACAGAAACTAGTGCCTAGGAGTAAGGTACTGCACTCACCAAAGAATAAAATGTGTGGTTTTGGCTTTGGGGCTGAGTGGCAAGCAACAGAAATTATATAGGGGACTGGAAGAACCTATGTAAGCTGGCAGTGAAATGTTTGGTAAAACATCACATGTGATCATTTGAAAGGCAGGAAACATACCTATGGAATTGATGGCTTTGAAAGAGGTTTGGGGACAGAATGTTGTTTGTGTGAGTTAGTTGTTACTATCTCCATTTTATAAGGTTAGTGAAGGAGATGTCAGCAGAAAAGAACCAGTCTCTTTGCAAAGCAGAACTGAAAGGGAATCTAGGAAGTCTAGAAATTATAGGATTTCATTTCCAATCTCTTCAGCCGTAAAATATTCTCAAAATAAGACACAGCTTTAGGAGCAACAATGAAAACAAAGGCATGGTTATGAACACTCAGCCTTTGAGGTTCAAAACCAAACCAAGGGCGTGACATTGAAAAGAAACTGCATCTTATAAAGCCTGATAGTGTCAAAGTAGTTGACATCACAGCTAGAGAGAAAGAGAAAGACATGGTCTCAAAGTGAATTGTGAGTTTGGCTGCTGACATTCCAAAAAAAAATTGAGAGAGTTATAGTGCCAAAAGTGCTTCTGGTCTAAACCAAATAAAACTGACTTTCCAGGCCATAAAATGATCTTGAGCCCCAGCACTCTACAAGCAGGAAGCAGGCTGATGGTATTGATATGAAAAACAAAATACCCAGAAGAAACATATTTAAAAAAACAACAACAACACACAAAAAAGGATCAGACAGTTCACAGAAGAGGAAACACTTATGGTTGGTAGGCAAATAAATATTTAACCTCATTGTTGGCCAGGTAAACTCAAATCCAGACAAAAAGTGATCTCAATGAAAAATAATCAGCTAGCAAAAACTGAAAACTCAGACAATACTAGGTGTGGATGAGAGAATGTGGATCTATACAATGTCCTGTACTTTACTGGTATTTTCATGCAGGTCCTTTGGAAAATGATTGGAACAATCTCATAACAGCAATCCTACTTTTTTGTATATGCTTCGTAGAAGTCTTGCATATACAAACATGTTCAGAGCTGCACTGTTAACAATGGCAAAAATCTGGAAAAAACTCAAATGCCCATCAAGAGAAAGTAGATGAGTAAATAGGAGTATACTTAACCAATGCAATTTATTCACCAGTTAAAACAAACGCACTGCCGTGGTACTCAATAATGTGAATGTATGCTAACAAAATGCTATACGGCACAAAGTCTCTACTATTATAAGCAGTATGATACATTTGCAGTAAGTAAATTAACCTAAGTAAAAACATATACATTTTAGAAATCCATATTGATGAAAACTTTAGAAAAGGGAAAGTGGGGGGAATTCATGGTGTTGATTACCGTGGGTTGGAGGAGTCAGGGAGAGGAAAAGAGGGAAGACATGGTCAGAAGGAGATTATTTACAAGGTGTTAGCTTTGTTTTGCGTGGTGATTCACATGGGTTTATGGTGTTATCAAAAAGAAGTGTTAAAAAAGACTTTTAACAAACTGATGGTTACCAAAGGAATTGGGTGGGGGGGATGGGTGAAATGGGTGAAGGGGATTAAGAGCACTTAATGGTGATGAGCACTGACTAATGTATAGAATTGTTGAATCCCTATATTGTACACCTGAAACTAACAGAACACTGTGTGTTAATTGTACTGGAATTAAAAGAAATTTTTTTAAAGAGTGAAAACTAGAAACAGACAAAAGTCCATCAACAGTAGAATGCACAGATTGTGTTACCATAAGTAGAATAGTATATTACAGAGAAAATTAATGAACTAATGAATATATAATATGCGTGAGTCTCAAAAACATATTGTTGAGAAAAAGAAAAACAAGTCATGTAAGAGAATGTCCTGGGATTCCATTTATATAAAGCACAAAACCGAAAAAGAAAAAAATAGATGATAGATGGATAGATAGATAGATGATAGATAAAACCAATAAAGAGAATCAGGAGAGTGCTATAATTAATAATCAGAACTTTTAAGCCCCAGTAATAAGGATCTAAACATGAAAAAAGTGAAATTATTTCAAGAATTTTCATCCCAGGTGTGCCTGGGTGGCTCAGTCGGTTAAGCATCTGACTCTTGGTTTCGGCTCAGGTCATGATCTCACTGTGCATAAGTTTGAATCCTTTGTCTCCCTCTCTCTATGCCCCTCCTCCTCCCACTATCTCTTTCTCTCTCTCAAAAAATAAACAAACAAACAAATTAATTAATTAATTAAAGAATTTGCATCCCGGGGGGAGGGAGGAAGAAGTAAAATGTTAAAAAAAGATTATTTTGATTGCTATTTAAAAATCACAGACTGGGGTGCCTGGGTGGCTCAGTCGGTTGAGCGTCTGGCTTCAGACCAGGTCATGATCTCGCAGTTTGTGGGTTCGAGCCCCACGTTGGGCTCTGTGCTGACAGCTAGCTCAGAGCCTGGAGCCTGTCTTTGGATTCTGTGTCTCCCTCTCTCTCTGACCCTCCCCTGCTCATGCTGTCTCTCTCTCTCTCAAAAATAAATAAAACATTAAAAAAATTTTTTAAACATAAAATAAAATAAAATCACAGACTACTAGAGTTAAAAACATCCTTAGAAGTTAGTTCGTTCTCTTATTTTCCAAATGAGAAAACTGAGTCCAGAAGGAGGAGTGACTGATCCAAGTCATAGGATTCCTGAGTCCCTCGGCCCAGCCTGCTCATCTGGTAACCCTCCAGTCTCGAACGCCCAAGCCAAGGCTCCCTCCTGGACTCTCCTTGCCATGAATCCCCTTCCTCTGTCAGCCCTGCTCTGCTATGGCACACCTGGGTCCATCCACTGAGCACCGCCTCTCATTAGCGGAAGCCGCTAGAACCTCCTGCACGGACTTCTGCCATTACCTCCCGACTGGTCCCCTTACATTCTCTCTTGCTCTCCAAAAAAAATCTGTTTTCCACACAACTCAGAGAAAAATCTTATTATTATGTTTTTCAAGTCAGTTCCTCTCCCTGACTAAATTTCTCAACTGCCTTCCCAATGTACTTTGGATACAATTCAGACTCATCATGGCCTACCAGCCTTCACATGAGCTGCTCTCTGCCTTTCTCTGATTTCCTTTCCTACCATTGTTCCCACACACATGTTATTTGCCCCCCTCACTGATTTTATTTCTGAAACACTTCAGGCCTGTCTCTGCGCGTTGTAGAGGTGGCCAGTACCCTGCTCACATCCCTCAGCCAGACATTCTACCTTCAGCGCCGGCCAGCTGACCTCAGCTATGCAAGCCTGCTCCTCTTGTAAGTCAGGCTGGACAGAAGTGTCAGGGAGCAGCCCTCACCAGTGACAGACAGGAGCTGGAGTATAAATACCCCTGCTCCCTCACTCCTGTGTGGCCTAGCTCAGGACCCTGCTTTGCGCTGTCTCCCACGGTATCCCCTGGAGATTGAGTTCCAGTCACCCACAGAGGAGCTGCCCTAATCGCCTTTATTTAGTACTCCCCCATCCTCGATATGTACCCTACTCCCTTACTAATCTTGCCTGCATCTCCCAAATAAACTACTGTCACTTAAATCTTTGTCTCCGGTCTTTTTCAGAGTGTGGTGTAAGCTAAAACACTGCACTGGGTCTCTGCACACGACGTTCTTGGCCTAGCACACTCCACCCCTCTGTCTTCAGGTCTCAGCTCAAATGCCAGTCTTCCAATCTCCCTCCAGTCGTGTGCCTTCGTTATGTTTCTTCAGTGACTTATCCTATTTGAAACTATCTTGTTTATACAATTAGCCTTGAAAATTATGTCTTTCCCACAGGGTGTTAGCTGTGCAAGGGCAAGTGCTATCTGTATCCTGGACACAGGACACAAGAGAGCGCCTGGCACATAGTAGGCATCCTTTAAGTATTTGTTGACTTAGTTAAGGAGTGTTTTTTTGCTGGGAGGGATGTCAAATACTGCATCAGGAGTAAGATTTACAGTGGCTGTTTGAGTATATGCATTTATAATTGAACAGCAATTGCTGGCATGTAAATGGATATTACGATTGTGTTTTTGAGTGGTTGATTCTCTTTTGTGGGCTTAATCTGCTTCTAGCTACTTTAAAGCACTCACTATTGTTCTACTAATTACAAATCCCGATAAACTCTCCATTAAAGCATATCTTCTAAGTACCTTCAACCCGATAATACTGGAATTAGAAGGAATTATGAGTGGTTGAAGGTAGGAAACCATATTTACTTAATAACAGTCTTAAATTCAACTCGCCTTTCCGATGCCGTACTTGAACTATAGAAGCCATACTGCATTTACCTGCTTGCCTAACAACACAGGTCAGATGTTAGCAGGGGCTTGCTCCTGGAAATGCAGATGTGGGGGCCACAAAGAATGCTCTGTGTGAAGTCTTTTAGAGAAAACTCATCTTCTTTTGTGCCTTGGCCCATCCCATGTTCACCTGGCACAAACCTGCTTTGACATGAGCCTCATAGGGCCGACAGTTTGCTGAGGGCATTCAGGTGAAGGCAAGCATGTATGTGTTATTAATCTCTATGAGCCTTGATTTCCTCATTTGTAAAATAGATTTATAATAACAACTCCATATTTTGTGAGGCTCAGAGTTACACATGGGTATAAGGGGCCAAGGAAGCCATAAATTTCCATGAAGACTATTGTGATTTGCAGCCACTGCTTCCTGCTTATCGATAGTCCCGTGTACATGAGACATTTCTCAGTGATCAGGTTGTAACTGTTTGGCTCCCTGAAATGACTAGAATATGGAATAAAGCAAAACTCAGGCATCCTGGGGTTGGGTTGAGACATTGTGGGAAAGGCAGGATTTTCAGATGCCTGGAAAGCTGCAAGGAGCAGAGACAACGGCCTGAGGAAGCTGGGGCTGACAAGAAGGCCTCTGAGCCAGGGAGTAAGTGTGCGTGTCCATGGCTGTATGCTTATGAGAGCACAGTGGACCTGACTGACATGACTTGGGGTTTGGGCTCTGTCTCTGGCTCCATTTGGGTAGGGATCAGCTCACTAGGTCACCTCTGCATTTGTTTGCAGCTTTGCATGCACTATGTTGAGCCAGGAGCTCAGCCTCAGACAGGAAGGCAGGCTTGGGAATAGACAAGTTATGTTATAAGGCAGTAGGTGGAAGACAGAGGGGAGCCCACAGTGCCCAGGACCCAAAGAAGTGGAGGATTGGGAAGAAGGGAGCAAGTCTGGCAGAGCAGGTGTTTTTGAACAAGAGTGAACACTTACAAGGGGGTGAAACAGGCATAGGGCTACTCCACTTAGAGAGGGGCTCACGTGCGAAGACCAGGGTGGGGATCCCAGGCCAGGGGCATAAAGTGTACATATGGGGATATGGGTGGTATAGGTTGTGGCCAGATTAGGAGGAATGTTGCAGGATGAGCTAAGATGTCTGGGCAGCACCTGGAGCGGGGGTGGAGTCTGTGCTGAGAGACACTGCAAAGTGCTGGTTCAGTATTGAGCCCCACTGCCTGTGTTTGTATCCCACCTGCCTGATGACTAGCTGAGTAATCCTGGGCAGTTTCTCTGTGCCTCAGTTTCCCTATCTGTGATATGGGGTATTGCTGTCTACTTCCAGGGTGTTGAAGAACAATAAAAGGGCTAACACATGTGAAGTGCTTAGAGAAGTACCTGGCACACGGTAAAGTTAGCTATTAACTACCATCATTCTGCGAGGGCTAGAGGAACACCAAGATTAAGGGATGAACAGAGGGCAAGAAGCCTCTGACCACGTGTCTGAAGTAACAGACATAGGGTTTGGAGGAAAACCAAGAAGGCCTCTCATAGAAGCCACAGTAAGAGGAAGTTCCTGAGAGGGTCAACATGATCGAGGGTACTGAGAGGTCAGGCAAGACAAAGCCAATATGGCCTTAGATTTAGCAAGAAGCTGGTCATGGGTGACTTTAGCTACTGCAATTTTGGTGATGACATAGGAGTCCAGTGTGTGGTGTAATAAAAGGTGGGCAGGGAGGAACTGGAGCCAGGAGGGGTGAAATATTTCAGCTGTCTGGCTGGAGAAAGAGGCAAGTGAGAGGCAGCAATGGTAGAGGGACAGGAGGGTTGGTAGTCATCTGTTTTGCCAAACACCCATTCTACCCAACCATTGTCTCCTGCAGGGCTCATGACCTCTGGTCAGCTAAGCAGGGGGAAGATTGCGATCGATAACTTCTAAATAAGGACACATAGGTAGGCAGAGATTAAGAGCAGCAGAGCTGGGACAAAAGCCAGGCCACCCATTTCCTCTCCCTTTTCAAGATGCTGATAAAATTGTGTGCAAGAAGAGAATGGGCAAGAGGGTATAGGGGGCTTACTGCCATCTAGCTGCTTTATCACACCTGGACCTCTCCACTGAAGGTGGCAGAGGAAGGTACTGACAGATCCCTTTAATGAGCACCTAGTGTATGCTGGGTGCTCAACATGTGCCATTTGACTGAATCACATCGTATCTGGGTGGAAGTCTTTGGTGGAGATTTCTAGCTCCAGCTGGAAGGAGTGGGCAGGATGGACCTCAGAGCAGCAGAAGGAATACTACCTATTTTCCACATCTGCCCCTTCTCCCCAATCCCTTCTCTGCTGTGTGAGATCTGGCTGGCTGGCAGTAGCTCTGGGCTTTGACTCTGCTGCAGGGGAGTTGGGGGCGTGACCTGAAGGTGATGTGTCACTTGGAGCATGCTTGTGGGAAGTGAAGTACATGCTTCTGTCTCATTTGGGAAACGTCTTGATGTTGAGAACTTTGGAACAATAAAACCATAATGATGTGATTTTGGAAGGTCACCTTCTAAACCAAGGTAGAGGAGGCTGCCCTCTAGCCCAGAGTGGGCTAGAGGAGATTCCAGGGGGTAAACCAACAGATGCCTATCCAATATGCACCAGAAACACGGCCAGAGGGCTGATGGGGACAGGGCAGCCTTCATGGCATGCTTTCTATACAGTCCCTGCTGTTGCCATCTTGACATGCCTAGTTTTTGAACAAGGATCGCTTATTTTGCACTTGACCCTGCAAATGAAGTGACTTATGCTGGCCATAGGCACAGGTGATGGGACACACAGACTCCGGACTTTGGCTAGGTCTGGCAGATAGCAGCCCTGGCTTCAGATGCTCCCCATGTGAACTTGGCTCCTGATATTCATCCACCTCTGACAAAGCTCAAAGAGCTAGCGGTGGTTGAGAAAAAGGATTTGGCCAGTTTAGAATCACCTCTTCAGAGCAGCAATGAAGGTACCTCACACAAAGCAAGCAGGGAGGGAGGAAACACAGAGTGTTCCCCAAAACCATGGTGGATGAGCTGAGCTTTGTGCTTGAGGCCTTTGCACATGGGTCCGTATTAACCTCGTAAGACAGAGCACAGTGAACCTGGCGTCAGAGATGATGATTCAGAGCTTGAAGATGATTAGAATTGACCAGGTGCTAGTAAATTGCAACTTGGATTAGAATGCAGGTGTCCGGACCCCATATCCAATGCTCTTTCCACTACAGTAGAGGATTGGGGAAGAGACCAGGAGACCTGGATGTCCGAGCTCTGCTGGCTAGCACATCTAAGGCATGACTCCCTTTCTGAGGGCTGAGGAGTCTGAGCTCAGTGCACAACCCGTAGTTGGCCAAGCTCACTCAGGAGCCCAGGGAGGCCAGGCCTGGTAATGAGAGCATCCCTGGGGGAGGGCCAGCTCTGAGCTGAGCCCTGGGACCAGGCTGGAGGGACACAGACAAAAGCTTATCTTTGCCCAGGCTGGCCTGGGCTCACAGGGCTCTGGGCACAGGATGTACTGGGAATTGTGTAGTGGGCTGTGGTGGGGCCTGGGTTGTCCACCTACCACCACAGGAAAAGAAAGGGTCCCCAGGGGGCTTTCCCAGCAGTTTATGGGTGTGTCACCTGAATCATCAGTGGCCTTGTCGGTTTTGCTGGGCATACTATAGAGTCACATTGATGCCACTTCCTGCCCCTGCACCTCTGTTCTGCAAGTTGGAAATGCTGGGGCATTTTTTCCACCATTCCCTGCAAAGTTGGCACCGTGTCTTGGCCTCCAGGTGGGCAGCGGGATTTCCAGCATCTTAGGGGCCCTAGTCATGCTCACCTTCTCTCTTTGGCCACAGTACAGCTCTTTGAATGTGAGCACAAGACCAGACAGAAAATCACAGAGGAAGAGTCTGACCTGGCATTTAAGAGGTAGGGCTGTCTTTGGGGCTCTGTCTGTCTGTCATTGTGTCAGTTGTCATGTGACAACTCACTTTTCTTTACAGGGTCTCCAGATCCTCATCCATAATGTGAGATGACCCACCCTGATTCTTCCCAGGGGCTCTTCTTGCTCTGTGGGGATTGCGGCCCAGAGGGCTAGTGTTCCCCTGGGTGCTAGGCCGTCTGTGGTACACACCTGACCCATGCCAAGTCCTTGAATCCTCGTGGGGACTTTGCAAGGTGGAGATTTCTGATTCAGGGCCAAATAGCTCAGGAACCACAAAACTGAGTCTACAACATATTCAGGATTCAAGGTAATGTCATGCCTGCCAGGCTTCTTTGAGCTTCTGACTTTAGGGTGTTTTCTAAGTTCCAAATGAAGCATTTTAAACATAGCCCATGGCTCCTAGAGTCGGGGGGTGGGGATCTTAAATGTCACAGGGGCTAGCATTAGCCCTATGAGGCTCTCTCTGCCTCCCTTGACCTTCATCAGAATGCAGACGCTAGATCCTCGCCAGAAGTCCCCCTCAACATAACAGTCCTGATCCAAAGACCAGTTCCACTGGGGATGTTTGAGGGGGCTGTCTGGGGGATGGGCAGGAGTCTGCCTGAACTTGGAGACTTGGAGAGTCATTAAATGCCAAACCAGAGAGGGTCTCAGTAGCCATCCAGGCCAGGGGCTTCATATGGGGTGCAGTGGTGGGGCTGGATTACCTGGGGAGGCACTTGATTTAGGCCAGCATTCTCACTTTTTAGATGAGGAAATTGAGGCCAAGAGAGAGGCAGTGACCTGCCCAAGGTCCCACAGAAAATGAGCAGCAGAGCAGAGACCTCATATCTTTATGGTCACACAACCTCCTCACCTGTCACCCTTTCTGGGCTTGTTCAAACCTCCAGGCCTCCTGCCTTCTTCTGCTCATTCTTTCCTTTGGCCTCTAACAAAAGCCTTCAGTCGAAACCACAAATCTGGCTGCACTCCTGTGCTGAGAAAAAGATTGTTTAAGACTTTCTCCTGCCAATAGAGTCAAGTCCCGAGGCCTAAGTCTCATAAACAGGACCTTGGGGAACCAGCCCTTATAGTCCAGCTGGCTCCCCTCCCAGACATTCCCTGCAGGCTACATGGTTTCCCCCACACTCTAGAAACACCAGCCTACACACTGGCTACCCAACACTTTGAAGCAATTGTTCATTTTTCCTTAAGAAATATGTCACATTTATTTTCATATAAGCCTATTACAGATATCATTATCCCGATTTAGAGATGTGGCTCAAGGTTGAGCAACTAAAAGAAGTCAGTCACACCAGCAGGCGCACAGAGGAACCGGGGCTGGAATCCAGGCATCTCACCAGAGCTCGCTGCATGCATCCTGTCCACCCCCAGTCAGCAGACTCTGCCTTCATCCTCCTCACTCCCGTCAAAATGCCACAGAGCACCCCAGCCGGACTGGGAGTGCACAGCCTGTGGTCTGAGCATGATGGAAGTCGTAGCCGGTCTGTGCTGCTTACTGGTTTTCATGTCTGTTTCCCTCTCTAGGTTCTAGTTCTTGCAGTCAGGTCTTCTCCCAAACCTGACTGCCTGCACAGGGGTTGACAGAGTGGGCCGTCGGAAGATGTCTGCCAAACGAATGAATGAATGAACACATAAGGGACTGAGATCCGGCACCAAGGAATGGTGCCCAGCAACACATTCAGAAATTGCAAACAGCCTGATGCGTATCCATGAGCGTGAGGCAGGAAAGAGACAGTACAGGGTGGTACAAACAGGCACAGCATTGGGGCCAGAGCCCCCCCATCCTCACTCTGTCACTTGCTCAACCTGTAGGACTCCTATAAGGCCTCCATTTCTCATTGGTGGCCGGGGTGGACGACAGGGATAAGACCTCTCCTTCCTCCTTCAGCAAACAGTCACTGCACATAGCACCCTGTGTTGGGCCCTGGGGCATGAAAGGCAGCCCACAACAGAGGGACCCCTGGGCTCCGGGAGCTTCCAGACAAGGCAGGTGTGTGGACCGCCAGGCAGTTACGAAAGTGCGAGTCGCCTGCCATGAGGAGCGAGCCCGGCTCACCCCGCGAGCTCAGGTGGGACAGCTACGGGCAGTGAGCCAGATGGAGAGCAGGTGGCCTGGGCAGAGGGGCGGTGAACTCCTGGCACGTGTGCGGAACAGTGACAATGCCGTGCAGCTGGCGCTCTGTCGGCCACATTGGGCAGGACTTTGTAAGCTGAGCCAAGACATCTGTACTTCACCCCGGCACCATGGTGCGAGCTCTTGTGAGCCCAGGAGCTCAGCGGCTGTGGCTGCACGAGGAAAAGCTGGCCACCACCCCCGCTGTGACATTCTTCGGGCCCCAGAGATTCGCCTGTTGCTATGAGAGCAGTTCAACGTCTCCTTCACATTGTCACTGAGAACGACGTAAGAGAGGCCCCTTTAAGAGAACGAAAGTGCTGGACGTTAGCAAGCAATACGGGATGAGGGAACCTAGGCAGAGTGGAAGAGGCACTGGAAAATACCAGACAAGGCTGTGAATTCCAAGGTGTTTGGGTGCTGGGGGGACCTTGCTGTGGGCTGGCCTTGTGCTTGCTGGTGCAGGGCTGGGGCCGGAGGGGACTCTGTGCTCATGGGGGCGACCACAGAAAGCTTGCCTGGGTGTTGGGCAGCACTGATTAGAAGGGAGAGACCAAGGAGCAGCCCTGGGTGTGGAGGTGGTGGTATCGCCTGGGTTACTTGATGAATCCCAGACGGTCTAGGATTGAGGGGTGAAGAGAAGAGGAGGGCAGTTTTACTGACAGCATCTTTCACTACGTGTCAGGCCCCATGGGAAGGGTTTCCACCTATGACACAACTCACAGGACACTGTGTCTCTTTAAGAACATTCACCACAACTTCCCACAATTCTCCATACCTGCTTCCCCAAGTGAGGCTCCCCATGGGGCTCAGAGCCGGTGTCTGTCTTGGGCCCCCACCCTGTGTCCCCAGGACCTAGCAGATAGTAGCTGCCTCACAATGATTATGAATGATTCAACTTTCTTTTCTTTTCCTCTCTTCTCCCTCCCTTCCTCCTTCTTTGTTTCCCTCCCTTCCTTTCTTTCTCCCTTTTTCCAAGACCAGGTGAGAAAACTCATTTACTCTTTCAAATAGCACAAAGTTGGGTTAAGGTACTTTGGGAGCTGGTCTTCAAAACAATGTGAGGGGAGTTTGTACCAGTCCAGCTGGCAGTGGATGTCATAATGATGGAATGAAGGCTCAGAAGTTTTAAGTTACTTGCCCAAGGTCACACAGCGAACAAGAGGTAGGGCTGAGATCTGACCCACTTATCTTAGAATCCATGGCATGCTTACTCCCTGAGTGAGGGAATGAAGAAGACTTGGTCCCCGAGGTAGACAAAGCTGGGTCAGTATTTCTGCAGCTGCGATGGCAGCAAACAAGTCCTCCCCCATGGGTTGCTGTGTCCTGGTTGATACAGATCAGGTAGAAATGCAATTGGAGAGCAAGCATGTAGGGCCAAGCTGCAGTCCACTCAAGGTCACTCTTAGATACCCCTGGTGGAAATATAAACTTGAGAGAGATCCACCCCAGCTAAGCTCTCTCTGGTCTCTAACCATCCCCAGTCAATGGGCACCTATTTCATAAAAGGTAACTAGTAAGAAAACATTTCTGCAGGCGCTTGCTGATTTTCAAACTTCTGATAAAGAAAAGGGTTCCACCTGGCTATGAATAACTGGCTCATTGTTTGTGCTGAGTATTTCCAGTCTAGCCTATGCCATGCTGCCCCATCTTGGGCAAGTGCAGACATGTTTTATTGAGTTATGACTTGGCTCTCACCTATGTGCAGCAGAAGACACCACACTGGGATGGGACGATGCCCACCTGGAGGCCTAGGCATCTATGCCATGGGAGCCTCCAGCCATTTCCTCCCAGTGCTGAGGGGAAGGGGAGGGAATGATTAAGTCTTTCTGTTCCTCTTTTCCCGCCCTGGGCTCCCGGTGGCCACAGTGAAGGGAAGGAGGGAAAGTAAGTTTCCGTCTCCTTCTTGAGTGGGCCAAGCAGCATGCCTGGGGGGAAGGGAAGAGAGAGGAATTTTCTGGGTGGCCAGGTAGCCTCTCTCTGAGCCCCAGGTGAGTGTGAGAGCCCCAAGATTACATGGTTACATTCAGCACCTTTATCTCCTTCCTCTCCAGGGACTCTGCAAAAATGACGGGAGAGGAATACAAAAGCATCAGTCTGTAAGGACAAAGAGAATGAGAGAGAGGCAACAGTGGGTTAGTGATATGCACTTCAAGTGCAGTTTGGGTGGCAGGCAGTCGCTGGCAGGATGAAGGGGGAATTGATGGAGCAGAGCAGCCGTTAGCTATGGTC
This sequence comes from Cryptoprocta ferox, assembly GCA_028646485.1. Lineage (NCBI taxonomy): Eukaryota > Metazoa > Chordata > Mammalia > Carnivora > Eupleridae > Cryptoprocta > Cryptoprocta ferox. Next base: position 20,333,705 of record CM053565.1, on the reverse strand, counting down.
CTTGCTGGAAATGTGTTCTCAGAGGCGGCCACGCGTGGATCTCAGCTGACCAGATGGCCTCAGTGTCTGCTGTCCCATCTCTGCAACGAATTCTCAGTACGACCTTGGGCAAGTCTGTTTCCTCTTTCTGACATGCAATTTTTCTGGTGTCTGAATTTCCTGGAGATTTTTTTTTCCTTCAACATGTAGAGGCACCTAAGTTTTTATTCTGATTCTGAAATTTGTATTTTTTTCTTCTTTTTTTAAACATTTGTTTATTTTTGAGAGACAGAGAAAGATAAAGCATGAATAGGGGAGGGACAGAGAGAGAGGGAGACACAGAATCTGAAATAGGCTCCAGGCTCCGAGCCATCAGCACAGAGCTTGATGTGGGGTTCAAACTCACAAAGTGCGAGATCATGACCTGAGTCGAAGTCGGACACTGACTGAGCCACCCAGACACCCCTGTATTTTTTTCAAAAGTTCTCCTAGGAAGCTTTAAAAGTGTCTGCTGCAGATGGTCTTTGAGGGCCCATTCAGTTCCAACATTCCGGGAGTCCCACCTAGGTGTTAGTTTGGAGAATACACTGGGCTGGACTGGGGGAGTCGCAGAGATATAAGACCTTCAGCGGGGTGATCCAGGGGGCCTTGAAGGAGGCCAAGTGCCCATCTGCTGGGGATGGCAGAGGCTCTATATGGGGACAGTGGCATTTGAAAAGGATAGGAAACCCACTGAGGGAGACCGTGAGGAGGGTCCTTCAGGTAAAGTCACAGTAGGAGCAAATCCTAGCAGTAGGGAATCTTGTGGCATGGTGGGGAATTACATGTATTCAAACATGGAAACAGCGCATGAGGAGCCATGAATGTCCAGTGGAGCACCTGTTCTTCATCCAAATGACAATGGGGAGCCATGCAGATCTCTGAGCTAGCGAGTGCATGACCAAAGTAGATCAGCCTCACCAACCCTCTGTGGTTATACAATGCACGTTGGCCTCATGGTTTTAATATACGGGTTCAGCCCAGATACTTTTCTGGAGCACCTAGTATGTGCTGTCTGTGCTAAGCACTGCTCACAGTGTCTCCCTGACCTGGCCGCTCCATGGCTATACAGCCGCATCTCTCTGCTGCCACTTCCCCACTGAGTCCACTCTCCTTACCCCCACACCCTAGCTCTATTTACCATCCCTGAATGAGTGTGCTTCCCCATGCCTTGCTGTCCTTACTCAAGCCCCTTCCTCTCTTGGCATGCCCCTCCCGACTTCAGCCCTTCTGAGCAGGCTTTCAGATGCTCCTGGGCAGCTCCTGGTCCTCCCTGTCCCCCTCCAGATGGCACATCTACTGCTGACTTCACACTGTGTGGCTTTTACTTGTTAATCTGTGAGTGTAAGGACAGCAAAGTCAAGGTCAGGCACCACCTCTTAGTGGTAGCTGTCTTTCCTGAGGCTCACTGAGGATCTAGGGCAGAGCAAGCTATTGAGAAGTGTTGAGTGATTGAAAAAATAGCAATAGCAGTGATCTGGGCCAGGCACGTGACATAGCAGATTTAACTCTTATTGCATACCCTTGGGACGTGGGTCACTATCTCCACCTTACAGCGCCTATGTGACTTGGGATATGTGAGTTTGTGCAACTTCGCTTCTGCAGAATGGAGATTAAACACAGGTATGCCTCAGCCTTGGTCCTCCTCTCCACCATGTCCTGGGCCAGCCACTCCAGCTTGGGATGGAAAGACGTGGGGTCAGAGAAGCCACAAACAGGCAACTTCCTTTCCCTCACCTCTCTCCACTTCCCACTCAGCCGGGACAGCTCCTACTCATTTTCTCAAGATCTTTATCTGCTCCCGCACTCGGAGAAGTTTCCCCATACCTCGCACAATACCCAGGAGAGGTGGGGAAAGGAGTGTTCCATGTGGTCACTGGGCATGAGTAACCATCTCCCATCCCTGTGACTTCCCCACCTCTGCACCAAGGGCTGGGAAACCCCACTCGGGTCATCTAATAAAAGCTCTGGGCCCTGCAGCATGGACCAGGGAAGAGCTCTTAGCTTCACTAGACACATCAAGACAACTGCAAGGAGGTCTGAGCCAGACTGCCCGGGATGAAGCTCGTCACTGTGGCCCTGATGTGCCTGCTGCTGGCTGGGACGTGGCTGCACGAGGCAGACAGCAGAAGCAGTGAGTGTGGTTGGAGTCACCGCGCTCCTCCTTGGGGAGGGTGCTCTGGGCTTGTGGGCAGGGCTTGCCCTGAACTCAAGGCCTCTGTCTCCCCTCCTCCTGGCAGAATTCTTCCTGAAGAGGGTGAATGGAGGACTTGGATGGGGTAGGGACAAGGGGCCGGTGGGAGAAGGTGTTCAGGCCAACACCATAGCTGCTAACTGCAGCTGAAGCAGGCCCTGCCTCATCCAGGGAGTTCTGAGGCTATTTAGGCCAAGCTAGGAGGCCTAAGGCCCAGAGGAGAGACTGGGCCCTGCCTCTATCGGGTAACAGATAACAGGCAGAGTGTGAAGTCAGGACCAAGACTGGAAAAGTTGGTTAGTCACTGTTGGGCAGGTGTTGGCCCAGTGACTCAGACAAGTCACTTTACCTCTCAAACTCTGCCTTCTCTGTTGGCAAAATGGGATTGATAATGCCTGCCCTTGGGGCTCTGGAAAGAAGGCTGATCTAATTCCAGGCACATGAAAAACGCTGTGTAGACAATAAAGCTAGGAGGAAGGAGCCAAGATTGGAATTCGAGTCTTTTGGGGGTGGGGGGTGGCAGAAAGTGTATAAAGTACCTGAGTGGGGGTTGGAGCCTGGACAGAGCTGAGGGCCTGGGTACAGGGCATTCTAGAGAGGGGGTGGGAAGCATCTCAGTTCCTGAAAGCTCTTCCCTGGTCATCTCATCAGTTTGAACTCCTTGAGCCATTCTTAGTCCTTCCCCAAAGCCACAAACCACAGTTGTCATGTGTGCACAAGATCACTAGGCCCTCAGAGTTTGGGGTCCTGAACCCTTGAACCCAAATATTGGGCTAGAACCATGCATTCATGGTGGGATGTCAAACTGGAAGCTCTTTAAAAATCAGTCCAAAAAGTCCTATTTGACAGATGGGAAGTCTGGGGCCCAGACAGGGGCTCATCTTGGTCAAGGCCACACACCTGGATTGTGGGGAACTGGGATCTGACCCCCAGTGTCCTGATCCTCTGCCTAAATACGGAACTAGGTGGCTGATCAGAGAGCGCTGCACTGGTCTGGATGTAATCCCCAAGCTTGGGCCTGTCACAAAAGATTTTTTGTTTGTTGGTTGGTTGGTTGGTTGGTTGGTTGGTTTTTAACCACTTGGATAAAAGGAACAAAGTCCAGGTTAAGAAATAGAGGCAAACCATTTTTGTGTTTTTCTTCTAGTGCACGTGTCGTCCTCCACCTGTTGCTTCACGTTTGTGAAGAGAAAGATTTCCTCGCATAAAATCCAGTGTTACAAAACCACCAGCTCCTCGTGCTCCCGCAGTGGTCTAATGTGAGTGGTCCTACCCTGGTCAATTCCTAACTCCCTCCTACAGAGAACAGAAATCAGCCCACCTGGAATTAGAATCACAGACGCTAGATGGCGATGTTCCACCAGATTCAGATTTCTAAACCTGGCGCGAGGCCGCCAAGATCTGGGTGTGCAGAGCCCAGCGTGGGTGCAAGGGGGAGCGCCACGCTTCTTAGCAGGTGCCGGAAAGGATGCCCCCGTGCTCCCTCAGTGACTTGTGTTTCTTGGAACTCCAAGACACCAAGTATTATATCCTAATATTTTATGTCCAGAAGAAGGGACTGCTTAAAAGCTCTAGGAATTACTGTGTAGTGGGAAAAGTGAGGGGGTCACAATTAGTTCCTGCCTCAGGATTTGCCAACCTATGATTTTGGTTGACCTTGGGTAGGTAATTCTTCTGTACCTCATTATCTGGGTACTCCTCTGCACTCCTTATCTGTGAAATGGAGTAAAGATAATAGTTGCATCAGAGGTCATTAGAAAGTTAGATGGAGGTAGCTTACTCCTGCTATTCAGTATCTATAAAGCATTCATGTATATGATCTTGGCTAACCCTTTTGGTACACACATTTTCATTATCATGAACAGTGAAGTTCAGGGAAGTGGAGAGATTTGTCTGAGGTCACCCAGATAATTAAAGTTAGAATTAGGCTATAGTTGGGTTGGACAATAGCCAAGTTAAAGAGGTGGGCAGGTCAGAAAAGACACACACACACACACACACACACACACACACACACTGAATCTACAGCAATGACTGAGGGTTCCAGATATATGAACAGATGGATCGAGGGCCCTCATAGATAGTCTAGGAGGGAAATTTCCATACTGGCCAATCCTCAGAGTGTCTGCAGCCTTTACTCTGCCCTAATACAACAAATCACACTCTCCCAAAAAGGGAGAAACTCAGTTGAACAAGCTCTTCCTGAGGCTTGGGTGTCCTTCCCAGTGTACAAGCCACAGATCTTATGCCATGACTTCATTTTACAGGCCCAGAGAGGGAAGCTTAGGGGCACCCAGCAGCAAGGAAGGGGAGCAGGGACTTGTGTCCCACACCCAGGGGGCAACTCAGGTGATTCAGCTCCTCCTTTGCTCTTTTCCCACAGACTCAAGCTGAAGGGAGGCAGAGAGACCTGTGTCATGTCGCAAACCCCATGGGTTGATCAATCTTTAAAATCTGTGAAAATGTGCCTGCTGAAGTAAACACGAGCAGAGTTCTTTCCATCCTCGACTCTGAAGACCACGTGGATTCACTTGTCCACCGCCTCAGCCCCCAACCCTATGCCAGTCCTTCTGCCCAGCTTTGTAAGGTTGTAGAGAGTTGACTCAGTCTTAATAAGCTATGTTGTTGCACTTTATATATTTAAATGCTAGAATCTTCAATTCCTGCCTCCCTGGGATTCTCGGATCTCACAGGAATTTCAGGGTGCAATCTTGATTGGCACTGAGAAGCTGGGGCCAGGGGCCAGGTGGGTGGGGATGGGGAAGACATCTTAGTGCCAGAAGAATTGACTTCTCATCAATAAGAGCCAATAAATGACTTACACATCCCAGCTGACTGTCTTTGTCTTGGGGCAGGGGGACGTTAATTCAGAACAGTGACATAGATTCCCTACTTCCAGGTTTGGCCACGGGGGAAGGCATGGTGAAGCAGAAAACAGGAACTCAGGGTTGGGGCTCCCAAAGTCACAGCTGCCCTAGCTGGAGGGGATCTTGTGAGGTCATCTGCCTGTAAGATGTTGCTAGGCCCATTCTATAGATGAGGTGACTGAGGGTTGGAGAGGGACAGAGACAGACCTGAGGATACAGAGCAAGTCAGGATCAGGTCTGGTGTTAGAGCCCGGGGCTCCTGCCTCTCAGACCAGAACTCTTCCCTGTGTCCCAAGATGGCAAGTGACAGCCTGACACAGCATGGGATGCAGACACATGGGAAATGGAGGCCCTGTCCCTGTCAAAAGGGGTAATCATAAGCCCGACTGGAGTGATGTGGGCCGCAGGTAGAACAGCAAGGGAGGGAAGTGGCTTCTGGGTCTCAGGATTGGAGCTCTTAAAGGAGTGACTTTAGGGGAGAAGTTCTCCTGTCCTGTGCTAAAAGAGGCTTCTCTCCTTTCTCTGGCAGCACAGTGTCTGGCCCAGTCTTCTTAAACTGGCTTTTCCCTTCTGTCCCCACGACCACCCTGCTTCCTCCCATCCCTCTTGCAAAGACCACTGCAGGGCAGTAAGCTGCTCCCAGCTCTACTTTGCCAACTCCATCCCTCCCAGGGTCACAGGCCACGCCCCCTTGGCATGCCTCTGCCCTCTCAAAGGCTTCAAGGCCTTCGGCCCCTCCCTCCTTCCTTCTCGACCAACTCCAAACTCCACACGTTGATATTTCAATTCCTCTACAACCACACCTCAATCTTCCTTTTTAAGAGACTCTACCTTTTCCTTCCCGGAACCGGAACTCGAACAGTATGTGGGTGTTCCGTCTAGCCCCTCTCCCTTCCTTTCCATTCTGTGCCTCCTCTAGAAGAATCTTTGCTGTGACTGTGCTCTGGCATCCTTCAGTGTCTCTACTAACTAGGACCGGCTCATCTCGTTTTCTCCTGGAGGTCAGGTGCATGTAGTGTCTGTATTACTGTGGGGACAGCTCAGACCGGGGAGGCATGGTGGCAGAGAGACCAATTAGAAGCTGATGTTGGGGCCGCAGTAATTGTTCTAGAACATGCTGGGCTGCTGATCCAAGCCCTGTGCGACACTCAGATGAACCCAGGTCAGCCAGCCACCAACCTCTGTGAAGGCCTCGCCAGGGCCGCGTTTCTTCAGGGCTCTCTGCCAGTCACCTGTGCCTGGGAGCGCCCCCTACTGGTTGGAAGTTACCGTTCCCCAAGAAAACACCACTATGAGATTTTACACAAAATATATTTTCTGTAACAAGCCCACAATCTTACAAATTGCATTCTCCTTTCTGCAATAACATTGTTAGCCACACCTCACATTTGCAAGGTCCTCCCCTCCCCAAATTGCAGTAGCCCATGATTTGGAGGCACATACAATGGCTGGGGAGTTAGGCAGGAGACAGACCAATTACTTGCAACTTACAGGTCAGGGATGTGGGGCTTAGGACAGGAAGCAGCTGGTTCAAGACCTTGCTTTAAAAAAAGATCACCAATATTAAAAATAACCCCCAAACCAGCAACAATTCAAATAACATTAAATTTTACTTAAGACCTAGTACTTTTTTTTTTTTTTTTTTGCATTACAATACGGAAAGCACTCTATTTGAAAATTACAGTAAAATTAGTCTAGGGTATAGCTGGGCAGACTGGAGGAGAATAAAGAGTCGCTTCTCACACTCTGGCTTGGTCTTAGTGTGTCTGGAAGAGTTCAAGGCTTCGGGACACGAGATTTTTGATCCAGCTGTTTCACATACTCCTGGACCCATTTCTCCTTCGGGTCAGCACAGACCTCCTTGGCCAGTTTCGTCCTGAAGCTGTGGATGAAGGAGGGCTGCACAGTTAGGTCCAGAGAGGACTCAGTGGACTCAAACCTGCGTGGCCCACCTGCTGCAGGTGAGGGATCGTCCCTGGGACAGGAGGAAGTAGGGATGTGGAAAGAAGGGGACTCTGGAAGTAGTTGCTGTTCTTGGAGGCCCCGGAGAAGCTGGCCTGGCATCAGGCAAGGTGACTGTGAGATTGTGAGCTAGCGCCCATTCAGTGAGCAGGGGTGGGGGTGGGTGGGGGTGAGAGCCAGCCCTCTCTGGGCCTGTTTTCAATGTAATCATAGTCTGGTAAAATTGTATCCCCTGAGTATAAGATCCCAGGTTGATCTGATGCCTGTGTTCTGGGATGGAACTTCAAGTGTGGGAATGTGGGAATGGGGTGGGGTGGGGTCAGGGAGCAGGTTTTTCTACCTACATGACAGCTCTCTGGGGACAGTGGCTGCTGGTGATTCGATAGCTCGTCAGCTTCGGCAAGGGGATCTTCTTATTGTTAAACGTGAAACAGCAAGTGAACAGGGCACTGAATGCATCTAGAGATAAAGTCACAAAGAAAAAGCCTTTTGGGAGGTGCTGGGTGTTTCTCAGCTTGAATGCGGCAGGATGCATCTTTGGGGAAAGGAAAGGAAAGGAAAGGAAAGAAGTAGAAGTGGATCTTATCCACCCCAGGTCCGGTGCTCCTGCCCAAGGCGCTGAGGTGGGGTGAGACGTGGACCACGTGACTCAAGGTTCTCTCAGCTGCGTGGTGGGGACATGTCATTGTGGACCGGACAGGCCAGTGTGACAGGTCCTGGCTATGGTGCTCCATGTGCAGAGTTTGTGAAGATCAGCCAGGGTCAAAGAAAGGCCTTGGATTTGGGGTGAGCAGCTTAGTTTTTATCCTGGCTCTGCAATGCCTGGGGGTGGATGAGTGGGAGGAGCCCTCTGTCCCCAACTTAGTCTTCAGCTTTCTGTCTTTCAAATTAGATGTTAAAGTGAAGGTCTGAGGACTCCCAGTGCTCTGATAGGTTCAGAAGTGGGGCGCTTCAGTTTTGGGCCTCCTAAAAGCAGAGGAAAAAAAAAGAAGGAGAGGGGACAGGAAGGAGGGAGAGAGAGCTTACCCGGCTGGGCGAGCGCCTGGGTGCTGAAGGCGGCAGCTGTGAGCAGCAGGCACAGAAGTGCTGCGGAGACCTTCATGTATGCAGGGAGCTTGGATGTGAGAGCTGGAGCTTTCTGGACTGGTCTCAGCTTCTCTGCAATGCTGGTGGCTCTGCCTGCCTTTTAGAGGAAGCAGAGAGGAAGCAGAGAGGGTAGGGGCTGCCAGAAGGATGTTTGCCTGGACCGCATCATGGTCCAGTTGAGATGCAGGGCGCTCCTGAATCTGCTGAGCCGGAGGTTGGCTACCACCGTTTTCCAGGAATTTCAAGAAGGAAGCTGTGGCTGCAGCAGGGCAGGCACTGTTTCCTTCCAGCTGCCCAGGCCACAGAGAGGAAGCAGGAGCATAGACGTGGTACCATGCTCCCTAGTGAATGATCTGAGGAGCTGGTCCATGGCCTTGCTTTCTCTGCCACCGGAGAAAGACCACTGTGGAAGGGCTTTGCACAGGCGATGTATTTAGTCCTGACAAGGTGTATACCATTATCATCATGCCCATTCACAGGTAAAGATGCTGCAGTGCAGGCAGATGAACTTGCCCAAAGTCTCGTGGGAAGTGAGTGGTGGCGCTGGAAGAAAGAGCTGCTCTGTTTACATATAATCACTGCCATTTAGCTGCAGAAGTCTTTCTCTGAGCAGGTTTATGTGGAAGTCTCGTACTTGAGACCAATCAAGGCCACTTTCTGATGGATGACAAGGGCCCCTCTTGTCACCTACTAGTGCCTGATTCAGCCTCTGAGGCCCAGAGGGATATGGTTTGAAGTCCACTGATTTGTCCAAGACCCCTGTTTTCAGTAAGAACTGTTGAGTTTCTAGAGCTGTTTCTGGGAAGGAGTTTGCAGAGTACAGCAAAGCAGCCTCCTTGCTTCTGTGCCTGGCTCCCCTCTGCAGCGAGCTTGTAGCTGAACTTGAGCTTGGGGCGATCATCCCCATGAGCACGGTGGGAGGGGGGCTGGGCTTGGACTCTGGGAAAACATCTGCCAAGGCACATGGCCTGAGCCTTCTGTTCTCCATGCTCTCTCCTGGCTCCCAGACCTTGCTTACTTTTTAGACCTGCCTGGAATGTATTCCCCTAGGCTTTCTACCCTTGTGGGTCTTTCCACTCTAGCAAAACAAGTGCAGTGAGGCCAAAAGTATGAAATAGAGAGCTAAGATTAGTGAAATAGAAAATCGTATATACTAGGAAGGATTGATGGAGCTCAAAGTTTGTTCTTTGACAAACCTATAATGAAGCTAATGGTCTCTTGAGACTCACCATGAAAAAATACAAAAAAAAGGGCACCTGGGTAGCTCAGTTGGTTGAGGGTCTAACTCTTGATTTTGGCTCAGGTCATTATCCCAGGGTCGCTGGATCAAGCCCAAGTCTGCTATAGATTCTCTCTCTCTTTTTGTAGCTAATTCCTTCAAGTATACCAGGAATCCCAATCTTTCACAATTTTGTTCCAGAGAATATCAAAAAGAGTGTGCACTCCAACTCATGTTATTAAAATATTTTTAATGTTTATATATTTTTGAAAGAGAGAGAGAGAGAAAGAGAAAGAGAGAGAGAGAGAGAGAGAGAGTGCATATGGGGGAGGGGCAGAGAGAGAGGTAGACACCGAATCCGAAGCAGGCTCCAGGCTCTGAACTGTCAGCACAGACCCCGACATGGGTCTAGAACCCATAAGCTGTGAGATCATGACCTGAGCCAAAGCCAGATGCTTAACTGACTGAACCACTCCGGCACCCCCACTCCAACTCATGCTGTGGGTCTTACATAACTTTGAAACAAAAATTTGTCAAGAACCACACAAGGAAGGAAACCTGCCCCCTTTGGACACACATTCCATTCTGGTCCATCCTCTTCTCTGACCTGGGAAGCCAACCTGTGTGGATCCCAAGAGTGGGACTTCAGGTCTGCCAGCTGTGGGCAGGGCTTGTGCACTCTGGAGCCCAGAGGGGCATGGGAGAGGGAGTAGGGCAAAGTGAGGTGCTGCTGCTCTCTCTGCTGCTTCTGGGCCTCAGCCTGGATGCAGTCCTCAACCAATGGCTTTCACTTCTCTCCAGGGGCTGGAGCGGGGTGGGGTGGGGAGTGGTGCACATACCCTGTCCTTTACTCCTTGGGTCATGGGGACGTTCCCACACTGTTACTAGCCTCAGAGTACTAAAGCACCCCTGTGGTTTCTCCATACTCAGCCCACATCTTGCTAAATAGCCTCTATTAATCCATCCCCCAGATCATTTAAATTTAAGTGTTATCTATTCCTTACTAGGACCCTGACTGGCATAGGTTTGGATTCAGTACCAGAAGTGCCTCCTGGAAATGGTCCTTCCACATGGGATTCTGGGATTGGGTTGCTCATATATTTTAGGAGCACCATCAGAGCATCTGTTGGCATCATGATTGCTTAAATCATCACGGGTAGTTGTGTGGCAGACTGTGTTTCAATGAGCCCTGCAGGTGATTCTGGTGTGCACCCAAGTTTGAGAACGATGGAGTTACAGCACATCTCACAGCCATCTCTGATCTCTATTGAAGCCACCAGAGAGCCTTGGCAAAGGAAGCATCCCTGGGCCTTCCCTGGGAGCAAATAGATCCCTTTCAACAGATCCACTTCTCTGAGACTTTGGACTCCTTCTTAACATCCCAGGGAAGTCCCAGCTTTACAGCGTAATTAACTGCAGCCTTCTTTTGTAAGACTAGATGCTAATCAGCCAGTCTAGCTGAGCATTAACATCACTTCCAGATACTTGTGCTAACACATTAAGTCCCGAATTTTATGCAAGTATGTCTAAGCCAATGAATTCGACCGAATGAGTCTTGTGTGTTATTCTGCCATTAGTGATCACTCCTATACATGCACCTCGACCTTTCCTCCAGACTGAGTAGGTGAAGGGACATCCGAACCCTCCTGGCTTTAAGGACTCCTGTCTGTCCTTCCCTCTGCTTCAGGACATGATATCTCATAGGAAAGTGGGTTTAGGAGCAGGGATCTGGAGTCAGACAGTCATGGCTTCAAGTCCTATACCTACCATTTACTGGTTATGTGATTTGGAGTAAATTGCTTACCTCTCGGAGCCTCTAAGAAGAAACTGAGGGTTAGTTATTACCTCATTTTGATATCAGAGTTGAATGAGATAATGCATGAGAAGTGCTCATCACAGTGCCAAGAACCTCCATTTCTAACCAGTGACCAAGGATGATCATGCCTCTGGTGTGGGGCCTGTGCTGGGGGAACCATGCTGGGATACATCTGAGTTTGGATCTCGCTGGGAGAAGTGGGATCTGGGATGGCACAGGCTGGACAGTGCTGCTTATGGAGCAGCAGTGACAAGGTGGGCACAGTTACCCCCAAGGAGCCCCGGAGCTGCAGTGGTCTGTTTTCTCCAGCAGGGATCTGTGGCAGTGATTATGAGATCCCTAGGCATGAAATCGTTAGGGTACTTACTAAGGGACTGCTTGACTTTAGGCAGAAAATTCTAAACCTCATTGGCAGAAACCTAATACAGTCTCTGTATTTGTGGGACTTGAGTTCAGTGATTCATAGCCTCTTGTCCAGTTATCAGATCTAAGCCAGTTCATAGATCTGAAAGCTTCAGACCAGGAAGACCAGGCCTTTGCTGCCAGTGAAATACAAGACAGTTGATTAAATTTGAGTTTCACATAAACAATGAGTAATTCTTTAGTATAACTATGCCACTGGCAATATTGTTGCTAAATCTGGAAACTCATAGGTCTACACTGTAAATCTTTGCTAAGCCTTCCCCAGAGGAGCCTGCTGCCATGTAACCAGAGTGACTCTGCACTAGGGAAAGAAATACTGAGACTTTCTAGGATTATTTGATGATGGCTCTAAATGGACAGCATTCTCTGGAGACCTGAAAGTCCACCCAGGCCCCCTGGTCAGAGTGGGAGCTTATGGAGACTCTATGCCAGTCACTCAATTATGTTTAGAGCAGAAGCTCAGCTAGCTCTTTTCTAGCTCAGTGATCTTTATACAATATTAGTCTCCCAAAACTTAGAATCCTGTAATTTCATAACCCTTTTGTTGTGTAAAGTCTTAGTATCCAAGCCTCCTGCAAGCAGTGTCCAATAGCCCTAAGCAATCTTAGTGCCCTGCCATCTTAGATCAGAACATACTAGAATTGGCTTCACTACGTCATGTGGTGATTTTCAGAGGTTTACCCATTGAAGTCTATTCTCGTGGAATAACTTTTGGGAAGCCTTGATCTGTCACAGCTTAAAGCTACAACTGCTCAGGGAAGCACCCTGTACTTACTCTTCTCCCTATCCATCTCATTTTACTCTTCAAAGCTGTAAAGAATATTGATATAGTACAATCTTTCCATGTTACAGAACAGATATTTGACTGCTGGAATGGCTAATGAAAAGGGAGTGAGCCAGCACTCACCAGCACTCTTTGCCCCCCAGGCTGGTCTCTCCAGAGAAAGGCAAGCCTGCAGAGGAAGAGAATACCATTCTTATGGCACCAGAGGAGGGAAGTCCCTCCATCACCCCCCAAACAGTGCAAAATTGCTTCCTTACTCCTTCCTTCACATCATCTTCTCTCCTATCTCCACATTCACTTATAATATCCCATCCACCTGCAACATTATTCTTTCCATTCGGCCCCCAACAGGAACCATGTGAGGCCTGGCTTAAATTGTGTCTGGTCGACCAAAGTTTCCAGCTGATACAGATTCCATAGGGGACCAAACCTTGCTCTGAAATGGATGGTTTAAGAAAGTTTTCTTAAATAGAAAACAGGACAAACCATAGAGGAACATTTTCATAAATGGACCATCTTAAAATTAAGAAGCTGTTTTCATCAAAAGGCATCTTTAAGGGAGTGGAAAGGAAAACCACAGATTATGAGAAGATATTTCAATTCACATACCTGATGTACAGAAGATACTAATTCATAATAAAAAGGCAGCTAATCTACAAATGGACAAAATCTAAATCTAAGCATTCACAAAAATGGACAAAAGGCATGGCCTGGGGTTCATGAAAGAAGACATCCAACAAATATTTGAATAGACCTCAACAGTCATGATTACAAAGAAAATTCAACACTCAACTATGCGGATTATGGGAAATTATACTCATAATTGGATGGGAAATTATACTCATAATCAGAATGGCTAACTTAAAAAGATTTGACAGAAAATGTTGCAATACCAAATGTGGAACAACTCTAGTCCTCATACATTGCTGGTGGGAGTGGATGTAAATTGGCACAATAGTTTTGGAAAAAATTTGGAAATATTTGAAATTTGGTGGTTTTGAAGTTTGAAGTTTGGTGGTTGAGCATATATTCAACATACACATATGCTATGATCTCTGTGTGTATTTCTACCAGTCACCAATCATCTATTTATCTATCATCTACAATCTACCTCTGTATCTATCTATCTATCTATCTATCTATCTATCTATCTATCATCTGTCATCTACCTATAAATCCTAAAGTTTGCACTAATACCTCCAATTTCAGGCCAACACAACATGCTTTCTTTCCTAGTTGTCTAACATTCCTACATTTTGTCTATGGAAACTTCTCCAACAGTAAGTGACTTGACTTCTATTATCTTCAATACATTTGCTTATTTGCTACATCCCTCTCTATGTCAACATTTTCCTAGTTATGTAGCTAACTTAGATCCAATCTTGTTGGCCCTGACTTGTGGGTCACCTTCTTGGACCCAGTCCTACCAAATATGCTGGTCGAGTTCATGTTTTGCCCCACCCTGGTCCCAAGAGCACACTGGGAAAGTCCCTGATTCTGGTCCTAGCCCCAGCCCTGGTAAACACACCAACCAAATGCCCAGCTAAATGCCTGGCCCTGAGCCAGTGAATCTGTATGTTGAGATCCAGGCATTGACCAAAGGAAAGGAGAACAAATATTGACTGTATGAAGCCATGACTCAATAAGACAGACCCTGAGTGAGATGAGGACCTGTGTACAGATGGTTCATTTGAAAGTTATCCTAGGGATCAGGACTGAGCAGGCAGCAGATGTGGAGAAAGAGGAGAAGCCAACACAAGTATGCATAATCCAGGTCAACATAGTGGGCAGTGGGGACTGATTCCCCTGGGACTACTTAAGAAGCTCCCAGAATCCACCACTGGAAAGAAGAGTGGCAGGAGTGTGTGAACATCTTCCTTCACCCTTCGTTGGCAGTAGGTTGTCCTTTTGTGTTCCCTCCACCACACTTCTGAGCCTTGGGCAAATGTGTAGGCTGAGCCAAATCCTGACCTGAGAAGGCACCCAAAGAGGAGCCTGTGGGCAGAAAACAAGAAGTGAGGAGGACACTAGGAGCAGATATTGAGAGACTGAAGTGAATCACAGACTGAGGCAAGCTGTGACCTGAGGGTGACATCAGAGGTGTGTCCAAGAGGATGGTCATCAGCTTCAAGTGATCTCCCCAGTCTTCACTCCTAGTTGACAAGGGAATAAATTGCATTCACAGATATTAACCAATCAATATAAGGATGTGGATTTTCAAAGCACTAATATGAAAGTTAGGCCAAGTAAAACATCAATAACTTAAATGAGATAACACATTATTTATGTGTTTATGTTTGATGTTGTGAACAAAGTTTGTTGTGAGTTGAAATATAATGACACAATCCCGGAGTGCAGCTAGCTGGGCAAAGCTCGGGGGAAACAAATGGACTGTGTCTTGATCGTGGCCTGGGCGTCATTCTAGGCTGTGTCTTCATGCCTTGGGAATTGGGACTTGTGGTCAGGCTACTTCATGAAACCCTGGTCCCAGACCTCATCAGCCAGTTTGTCCTTGAGGCTGTGGAAGAGAGGTTAGAGTTGTATGGAACCCTTGTGGCCAAAAGTGCTCCTCTTACCTGGCTGGTATTCAGCTGCCTTATTGCCCCTGGGGCTTGCTTGTGCGACCATTGGACTTTAGTGGAAAGCTTGTGTTCAGACAGGTGATATATATGACTTGCAATAGGCTGGGCTCCTAGCTGGCTGATTTCTTAAATATATATATTAATGTTTATTTATTTTTTAGAGAGAGAGAGAGAGAGACAGAGCATGAGTGGGGAAGGGGAAGAGAGAGAGAGAGGGAGACACAGAATCTGAAGCAGGTTCCAGGCTCTGAGCTGTCCGCACAGAGCCCGACGCGAGGGTTGAACTCATGAACTGCGAGATCATGACCTGAGCTGAAGTCAGACGCTTAACCAACTGAGCCACTCAAGCACCCATGGCTCAATGGTTTTAATCCTGGGTGCTTTACTTCCCCACTCTATCCTAGCTAACAGACATAGCCAAGATTCCAAAAGACATGGAAGGGGCTTGTGAGGTCATCTGCCAGGTCCCCTCACTTTCTGCCTGTGAAATAGCACAACCTCCAATTTCATACGGGGCAACTTAATGCCAGAGAGAGAGAGAGAGAGAAAGAGAGAGAGAGAGAGATCGACTTGTCCTAAGTGACATAGAGTCAGGGTCAGTTCTGGTACCAGATCCTGAGTGCCATGCTTCCAAGTGTACTGAGACTGTGGTATCTCTCCACACGATTACCAATTACAGGCGCTGCTGAGCTGGGTCTGCAGAACAATAGTCCTCTCTTCCTCTGGGAGGGGTCTGGTCTTCATGCCTTACTATGGTGGGCCTCATGTCTGAAAACGGAGCCAGCTATGCTCACGAAGAACAAGAGAATCTTGATCTTAAAAGACTATTAAGGAAAGGAAGTCCCATGCCTTCAAACAGATGCTTGCAAGTTTTGGGGATTGGGGCTGGAGATAACTTCATTATGGGTCTTAAGGGCTCCAGTTCTCTCTAAATAGTTGCCTTGTGAGATTGTAAGAGAAGGTCTTTGTCCCGGTCAAATGCTTTCCCTCTCCAACATTTAAAACATACCACTCCATCTTACCCATTCTACCTAACATTCACCCCCACTACCACCTCCCCTGCTTCACCTCCCCTGCACCATTACAGTGGCCTGCCCTCAGGCCCTCCCTCCCTTACACTGCCCCATACTCATATACTAGGTCATTCTTCCTCATGTGCACCTTGGAATGTGACACTTTCCTTCTCCCCTATTTCAAAACTTGTAGTGCATCTAGTTTTTCCAGAGTCCATTCAGATGGGATTTCCCCTTCCATCCACTCTCTTCCTCCCCTTCTTGTACCAGCTCTGAAGAACTTTTTCATTTCCCTTTGCATGCCATCCTTCAAGACCAATCCTGTTGAAGATTCTTTAATGAAAAGCCTTAAAAGGGCTTCTAGGTTATAGACATCTAGTTTCCTCTAGTTTCACTACTTAGACAATAGTCTGGGTTTGAGGATTAATTAGTTGGGTAAAACTTGGGGTTAGGGAAAAAAGTTTGAAGTGAGAGAGAGACCGGACAAAGGGAGGTGTGGTGAGAAAAGAAATGTGCAGGTGATGTTAGAGACTGGAGTCAAAGGCTGGAATGCTCTGAACCTCAACTGAGTCTAAAACATTTCTTAGAGGATGGTGCCGAAACCCTAAAATGCCAGTCATTGCTGCCATTTTCTGCCTCCCAGCTAAGTGTTACCCCATGAAATAAGACCAAGTAGTTTAGGGGCACCTGGGTGGCTCAGTTGGTTGAGCATCTGACTATGGCTCAGGTCATGATCTCACAGTTTGTGAGTTCAAGCCCCACATCAGGCTCTGTGCTGACAGATCAGAGCCTGGAACCTGCTTCAGATTCTGTGTCTCCCTCTCTCTCTCTGCTCCTCCCCTGCTTGTGCTCTCTCTCTCTCATAAATAAATAAATAAACATTTTAAAAGGCCAAGTTTAAAGTCATATATTTTTTTCTTTGAAAATGCCATATAGTCATTAAATAACATTAATTTCAACAACATTACTCAGCAGACATTTGACGTACAGGAGCACTGACTTCCTAAGAATACAGAAGTATTTCACTCTGAAGATCCATGGAAGGAACTGACAATACTACAGGCAGGTCGGAGGGAGAACAATGACCTCCTGCCCTGAACTTGACTGAGTTCACAGGAAAGAAAGCAAACCATCATATTTTATACTTTATATTCACTAGGATTTATAGCAGATAAAGTCAAAACATCAATAACTTAAATATAATTAAATAATACATAAGAAATGTGCTTTAAATTATTATACAAAGTGCCTCTTGTTGGGATTGTAATAAAATAATATCACTCTGCCCTTGAGGAGGGTTGGGGGAAATAAATAAGATTTTCCTTATGCTCTGTCTCTCTAGTCCAAGTGTAAACATTCAAGCCTTCTGGGTTTGGGACTTTTGGTCCAGACGCTTCATGAGATCCTGAACCCACTTCTGCTTGGGGTCAGCACAGAGCTCCCTGGATGTTTTGGTCTTGAAGCTGTTGGGGGGAGACAGGGCAGTTAGATGGAGCACCTTGAGGATTTTGTCCAGGAATGTGGCCTGTAGAACCCCAAGCTTGGACAGCTTTTTCTCTCTGGGTGAGGGGACTGGATGGGGACAGGTGGGAGGGGAGGATGGGAGGAAAAGGCCTCAAAAGGAAACTGTGCTCTCGTCCCAGGGGAAGCACTTAGGCTCCTGGCTGAAAGAACTTGGATGATCTGGCCAAGCTCCTGGAAGTTTAGCCTGGCTGGAGTATGGATTCCTTCCCATAAGCTCAGTTTCTCCATGGGGTAAACATTCCTTTGGATTAGATGGTATATTTATCTGACTCAGTTGGGCATGCATCCCAATCTCCTTCCCTTGTATGTAACTCAGAACTTTTGGTGGAGGGTTCCAGGGCACGGTCTACTCACATCACAGCTTCCTGGGGACACTGGCTGTTGGTGATCCTCGTATAGCTCTCCAGCTTCTGCATGGGGATCTTCCCTTTGACCACACCGAAGCAGCAGGTAACTGGGATGGAAACCGAACCTGAAAAACATTTTGCAAAGAATGATACAGTTATAATGCATCATAAGCATGCATTTGCAAGGGCAGGTGATAAGCTAGGAAAAGACAAAACAAATATACAAGTTCTAATGAACACTGGGCACTCCTAAGTCCAGTGCCTTAGTTCACATCCCACAGATGAAATGGTGCCCAGGAGTCAGTTTCCTCTTTGGAACTATGGAACCCCTCACTGTTGACTTGGAATGGAGAAATCTCAAGTGACAGGACTAATCCTGTAGTGCCATTAGGAAGATCCACTGTTCCAAAACATCTGACACCAAAAAGATAAGTTCTAAGAACTTGCTTCCCAGGTTTCTGTTCCCATGGGCTCTAAAGCCAACCTGTGTCATATGCTGAGATGCCCCTGGGTCTTTATTCTTCTTACATAGCCACCAGTACACTGACTGTAGTCCAAAATTTGAAACCCCAAGTATTAATTTTTTCCCTCTCCACTACTGCCTGAAATGTCCTTCACATCTACAATGAGAAATGGTCCTTCCTTCTGTGCCACATCCCCAAAGAATGTGAAGGTCATTGAGGTAGTGGCTGCATTTAGTGTCTTTTCTCTAGCTGGTGTCAGGAAGGACTATGGGGACTGGCCTCAGTGGCCTGGGCATCTGGTTGTGGTTCTGGCTAATTGTGCCATGACAGCTCTCCTTATCTCCTCTGTTGGTTTCACTTCTCCATCTCTGTAATGTAGCATACCCGGCAAACATGGGATGACTTATGCTGGGATGGTAGTACCTGATGGGATGGTTAAAATGGTAAGCCTTGGGAAGAGAGGGCCTTACCTGGCTGAGCAAGCACCTGGGTGCTGAAGGTGGCCACGGTGAGCAGCAGGCACAGAAGCACTGTGGAGACCTTCATGGCAGAGGGGAACATAGGAGCTTGGGTGTGAGAGATGTAAGTTCCTGGGTTGGTTTCAGCCTTTCTGCTCCTCTGGCCACCCTGCCTGTCTTTTATAGAGAGCAGACAGCATGGGCGGGGGCATGAAGTTAGACTTTGAATATGCTTAGTAGGCACCAGATCCTGGGGGTGATTTCCAAAAGCTGGAAGAAGGAAGTTGAACAGTTTCTATCATTCACTTAGACTATGTGGAGCAGAGGGGGAAGGGTATATTGTTGTGCTAAGCAAAGTATAGGAAGTGACCTCACTGGAATGTTAAGAATATGGAAATGGAAACATTTGAAATGGAAAATGTTCTGTTGGAAAGGAAGAATGGAAGCTGAAGTCATAGTGGAGTGAAGACAATCAAAGATCTGGCCCTCTCTGGGCCCCTGGGACGAGTCTGTACTTTCCACCAGACTCAGGTTCCTGGCATCCTAAACCAGTCAGGCTCCTTGAGAACTCCACACAGGTAGCCTGATAGAACCCTGGCAGAATGGTGGAATCCAGGAAAATCTTCAAGTTTTAATGCCCTTTAATGTTCCTTATGTTATGGAACATGAGAATTGGAAAGCACATACAGATCTTGAAGGGCGATGGTTTCCAAATATTTTATTTAGACACTAAAGTTTCTTTCCAGTGAAATTATAAGGAGAAGTTCAATATTTTATTCAGGTAGAATAGGTATTTTTGAGAAAGGCCTTCAGTTCCCTTTGTTTACATACAGTGGAGGTAGGGGTGGAGAGGGAAGGGAAGGTTTGCAAACCACTGACCTCTTCTACTCTCCTCCCCTCATGTATCTGCCATTACAGTATCATGTGGCAATCCCACTGCCCTAAAATTCCCCTGTGCTCCTCCCTTCAAATCTCTGGCTACCATTGATCTTTATAATGTCTCTATATGTTTACTTTTCCCGAATGTCATACAGTTGGAATCATACAGTATGTGGTCTTTTCAAATTGGCTGCTTTCACCTAGAAATAGGCATTTAAGATTCCTTTGTGTCTTTTCATGGCTCATTTCTTTTTATTGCTGAATAATATTCTATCATATGTATGTATCAGTTTATTTAAACATTCATCTATTGAGGGACATCTTGGTTGCTTCCAGTTCGGGCCAATTATGAATAAAGCTGCTGTAAACATTCTTGTGTAGGCTTTTATGTGGACATAAATTTTCAAGTCATTTGGGTAAATATCTAGGAGTGTGATTGCTAGATGATATGGTAAGACTATGTCGAGCCTTGTAAGAAGCTGCCAAGGGGTCTTCCAAAGTGGCTATACCATTGTGCATTCTCACTAGCAAAGAATGATGTTCCTGTTTTCTGCATCTTCACCAGCATTTGCTATTGTCAGTATTTTGGATTTTAACTACTCTCCTGGGTGGGTATTGTATCTTATTGTCTTGATCTGCAATTCCCTAATGACATATGATGTTGAATATATTTTCATATGCCAATTTTCCATTTGCATATTTTCTTTGGTGGGTGTCTCTGGAGAGGTCTTTCACCTATTTTTAAATTGGGTTGTTTGTTTTCTCATTATTGAGTTTTAAGGGTTCTTTGTATGTTTTGGACACAAGGCTTTTAACAGATGTGTATTTCACAAAGGTTTTCTCACAGTCTATGGTTTATCTTTTCTTAAAAAAATTTTTTAATGTTTATTTTATTTAGAGAGAGAGACAGAGCATGAACAGAGGAGGAGCAGAGAGAGAGGGAGACACAAAATCTGAAGCAGGCTCCAGGCTCTGAGCTGTTAGCACAAAGCCCAACACGGAGCTTGAACCCATGAACCGTGACATCATGACTTGAGCCAAAGTCGGACGCTCAACCGATGGAGCCACACAAGTGCCCCTGGTTTATCTTCTCTTAATGGTGTCTTTCATTCAGGAGAAGTTTTTCATTGTAATGAAGTCCCACTTATTAATCTATTAATCTATTAATTTCATGGATCAGGCTTTTCGTGTTGTGTCTACGGAGTCATCACCAAACCTAAAGTCATATCAATTTTTTCCTATATTATCTTCCAGACGTTTCATAGATTTGAATTTTACATTGAGGACTATGATCCTTTTTGAGTTAATTTTTGTGGAAGGGTATAAGATCTATATCTAGATTCTTATTTTATTTTTTTTTTTTTGCATGTGGATGACAAGAACCATTTGTTGAAAAGATTTCCTTTTCTATTGAATTATCTTTGCTTCCTTAATATTGATTCTTCCTATCCAAAAACATGGGATCTCTGTTTATTTAGTTCTTTAATCTTTCATTAGAATTATTGTAGTTTTCCACATATTAACATTATGTATATTTTCTTAGATTTATTTCAATGTACTTTATATTTTGGTCCTAATATAAATAATATTGTGTTAGTAATTTCAAATTGAAATTGTTCATTGTTGGTATATGGAAAAATAATTGAGTTTTATATATTAACTTGGTAGCCTGCAATCTTGCTATAATTGCTTTTTCAGTGCAGGAGGGGTGTGTGTGTGTGTGTGTGTGTGTGTGTGTGTGTGTGTCTTTTTCTACATGGACAATTATGTCTTGTACAAACAAAGACAATTTTAAAAATTTCTTCTCAATTTGTATACTTTTTATTTCCTTGTTTTGTGTTATTGCATTAGCTAGGACTTCCAGTATATTGAATAAGAGTGGTTAGAGGGAACATCCTTGCCTTGTTCCCAGTCTTAAGAGAAAAGCATTTTTTTCATGATTAAGAACATCATTTCATTGTTTCAACATCAGTAAGTATGATGTTAGCTGTAGGCATTTTGTAGATGTTCTTTATTAAGATGAGGACATATCTCTCTATTCCTAGTTCACTGAAAGTTTTTTCATGAATGAGTGTTGGATTTTGTTAAATGCTTTCTATCCATATCATCATATTGATATCATTATAAGATTTTTTTTCTTCTTTAGTCTGTTGCTATATGGAATACATAAATTGATTCTTAAATGTTGAAACAGTCTTGTGTATTTGGAGTAAACCATCTGATTGTGTTGTTTGATTCTTTTCATACATTGTTGAATTTTATTTGCTAATATTTTGTGGAGGATTTCGCACTTGTGTTCATGAGATGATCTATAGTTTTCTGTTGGTTCTTCCAGGATGGCAGGATTTTGATCACTTTGGGGACAGTCCCCCTGCCAGGTATACCATGTATCACTGATCCCTACAGGGCTGTGTTGGCTGGAAGGTCAAATTTGCATATATTTTTAATTTGGAAATAAATCATTGTCTTACAAAATAACCTCGAGACCTCATTTTTAATTTCTCCTCTGAGCAGCCTTCATATGGAAAAATGCATCTATAAACAGATGACAGAAATAGTCATGGAAATCATAGATTTTGGGTATGAAAAAGGGTTAATCAAATGAATAGAAGTAAATGTCATGTCCTGAGTCTAATCCTGATTTAGTCAATAACTAGCTAATGACTTGCCCAATATGACCATGAACAAACCTTGACTCTGAGGTTCATTGTCCTCATCTAGAAAGTGTTGGTTTTTGACAAGTTCAGGGATGGCAAATAGTTTTCAATCATGTATTAACTCAATGGATTTATGTTAGGTGACCAGAAAGATTTGTTGGAAAAACAAACAGTAAGCCTTAATTTGAGTAATTGAATGTAAAGTCATGATTGATTATTAATGTCTGCCATGGGTACAGCAATGGGAATTGGTGCTTCCAATGTAACATAGTTTCTATTCCAGGGTCAAATCATATTTAAACTCTTCTGTAACTTAATTTATATATGATTATCTGCAAAGGATCCAATCAGAGACCAGAGAGGCCGGGATACCAGGACCTTACAGTGAAGTGTTTTCAGCTGTCAGCCCTAGCCAAGACAGAACAGCATGATAGTTAAAAGTCTGGATTTAGATACTAGGATTATTAGTTAATATCTATGTCAGAGAAGGCACAAGTAATCTAATTTCTTTGTAGTTCAAATTCTTTACCTACTCTTTGTTTTTCTTATGTGGAAATGGAGTTTATTGAGAATATTAAACCACCTAACACTGAAAACTTACTTTGCAGAGTGAGTGGCATATGGTAAGAGTCCAAAAAGCTAGATGTTAGCAATAGTCAAATAAGATGAGTGTCCTATATAGAACAAGCTAGGAAGGAACTCAGAGTATAGTTCTTGGTCTCTTGTACAGGTTCTCCCTGAAGTCTCTTCCAAACAAACATATGTGATAGGGACAGGTCTCCAGAAATGCCTCTGTTGTAGATGCAGAAAGAAAAAGAGTCTCCAGGAAACAGAGAAGTGAGGTCCTGGGGTTGTGTCATGAACCAGAAGAATGGAATGTTGTGGGGTCTCAGGGGAGATGGGGGTCAGATCCCAATGTTGACACATCAAAGAGCACCAGGGTCCTAATTCTACAGGGGATTCAGAGTTCTTAGTTGGAAATTTACTTCGATTATGCAATTTCCCTTTCTTGGTTTGTTTTTAAACTGAATTCAAGAAATCCCAACATAAAAAAGTTAAAATGAAACTTCAGGCCATGCAAGCTCAGCAACTCTTCTGTCTAGCAGCCTGGCTGTGTTGTTCAAGGAAGTGGTCCTTCTGCCTCTTCTCTTTCCTTTCTCTGTGGTGCTTTCCCAAAAAACAAGTTCTTGAAGCAGTTTTGACACCCACCTATAGCTCAGTGGCTGTGAAAGGAAGCTTGAGGTCAGAAACCTGTGAGTGGCAGGCAGGAAATGAGTACCCTGCTATGGAAATAGATCTGAATTCTCAGGGGTTCTCAAGGGATGTGATGGGATGGGAGAGCATGCAGGAATCAGAATCACTGCCTTAATTTTCCAGTTGTCTCCAGTGTCCTCAGTGGTCACAAAATTATAGAATGCATTGGAAGAGACATTTGCATTTAATTTCACTAATCTTTTCACTTTACAAATGAGGGAAAGAATTATAGAAGTGAAATGATTTGTCATGGATTGTATAGTGACTACATGACAAACGAAGACTGGTCAGTGGGTAAGTCTGAATGAAAGCCATTATGAAATTCAAAGTTAGAAGACAAAGACCAGGTAGAAAACTACAGTGAGGTGCCAAGAAACCCCAGGGGCCATCTCATGTCCTGGTCCCCAGATCCACCTGTAATATCAGGATTCTATGGGCAATTATTGGTAAAGATATGCCTTAACCACTTCAATATAATGAGTGAGAATCTTTGGAGATGATGTCTTGGATTCTGTTTTTGAAGTGCTCTGAGTGATTTTTAACCAGAGCCATTAACCTAGTTCAAATGTCTCATTTATAAGTGTGTAAACTGAGGCACAGTGTAGGAAAATGATTTGCCCAGAATCACTTGGGCAATTTAGTTAAGAACCAATACCAGAACTCAGAGATGTAGGTACCATGTCTAGTTATGAATTGGGCCTCTTTGTTTGGTCCCTGGTATAGGTAGGGTCTTAGTCTAGCGGAAGACCCAGGATTTCCAATGTTTTGTGTCTATAAGTCCATTTTGTCTATAAGTGATTGTCAGCTCAGGTGGAAGGTACATAATTTCAAAGAGGATTACTTGATGGGTCTTAATAAGAGCAGCATGAACAGATTCTATTTGGGCTCAAGGACATGTAGTTTATGCCACCAAGCCCTTAACCATATTCTCACTCAATGCTTAGATTTTCTTGACACAGAGGATCTCTGAGACTCAATAAGCTAACTAGTAATGACTATTCTTGTCCTTTATAACTGCATGGAATTGATGGGATTTTGAGGCTGGATGTGAGAAAGAGAAATGAGCAGGGTGTTTGAACTTAATGTGAGGGCAAGACTGTGCTATTGTGGAAACTAGGACATTGTCTTAATAATAGTGAGCTCTTCAGTTGTTTCTGGGTCTTTTCTGGGAGCCACTGGGATGTGGATAAAAGTCTCTGAGCCTGCCCTGCCGGTTATGAGAGGGGCATTTGCTGTGATCCCAGGTTCCTGGCTGGCTTGGCAGTGTGGATTCTAAGGGCTGCCTCACCCTACTCTGTCTCTGCTGATGGCCATGTACAGTGTGGTACAGCCCAGCACAGCATCACATGGGGTGCCTCTTACCCAGCTTTCAGTGGTTCCTTCACTAATAAGTGAGTGGAGGGTTCTGGTACTGCTCTAGCCTTTCCTCACTTGGGTTGTTGGAGTCTTTATCACCAGGAATACCTTGGTCACTGTGGCAGGTCAGAGACATGGGAATTCTTATAATAGCTCTAAAGGCCTCTGCCTGAAGTAACACATGTCACTTCTGCTTATATTTTATTGATCAAAGTGGGTCATACAGCTTGCCTATCTTCGAGATGGCATGGAAGTCTAATCCTACCATGTAACAGAAGAATAAGAACTAAAAATTTCAGGGGATATCTCTAGTCACCTGCTCCATGGTATCCACCTCAGTTTATTAACTGTTAAACTTTGTAAGGAAGTGACTGTTCTATATGACAGTCTTTGATTAAACAATTTCTCTTACTTCACATTCAAAATCGTCCACTCTTTTTAATTTTTTTAATTTTAACTTGGAACAGATTGGTGAATCTAAATAGTTTCATCATCAGTGCACCTCTTGACATTCTAAATTAAACATAATGTATTATTTTTGTTCCCCTTCCGTAAGTGACTTTTATCTAAATGTCAGGGAACTGTACTAATGACTGCCACATGAGGTTATCTACATCAACTCAGTAAAGTGGGAAAATATTATAAAACCCTTAACGGATGCAGGTGTTAATTGGTCCTTAGAGCAATATTTTAATTTCATTATTTATGAAGATCACAATTAAACTCATGAAGGCTAAGAACCTCTACATTAGTAACTATGAAGCACTGTGAAGAAGTCTTTGTGCTATTAAATGTTCCACCTCACATACAAAATAGTCGCTGTTTTGTTTTATCAGTATTTTTTTAAGTGGGACCATATAGTCTACCTAATTTAATATTATATTATACTCCATAACATTCTGGACCAAAAATGTTTTATGATCTTTATGTCAAAAGTAAAAACTAGTTTTTATTTTAGCTTTTTAAAGATAGGAATGCATAACATTAAGTCAATTGTAGAAACTTCAGGTCAGTATGATACACACTAATGTATTCCACCATATGAATGAATTGAAAACGTAAAACATCTTCCGCAACCAATAAGAAATTGTTCTTGCAATTTACAGCTCCCAAGTGTTCAAGTTTGGCTTCATGGTTTTTAATTCAATTGTTTTTTCCCATTCCGATCTCTGAGGTTGCTCTCTTCATACAGAATTGTAGGGTTCTGTTGTTACTCTTGTTTGCTTACCAGGGGCTGCTGCCATCTGCAGGAATACTGTGCTTCTTCCAGAAACTGTCCTTGAAATTCAGGTTTGTCATTTGTGGTAGCACAGTTCACTCATCTCCAACATTGCCAGGACTTGCAACCCTTCTAAGAATGACTTCTTGCATGTTTCCCAGGTCCAGACTCTAGCATTTTCCCCACCTCAGAACAAAACACCAAAGGACTTTTAATGATTTTTAATGATTGCACATTCTTTGTAGGAAACATAAAAAGTGTACAGAAGTGCCTAAAAATGAGGACAAATGTATCTGCATTTAGGGTGACCAACTTGTCTTGGTTTGCCCTAGAATTTCTCATTTTTAGCACTACGAGTCCAGTGTCCTTGGAAACCCCTGTCCCCTCAGGACAGCTGGTCACCCTATTTGTGTTTTAAATACTAAGATTAAACTTGAGCTGATATTTTTGTTTATTTTATTCCTCTTTTCTCTCTTCATTACACTGCATGTACATATATGTGTTTTTGTATATCTACACACACATATACCCATATATCCATATACACATATATAGACATAATGCACACATAATGATATTCACAGCTTAATTCACTTAACATTGGTCATATACTCTTACAAGTAGATGTCCTTTAGTTGCTTGAATTTTAAAAGCTTCATACTGTCCTCTCCATATATAGGGCTCATTATAGTTGGGTATATATTGTTTATGTTTTCATTTTATAATTTTTTTACATTTATTTATTTTTGAGAGAGAGAGACAAGATGAGCAGGGGAGAGGCAGAGAAAGGGGGAGACACAGAATCCGAAGACAGGCTCCAGGCTCTGAGCTGTCAGCACAGAGCCCAATGTGGGGTTCGAACCCACAAACTGTGAGATCATGACCTGAGCCGAAGTTGGATGCTTAACCGACTGAGCCACCCAGGCGCCCCTTTATTTGTTTCTGTAGTTGTGGAATTGATATATCACAAGATATAAAATGCTGAGGCTTTGAATATTGCCATATCATTTTCTAGAAAGTTTTACCCTGGACAACATTTGTTATTTGTAGTTAGCAGAATAATTGACACCACCACCCTTCTAATTATCCTCTCCTAGTTCCTGGAACTGGGGAATATGTCACCTTACATGGCAAAGAGGTCTGTGCAGATGTGAGTTAAGGTATGGACCTGGGAGGAGAGTATCCTGCCTTCTCCAGCTTGGTCTGATCTACTCACAAGAGTCTTTAGAAGTGTGGGACTCTTTTTTGCTGATTCAGTGAGAGGAGATGGAAGAAGAAGAGATTAAAACTGAGAGGGACTTGGTCTACATTGCTGGATTTGAAGATGGAGGAAGGGGGCTCTGGACCAAGGATTATAGCATCTTCTAGAAGGTGAGAATGGCCCTTACCTGACAGCCATCAAGAAAATGAGGATCTCAGTCCAATGACCCAAAGGAACTGAATTTTGCCAACAACCTAAATGATCAGGAAAATTGATCCTCCTTTAGAGCTTCTAGGAATTAACCAGCTCTGCCAATGTTTTGATTTTAGTGTGATGAGACCCGAGGCCCACCTTCGACTCTAGCACTGTAATTGCTATGTTGTTTAAGCCACTAATTTTGTGCTAATTTATTATGACAGTGATAGAAAACTAATACATTATTCTTTAAAAATGCATGATGCTTTGTTAATAAAATATTATCATGTATATAGGCAAAACTAACCTGTAGTGATAGGATTCAGCCTAGAGGTTCCCTATTGTAGATATGAACTGGAAAAGTTCTACAAATGTTGATCTGGGTGGTGGACTTGTGGAGTGTATGAATGTATAAAAATAACTTATCTGTATTGAACTCTATGGTAGGAAAGTATTACCTCGATTAGAAGGAAGTAAAAAGAGACCTTTCCAGTATTTGCTTGTTCAAACTTTTATTATTGGTGGGTATGTTTAGGTGCATGTTCAATGGCTTATGTTTTTACCTTGTGAATTATCTGATAATCTCCCTGGTTTAGAAGTTTAGTTTTTTTTTCTTATTTATTTATAAGAGACATGAAAACTTCTGCCTTTTGTGTATTCCATGTGTGGAAGACATAGTATCGTCTCAATGATACAAAAGTTCTAGAACTGGAAACACATCCCCAACTGAGGATTTCCTCTTTAAAGAAGACAGAACTAAAGGCCTTCCACGATAGCAGGTTTTTTTTTTTTTTAAGTTTGGGATTTCCCCACCCACTGCATCACACAGCACTGATCCACACAAAAAACACACAAGGCCACCGTTCCATTGAAAAGGTCCCAGATAGATTTATTCTCCAGTGATGTGGCTTGATAACAAAGGCACATCTGGAAGCAAGCAGCAGCTGAAGTCCCTTATGAGGACAACAAGTGGGTTTGTGGAAAGCAGGGGATTAATGTCAAACAGGCATAATCTTGGCCTGCCTGCTAAGTAGCTATGTGACCTAAGTAGATTCTGTTAGGTCCACCCTGCCTCATTTATAAAATGTGGGAATGCCCAAGATCAGGGCTGACAAGTAGGCTCAGTTTCAACCCAAGAGGGTGATTGGAAAGTCAGTGAGGCCTTATCTCAAGCTGTGAGAAATAGTGATCCGATTCTCTACTGAAGTCCTCCATGGGCATGGGTGTAGGGATGAGCCCCGCTTTGTGACATGTGGCCCACTTCTAGGCCAGAAGATACTTATGATCTCTGCATTTTTTTATTCTTCCATGATTATCTTCTTGAAAATTCCAGTCTGAGAACTGGACATCTAGGAATTGGCTGGAAAGAGTTCTTTGATGTTTTGCTCTAGGACCAGCAGGGTGGTGGTTACGATAATGAACTCTGGAGCCAGACTGCCAGGTTTTGGATGCATATTTCAACCTCTGTACCTGTTTCCTTTTCAGTGAAATGAGTGTGAGTTAAACTAGTTGACATAAGAAAAGGGCGTTGAATAGGGAGTTGTTAGCGTATGAAAGGTATTTAGTAAGTTAGCTGTTATGCATATTTAGAACAAGTGGGTGCAGGGACTAGAGGAGGGGCCATTGGACAGAAGCATTCCCTTAGCTGTTTCCATGTTTCCTGGTGTGGTCATGTGACTGAGGTGGGCCCACAGCAGGAGCATTGCTGTCCATGAGGAAATAGTGAGTCTCCTGGATACAGAGAAGAATGAGGGTCCCAGGTCCTCACAGGAACCAGAGGCACAGGATGCTCTGGGCACAGAAGGAATGGGAGGCAGATTACCATGTAGGACAGACACCAAGAGGCACCATGGCCAAGTTCTGCAGGGAGATCAAAGACTGCAGTCAACAAATCCCCCTGATTTCGCCATCTTCCTCCTTTGGTTTTGGTTTCAGTCTGGATTTGGGAAATCAGTGTGAAAAGCTAAAACGAAACTTAAGATTGGCCAAGTTCTGCAGCTGCTCCATTCCCAGGATGGTGGTCGCCCTGCCTTCCCCTTCTCTCTCCTCCCAGTCTGCATTTAGCTGAAGCATGTACAACCACGTGCTTGGACTCTAGGAGCTGCTGGACAGTGAGACTGTGGTCTAGACAAGTCAGTAGTTGGTAGGGATAGATGAGTATGGGAGAGAAATAAATCTCCTGCAGTAGAAGCTCATCTCCATCTTCTTAAGTGACTCCCAGGCAATGTTAAGTTTGGGTGGAAGAATATCCTGGAATTATAAGACCTGGCTACCATTTACAGCTTTGCCTCAGCTTTATTCAGAGGTTGCAACACTGTAGAGACAATGGAGAGGGATGTCAAAAGAAAGAGATGAAGTGCTTCCCAGCAGGTCACAAAGCTAATCCATTGTGATCCAGGAGCAGTAATGACCAGCCACACATGGACGAGTCAAGCAGGTCATTACAAAGACTACCTTGCAAGTTCAACACAGAGCAGGCAGACCAAAAGCTGAGAGCACAGAGGAACTTCAGAGAGCAACCAGTGCCTGGTCCCAGACCAGCCTGTGCCTCAGGTCTCCAGGGAAACTAATTAAAAGCCTGAAAGGGGCATTTCTCCATAAGCCAGTGTTCTGAACCAGAGTCTCATAATAAAGTCTCAAAGTCTGTGTTTTTAGAAGCAGTCCTGGCAGTTCTGATTCACTGCCAGTTTGGAAGCCATCAGTCTAGAGCAGAAGCACAGTAGTGGCTCAATAAGTTGAGTCTCATGCAAGGAAGAGGGTTTGCACAAACAGACCTGGCAATTTAGCACAGAGGCATAGACTTAAGAAAAAGCCGAGGTTGCAACAATCAGTTAGGTGTCATGCATCCGTGTTTGGTCCCTGCTACCTGGTAGGAACTCCGCTGCTTCAGAGGCCCCAACATCTCCAACACGTTGAGTTTACAGGTTCATGGACAGCAGTAGGAGGACAATTGGCTGAGGACCATTTTCAAATGAAGAGCCTTGGCTTTACAAAGAAGGGGGGTGGAAATGAATTCTATTTGTGGGTGTGCACACGGAGCCCACCTCACCACTCCCTGCCCTTACTATACTCTACTTCTGCCCAAGCTCAGAGTCATTTCTGAGTATCAGTACACATGGTGACATGTTAGTCATCTGTATTCCAACTCACTGTGTGCACCTACCCTTGACTGGAGCTTCAGGGTCCCGCTTGATTGGATTTCAGAGATGAGATCTTGGTGGCAGAAGGCACACAGAATGACCGAATCTGGCATGATGGTGAAAGAAGTGGTCTGTTTGCTAAGTGCTCCCAGGACTTTGGGTGCTTTTGGGGGCTTCGAAAGAAACTCAGTGCCTGGGCAGGCAATGGCTGATCTTAGGAATGGGTTCATAGTAATGCAGGCCCTAAGTGTAAATTTGAAACACTTTTCCTTCCAGCTCATCCCCAGCCAATGCACATGACTTTGTCAAGAGACATGGTTTTTAGAGCTGAGGGAACTTGGAAGGTCATCTGCTGGATTCCCTCACTTCCTGCCTGTGACACAGGATCATTCCCATTTAATGGAGAGGAAAACTGAGCCCCAGAAAGAGAACTTGATATGCATAAGTGCATGGGAAAGTCAGTGCTGCTTCTGTGATCAGCATCGATGTCTCCTGCCTCCCAGGCTGGGACTTTTTCAGTGCCCCAGGCTTCAGAGCGTGCTACTGTCTGCATCATCCATCTCTCCCTGAGACTGGCAGGCATGAGTCCTGCTCCTTGGTCTCTACCTTGGTGAGGAGGCTGGTTTCCATACAACTGGGTTCCATTTTGGAAAGAAGAGCTGGCAAAGTTCACGTACTACAGTGGAATCTTAGGGGTCACCCAAGAAAGGCAGACCCTGTCTCATTAAATACATGTACATCAGCCTCTATAAGTAGGGTTTAGGGGATAGTGATGGAAGAATATTAGGGCCTCAGTTGGGCATGCTCCTGAAGACCACCTTGTGGTATTGGGGAGCCCATTCTAGGATCTAGGTCCCTGGCCCTCCCTCTCTGTTCTCACATTAAATATCTTCAGTAAGTCCCAATGTATTCTATCCTTCCTGAAACTGCCTTCCTGTTACTTCTTGCCTGAATCATTGCAGAGACCCACTCTCAGGCCCTCCCTTCCACACCCCATCCTGCTCACAGCTACCCACTTTCTTGTCCTCCAAACACACTTCTGATTATAGCATTTCCCTTCCCTGCTGGTCAGACCCCTTCAGTGTCTCCCTCTCACCTTCAGAATTACACCCAAACTGTCCATCTTGACTTTCAAGATCCTCTAAAACATGACTCTGAGCTTGCATCCTAAACTTTCTAGACATTTCTCCTACCCCTGCACAAAAATGGCAGCCAAATTCTGCTTCTCACCTCCCCTTCTCACTGCCCAACCTGAGCCAATGCTGTAGAACATTCGCCTCTCACCTCTTCCCCTCCTGAAGATAGGTCTCGTTGTGCCTCTTTTTCAGTGAAGAGTCACACCTGATTATTAAATCTGTTGTCCTCTAGCCTTCCTCTCAGATCTCAGTTCACAGAAGACCAGCATTTCTCTGGGGCTGATATAGATGGGTAGGAAAGACTAGAGGTAAGGAGAACATTCTTAAGGCCATTGCAGTTGACTGAGTGGGAGTCTGTTGCTAGTGGAGGGAGAAGTGGCAGGCAGCTGAGGGAAGGGATGGGTGTGAGCTGGCTCTGGGCACTGCAACCCTGGTGCTGGGACAGCCCTGCCTGTCTTGAACCTGTGTGGAGAGCAACCACTCATCATGGCATGGCCCCCATGTCCTAAACCTGTGGGGGTGTCTGGGTTTGTCTCAGCCTCCCTGCTCTCTGTTCTGCCTGGTTTGTATAGAGTTGCCATCCCTTATTTTATAAGAGATAGAGAGTTAGAGGGAAGAGAGGGAAGCCTTTCCCTTGACAGGGTCATGGTCATAGAAAGGTGAAATGAGATCTGAAATCTGCAGAGTGGGCTCTGGGCCCTGGGATGACTTCCAGGACATCAGAAAGGGTAGCAGTGGGCTGTGATGCAGGACATTTTCCACCCAGTGCCAGGGGTGAGATAGGAAGGGGAGGTGTAGTCAGCCCCAATCTAAGAACAAGAGATGTTTGGCATTGGCTTATCTTCAAGGCTCCATTTACTCCACACTGAAAAGCCTCTGCGGCAGCAAAGGGTGGAAGAAGGGAAAGTGGTCACAAGAGAGGGAGCCACTCCTGTTTCCACCTTCTGGCAACATCCCCGTGAGGGGCTCAATGCTGTGGCAGGATCCTAAACAGAGACTTGAAACACCTCTTCGTTCCCAAACCCTGCTGACTTTGTTAGAACCCAGGATGGCATTAAATTAGAACTTGGGCTGGATGAAGGGCTCCAGGAATTCTATAGTTATAAGGCTGTTGGATCTTAGCATCAGAGAATATCCAAGCTGGGTGGCAGATCAAGGTTTTGGAGTGTTGTGGTTTTCCAACCTCGGTTTAACTGACAAAGCCTTTCCCCAATTGAGACCACAAGGGGAATTCCAATCTATCAATCAGGGCAAGTGGAGCTGTCTGTGTGATGCAGAAGCTGGAGGTCCCTGTCCCTCACACCCAGAGCTCTGGGAATGGCATGGGGTGAGGTGTGAGATGCATTGATCCAGTCAAACTCCTCTTCCCCAACACACACATCAAGTCAGGGTATAGGAGACACTACTAATGGACCAGCAGTGAACACCCTGCCTCCCGCGTGCTTCCTGGGTGCTGAGGACTGGCTTCCTCTAGTGGATGGTTGGTGCAGACATGGGAAATTGTGTACTCCAGGGCATTGGAGAAAAACACTGCAGCAAACACTGGCTTGGATGCATTTTAGGAACATTTGTCCAGATATCCCTGCATTCTGTGCTCATCCCTGCTTTTGAGTAGGTTCCCTCTGCCCCAACAGAAAGTCGTCATTGAAGATCTGTAATGTGGATGTGGGTGTGGAAACAGCATAGGGACTGTGTGCAGAGGGGACTAGACACCTCTTGTGGATGCACACAAGGGCTATGGAGTTCAAATAATGCAGCCCCTTCCTTCTAGAGGCTTCCTCAAAGTGAAGGTCCAGAGTACACCTGCCCTCAGACCAGGGAAAATGCTACCATGTCTACTAGATAAAAACCCTTTGTTCATCAACCATGGGATGTAGGAAAGGATGAGGAATAGGAAGCTGGAACTTAGTTTCCCCTCTTGAAAATGGGGCTAAAACAAGTTGTGAGGGTTAAATGGATTGATGCATGAAAAGGGTTTTTTGTTTTTTTTTGTTTTTTTTCTTTAGAATTTTTTAAATCAAAGCCTATAAGTTGAAATTTTCACTGATTGAGACATGTCATAATTTAAGTTTTTATTTTGAACAGTGACTTCTGTCCTAGTAGTATACCATTTTCCTCGTCTGCACCAACCGTCCACTAGAGGGAACCCATCCTCAGCACCTAGAAGCCAGGCTGGGCTGTGTTCTCCGCTGGTCCATGAGTATTGTTTCCTATCCCGTGAATATCGTTTCCTATACCGTGTCTTGTCTTGTGTGCATGGAAGGAGAGTAAGTTTACCAGTAATGACTTTTTAAGAAAATTTTTTTAACATGTATTTATTTTTGAGAGACAGAGAGACGGAGCATGAGCAGGGGAGGGGAGAGAGAGAGAGAGGGAGACACGGAATCCGAAGCAGGCTTCAGTCCCCAAGCTGTCAGCTCAGAGCTCGACACGGGGCTCGAATTCACCAACCTCGAGGTCATGACCTGAGTCGAGGTCGGAAGCTTAACCAACTGAGCCACCCAGGCGCCCCTGTCATGACTTTTTTTAAAGGGACTTCAGAAGAAGCTGCTGGGAAGGGACTCGAAGTGTAAGACAATGGAATTCTCATAATTCCCCCCAAAACTGACTCATGGTTCTAAATGGAGACATGTTTCTATGGGCAAATTTTTCCAGAAATGCCTGTGTTATGGAAAAGGAACCACGAGGAATTCCAGGTAGAGGGAGGAGGTCCCAGAGGAGTCTGGGGACAAATGTGTGATGCTAGTGTCACAGCTGGGCCAGCGTTCAGTGATGCAAGGGAGTTGGTCTGTTGTTTTCATTGTGCAATATCCTCTCCAAGACTCCAGCTTCAAGCTCTCTGGAGAGCTTCTGTGTGAAATTCCTTAACCCAATCTCTTCCACCATCTGGAGTCGGCAGCTGGTCCGTCTGGCTTGGCTGCCTTCTGCAGGTAGGTGCTGTCTGGCTTCTGTGTTCTCTCTTGATGATCTCCTGGCAGCACTCACCCATGGCAGATGTGATTCACATTGTTGCTGATGAATGGATGGAAGTCTGTGACCAGGAAAGACTCTGGCGGGAGATGAGTCCCCTGTCGTGGAAACGGAGCTCCTGGCTCCCTACCTGGTCACTAAGGAGCAAGAATGAGTAGGTTAATGTGCAACCTGGGAATCCAGACTCTCAGCTTTGTTTTATAGCTTGGATTTGGATTTCATCTGAGACCACACAACTGGAGGAGGAATTGAATAGGACCCGAGAACACACTGTCTTCTATCCTCTCCTTTCTCAGATGGAAAAACTGAGGCCCAACCACAGAAGCAAAATCCCTCAGGCCATGCAAGGTATGAGAGACCTCTGTGTTCCAGAGCCCATATCTTCTGCTATATGCTCTCCCAATCCCAGGGCCTCTACAGAAGGGAAACAGCTGGCATTTTCTACCAGCCTTTCCAAAGTTGCTTGGAACTGTCTTGGAAGAAACATTCTACAAACTCATTTTCATGCAGAGGTCAGCATTGCAGCTGCTGTGTGGTAAATAATAACTAGTGATGGCTATTTCTGTTGTATTTGTTCTCCAAGCCAGGGAGTACAGAGTTTGTGTGCATTCTCCAATTTAATCCTCCTGATCAACATCTGAGATAAGTACTCATATGCTGCTCATTATAAAGATAAAAGAATGGAGGTTTAGAGAAGCTAAGTGCTTTCCTGGTGTGGGACAAAGCTCATGAAAGTGAGAGCTGCCTCTCTGTGCAGACATGCCTTTGAACTATGCCAAACACATACACATATGCCTTTGTTACAGTGCTATTGACCCAGTATCTCACATAATTGGCTAGCGGAAGGTATGTTGATCTCCACTTTACCAATGAGATTAAAGTATTTGCAGAATATACATAGCCAGTCCAGAGCAATCTAGAGCTGAAGCAAATCTAGGGAGTAGAATAGGGGCCCAAGTCCTCCTTTCCTCCTCCACTCTAACACACTGAACTAGAGTCTTTGGGGAATAATTTAGAATCTGTTCTTGGGACACCTGGGTGGCTCAGTCAGTTAAGCTTCTGACTTCAGCTCAAGTCATGATCTCACAGTTTGTAGGTTAAACGCCACTTTGGGCTCTGTGCTGACAGCTCAGAGTCTGGATCCTGATTTGGATCCTGTGTCTCTCCCTCTCTCTGTCCCTCCCCTTCTTGCAGTCTGTTTCTCTCTCTCACTCAAAAATAAATAAATATTAAAAATGTTTAAAAAAATAAAGGCACCATGAAAAAAAAAGAATCGTTCTTTTAGGGGTGCCTGGGTGGCTCAATTGGTTAAACTTCTGACTTCAGCTCAGGTCATGATCTCGAGGTTCGTGGGTTCGAGTCTCGCATCAAGCTCTGTGCTGACAGCTCAAGCTTGGAGCCTGCTTTGGGTTTTGTGTCTCCCTCTCTCCGCCCCTCCCCTGCTTGCACTTTGACTCTCTCACTCTCAAAAATAAATAAACATTTAAAAAGGAACCTGTTCTTTTAGACATGTCCCTAGTGATTGTTATGCATAGCCAATTGGAAGCCACACATCTAGTTCAAAATTCCATTTTATAGTTGGATAAACTAAAGCTCAGTGAGAAAAATGTCAATTTCCAAGAGTCGCCTTACAAGTTGGTTGCAGAGCCAAGCTAGGGCGCAGAGATCGCCTCAGGCCCACACTTGCAACCTTGGAGGGGATGGCCTGGTGCCCTGCTGGGAGCCCATCCACCTGTCAGCACTGTCACCCCCCAGCTGTGTTGGTAGCCGACCAGCCTGCACTGAGTGCCTCTCTGGAGATGGTCCTTGGCTGTAGGGAACCTCCTTCTTCAAGGTCACACTCTCTTTTTCTGCGGACAGCCCACATCCAATGATTGGTGAGATAGGTCTAATAAAGGCTTGTCTCCTTCTCTTAATCTTGAACAACTCTGAAAGGGACATCTCAGCTCCAGAGCACCTCATAGAATTAGTCTGTGGACATATTCAGATAATCACCTCTAAGTAACAGACTATTGCATCTTTTGCCTCCATCGTTAAAAAAAGATGAACAGTGGATGGGAGTCAGCTCCCCTAAACTTGAGAAGACTGCTTTGATCACACACGCAAAAGGCTGCCATTGTCACTGGGGTGTTGAGCAGGAGCGGGTTCTGCAGTAGGTGCAGGTGTGACACAACACCACCAGATAGGCTTCACGGTATTATAGTTATCTATGCTGGGAAAAGAGGCCCACAGTGCCCCATGCAGCCTGGGGCTCAGTAGGAGAAGCACAAAACGGATCCTTGGGGTTCCAAACCAAGACGGTGCCACCTAAAGAGGAGAATTTACATCTTAAAAAAAATCTTGGTCTAGGGTAGAGACCTTGCAGAGACAGAGACCCCAACCAAAGGAATTTAAGTGACCTTGCAGGCCAAACTGCCCATCATGAGGTAAGTTCAGTCTGACCACCAGGTTATAATGCCAGGTGGACCCAGCAGCAATCCACTAAGATATTAAAACAGCATATAAGACCTGGGCACAAACAGTGGCACAGTAAGTCAGATAAGCAGGTGACTCAGACCCTCATGTCATCCATACTGCAGTGCCTCTCCCTCAGTTCACACACATGGCTGCCTGAGAAGTCACTTATGGAGGAGTTAATGGAGAAAAAGAATGGTTGAGCTTGGTTCACAGGTGGTTCGTGCCACTATGTGGGTACAAGAAAAGAATGGATGGCAGTTTTTCTACAGCTGAACTCATGGGTAGCCTTGAAAGACAGAGTAAAAAGGGACCATCCTAGTGGACACTGCTTTTGTCAACGTTCTTGGTTGCCCACTTGTCTAGAAGAGAGGTGGCTAGAGATTAGAATATATGTGGACTCATAGCCAGTGGGGAATGCTCTGTATGGTTGGTCAAGAAGGAAAAAAGTAGAAAGATTGGGGAAAAGAAAGTCTGGGGGGGGGGCATGTGGATGGATCTATGCAATAAGGCACAGCAGGTGAAGTCCTTTGTTTGCTGTTACTGTCCATTAGAGAACTTGGAGAGTGAAAGAAGCATTGAATGGCCAAGCAAACAGAGTGACATGACCAGTGGACATTGACCACTGCAGTATTGGACTTGGCACATGAACAGAGTAGCAAGGGTTTAGCTTACACATGGGCCCTGTAGCATGGGTTCCCATTCATCAAGACCAATGTAGCTAAATGTCTAGCCTACTAGCAACAGAGGCCAATGTTGAGTCCATAACATGGCATCAACCATCAAGGACACTACCCAACTATTTGGTGGCAAATACACATGTGATTACTTTGCATCTCTTCTACCCTGAGAAGGACAGTGATTCATCCTAACTGGAATAGATACACTTCCAGGTATGGGCTGGACATTATGTCTCCAAGTATCTTAGCCATCATCATTACCTGAAGGTTTATAGTGTGTTCATCCATTGGCAGACAGCACTCCTCTATAGACCCAGAGGCATACTTTACAGCAAATGAGGTATAGCATTGGGCATATGACCATGGGATCCACTGATCCTACTACATAACTATTTCAGCACACACACACACACACACACACACACACACACACACACACAGAAACTAAGATCAGAATCTTAGGTACTTATTACTCTTTCCTTGACACTCATTCTAGATTTCCCTCAACCTCAGCCAACATCTCCACTGGTCTAGGTGGCTTGACTTCAGGGTTTACTCAGACCCTCATTCATAACTTTTTCCAGACTGAAAAAGTAATGGAATGGCCTATTGAAGGCATAGCTGAGGCACTATCTTGGAAAGAATATGCTGTATGGATACAGTCCCATCCTCTAGTATTCAATGTATATCCTAAATCAAGCAATAAATACTCTTTTATCCCCAAACAGGTAAAATTCACATATCCAGGTATCAAGAAGGGGAAGTAGAAATGGCCCTACTTACCATCACTCCCAGTGACCCACTTGGGGGAGTTTGTGTTTCCTATTCCTGAAATTGAGGGCTCTGTGGGTTCAGAAGTCCTGGTTCCCTGAAGAAGAAAAACCAGAGTTTATAGCAAAAGTCTCATTAAACCTCAAGCTATGGCTACATTCTGTCTCTTCAGACTTTCAGGCTAAGAGAGGAAGGAGCCACCATCTTGGTAGGGTAATTAACCCAGGCCATCAAGAGGAGGTGGAGTTGCTTTTACTCAATGGGGAGGAGGAGACTACGTTTGGCTCCCAGTGGATCTACTTGGATATGTCTTGGTACACTTTTCCCAATTTTGATGGTGTCACAGCCTGAGAAGAGCATGATGACCAGGCCCTGAACTCCTCAGAAATGAGGGTCTGAGTAAACCCTGAAGTCAAGCCACCTAGACCAGTGGAGGTGTTGGCTGAGGTTGAGGGAAATCTAGAATGAGTGTCAAGGAAAGAGTAATAAGTATCTAAGATTCCAATCTTAATTTCAATGTGTGTGTGTGTGTGTGTGTGTGTGCATGTGCATGCATGTTTCAAGCAGTTATCCATCACTAGCTGGGTGTTCTACAACTCAACTCACCCCGACACTATCTAGCTGGAGATAGCATCAGATGACACAGGTTAAGCTCAGTCCTATAAGACTGCACCCACCACCCATCCACCCCCAACTCAACACTTCAGACATCAGTTGCAAGTCCAGGTTGTCACCTGTGCTTCTGACTGACTAGCTATAGATTGGAGGTTCCAAGACACCCTCTTTGGGTTTGATTAATTTGTTAAAGCAGCTCACAGAACTCAGAGAAACATTTTACTTACTAGATTACTGGTTTATTATAAAAGGATTTAACTCAGGAATAGCCCGATGGAAGAGAGACATAGGGAAAGGTATGGGGAAAGGGCATGGAGCCACTCTCCCCAAATCTCTGCATGTTCAACAACTAGAAGATCTCTGAGCCCTGTCCTTCTGAGTTGCTATAGAGGCTTCATTATACAGTCATTCATCATTGGTGATGCCTCAATCTCCAAGTCTTCTCCCCTTTCTGGAGGTTGTGGAACTTTCAGTCCCAACCCTCTAATTATGTGGTTGGCTCCTCTAGCAATCCTCCCCCATTCTTGGGTGTTTTCCTAAAGTCACTTCATTAACATAACAAAAGACACCTTTATAGCTCTCATTACAGGGAATTCTGAGGGTTTTAAGAGCTCTGTGCCAAAAATAGGGTTGAACATCATATATATATATATATATATATATATATATATATATATATCTTATTATAAAACACAATATCACAGTTTTATTTACAGTCTCAAGATCAGCTGCAGCAGTGAGGAGGGGCGATAGTTCACTCCACTAGCCTACCTCTTACAAGGTGCCTGAGAAAAAGAGTCTCAACAGATTCCCAGAGGAGTTAGGACCTATCCTGTAATCAAGTGGATGAGCAGCACAAGGGCCAGGGCACGGTGGATTCCCTGGTGTGTTGCCAGATCCTCCCTCCCAGAACTGGTGTTTTCCTTTTCTAGCTGCTAAGTGTGTTGGCAGCCAAGTGCTGTAAGCTGTTTCCTTGTAGGAACTGCCCTTGGCTGACAGAGTGAAAGCTGTCTTGCCCCAGAATCAGGCCCTTTTCCAGGAGCAACCTACCTCAATGACAGATTGATATGGGTTATAAAAGCCTGGGTCATCCCACCCATTTGGGTTATCCCAGTTCTAAACCTTCCTGATTAGCACTTCAGGCTGAAGTCTGCTAGGCTGCAAGATAGGCAGAGAGACTTTCTGTGCCTGGAATGAGATCCAGGGATTGCTCTGGATAGGAGCCATGCTGCAGTAGTCTCTAGAACATCTCTGATGGCTTCTCGGGACCGTGCTTATACTCGAGGCTCTCACAGAGAAGCTTCTGAGAACAATTCAGTCTGAGAGACAGTAGGCACAGAGAAGCTTCTGAGAACAATTCAGTCTGAGAGACAGTAGGCACGCCAGCCTGACTGACTTGGAAGTGGCTTGCCTGACTTGGGAGCATGACTACAGAACTTTCGCCCAACCTTCCCTGTTCCGGGGGTGGAGATAACTGATGTTTTCCAAGAAAAGTGCTCTCAGAGCAGATTTTGTGAGGTAATTTTTAGATCACTTAGTTCTTTCCCTAAAACATGATATTTCTCAAATTATAGGTGGGGTAATAAAGGCCCAAGATAACACAGAGAGACCAATTCTGGGAATAAAATGGAAGTCATCTGCCTCCCAGGTCGGTACTCTTCCGAGTGCCTCATGCTGCCATTTATGTCATCTTGTGCCACAGCCACCGCACATAGTGACCCAAGGGGACTTTGGTGTGAATTGTATCCCTTGGAGCTATGCAATGTGGTGGCCTGCTGGATGGAGCGTGATGGAATGGGCCATTGTCCCTCCAGATTGGCAGCCTCAGACTATGTGGACTTACACCAGCAGGGCACCCATGGCAGATGCTAGGCTGGCCATGCCAGATGCTAACTTTGTGACAGTTAATGTATATATGTTGTCCCAGCATAATTTTTTAAATTTAAATTCAAGTTAGTTGACGTACAGCATAGTCTTGGTTTCAGGAGTAGAACCCAGTGATTCATCTCTCTAATATGACACCTAATGCTCACTCCTAAAAGTGCCCTCCTTAATGCCACCCGTTTAACCCATCCCCTAACCCGCCTCCCCTCAAGCAACCCTTGGTTTGTTCTTTGTATTTAAGAGTCTCTTATGGTTTGCCTCCTTCTCTGTTTTTATCTTATTTTTCCTTTCCTTCCTCTATGTTCACCTGTTGTGTTTCTTAAATTTTATATATGAATGAAATCATATGATATCTGTCTTTCTCTGACTATTTCGCTTAGCAGAATATCTTGTAGTTCCATCCACGTTGTTGCAAATGGCAAGATATTTTTTTCATTGCCGAGTAGTATTCCATTGTGTGTATATACCACATCTTCTTTATCCTTTCATCAGGTGATGAACATTTGGGCTCTCCCCATAATTGATCTATTGTTGATAGTGCTTCTATAGACATTGGAGTGCATGTGTCCCTCCAAATCAGCATTTTTGTATCCTTTGGATGAATACCTAGTAGTGCAGTTGCTGGAGTGTAGGGTAGTTCTATTTTCAATATTTTGAGGAACCTCCAGACTGTTTTCCAGAGTGGCTGCATCAGTTTGCATTCCTAACAACAGTTGTCCTAGCATAATTTTTAATGGTACCTCCTTTTTTTCTCAGAAGTGTCCTAATTTGGGTAATAAAAATGACATGTTGATATGACATGTTCATTTTACTTCTTACTGTATGAATGGAGAAAACTCCTCACTTTTCTAGACTAGCCTCAACCTTCCTTCCCAAATTTCCCCACTGTTTCACACAGATGCTGACCCTAACACCTTCCCAAAGGGCTTCCACCCAATTTGATAAATACTTCATAATCATCCTTACTTCCAGGCATTTGCTCAAATCATACCTGTCTCCTATCTGCCTAGACTGAAATACCTTTCAAAAAGCCCCTGCACTTGTCCACCCATCAAGACCTGGCTTAAGTTCCAGGATGAAGCCTCTCTAAGTGCCTATAAAGCCTTGGTCTCAATCAACCTCTTGCCAAGAGCCATCTAGCCTTCCTCTGGTTTCCCAATGTATGTATTATCTGTGCACTGGGGGCTGGAGGATGTTCAGAAGAAGAAGGTCAGGCACAGGGATGATACCACAGGCTACTGCAATGGGCCACTGGAGAGACTTGGGGAAAATGTGAGGTCGGCCAAGAAGGGAATTGTGGTGATGGGGTGAAGGTCTTGCTGAATGAGGAGCTAAACTATTTGGGGTCTGGGAAGATGCTCTTACATACCACAATCAGAGGGATGGGAGAGGATATGTCTGGTCCTGTCAGGTTTACTCTGAATCTCATTGAAGACTAGTGTAGCCAAAAGGCCACTTGTCAGGAACACAGTTCCCGCCCTATAACCACACCACTCACCCTACTTCCATCTCTCTCCCTCCCCAGTTCAATATAGAACCCCCTGCAAATATTACAACTCCTGACTGTAATAAAGAGTATCTATTTTTATGTATTCTTAAAATAACATTTACTTTAATTTAACTGTATGAGTCATGCCTTCGATTTACAAAGGGCAATGTTTTTTCTTAAAAACAAAAAACATCTTCATATGGATGATCCTCACCAGGACTTTTATAAGATTCTAGGAAGGTAGAGAGGAGAAGAGTCCCATTACTCATACTTTTCAGGGGATTGAGTTGGGGATCACAGAGAAGAAGGGAATGGACCTTCTGCTTTACATTTTAAAAACAAGGCAGACCCTCATGGCAGAAGTTTAATAAATTTTTTCAATAACTTAAATGCAATATGTTATATTAAAATGATTAAATGAGGGTGCTTGGGTGGCTTAGTCTGTTGAGTGTCTGACTCTTGATTTCAGCTCAGATCATGATCCCAGGGTCGCGGAATCAAGCCCCACGTTGGGCTCCATGCTGAGTGTGGAGACTGCTTGAGATTCTCTCTCTCTCTCTCTCTCTCTCTCTCTCTCTCTCTCTCTCTCTCCCCCCTCTCCTCCTCTTGCGCTCTCTCTCTAAAATAAAAATATATTAAAATGAAATAAAATGAGGAAATAAAAGCCATTCCTTTTGAATGAGGATGAGATTATCTTGGAATGAATCTTAGGAAGGCCATTGAAAATGAATCAAGCATTTCTCAGGCTCTGGTTTGGCTTCAAAAAGATGAATATTTATGGCTTTGAAATGTGGGGTTTGGGGCCAAGTACTTCATGGCATCTTAAACATGCTTCTCCCTGGGACCACCTCCTTGGCCTGTTTGGTGGGACAGAGGAGAAACAATGAGAAGGGTCCTGTACAAAAATTATGTCCATTTAACTCTAAACCTCCCAGGACCATTTACCATGGGGCCAAGGGGTTGCCATTGGAGAGGATGAAGGGGACAGAGAGAGGAGGGGAATCTGGGGGTTAGCTGTCACTCTTGATGGCCCAGTAAAGCCATCCTTGCTCCTGACTCAAAGATACTAGTGTGAGCTGAACAAGCATCTAGGCAGGGAGCTAGGAGTCAAAACTTCCTGTTGTGAAATTTCATGGATTGACTTACAGAGGTCGAACTCTCTGAGTCCATGACTCCAAGTAACTTTAAAATAATCCTTGTACCACTGCCCCTGAGAAATGAATTTGGGGCTGGAGAGGGTGAGTATTGTCAGCAGCTTTCTGCTGCTGGTGATTCTTCTGTAGCTCTATGGTCACTGAAGAGAGAACTTACTACTTACTGACCACATTAAAGCAGCAGATGGTTGGGACAGAAGCTGAATTTGGGAGAGAAATAAATAGAAAGGATATGCTATTAATGACGTGTGGATATTTAAAACCATGATTTTGTAAGAAAGGAAAGATATTTCAGAAAAGGAAAGGAAATGTAAGAGGTGCAGGTAGAATTCATCTGCTCACCTGTTCTCTGTCTTTGATTTACTGTCCCCATCCAGGACCCACCACCCCTGGCAAGGGTATGGGATAATCTTGATCAATGCAGTAAGTTCTATCTTTGCCATTATGAGGAGCTATGTGGCTCTGTGATAGTTATAGTACCACTCACCAAATATTTTCCATTCTCTGCTTCTGGACACTTGGTAGACTTGCATTTCCTGGTCACTTTTGGTTCGTTGGAACAATAACTCGTTTTGACCAATAAGTGAGAAAATAAAGTGGCAAGTGTCATCTCTGAGCCAGAGTTTGTACTTGTCCGTGCAAGACCCTCTGAGAGCTTTCTTTTTCTTTATCACAGTAAACAGCAATATCCCCAAAGGCAACTGGTCCTCAGTCCAGAATCCTGAGCATATGAGGATAAAGCTTTAGCCAACACATTATAGATATTTACTACAGTGAGAAATTAACCTTTGTTGTTTTAAGCTACTGATAATTTAAGATTGTTTGCAACCACAGCATGCATTATCTCATTTGGACTGAAACATGCAATAAATCTAACTCGTCAGAGGATAGAAAA
This sequence comes from Cryptoprocta ferox, assembly GCA_028646485.1. Lineage (NCBI taxonomy): Eukaryota > Metazoa > Chordata > Mammalia > Carnivora > Eupleridae > Cryptoprocta > Cryptoprocta ferox. The sequence goes on along the minus strand of CM053565.1, from coordinate 20,288,999 downwards.
TGAGTTGTGATACAAACATCTACACAGTTTTCCCAGAGTCAAAACATGTCACCTTGAGATTCTGTTGGGACCTCATTCCCTTCTTCAAATCACTGTTTGTAAAAGCCATTGTAGTTCAGTAAAAATTCTGGGTCTACAATCAAAAGATTTCTTTCTCCTCCACTACTGACAAAAATGCTTTCTCTGCCACAGTATAAGAGTGTATTTTTTGTGAGCTCCAACACCAAGCACTGCAAGGGCAGTCAGATCATGGACGCACACATGGCACCTTTCTCAATACTCGTGGCAGGAAAGAATGTGGGGACTGGTCTCAGTGACCTGGATTTCTAGCTTTGGTTCTTCCACAGATCGTGAGGTTGGGGCACTTCTTGTCCACTCATGGGACCTGTTTTCCCATCTTTAAAATGCAGGGTTTGCAGCAAGTCTTTGAGGATTCTTGCTGATCTGATAGTTCTGGAGGTGGTCAGCTTTTCTGTAGGGAGGGAAGAGCTTACCTGGCTGGATGAGCACCTGGATGCTGAAGACGGCCGCTGTAAACAGCAGGCACAGAAGTACTGCAGAGACCTTCCTGTCAGAGAGAGAGAGAGGATGCAAGCTTCAACATGACAGCGGGAGGTTTCTGGGTTGGCCTCAGCCTTTCTGAGACATTGACTGCTCTGCCCACCTTTAAAAAAGAGCAGAGAGGGTTGGAACCTCCAGGGAAGCCTTTGTCTGGCCAGGATCATGAGCAAGTCATAAAGAAGGAAACCCTTAACTGCTAACCAAGCTCCAGGTCCAAACAAGTTAACAAGACATAAGAGGCAAACTAGTGTGTGTGTGTGTGTGTGTGTGCGCGCGTAGGGGGGCACTTGGCACATTTGTCATCTGTCCTGGGGCTCCAAGTGTAGAATATATGCATATGGAATGACTGAGCTTGGATAGTAATTCTTCAAAGCTCTGTCTTCTGTGAAATGACACATCTGTAGTTGGGGAGGGAAGTGGGGAAACCAAGGGTGTGAAGATGAGGACATCCAGGAACCCCCATGATCCCTGTGCTCACGTGGTGGCCTTTAGGATTTGGAGGCCAGGAAGAGGTCCTAAAACTCCTGCTAGGCTCCCCACCCCCCACCCTACCAGAACTGTAGCACATGAGAACATGTAGTTACACCCCATGATTTAATCTCATGGTCGTAGGCTTTGAGACCCTGGGACGTTAGTGTCCTAAGACATGACTGAATTGTTCTTATTAATCTTGACCTCCTCTGCATTCTTGCCCCAGCTTTATTGAGGCATCACTGACAAATAAAGATTGTATATATTTAAGGTGTACAGTGTGATGGTTTGACATATATATATATATATATATATACACACACACACACACATTGTCATCACTGCAATCAAGCGAACCCACAGGTCCATCACCTCATCTAGTCTCTTTTTGGCATGTTAAGAGCACTTAAAAATCTACTTTATTAGCAAATTTCAAGAATACAGTGAAGTATAATTAACTATAGTCCCCATGCTCTACATTAGATTCCCCAAAACTTATTCATCTTATAACTGAAAATCTGTACAGTGTTGACAGACCCTTCCCCAGAAAGATAAATCATAACCACAATGAGATACCACCCCACACCGATTAGGATGGCTATCAAAAAGACAAGGCATAACAAGTGTTAGTGAGGGTGTGGAGAAAAGGAAACCCTCATGCACCATTGACAGGAATGTAAATTGGTGCAGCCAGTGTGGAAAACAGCATGGAGACTCCTGTGCATTTCTAAACTATTTGCCTAGCTGTTAATCCCCATCTCCCCCAAATAGAATGAAAGAACAAAAGCCTATACATCAAATACACTGTGATGGGGGTCTATTTGAAGCAGAGTGGGTGGCCCCCTATGCTCTCACCTCTCAAGTGTTCAAGAAATACACTCAGAAAACCAGCAATCTGTTTCACCTTCACTCCCTGAGCCCATGTTCCAGACCAGGTGACAGGTAGCTAAAAATATCAAAGAAAAAGAGGAGACAAGAATCCAACATGTATCCTTTTTTGTGCACAACATTAAAGCCCCCTAATGGGAGATGGTGCAAGGACAAGCTTTAATGGTGTCACTGTGGTGAATTACAGAGTTGAATATTGGCATAGAGACACTGCAAGGGTCGCCTGATTTTTCCTGCACACTTAAATATCAAATTGATTTATTGGAACAGGTCACAGAGAAGTGTGTTGAGAAGGATTCTGAAGCTGATTGGTGATGTCTGTCATGAGCATGGGATTAAGAGAATGCCCTTGCTGGCCTGCACGGTCTCTAAGTTCCTATCTGGAATAATTGGTCTATAATTACTCAAAAAGGGACCAAGTACAAACCAGAAAACCTGGCCCTTCATTGTTCTCTCCTGCTCAGTTCCAGGTGAGATGGTCTAGTGTGGACCCTGGATTCAAGATCCTGAGTTTGGATGATTCTGACACTAACTAGCTTTGATTCCATGGACTTACTAACCACTCTCTGCTAGGTTAAAATGGAGGGAATCACACTTACTTTAGAGAATTGTTGCACGAATTAAGTGAGTTAATATATATAAAGTGCTCAGAAGAGCGATCTGATCACTGTAGTTGCTCGGTAAGTGGAAGTTCATTATCATCATAATCATTATCATTGTTGTTAGGAAATGAGAGGGATTTTGCTGGCCAGGGGATGCTAAAAATGACTCTGAATCTACCCAGATGGCTTTCTCCATATCTTCTCCCCAGTTGCCCCCTGCTTCTAAGTAAAGACATGTGACCCTGGGGTGGTTTCCAGAAATGCCTGAGTTACACTTGTGGGAGATGCAGAATCTCAAAAATTGTGTCCAAACAACATGCTTGGATGTTCTTAATCTCAGAGGTATTTGGCTGACATGGTTGAGTGATTATATTCCCATAGTAGGAATAATTTTGTAACTACTGGGTGTCTAGAGGGCCCTATCAGCAAGTGACTTTCCATTTTTGTGTTTTCCTCCCAGGGGTTTGGATTTAACCTGGACCACAGGTACTTCAGTGAGAAAGAATAAACGAGTCTGAGACATCCAAGTTCAGCAGCTGTTCAATCCAGCTGCCTGGCTGTCTCGAACAGTGGGGGCAGCTTCACCAGCTGTTTTGTCTCTCTTCCTGGGGATTTTCTCATTGAGAAGTGACCTGGGCTAGGGCCACTACTTTTTTGGGTCTGGTGCCTGATAAATCTGGGGCGTTGTTAGGGAATGACTCTGAGCGATGAGCAGGAAATGAGTCCCTCACTGTGAAAACAAAATCCTCGCTTTCTTTCCAAGGAAGGATGAATAATCAATGGAAAAGGACACCAGGAATTAGGACTCTGGCTTTTTGTTTATTTGTTTTTGTTTGTTTGTTTTTAGCTGCTCTCTAGACTTTCTCTAATAATGCAAAGTTATGCACAGAATTGAAAGAGACATTAACATTAATTTTATCCCAACTCTATCTTGGAAAAAAAAAAGAATAGAGATCTGAGGACCAGTGACAAAATCCCTAAGGCAATGTGGTGTGTTTTAGGCTGAGTCTGATTCTAGAACCTCTGACTCTTGACTCCCTACCTTGTGAAACTCTCACTGCACAGTAGCCCTTAGATTCGGTTTCCCCTTCTGCAAAACAGAGCCATGTAGGGCGTGCTGCCTCTCTCTCTCAAGTCACTGAGGATGTCTGCAGTTTCTTGTTACTTTTGGAGGAAGGTTACTCCCCCCAATATACGTTAACATAAAAATTCTAACAATGCGTCTAAGAAATAGCAAGTTCTCTACAGCAGTGCTAACTTATTCAATGTGAGCATGCACCATATTACTTCATTTCCTGTGGGTTCACTTATTTAATCATCCCAACAAACCTACAAAGGAGGTATTTTTACTAAGTTCATTTTAAAAATGAGACAACAGAGGCTTAGGGAAGCCAAGAAGCTTCCTCTTTTGCAAGGTCATTTCTAAAACTGAAGCGTGCCAGGTGCACCTGGGTGGCCCAGTAGGTTGAGCATCCAACATCGGCTCAGGTTATGATCTCAGGGTTTGTGAGTTCAAGCCCTGCATTGGGCTCACTGGTGTCAGTGCAGAGCCCACTTTGGATCCTCTGCCCCCTGCCCCCCTGCAACTCCCCTACTTGTGCTCTCTCTTTCAAACATAAATAAACATTAAAAAAATAGAAGTGAAATCTGCTTATCAGAGTTGCCCTGAGAAAAACCAAAGCTCTTTTATTTAAAATATTCTTGGGGTGCCTGGGTGACTCAGTTGGTTGAGCATCCAACTTCAGCTCAGGTCATGATCTTAAGGCTCGTGAGTTTGAGCCCCGAGTCAGTCTCTGTGCTGACAGCTCAAAGCCTGAATGCTGCTTCCTATTCTGTGTCTCCCTCTCTCTCTGCCGTTCCCACTTGCTCTGTTTCTTTCTCAAAAAGTAAAAAATAAAAACATTTAAAAAATAAATAGAATATTCTTACTATTTATTACTTGATCTTGTATATTCCTCTTGGGGCAATCAACTTTAGTCCTTTGTACAGTGGTGAAAATGGAAGCAAAGGATGGTGAAGGTATTACCCAGAACCAGTCAGTCACGGTAACACTAGCCTCTGCTTTCATAGCAAGGACAAAAATCTTGGCAGCTCACTGCGACAGGTATTTCTGTGTTCTTTATGTCATGGCTTGATGTTGGTCAGGCAGCTTGCCAAAGGCGCTGTTTTTTGAGGAGTGACTCAGCGATCCAGCCTGCTTGTAAATCACAGCCAGCACCTGAAACATGTGGCCCCCAAGTTCACTGAGGCAGGGGAGAGAGGGAGACACAGAATAGGAGAGAGGGTTGGTAGACTGGATAGGGAGCTTTAAAGAACCAGGCACGGAAATTGCTGCTACCACATCTGCCTACATCCTGTGGCCCTAATCATCACATGAATTCAAGTGCAAAGGAGGCTGGGAAGTGAAGAGAAGCACATGAATACTGGGTGAGGGATAATAATTCCTATATAGTCTGTCCTTTGCTCACTGCTTCTCAGCATAGGTTAATGCAATTGACCAATCTTCAAGAAAGATCAATCCAAAGTTCTATATAGTCATTACATCAAATTAAATGTCCAGGATCTCTGGATGGCAAGTGGAGTGGTCCTCTCTGTCAGGTGAGGACATGGATCTACTTTGTCCAGACACTTGTGAACTGAAAAGACTAGTTATTTGTCCTTGACTTATTTGCCCCAAATTTGAAGAGGACAGGTACTTGCAATCACCCATTTCATTCATGGAGAGGAAGAAGGTGACACCAGTGGCCAGTGCTCAGTAGCAATCCTGAAATCCTCCTGGCAGATGTTGTGAAAGTCCCTCACCCTTGGATAGGGTTGATTCTGCAATCTGGGGAAGCTCTTGTCTTTTTGATCTTGGCTCCTGATTGTTCTTGTGAGGTCTCTCCTTCTACATTATTTCTCGGTCTCCTCTGAAGTGGGTGTACAAAAGACATGATCTTCCAAGGGGCTCTACAGCTTTTGAAGGTGGCTTGCTGCAGTGTAGAGTTTGAAGTTTGTTTTTATTTGGAATGGCCAGTGGTATCTTGTTTTCAGGGCAAGCTCATTCATGGTTTTATTGATCATATAGTCTAGCACTCTTGAGAACTTGGAAGGTTTCTAATATCTTCCCACCAGGTCATTCCATATATGCTAGCATCCACAGCCCTGTTCTTTCTAGATATAATTCTTAAATTATTTTTCTACCTTTCCCTCTCTCTCCCCTCCTCTTAATTAAGCTTGAAAATGCAGAGATGCAACTTCAGTGTGATTTGTGCCCTAAGTTAGTTACTTCCAACTCACAGTTTTTTCCTGGATTTTTATTACTGAAATCCTTTTACCTTTTCCCCTTAAATTAAACCTTCTCTTAATGTTTGAGACCTAGAAACAGATGGTTTCTCCAACACTGCAAAATCCTGAATTGGTGGATTTTATTCCAGTTCATTTTTACTTTAAAACCAGTCAGTTCTTTGGGTGCCATGTGGCTCAGTCAGTTAAGTGTCTGACTCTTGATTTCAGCTCAGGTCATGATCTCACGTTTCCTGTCTCTCTGCCCCTTCCCCCTCTAATGAGTGCTCTCTCTCTCTCTCTCTCTCTCCCTCAAAAATTAATTAATTACTCAATTAAAAAACAGTCAATTCTTTCCTGAGTTCATCTCTTTCTTGCAATATCCTAACAAGTGCAGAGAAAAACAACCAATGCCTTATGGATGCCTATTTTTAAAACTCTCTCCTTGGAGCTACAATTACAGCAGACTGGGCCAGACAGCTCTGACACTTTGTACCAAGATTCTCCATCATTTCAACCTGAGATAGCTTCCTCACTGCCAAATGTCTAGTCAATGCTGCATTTTAGGTTTTTACTGGCAATCCATGATTATGGTACCGATTCCTCCATTAATCAAGGTTAAGCTAGTTTCCCAACTTCAGTGGGTTAACCTGATGAAAGATTATTTCTTATGCATGTCACTGAACAGGGTAGGCCAAGTGGCTCTCCTCCAGTGGCTTAAGGGCATGGGCTGTCTCCATCTGAAAGCTGAGGTTTTTGGAGCACATTGCCTCCAAGGTCAGTACAGCAGAGGAAAAGAAGCCCTAAAGTATGAGCTGTTCATAGGGCAGTGGCTTACATAATTTCAGTCCTCACCCTCTTGGTTAGAATCCAGTCACATACTCCCTCAATAAACACAGTGTAGGCTGGAAAATGTAGAAGAGCACACGAATATGTGGTGGGCATTTACAACCTCTGCTATTTCCAGGGTGGTGCATGCCCAATAGCCAAGGCTAGAAGATGGGAAAGTTCAGACTGCTCATGTCTAAACCAGAAGCATAGGTCAACCCCTGAGACTGCATTGATCTGAAAGAGGACATCAGGGAACCTCAAAGTGTACCCATTGCTCTTCTGCAGACATGGCTGGGAACCAGTTAAAAAGACCGAAGGGGCACCTTCCCCACCCAACACTCTGTATTAGACTCCTTGGTGATGGTACCTGCAAATCTGATTTTTTATTAATATCTAAGAGATATTGAGGCCAACATGAGAGCCATTGATCTACTGTAAATCTCCATGGATGGGGGCTCAGTCAGGCAAAATAACTTGCCCTAATTTACCGGGCACATTAGTGGTATATCCAGTCTGATTTTTGAATCCCATTAAATTCCATGTCGTTATGTATCAGCTTCTGTTTCTGGTTGTGGTTTGGAATTTCTCTTTAACACTATGTGTCCAGAGAGGCCCAAAGAGAACAAGTGAGTTCAGAATTCCTTGAAAATGAAAAAAAATAGGCTTGACAAAGAGACTGTGATCAGATTCTGTTTGGACTTGGGCACATGGAACACATTTCTCCTTGCCTGTCCTACTACCTGACACCCTGCTTGTATCTTCCTGCACCACACAGCTTCCTGTGTCTCACTGCAGGATAGCATCTATTTCCCTCCTGCCCCTGGTTGGCTTCTTGTCGTTCCCCACTGGCATTTGAGATTATACTCCTTATTGACGTTTGGAGATGAGGACTATTGGGCTGGAGGAGGGGCATAAAGGGCTGTTGGACCTTGGCCTGAGCATCAACGATGGCAGCAAATAGTCACCAGTAAATTGTCTGCTTGCTACCAAAGTGTCTGACTTCTCCTGACACCTTGAGATTTCTACTGCAGTTTGGATGCAACCCTCCCTCTCCAAGAAGCTCAGTTTGAAGTTATCAAGGGTTTATCAGTATGCTGACTTGGGTATAGGATCCTCACCCTCCTTGCTCTTCTTCTTCAACTTCTAGAGCTATAAGTCTGTAAGATATGTGGTTCCAAGGTATGGAAGGAAACTTCTGAGGTCATCTGTTAATCCCCTCCCTGGTTTCTTGATGCAGGTGATACTTGTGTTATTCTGGATTCAAGAGTTGATTAGAAGAAAGAAAACCAGCCAGCCACAAGGCTGATGCAACAGCTGAGAGGAGAGACCACTGGGTAGGGCATAGGATGGTGAGAAAAAAATGACTTTGGAAAGGAAAAACTTTTGAACAAATGACTGAAACTGATGTCAGATCTGGAGCTGCAGAGCTGGCTAACCCTGGCCCCAGCCAAGTTGACTTTCCTTGACGTGCAGGTGAGCCCAGCTTGGGTGCAAGCCAAGTTTATCATATACACATTTCTCCAGAACACAAGCCCCACCTTCTGAAATAAGCCCTCCTTTCTCTGGTACTCCCACAAGCTTTACCTTATCCTTTAAAAAGACATCAAAGTCAGGTTTTATTCAAAAACATATTTTATGTGAAAATTCAAGAGCTGTACATACAAAAATATTCAGTTCTATAATAATATTATGTTTCACCAGACATCCCCTCCCAAAAATTAAATATATGTATATGTGCATATATTGATTCATGCAAAGATGCTCACAACACTACAGTGAGGTAGAGAGGAAGGAGCATCCTGCAGTTTTGACAGGGCTGAAGTGACATGTGCCCAAGTGTTTGCATTTAAAACACATACAATTCCAGAGCACATTAAATTAAAATATTAACAACTTAGAAGACATAATACATTACTTAAGAAAAACTGTGATTCACATTATCACACAAATCTCATATTCCTTAGGATTGTAATAGAATAATTTCAGAACCCATGTTGGAAAGGATAGGGCATATAAATTATGTGTTTCCTGAGTACTGGCTTGGCTTCATTGTGGGCACGAGTGTTCATAGCTTTGAGGTTTGGGTTTTCTTGTCCAGGTACTCCATGAAATCCTGGATCCACTTCTTCTTGGGGTCAGCACAGAGCTCCTTGGCCCATTTGGTCTTGAAGCTGTAGGTAAAGGAAGCAGTTAGATGGAGCACCTTGAAGGTTCAGCTTGGGAGTATAACCTACTCTATGGGAAACTTGCCTGGCCCATTAGCCTGGGATGATGGAGAAGGAAGGAATGGACCTCAGGAGAAGCAGCTGTTTTTGCTGGCCCATGGGAGGCCATCTTGGCTTCTAGATGAAAGAACTGACATCTGAACCAATGTCTGGACAGGGAACTGGGAATGGGAAGTCTCTTTACTTTCTTGAATTCACTTTTCTCATAAAAAAATTTCTGGGATTAGATTAGAGATAGTCTAAGCATCTGAGGGCTAAATTCCAACTCAATCTTATCATATAACCCAATCTACCATCTGGGAGCAGAATTCAACATCAAGTGATGAGTGTGGGTAGTCACGGCTTCACTCACATCACGGCTTCCTGGCAACAAAGCTGCTGGTGATTCTTCTGTAGCTCTTTAGCTTCTGGATGGGAATCTCTTTACAGTAAATCCATAGCAGCAGGTGGTTGAGATATTAATCCTGTCTGTTGAAACAACAACAAAGGCTATTGAGTGTGTATGCTGGGACTTTCAATTTGAAAAGTAGGGAACAGTAAGGAGGAGGAATCAAATGAAAGGGAAGCCACCTGCCTAAGTTCTGTGTCTCTGTCCTGAAACTCTCTCACTTGCATGGATTATAAAATGGAAGGGCACCACTGCTCATTGAGAGAAGAAGAAGAACTGGTGATAAATCTGAGTATTGCTAGGAGAGGCTCATAGAATAGTCCAATTCCTCAGGGCAGGGGGACCCCAGCCATAGGTCCTCCTCTAGGCCCTGAGCAATCTATGTCTAGTTGTCAGTTTCTCTGATATCTGCTGCCTCTGCAGAGCCCTGTTTCTGGATGATGGACTGAACAAAGCACAGACCAGTTTCTGGGTCTCCTCATTTCCCCTCCACTGTATCTGAGATATCCTGCACACTCTCCACCAGAACCCCCTTCTTTTTGATAATCCAAGTCCCCAAACCCTGCTGCAAGGAGCCAGGGCAGTTACTACACTGATGTTGTGAATGTAGAGCTGGAGTTCTGGGAGGACTGGATTTGGGGTCCATACCTGGAATTCTTGTCCAGGCTCTGCCCCTGGAGCAGCCATGTGATCAGGCTCACTCCTTGTCCTTCTCTGGCTTTCCCAATCATGAGAACCCAGAGATGGGGTGATCGGGTTCAAAGAGAAGGAGAGGGCTTACCGGGCTGAGAGAGTGCCTGGAGGCTGAAGGTGACCTGTGAGCAGCAGGCACAGAAGCCATGCGGAGACCTTCTTGTCTGCAGGGAGCTTGGCTGTGAGAGCTGGAGCTGGTCTCAGCTTCTCTGCTCCTCTGGTGGTTCTGCCTGTCTCTTATAGGGAGCAGACAGGAATAAGAAGAAAGTGAGTAGGTGACAGGCCTTTGTTCTTCTGAATGAATCAGGATGGAATAGTAAATCTGCTGAGCCATTGCCCTCCCCTGAGGAAGATACTAGGAAATGAGAAAGTGTGATTGATGTTGGCCTGCTTTGCATTCAAACTCAGGCGTGGTAGGTGAGGTGTTGGCTATGCCCAGGCAGTGTGTGATCTATGACTGTTACTAAGGGTTCTGCTTTTTTGAAATGAAATGCTTTATGTAGAAAAATAAAGGAAGTAGGGTTACTAAATCAAAGAAATGCAAGGGATTTCCCCAATTTTCCTTTCAGACAGCATCTCCAGGACCCCAGTTTCCAGAGAAAGGCAGTAAAACTTTGGCTGGGCTTTAAAATGGACTAAAAAGAAATCCTTTAATAGATTTTCTAAACTAAATCCTGCTGGCTTTTCTAAAACCCAAAGAAGATGGGCACCTGAGTGGCTCAGTCAGTTAAGCACCCAACTTCAGCTCAGGTCGTGATCTCGTGGTTCATGGGTTCAAGTCCCGCACTGGGCTCTGTGCTGACAGCTCAGAGCCTGGAGCCTGTTTCAGATTCTGTGTCTCCCTCTCTCTCTGCCCCTCCCTTGCTGGTACTCTGTGTGTATGTCTCTGTCTCTCAAAAATAAATAAACATTAAAAATAAATAAATAAATAAATAAATCCCAAAGAAGAATACAATAATAGAACATTAGCAGAAAATCAGACTTCTGTATTTTTAGAATAATACCTAAAATTGTATATCTAGCAATCAACTACTATGTAACAACCCATCTGAAAACAATGATTTAAAGCAATAACAATAATTGTTTTTGCTTTTGGATATGGAACTTGACTGGCCTCAGTCAGGCAGTTCTTGTTCAGGGATTTTTACATATTTGCAGTTGGATGATGGCTGAGATTGGGGTCTTCTCAAGGGTTTCACTCAATGTCAGGTGTCTGAGCTGGGAGGTCTTAAACAACTGGGAATGGACCAGATGGAAGCTTCTGCCCCCCCAACCCCATCTTTTCAATGGTCCCTCCACATAGCTGGATATGGATATTTCACATGATTGTTTAAGGCTCCCAGGTACAACATTAGGGAACATAGATCACATCTCTTAATTTGAGGAGCATAAAAGAATTTGCAGACATTTAAAAACATTTTTTTAGTGTTAATTTATTTTTGAGAGAGAGAGAGAGAGACAGAGCATGAGCAGGGGAGGGGCAGAGAGAGAGAGGGAGACACAGAATCGGAAGCAGGCTCCAGGCTCTGAGCCATCAGCACAGAGCCCAATGCAGAGCTGGAACTCAAGAGCCTTTGAGCTGTGAGATCATGACCCGAGCCAAAGTTGGCTGCTTAACTAACCGACTGAGGCACCCAGGCGCCCCTGCAGACATGTTTTTAAACCACTATCTGTTTCATAGGCTATCCAAACTACAAGGCACTTAATAAGATCATGGAATGCTGTAGTTTTTTTTAAATATATGATTATCTAGGAAAATTTTATTCCAAGTAAAAAAATAGATGGGATGGGATGGCTGAGCAGCTCAGTCAGTTGAGCATCTGACTTTTGGTTTTGGCTTAGGTCATGATCCCAGGGTTGTGGGACTGAGCCCCATGTCAGGCTCTGTGTTGAGTATGGATCATGCTTAATATTCTCTCTCTCTCTCTCTCTCTCTCTCTCTCTCTGTCAATCTCTCTCTGTTTCTTTCTTCCTCTGCTCCTCTCCCCTACTCACACTCTCTCTCTTAAAAAATAATAGAGGTAAGCCAAACTTACCAAACTTATGAATAAAATCAAAGTGGACTTGCTCAGTTGGAAGCTGAGACAGGAATCTTCACATCCCCTCCTCTCATACATATCTCAAGGATCCAAAGACTAGATTTTGAAAACCAGACGTCTGTTTGCTCTCTCAACCTGCCCCTGTTTATACGCACATGCTACAAGTTCATCAACCAATCGCTGATATTAATGAAGAAGGGGCTTGATGAGAGGCCCTTAGCTTCGTCTATCTTTTCTATTGTTGTTCAGTCTTTATTTAATTTACTTCTGCTCTGATATTCCTTATTTCCTCCATTCTACTATCTTTGGGCTGACTGTGCCCTTTTTCTGATCTCTTGAGGTATAAAGTTAGGTTTTTTTATTTGACAACTTTCTTTTTTCTTAATGTTAGCATTTATTGCTACAAGCATCCCTCTCAGAACTGCTTTTGATGTGTTGCATAAGTTTTGGTTGGTTGTTTCCTTTTTTGTTACTTTCAAGATATTTTTTATTTCCCTTTGCCTTCTTCTTTGACCCATTGGTTGTTTAGGAGTGTGTTGTTTAATTCTTACATATTTCCAAATTTTCCAGTTTTACTCTTGTTGTTGATTTATAGTTTCATATCATTGTGTTAGGAAAAGCTACTTGGCACGAATTCAATCTTTTTAAAGACTTGCTTTGTTATCTATCATGTGACACATCTTGGAGAATGTTTCATGTGTGATTGAGGAGAATGTATGTTCTGCATACATTCCATCTGATTGGATGGAATGTTCTATATATGTCTGTAAGGTACATTTGATCTAAAGTAGTTCAGGTCCAACATGTCCTTACTGATTTTTTGTTTGGTTGATCTATCCATTGTTGAAGGGGGTATAAAAATCCCCTACTATTATTGTATTGTGGTCTAGTTCTCCCCTTTGATCTGTTAGTATTTGCTTAATATGTTTAGTTTCTCCAATGTTGGGTATAGTTTTATGATTGTTATATCCTCCTGATGAATTGACCCCTTTATAATTATATAATGACCCTCTTGGTCTCTTACAGTTTTTGGCTTAAAGTCTATTTTGTTTGCTGTAAGTACACCTATTCCTGTTCTCTTTTGGAATATCTTTTCCATCCCTTCACTTTGAGCTTGTGTGTGTTCTTAAAGTCAAAGTGAGTCTCCTGTAGGAAGCATATAGTTGGGTCTTATTTATATTTTTTAAATCTATTCAGCCACTCTATGCCATTTCTGGAAAATTAAATCCATTCACAGTTGGTGAATATTGATAGGTAAGGACTTGATAATGCCATCTTACTTTTTCCCATTTTGTAGTTCCCTTGTTCCTCTCTCCCTATCTTGCTCCCTTCATTTGTGAATTGATGATTTTTAGTAGTGGTATTCTTTGATTCTTTTCTCTTTATCTTTCTGTTATTTACTGTAGATTTTTGCCTTAAGGCTATCATGAGGCTCACATAATACATCTAATAGATACAGCAGTCTATTTTATGCCTGATTGCTTGACTTTGACTGCATACAAAACCTTTACCTTCATATCCCCCCTTTTATGTTTGTTATGCTACAACATAACCTCTTTTAACATTGTGTAACCTTTGACAGATTATTGTAGTTATAGTTATTTTTAATAATTTTGTCCTTTAGCTTTTATAGTAAAGTGGTTAATACAGTATAATATTTCAGTATTAGAGTATTCTGAATTTGACTATATAATTACCTTAGTAGTGTGATATGTATGTTTTCATGTTACTAATTAGTATCCTCTCTTTTTAGCTTGAAAAAACCTTTTCAGCATTTCTTATAAGGCAGGTCTAGTGGTAATGAAGATTCTCACCTTTTTTTTTTTTTTTTTTTTTTTTTTGGTCTGGGAAAGTCTTCATATTCCCTTCACTTCTGAAGGACAACTTTGCCAGGAAGAGTATTTTGGTTGGCAGTTTTCATCTTTCAGTGGTTTGATTACATTATCCCACTCTCTCCTGACTGTGAAGTTTCTGCTGAGAAATCCTCTGATCACCTTATGGGAGTTCCTTTGTAAGTTACAAATTTCTTTTCTCTTACTGCTTTTAAGATTCTCTTTTTGTCTTTGTTTTTTTTTTTTTGTGACAGTTTTATTACAATATGTCTGTGGAGAAGAGCTTTTAAAGTGAGTTTGTTTGGGGACCTATGAACTTTATGAATTTGGATATTGAAATCTCTCCCAGATTGAGGAAGTTCTCAGACAGTACTTCTTTAAAGACATTTTCTGGCCCTTTCTCTTTCTCTGTCTTTCTGGGACTCCAATCATTCACAGATTTTTTTTCTTTTAATTATATCCCATAGATCACATAGGCTTTCTTCAGTCTTCTTCATTCTTTTTTGTTGTTGTTGCTCTCTGACTAGATAATTTCTAAGGTCTTCTCCACAAATTGGTCCATTCTGCTGTCGATGATGTTTGTTGTATTTTTCATTTCATTTATTGTACCTTCAGCTCAAGAACTTCTTTTTAATGATTTTTGTCTCTTTATTAAACTCCCCATGTTGAAGTTTTGTTTTCCTGATTTTGTTGAAAGGACTTTCTCTGTTTTCTTGTAGTTCAATGAGCTTCCTTAAAATGGCTATTTTAAATTCTTTTTCAGGTAAGTCATAGATCTTCAAGCCTTTGGGATCAGTTACTGGAATGTTATTGTGATCATTTGGTCATGTCATGTTTCCTTGATTTTTCATATTCCTCGAAGTCTTATTTTATTTCTTTGAATTTGAAGTGGAAGTAGCAGTCACATCCTCTAGTCTTTTTGTTTGTTTGTTTATTTATTTACTTTTGAGAGAGATAGAGACAGCACAGTAGGGGAGATGCAGAGATAGAGGGAGGGAGAGAATCCGAAGCAGGCTCCACACTGTTAGCATGGAGTCCAGCAAGGAGCTTGAACTCACAAAGCCGTGAAATCATGACCTGAGCCAAAACGAAGATTTGGATGCTTAACTGACTAAGCCACCCTGGTGCCCCTCTCCTCTAGTTTTTACTGACTGGCTTTGAGAGATTACTTCCTTCCATCAGTCCTGCTAGGGAGTTTGAGGCTTTCTCAAAACTTCTATAGATATGTCTGTTCCATTCTTCTGGCTTTCTTTTGTGACAGAACTCTTGAGCTTGTATGCCTTCTCTCAATCTTGCAATGCACCAAGCAAAATGCTGACAGTCTGTCTTGATTCCTCAAGGGCACAACTAAAGCTTACATTTCTGGTCTCTCCCTGGATCACAGCTGCAGGCGACTTTCTGTGCCTGACCACTAGCTGTCTGTCAAAGCTTGTTCTTGCCCTTGTCAGGAGCACTCACAGGGAAACAGTTACAGGTTGGTGTGTGTGTGTGGGGGGGGGGTTGTTTTGGTGAATCTCATGTAGTGCTGAGGGTGCCCTTGGGCCATTTAAAGGGATCTGCTAGGTGTCTCCGATGGCTTGTGGGCAGACTTCTTGATGGAATCTGTGGTGCAGTTAGTAGGGTCCATGCCCTTTGAATGCCTTCAAAAAGTCTTGTCTGCTGCTCTGTCAGACTCTTTTTGCCACCTTAGTCATGTAGCTCAATAAATTAGTACTTGGGATGAGGCAGGAAACAAATGGATCTCTTTAGCAGCTAGTTTCCCCACCTAGATGGGGAACTGGGGAAGCTCACCCCAAATGTTCTCACTTTCCCCACAGGAGAAATCAAAGGCTGAGAGGGTGTCTCTTGGCACTGGTCTGTGCCACATAGGGGAAGGAGTGATGCAGGTAATGTCAAACTGTTCCTCTTACCCTCTCCAATGCATCCAAGCTTGATTTATTTTTCTCCAACACCATGCTGGAACTTCTCCACTAAAAACCTGGGCTTTGACAGATGCTCTCCTATCTGTAGGTGACTCCAAGATGGTGTTCTCCAGGGACTCCCAGAACACAGCCAAGAGAGGCCCCTGCAGATTCCACAGCCAAGATCAAAAACATACTTTTGACTTGATGAATGAGTGGGTGACTCCTCCCTTGGCATATGATGCTGGATCACACAGCCCCCCAAAGGCACTTTTGTCCATGCATGGATGCAAAATTATTGTTGTTAATGGGGAGATATGAGCAAGGGTCATCTTATTTGGCCGTCATACTGACTTTGGTCCTCTCTCCATTACTGTTTTCTTTTGTGATACATAGATAGTACTATTTTATTCTATTATGTGTTGTATTTTATTGTATTATTTTTCTTTAATTATGTATATTTTAGTTTTTCTTAGTGGTTGCTCTGACAATTATCATTATCCTGTATAACAACATGGTTCAGGTTAATGCCATCTTTATTTCAATAGTATGAAAACTTTGATCCCTTGTAGCTCCACCCCTCCTCCACCTTAAAGCTTTGTTGAATAGAGAAAGGGGCCATGAGCTAAGGAATGCAGGTGGCCTCTAAAAGTTAGAAAAGTCAAGAAAACAGATTCTTCCCTAAAGCTTCCAAAAAGAATGCAGCCCTACTGACCCATTTTATACTTCTGGTCTCCAGAACTATAGGGTAATATATTTGTGTTGTTTTAAGCCATTAAGTTAATGATAAATTGCTATAGTAGCAATAAGAAACTAAAAGAGATTTTGATATCTGGAATATCTGTAAATGGGGTCCTGCTATAATAAATACTTAAAGAATGTAGAAGTGGCTTTGGAGTTGGGCAATGAGTATAGGCTGGGAGAGAATTTTATGAATGATAGAAAAAGGCTAGATTTCCTGGAATAGACTGTTGGCAGCAACAGGAAATGAATGAACCACACTTGGCATTCCCTCCTGAACCAGGGCCTATTGCCAGTGCTTCATGCTCACAGTTTGATCATGCAAGGAGCAAGGACTCCCTTGCTTAGCTGGAGAAAAAAAAAATGGATTCAAGATTTCCTGAAAATGAATAGATGTGGCTTGGAAAAGGAATGTGAGTGGATTACTTTTGGGCTTGAGCACATGGATTGCCCCTCCCTCAGCCTCTCCTCCTTCCAGACCCTCCATCCCAAATCTACCTAGTTTTAGAGGGTCTGACACTCCCTAAACTGTATGGGAATGTCCCATTTGCTTGCGCTCTCCATTCTCTTTTGCCTCCTGGCATCAACTGCAGCTAAGGATTTATTTCTGCTTGGCAATCAAGGATGCAGATTGGAGAAGTGGAGAAGAGGCAGGGAGGGCTATTGGACTTGGCATATGGGTCAGAGAATTCCATAAAAATCAGCCAATAAATTGTCTCCTGACATATGTATCAAGGCACTTTGGAGAGCTTGGAGCTTTGATGTGTTACTTGGAGATTTGATGGAATCCCTCAGCCTGAATAAGGGACCCTAGACTGTCTTGGGAATATGGAAGCAGAATCCTCTTTCTTCATCTCCAGGTCCAACTGTTAGAGATAGAAGTTCTCCAAGACATACATTCCCAGGTCCTAGAACCTAGGTTCTGCCAAATTCCTATTTGTAGCACATTATCATCCCCATTTTACTGGTGGAAATTCAGAATACCCAATCTTCCCTGAATGACAGAGTGAGTCAATGCCAGTACTGGGATTAGAACTCGAGTATCCCTGCCAGCCAGAGTTTTCCCCAGCTTCCAAAGACATTGCTTGGTCTAGCTTGATGCAGTAGCAATATCCCCACCAGACTGGACTGGTGAATCTGCAAATTCACCATGCAGAATTTATTTATGGAAGGGCTTTCTTTAGTGGAAGGGCTGCCTGTGCTTAGATGGGTCAAATACCTCACAGGTAGGTCAAATGCTATGCAAAGAAATACAGACCTTAGGTGGACATTCAGGAAAAAGAGACCCGTCCATATAAATGGATGATCTCGTGCTTCTTGGATTGAAATGAGGGATAGTGGTGGACAGAAGTACATTCTGATTTCAGGTAAACTGTCTCCTTAGAATTTGGATTGTAGAAGGGGCTTCTGAGTTGCAGGTCACAGGTCCTTCTCTTCCACCTACGACATAAAGCATTTCACTCTACCTAGCTCATTCTTCTCCAAAGCTGTTTCTTGGGTGCCATATTCAGACACTCATCATCTCTTTCTTGGATCATGACAGTATCCTCTCCTTTGTCCATACTTCTCCAAGCTTGTATGAAGCCAAAAAGTTATATTTACTGAAACTCATCCCTGAACCTTCAAACATGGCATGTCCTTCCTCGTTGGCTCAAATATTTTCAACAATTTCCTTTAACCTATGAAGTTGAGTACTGATTTACCATCCAGACTTTGAAAACTCTTCCCCAATTTTTTTCTTTTTTTAACATTTACTCATTTTTGAGAGAGAGATAGAGAGCAAGTGCGGGAGGGGCAGAGAGAGAGGGAGACACAGAATCTGAAGCAGACTCCAGGCTCCGAGGTGTCAATATAGAGCCCGACGCAGGGCTTGAACCCGTGAGCGTTCAAGATCATGAGTGAGTGGTGAGATCATGACCTGAGCCAAAGTCGGACGCCTAACTGACTGAGCTATCCAGGCGCCCCAGACAACGTTCCTTTCTAAACTTCCTCATCACTTGACACAGACATGGACCCCAACTCCCACCTGATTGGTTTTCACCCCTTTATGTACACACCATCATCATTTCTACCTCCAGGTATTATCAATGGTCATTCAGTTTCTCCTTGATTTCCCAAAGTCAGCAGTGTCTGTATTACACCAAGTTGGAAGATTATTTGGAGGGAGAGTGGTAGGGGGCAAGTATCTCAGTTAGGGGGCAGTAGTAGTAGACTATGGGAGAGATTGAGGGCAGGGGTCAAAGGCTGTGAGAAAGGAGAAGGGGTGTTGTTAAACAGGTGACAAGGGTAATTAGGATCTGAACAGATGGTCTTGGGGGCTAGAGTGGTAGAACTGGAATTCCAGACTGGGTTCTGACTTAAAGATTCTTCTATAGGCACTCAGATTAGCCTACCCAGTGGAAAAGACCAAGGCTAATCCACATTGTCACTCCTCCCAGCAGAAGCCCACCCTCTGCAACGCGCTCCTCCCTCATCACCAAGATTACACTCAGCTTTTTAATTTCCTTCAAGAAAACACCAAAAGTCAGTTTTGTACAAAAATATATATATTGATCAATAGTAATATAATATACATCTTCACAATAACATTTTTAGCAATCCTTTAGAATTTACAACACAGTCTTTGCATTAATTAATGGTCCTTGCAAGGACCCTCACACCATCTCAGGGGTGGAACTGGGCCCCCCACCCCAGGGGAAGGCAATTTGTCCAAGTCTCCATATCTAAAAAAACAAAAAACAAAAAAAAAACCCTAGTATCCATGGAAGATCAACTTTAAACATTAATAACTTAAATAAGATCAGCAGTACTTAAGGCATCGTGTGTGTATCAATAAACTAAGTTTGTACTCTTTGAAATCATAATAAAATAATATCAGAGGACACTTAGGGAAAGTTAGAAGAAATAAATTAATTCAGATTCTTCAGTTTCAGAAAGAGAACTCAAGGCTTTGCAGTTTGGGTTTTCTTGTCCAGGTGTGTCATGGAATCCTTGACCCACTTCTGGTTTGGGTCAGCACAGATCTCCTTGTTTAGGATGGTCTTGAAGCTGTAGGGGAAAGATAACACAGTTACATGGAATTCCACTGAAATCTCAGCCTAGGACAACAGCTCATTCTGCCCCAAGAAGCTGCCATGGGAACAAGAAAAGGAAGGCAGGTGCAAAGGGGACATCCGGGCATCCTGAGTTCCCACTAAGGAAATTGGGAGGGTCCGCGTAAGCACTCAGATGGAGAGTGATATTGGGAATCACTTTCTCCCTTGTGACCTCAGTTTTCCCATTGGGCAACTTTGGGTATAAGATTAGATGGCCTAACTCTCTAAGTTTATAATGATTTCCCCTTGTACCCCGAGGAAGAATTGGACCAGGGAGTGCTGGTGTGCTCGACTTACATCACTGATTCTTTGGGACACTTGCTGCTGGTCACTCTTTTGTAGCTCACCAGCCTCTGCATTGAGATCTTCTTATTGGTGAGTGTATAGCAGCAGGTAACTGGAGAATTAATTGCATCTGGAAATAAGACCACAAACACAAAACATGTTAGGATGGGCTAGATTCTTCTGATCTTAATCACAGCAAAAAAGAGTAGTAAGGAGCAGGCAAAGGGAAGTCAGGAGTAGAGGTAGAACTCATAAATCCCAATATTTCTTCCTATGCTTTAGATCTAGAATGTCTTTCTGACTCAGTTTCCCCTGCTTTATAATGGGTATATAGCATTGATAATGAACAGTGGGAAGGGGAGCTGTTAAACTAGATAATTCCTGGGAGTATCATTAATCACTAATCCTAGGAGTAGTTAATAATCCAAATTATCAGGGTTGGAGAAGATCAGTTCAGGGAACCCAGCTATGGGTCTCCCTCTAGGCTCCAAGTTGTGAGTTTCTCTGATGCTTGCTGCCTCTGGATGTTGGACTGAATGAAGCACAGTCTAGATTCTGGGTCTTCTCCTTTCCCCTCCAGCATAACCTCCTGGAAATAACCTGCACACCTTCCACCAGAAGCCCCCTGTATTTGATCACCCCAGTCCCCAAACCCTGCCGCAAGGAGCCAGGGCAGTAACTACATGGAGAGTTTAATCATAGAGCTGGTGTCCTGGGAGGACTGGATTTGGGGTCCATGGCTGGAATTCCTGTCCTGGCTCTACCCAGGAGCAGCTGAGTGATCAGCTTCACTCCTTATCCTTCTCTGGCTTTCCTGATCATGAGAACCCAGAGATGGGGCAATGGGCTTCAGAGGGAAGGAGAGAGGGCTTACCAGGCTGGGCAAGTGTCTGGGTGCTGAAGGCGGCAGCTGTGAGCAGCAGGCATAGAAGCACTGCGGAGACCTTCATGTCTGCAGGGAGCTTGGGTGTAAGAGCTGGAGCTTTCTGGGCTGGTCTCAGCGTCTCTGCTCCTCTGGTTCCTCTGGCGGCTCTGCCTGCTTTTTATTGAAAGTTAAAAGGGTGGAGCTAGGAGAGAAAGTTTGGCCCAGGGCAGCATCATTCTCAATGAATGACGAAGTCGTCATAAATGTGCTGAGCAAGTGTAGCACCCTGGGAGGTTTCCAGGAAGTAGGTGGGAAGCAGTGAGTCTGGACTGGACACTTTTTCCATTTGCAAAGACCAAAAGAAGTAGGGGGTGGGGTACAGTTGTGTCCAGAGCGACCACAGATGTGAACACAACGGGGTATTCTTGGAATTCCACTTTCTCTGAAGTGAAAATTCTGTGGTAGAAAAGGAAGCAAGGAAACAGAGATCACGAGAGATGACAGCATCTTGTACTCCCCTCTAGCCAAACTTTAGGCAACAGCCCATGGGGTTTTCAAGCCAGGAAGGGGCCCCCAGGTCTTGGTGGGTTCCCCAGCAGCAT
Source organism: Cryptoprocta ferox (assembly GCA_028646485.1). Taxonomy (NCBI): domain Eukaryota; kingdom Metazoa; phylum Chordata; class Mammalia; order Carnivora; family Eupleridae; genus Cryptoprocta; species Cryptoprocta ferox. The sequence continues at coordinate 20,267,716 of CM053565.1, read as the reverse complement.
ACTAAATCCATTTGCTTCTAAAATCCAGGATGGTGGCACAGGTGAAGCTTAGTCAAACTGGAGGATTTTGTAACCATAGAATTGAATTCAAAGAATCATTGGGTTTCAGACTCGGAAGATGCCGTAGAGATAATGTAGTGCTACAAAGAAATTTCCGTGTCATACTCATACTTACTAGTGCTAAGTCTTTCAGTTTTCCAACTCCATCCAGGAGGTATTGTTAATTCCCATTTTATAGATCAGACAACTGAGGCACAGGCAGGTTAATTAACCTGCCAAGGTTCCCAGCATAGAACCCAGTGTCTGTGCATCACGACTGTGACACATCCTCCAACCTGCTGTCTGATAATATAGCTGGGTGCCCTCTGTCCTCCACATCTGCCAAAGTAGCAGGCATCCGAAGGGGAATGGAGAGACATTCCTCATGGATAAGTCGCTGTGGGATTTGGAGTCTGTGGTTAGTTAGTACAGCAGGCAGGCAGAAGTAGGGCAGCAAGTGCATCCCCTGCTGTGATGGCCATTATCCCAGTTCCTTTCTGGATTCCCAGGAAGAGTGAGTGAGCAGATGGACAACATTACAGAATTCAAATGTCTGCTGTAGTGCCACAGCTCTGCTTTAAATGTCCTCAGAAACCCCAGAATCACATCCATAAAATCTTAAAGACTTTCACATTAATCTCAGTGAATCCCTTTCTTTTACAAATATGATAGGATTCCTTGAGGGATGTTAGTGACTGAGCAGAGCCTAGAATTCAGGTCTCAGCTCTCTCATTCCACTGCTTCCAAGAACTTTTTCCTCTTATTAATGGAAATCCTTCCCCAATCTCTCAAAGTATTCTTTGCCAGGGACTGGGAGAGTTGTGTCCCATTTGCCTGTGGAATCCACCCATTCTTTGGGTTCTGTCCAGGTTAACAGGTTTAAAGATGCTGAGATCCTGGTTGAGCCATATCATGGTCAGTCCTAGGACATGGACCAAAAAAACCTGGAGAGATGGTGTGCTTCCACATCTTCTCTTTTATGTGAGGAAACCATATTCCAGATGGAGAGGCCAACTGGCTCATGGTACGCAGTATTTAGATGGACTTCTGAGTATCTGAATTTAAGTCTCTACTGCCAGGAAGGATCATCAGTTTTGGAAAGTAACTTGGTCTCTGTGAGTGTGAGATAATAAACAGATCCAAGATGAAGGGGTTGGAATCAGAGAAGAAAGTCTCTTGATAGCTATCTCCCTCCCACAGCTGCTGTCAAGCAGAGACACTCTTCTAGGCTGGAAGGTCAGTCATGGAGGAGGAGAAACAATTGGAAATTCCCACTCTGAGGCAGCTTTGGAAGTTCCCGGATCCCATGAAAAATAATGAGTTTGGCTGGAGCCTGCATTCCAGATGCTGGGCCTAGAGCCAGGGCCATCTCATGTCGGGCTGTGCTGGGAGTGTTCCAGCACAAGGTCTGGATCAGGCCCCTGCTTAGGAGTGTACAAGGGAAAGGCCCAGAGTAGAACACTGTGGGGAGGCAGGGTCAAGGTTTTGCAGCTCCCTGGAATACACAGACCCCCGAGCCCCTGCTCATCAGCTCAGAGATGAAGAATGGAAAAATTCTTCTTGGTGAATAATCCTCCTTTCCTTCCTTCCAGTGGGGCTGGCCCCCCACAGGCATCCTCCGCGTGGACCTTTGTCATCACCCCAGACTCCCACTCAGTGTCAAGGGAAATGGAAAGAGGAACTAAGACTGAGCTTTCTAGAAATATCAAAAACCAATACCTCACACCCTGCCTTTGTTTGCTTTTAAGGTCACTGCAAAGTCTCCCCATCTAGCATGCCACCCCCTTTCCCCACCCTGCCACTCAGGCCTTTGAGTGAGACAAGCAGTAGGCTCTGCACCAGCCAGGTTTTTTCTAGACACCTCCCTCAGGCCTCCTTCCAGGTTAGCTCTTAGTTCGAGGGAGACCAGAACCTATTTTCCAGGGACCCCAACTCTGTGAACTCTTTCCTTTCAAGGACTAGAAATCCATTCTTTATTCTTGGACAGAATGTCAGATAAGCACAGGATCTTAGAGATCATCTTCCTGTTTCATTGGTGGGGAAACTGAGACCAAGAAGGAGGCAGTGACAGGCCTGAGGCGACACAAAACACTAATGGCAGAGTTTGTGTCCATTTCTGGGCTCTCCATGCAGCATCCTTGCCCGCATCTTGCACTGTCTGTTTAGCAGAGCACTCATATGGTTAGCATCTCCTCTGTGTAGAGCTCCAGAAAGGGGACTAGGGTAAGGGGAAGGAGAAATGAACTAGAGATGAAGCTTACTTTCCAGAAGTATCCATGGGAAGAGGGGCTGGGTTGATAAAAAAAACCTGAGCTTGTTCACCCCAAGCTTCCAGCATGAAAGCATTTTCTGTGTTCTGGGATGGATCTGCCCTAGGTCTATTTGCATGAAGGAGCCAAGGATATTACCAGGAGGGATGCATGGTAGAGGTAGGGGGTGGGGTGGTGGTGTAGATAACTTTTGCAAGAGAAAGAAAGATTCACCTGCAAAGGCCTGGGTTGGTTGGAGGGAGGGAGTAGTGTCCCAGCTTGTCACTCAGACTGCCTTCTAGGCCAGCCCTTATGGACCAGCCCTTGACCTTACAGTGAGGGACTATCATGGGTGAGGAGGTGAGCATTAGTAAACCCTTAGGATAATTGTAGTGTAAAACACTCCAGATCCTTTGATAGACTGTAAGCAAGGATAGCAGAGCAGGGAAGAAATCACTCTCATCACTTGAGATCACCTTGCCCAAGGTGGCCTGAGCAGTGTCTGCGGGACTGGTGAACACACTGGAGGTACCCTTTTGTGAAGGTGCTGAACTGGGGGGGTGGTTCTTAGGGAAACAGAGGTCATGAAAAGCAGGTGGGGAGAAACAGAGAAACATTTTACCACTTTACTGCTTTTAAGGGAAACATCCTTGCTTTTAAGGAAAATTCAAAAGACAAACAACAATTGCACTCACTGGATAGATGTGGAGTTATGAGTCCCAGCTAAGGGCTCAGGGAAGGCTGCGTGGTGATGCCTTTAACATGGGCACGAGAGTTGGCAGGTTCTTGAAACTTGGGTGAGTGTTCGATAGAGAAGGGGCACATTTTGTAGCAAACTTACAGACGCTGCAAATGTAAAGTCCTTGCACATCTCCATGGGATTTGGTTAAATCGTAGATTCTGATCTCTGGTCTCAGGTGGGCCTGAGATCCTGCATTTCCAACCAGCTCCCAGGTGATGTTGCTGATACTGGTCCATGATCTCACTAGAACAACCTTAAAAGGGCAGAGCATGGGAAAGGCTAGGCAGGTGGGGGGGGTGGGGAGCAGTGAGCAGTTCATTTTGTCCAGACCGGGGTTCTTATCCATGGCTCCAGGCTAGTCTTCAAGGCCATCTGGAACTGTCTTCCATATTTATGTGACTGTGTATTTTTCTAGAGAGAGAGACCATCACTTCCATCAGGTTAGCAAAGGCATCCATGACCTCCAAATAGTTAAGTACCAATGAACCTATCAAAAACGGAAAGTTCTGGTCTTCACCCCAAACCCACTGAATCACAATCTGTAGTTTTATTATGTAAAGCTATATTTTTTTCTAAGCTGCCCTCCCCAGACCCTCAGGTGGTAGCCAGCCTGTGTTTGGGTACCCCTGGGCTAAACCGTAGGGTACATGAATCAGAGGCTGTGCTGGCTGGGCTGGGTAACAGAAAAAAGGCACAGACAGAAGAAAAAAAGGAAACAAACCAGAGGAGAAGGAGTGAGAGGAGGGGGAGGAAGAATCAGCCACCTGGACTCCTGGAAACAGCTCCAGGCAGTGTCTGAACACCAGGTCCAGAGGTCTGGCTCTACTTCTGTCTGTCTGTGTGGCCTTGCACAAGTCACTTGACCTCTCTGGGTCTCTTCTGTAAAGTCTGATTAGTAAGACAGCTGTTTCTACTTTTGTCATGAGACTTGTATGAAATAATAAACCAAGGGTGCTTTGTAAGCACCGTGTAAAGAGCTGTGTCACTCTAAGGACCTGAGGAAGCTCCAGGCTGCCTTGGGGTACCCATGCCAATCCCAGGCAGCAGATACTCATGCCTCAGCTTTCATTTCTTGCTGTGGGCATCTGTAGAATAATGCAGTGAGGTTTAGACTTCCTAAGCTCTTCCTGGTACCCATTCTCTTGTCTGCCTATGGACAGAGGGAGAGCCTCTGGGGGCTGACCAAAAACTGTGTTAGGCAGAAACAGCCCCAGAATCAAGTTAAGGCCTCGGCTCCTCACACAGCCAGCTCCCACTGGAAGCTCACTTTGTGACAGGGCCCTGTCTGCCTTCAAACCTCGAGTGACTCTCAGCCCCTCTCTCTGCTTCTAGAGCTTTCCGTGCTCCATCCCACCTCAAGGCTCTTGCCTATGTTGGATCCCAGGACCCAGTATTGTGTCTTTCCTGCAGTGGGGTTCTCAATAAATAGTGTTTGAACCTATGAACAGTCTAAGAATCTCAAATCATCGCCCCAGATATCTGAATTGCAGGGTGGTTTACTACCAGACAGGGAGATGAGTACCGAGGCAAGACTGTGGGTTTCCCAAGATCCCCACTGCTTCTATTTGGGGAAAAGGTGCTGGCAGGGCTGGGGAGCCTAGCCAGAGAGTGATTTTCAGCAGCCACATGGACCCTTTTTTGGGGATGAGCCGTTTCTCTTTCTTGGTTGCAAAACGTTCCATCCTGAAAAAGGAAAACTTCCCCGGGCACAAAAAGCTCCTTCTTAGTTAACAATGGTTTCAGCTGGCACAGTAGTGTAGCCCCAGGCTGCAAAGCGCTGGCTCCATTCATAAGCTTCTTCTGCATTTACTGTAGATCAGAGCCTGAGAGAGTCTGAATGAGCACCCAGACAGTATTTGCCTAGAACAGGGGAAGAAGTTGGGGAAGGGGTGGTTTCGCAAAGCACATGCATCTCCTCTGTCTTAGATGCAAGGATTTGGAACAAAGTGTTGCCAAATAACTCAAATTTGCAACCTATATATTGCTCAGAAATACAGCCAGGGTAATGAGAGAAACTTTACAAGCACATTGTTCTCCTCGGAGTTGTTGATGATGGAGTGAGAATGGCAAGCAAGCAGAAGCCAGACAGTCATGGGCAGGGACTTTTGTTTATGTGTTTGCTCCTGCGTTCCCAGCATTAGAACCTGGCATTGGGGGCATCAACACATACTTGATGAATCAATGAATTAGGGGACAGTCAGAGCGGCAGGTGCCATAGAGATCCCTCCCTGAAAATCCCTCCCCAACTTAATTTAAAGTGGGGAAAAGAGGGGCGCCTGGGTGGCTCGGTTGGCTGAGTGTCCGACTCTTGGTTTTGGCTCAGGCCGTGATCTCACAGTTTCATGGGTTCGAGCCTCATGTCAGGCTCTGAGCGGTCAGCGTGGAGCCTGCTTGGGGTTCTCTCTCTCTCCCTCTCTCTGCCCCTCTTCCACTCACAATGTCTCTGTCTCTCTCAAAATAAATAAATAAACTTAAAAAAAAATAAAATGGGGAAAAGAGAGTTGCCCAGGATTTTACTGCACTCTCCAAATCAGAGCAGACAAGCTGTGTGTATACATGTGTGTGCTGTGGGAAGTGACTGGTGACCCAGAGCTTAACTTTTTCCAGTGAGACTGCCAGCTACTATTTCCCCTAAGGGAAACCCTCCTTTGATTAGAGAACTCTTACTGAGGCAGTAGAAGTAGGCACTCATTGCATTGTAGGCTCTCATTCCTCATTGTCCTGGAGGAAAGGATCAAAGGACTTTTGGTGGCCAAAGGGAAAGACTGTAACACCCCTTGCTCTGCAGAACTGGACATGGGGGAGAAAATGGGTACATTTGCTTAAGGATCAAGGACATCCTAAGGGGAGAAAATTGAGCCCTCTTCTTTTGAGTTCAAAGTTCTTAGACACTCTCCATCATACTGTAAGAGCCATGGCCAAACCTGCCAGTGTGAAATGAAGACACTGTGACTTTGGGAGCTCTAGGGTAGCACTGTGGCCAAGACTGGAGCGCGCGCATTTAGAGCAAGGAAGAGAGACAGACTTTGGGTTGTGTGGGGCCAGCAGTCCAGTCACTCTGTGGGGCAGTGTCTGAAGCATTGGCAGCCAAGAGCCCTGGCCAGTGTGCTTGAAATTTAGCAGTAGGACTTGGCAGCTCAACTGGACAGGTCCCCAAGGTTCTTAGGAGATGTGACAAAGTTAGAAGGGATCCCTTAAGCACAGACAGAGGTTTTCTCCTAATCTGGACAACTTGGGGGTTCTGGAGATAAAGGAGCTGAGAACCATTTGTGCCCAAAGATGACAGAAAGGACTATATTGGACACACACACACACACACACACACACACACACACACACTTCACTTCTTTGCTGTGAACAGTTCACTTTCCAGCACATCATGTACTCCCAATGTAGTTAGGATGTACTTCTATCCCCAAGCTATGACAAGCTTCACCATGACACAATTCTGATTTCATGACAAGGAGAACCATTAGTTTTAAGTATTTACTGAATGTCTTCTAGAACTTCTGTGTGGTTACCAAGGAAATATTTCAAAATTGTGGGCCATGAGGCATCCATGATTATAATGCTTTGCATGTGCTTTATGACTCATTAAAGCATGTGAATCTAGCAAGGGCATAATGTAGGTGAGACCGGTATCATCACCCCCATGTTACAGATGCAGACATGGAGGCATAGAGGCTGACTTGCTCAGGGATGGGGGAGCTGGAAAGCAGCAGGGCTAGGACTGAAATCTAGGTGTTCCCACTCCAAGGCCAGCCTTCTGCATGTTCTCTCAGTCCTTTCCTTCTCCTGTTCTTTCTCCTTTCCCTTCTCCCTAGAGCTCTCCTCTGTCCACCATGTCCATGGAAGGCTTAGGAAAGAGGTGCTGAGCCAAGGGGAGGAAAAGATCAGGGGATGTATAGGAACTAATAGGGAAGTCCTTTAATGTCCCCTGGGTCCCTCTTCAAGTGAGCTCATCACCACATCATTTCAGCCTCTGCCCTGTGGCCACTCTCTGGATTTTGTCATCTCCCTGAACTTCTGCATTGCATGGACTTCAACTTAGTAATCTATTTCTTTGACCATAGGTTTCCACTTCCTTCCCCTTTCAGCAACTCCACACACACTGTGTCAGCTCCTCCAGGGCCCTCTGCCCCTACCTGGTTTCCTTGCCTCCCTGTCTTTCCATGTTTCTGTCTCCCCCATGCTGATGCCCAAATGCAGGCCATCTGACCACCCCCCTAACTCCTGACCACTTCTTGCTGTCAGACTTGTTGGAGTCTCAGTGTCCCAGATGAGCACACCAGTGATGCTGTCACACATGCCTCATCTTCTTCATCCTGCGTACCCCAAAACTCAGGCTCCAGGCTCAGGCTCCAGTGCTCTCAGGAGACAACATACCCCTCGAGGAAGTGGAGGCTGTGTGACTAGAATTCCCTCATGTTCACCCCTGTGCCCACACCAAAGTGTAAATACATTTTCATGCTATCACATCTCTTCTCTCCTACTGAAGAAGATGTTTGTTTAAAAAAAAAAACATTTCCAGGGCCCCTGGGTGGATCAGTTGGTTGGGCATCCAACTCTTGACTTAAGCTCAGGTCATAATCTTACAGTTCGTGAGTTCAAGCTCAGCATGGGATCATGTGCACTTGGGATTCTCTGTACTTGGGAATTCCTGCCCTTGGGATTCTCTGTCTCCTTCTCTCTCTCTCTCTCTCTCTGCCCCTCCCCACTTTAAAAAATAAACATTTGGGGCACCTGAGGGGCTCAGTGGATTAAGCATCTGACTCCTAATTTCAGCTCAGATCATGATCCCAGGGTCATGGGATTGAGCCCCTGACCAGGCTCCACGCTGACAGTTCAAAGCTTGCTTGGGATTCTCTCTTCCTCTCTCTGCCCCTCTGCTGCTTGCACTACCTCTTTCTTTTTCTCTCAAAACAAACTTAATAAATAAATAAACATTAAAAAAAAAACCTATTTCCCTTAACTCATCCTCCCTCAGACAACATCCTTCTCTCTTTCTTTCCTTCTTTTCCTGGGAAAAACTTGAATAACTGATTTCTACTTTGTTCTCTATATTCTCACCTACAATTAATTCCTTAATCTGTTTTCATTTACTTCCCACATCCACCACTCAGCTGAAATTCTAATGGTTGGTCTTGGCAGTGACCTTCTTATCACTTCATGCAGAGAATTCCTCACAATCTGATCTAATGTGAGATCACTGCCATGTTAATGCTGTCTGCAGCCCACCCTTTAAGGAAATCCTGCCCACCTTTGTATCTGAGGCTCTGTTCTCTCCTGTATTGCTCTCTGCTGCTTCCTTGTATACTGTGTTCACTGGTTTCTCTTCTCTGTGCATGTCTGAATACTTCTCTTCTCTAAGGATTCATATTTTCACGCCTACTCTTCATGACAGTTGGCAAACTGGTGGCCCACAACTTGGTTCTGTTTGCAGAGTGATTAAAGAGAAGAAAAATTAATTGCTAGCATGTAAAATTGGCCAGTTTCTCACTTAAAATTGTGGACATCTGGTTTGTCTTGGTAGAATCAGATCTGACAACATGGAACCCACATTCCCACATGGCAACCACTCATGAAAGCAGAGGGGTGGCTGTCCCTTTGGATGAAGCATAGGTTCCCGGGTTCACCAGAGATGCCTCCCTCCCCTACAGTTGCTCTGTTACCTATTGCTGGGCTCCCTCCACTCACTTATCTTCTATACCTGGCCCCTCTGGTAGCTGAATTTGTTACCCTGGGTCCAGACTCTTTTTCCTCTGGACTCATTGTCCATACTTGAGGTGACCTCTAGACTTGTGTTTCTATCAGCCCACTGGGCATTTACACCTGGATGTCACTCACTTCCAACAAAGACATCATTCCTTGTGTGTATCTCCCCTTTCCTTCCCTCTCTTCCTTCCTTTTCTTCTTTCAACCAAGAAGCAATAAATCCCTGTGGCCAGTGCGACATCTCTATCCAAGAGGAACTTGGGAAATCAGTTTGGTTGAAAGATGTGGTAGAGGACTGGTGTTGGGATTGTGTTTGCATATGAGATGCATTATTTTCCCTTAGTTTATTCATTCTTTTGGGGTGGCTTTGGGAAGAAATTCTATGGAGAACATTTTTTTAGGTTTTTACTTAAATTCCAGTTAGTTACCATACACTGTGATATTAGTTTCTAGTGTACAGTATAGTGATTCAACACTTCCATACATACCTGTTGTGCTCATCACAACAGGTGCACTTCTTAATCCCCTCCACTTATTTCACCCATCCCCCCACCCACTTCTGTTCTCTAACCATTGTTTTGTTCTCTATAGTTAAGAGTGTTTCTTGGTTTGCCTCTCTCTCTCTCTCTCTCTCTCTCTCTCTCTCTCTCTCTCTCTCTCATCTTTGGAGAATTTTTGAGGAGGGGTTTTAAAGCTTCCCACATCATCCCTTGATGCTGTCACTGTGTGCGCCTACTCTGCCAGTTACCATGCTGAATGAGAGGAAGGCAGATACATCCTGGTCCCCCAGTCCCTGGTCTCATCCTACTCCCAGATATGCTTCCCCCACCAAGAATTCATCTGCCTGCTTATGCAGATGGCCAAGCTTGAAAGCAGAGCTCCATTTTTAGACTTTCCTCCTCACCTCCTGTCACATCCAGTTGTCCTCTAAGACATGTCCATCATTATTTTTGAGGTATCTCTTGCAATCATTTCCCCTTCCTTCACCCAAATGACTCACCTTTGATTAAGTTCTATTAAAACAGTTTAATGTGATCTCCTGCCAAATAGAAGCTCTACCATTCGGTTCATTCTTTGTACTGATGGCAAATTTATCTATCCCAAACCACTAATATGGTCTGCCAAAAGTATTTTGGCAGCTCTATGTATCTACTTGACAGAGTCCACCTCCTTCATATGGCCATCAAGAGGACTGACCTGGCCACAGCACATTTTCCAGGCCACACCTCATGAATCACTTCTTTTGGTTGCTCTAGGCTGTAGTTAACACCTGATGGCTCTTCCAAATGTTTCTCCCCAAACACAACCTTGACATGCATTGTTTCCTCTGCCTGGAACGGTTCCTGGGCCTTCTCCAGGAAGTCTTTCTAGACTCCTTTTGACATGCAACTGCCTCCCTTAAAGCTTTACACTTTTCTTTCTATAACCCTTGATGTGCCCTGTATTTTAAAGGTTCTTTATTGTGTCTGTCTTTTGCACCACACTGTAAGTGAGTTCTTTGACTGTATCCCAGCACATAGGAGAAGGCCTGGCATTCAGTTATTCATTTACCATTCATTTGTTCATTTACTTAACAAGCAGTAATTAAATATCCAGCCCATGCTGGATGTGAGCTCTGTACTGGGCATGTGTTTCCTGAATGAATGAATTGAGAACCTGGGAGTGGTTAGACCTTGGCCAATAAAGGAGTTAAAATCTGAAAAAGTCTGGATCCTGTGTTTTGAGTGTATTTTGACTGGGTCTAAGCTATACTGGGCATACCCCCAGTAGATTCATCCCTCCCAACTGACTCAGTGTAATACCTTGGCTGAGTGGTTAGTTCTCATCTGTAGAAGGGAAGTGATAATACTCTGAAGTCTCTTTATAATGCTGAGGTCCCTTTGTTCCATCACTCTTCACTTCCAGAGCAGCTGAAGAGGAAGGAAATATCTCAGTTCTGGAAATTCCCCATCAGTTGGGCCCTTAGGCTTTGTGACCACAGGCCAGAATTAGCATCACTTCACTTCAAACCCATAACAACCTTGCAGGATGAGCAGGTCAGGGACGATTATGCCATAATAGAGATGGTCAAATGATCTTCCCAAGGTCAAGTGCAAGAAGGTACCAGAGCAAGGATTGGAAGCAAGTCCTCTGCATCAACATCTGACCCTGCTTGGACTCTCCAATACTTCTTTGCCAGGTGTCTTGGTGAAAAAGTGGGTCTGGACACCCAGATTTGAAACCCAGTGTGGTCTACATTATAGGTTCTGCTCTCACATCTCGGCCAAAACCGCATCCTCATTCTTGTTTCTCGGATGTGTTTTGCAATGTAATTCTTCTCATCTTCACTGCTCTGGGTCAGACATCAGGATTCTGGTTCCCTTTCTAATCATCAGCTTCTGCTGCTCATTTGTTTTTCTTACACTGGCTTTTTCTAGTTCTCCATTTCTCTCTCTCTCTCTCTCTCTCTCTCTCTCTCTCTCTCTCATTTCATTTTTGTCTCGTTGGGACTTATCATCCACACTGGTGTTTTGTTGTTACATCAGACAACTTGTTTTGAAGGATGATACTGGTTTTTCCAGGACTGGTAGTACTTGTTAACCTTTCTAAGAAAAAGAGAGTCATAAAAAACCCTCTCTCTTCTATTATTTGCATCTGGCAAAACAAACAGGAATTCCACCTTGCTGGGGCCTGCTGGCTTCTTAGCAAGGCCCGAGGGGAAATCAAGAGACAAGTCTGACTCTAGACCCTCACCCTTCTCTCCAAGCCAACCAGAGCTCAAGGTTGCTAACCCCCTGTATGCATGAGATATCAACCTCCCTCTAGTGGGTGCAGCTACAGGTAAGAAAGCTGTTTGATATGAACATCGCAGCTCTAGGTTGGGAATAGGGAGGCACAGATGGGAACCTGGCACCCAAGCCACGTTTTGCAGATCAAGGATCCTAAAACCTGAAGAAAGTAGTGACCTACTCAAAGTCACACAGCAAATTAGCAACCAGAGATGGGCTGCATCTTCAGTCTCTGATTCCTTTCCTGGAGAAGAAGTCTTTCTTCTACCACAAGGTTCTTGGAGTATCAGGGGCCTCTGGTAAGTGAGTCACAAATAGATTCTGGATAAATCCCTCAGAATCCACTTCATACCTTTAAACTTGAAGGAGTTGCCTGGAGGGAGTCATATCTCTGGGTCACATGCTGTCCACAGAGCTCTTCTTCTTTTTTTTTTAAGTTTATTTATTTATTTGAGAGAGACAGAGACAGTGTGAGTAGGGAAGGGGCAAATACAGAAAGGGAGAGAGAAAGAAATCCCAAGCAAGCTCCATGGTGTCAATGCAGAGCTCCATGCAGGGCTCGAACTCACGAAACCCTGAGATCATGACCTGAACCAAAACCAAGACTCAGACACTTAACCAACAGAGCCACCCAAGTGCCCCTCCACAGAGCTCTTTACAGACATGGTTTCAGCCGTATGAAGCATTGGTGAGGGACACTGAGGCACAAACAGTTTAACCATTGGTCATTCACAAGCCTGTCCCAAAGTTGCAGAGTCACCTGACCATGCCCGCAGAGTGTAGAATGCTCTAAGGCCAGCAGATGACCTGTCCCCAAAGAAAAGCCATCCTTAGTTACCTCTCCCATTGTTATAGCAGATATGCCACAACTTGCAGCTGGTTAAAATCATGCGTATTGTCTCTTGTTTCTGGTCTCCACACCAGCTTGAGGTAATAGACACTCTATTTTCCCATTTTTCAGTTGAGAAGTGAAGGTTCAGAGAAGCAAAACATGTTGGAAGGGGCCACATAGCTAGAAAACAACAGAAACCAAAGCTCCAAACCTGGAGAGAGTAAAGCTCCAAACCTGTTAGAGAAGTATAGTTTTTTTGCTATACTTCTCCGACATACACATTCATAATAATGAAGTTCCTCTGTAAGAAGCATCTTCAACAGCCTTGCCTTTTTTAGATCCTCACAACAGTCTGCTAAGTCACCCTCATTGAGGTTTAGCCATTAAATAGCTGAAGTGGATCACAAATTCAGGCCCTTGCCTGGACCCCAGGTCTAAAGGAGAAATCCCCAACTGTGCCCCGGAGAGCCCTCTAGGCCAGGACTTCCTGCCCAGAGTCCTCTCTCTGCTGACTCCAGCTAGACCTCTCTGGAAGAAGGAGGGGCTTTTTTTCTGAGTGGAGTTGAGTTTCCTGTCATCCTCACCTCCTCAGGGCCTCCACTTTCCCAAGAGGGAAGCTAAGACAGGAGATGATAGCCAGTGTTGATCAGACTGCAGTGGTCTTAGAGGAGGATTTCATTCACTCCTTCACTCATTCATTCAACCTGCATCCTTTAACAAAGCTCTACCAGAGACTGATTCTGTGAAAGGCATTGTTAGCTGCTTGGGGTTCTGGGGTTGGTAGAGTACAGCACATGGCTACAAGGAGTTGATTTTTAGTTCAGTAGACTGAATAGAAAATTAAAGATTGTCCTGGGCTCTTCTAGCTACTTTATCCTCACAGTCTGGACTCCTCCTCACCATCTTGACTGGCATTGTCTTCTTTGGGTTCTTAAGACACTTTTCCTGGGCATGACAAGGCTTCCAGCTGGGCTGTTAGGCCATGGTCTCAAACCTCTCACCCATCCTCCACCCGGGTGTTGAAAGATTGAAAATGCCAATCCAAATGTGTCTCTTCCCTGCTGAGAATCCCTTGATGGCTTCCCTGTGTCCTCAGGATACACTCCAAGCCCTTCAGCATGCCTATCCAGAACTGGTCATGGCTCAGTCCCTTCCTCTTTCTCTGGCTTCAACTCTCCCTTAAAACTTCAGGCACCTTGGTTTCAGAAAGGCCAAACTGGTTTACAGGGACTTCCCCCCAGACACACATGCCACCACCTTCCCCTCCTCCAAGAACACACTTCTGGGTGTTTGCATAAGCGGTTTCCTTTTTCTGGGGGATCTTATCCTTCTTTGCCAGCCAACTTCTACTCATCCTGTAAAACTCAGCTCAGAGGCCCTTTCCTTCTGGAAGCAAAGGAGGAAAAGATGTTCTTATTCTACATTTCTATAGCATTGATGTTTACCCCAAACAAGTGTTTATCTACTCTATTGGTCTTGCTTGTCCCCCCATTTATCTATAGGCTCCCGCTTCCCTGATACATAGATAATGCCTGTACCAAGAAGGTGTTTGATAATGTTCTATTGAATGAACAAAAGGGAAATTCCAAAGAGAGAAACTTATTTATCCTCTCTGCTTCAAAACTGCTTGCAAAACACAGCCAACTTGGTCCACCCTCGTGGGTGTCTGGAGCTCAGAAGGAAGGAATGTATCTGAGATTTTCTGGAGAACAAAAGGGTCACTTTCAAGCCTTACAGAGGCAGCAAAAAGAAGGAGCAGCTGTTAATCATTGTGACTGGGAAAGTCCACACGCTTTCTTTTGGCTTTTTGCTGAAACACAGATCCTTGGACAGATTTCAAGAGGAAAATACCAAGTAATTTGACCTTTCCCTCTTGCTAGCCAGGATTTTTCTCTTTCTGCTCCATGGTAAGGGTTTTAGTCCAGAGTCATTCTGCTCTTTCCACCCAAGGGAAAACTGAAAGCTGGAGTTTGTAGGTCTAGCCCTGCACACAGGTGCCTTGCTGGCCCCAGGAACTGGGATACATACACTTGCCAACTTTTAAGCTTCTTGGAATGCAGAGAGAGCCACGGGACAACTCAACTGGCTTCCTCACTGTTGCCTGCCATGGATTCATCTTCATGGTGGAAAAGCATAGTAGAAGGATCAACAGTTATCGGCAGGTCTACCATTTCCAAGAACATAGAATAGGTGGGATATTTCTGCTGAACACTTGACATCTCAACTCATGAAAATAATCAGAGCTTCCCATGGGATGGATCCTGGGTCTACAACAGGTCATGAAACAGTCCTGGTCCCTGCCTTGGTGAAGCTCACCTCTGATTCTTTCAACAGCTTTATGAGTTTAGAGATATTGCCCATCCTGCCCTTTTGCAAGTGAAAAAACTGGCCTGGGGAGGTAAAGTGATGTGATCAAGGTCATGCAATCAATTGAAATCAGAACTGAAATTAGAATCTAGGGCTTCTGACTATTCGTGTGACCTTTCTATGGCACAATCTTAATAAGTGATAACCCGTGACCTCACCATCTAGCCTTCTGACACTGTGCAGACCTCTCTGGGCACGTAATCCTGACTCAGACATGTCACACGTGCAGCAGAAGCAGCTGGCTTTCATAGCCTGGAGGCCCATGTACACTTCAGCCTGCCTCCAGCTAGCCCCAGTCTCACCTTACTGGTGAACCCAGATCTTAGCAGCCAACCCCTAATGCCAGAGGTTTGGCCTGCCCACCTCATCTCCCTCTCCTCAACTTCACCTCCCAGGGCCCAGACTTGGTACTGGATGGGACGACTGCTTCAGGAATATCTGGTCTTAGTCTATGGGGGTTTGGTGGGATTTTTTTGTTGTTGTTGTTGTTTGTGTTTTGTTTTGTTTTGTTTTTTGTTTTGTTTCATTGTTGTTTTTTTTAAACACCCCTACTTGCTAAATGAGTGAATGAATGAATGGGCAGGTGAAAAACGGTGGTGTTCATCCTAGGGGTCATGATACTCTTGTAGCAGATTCGTGTGCACATTATCAAACTCTGGGATCCAGACACCTCGTCCACCAGCATGTTAGGATGTGTTATTCAGCTAAAGCACGTCCACAGCTTTGACATTCTACCTTTGTGATTTTTCACAAAAGTCTTTGTAACCCCATTCTCTTACATACTTAGTGGTATTCTTTAAAAGGACTCATTTTTTTTTTACTTAAATAGATGCATTCTGAAAGGAAACATTTTATAACTACTATAAATTTGAAACCAGTATTGCTTGCTATAAATGCAATCAAAATAAACATTGTTTTTTCAATGTGAACTGGATGTAGGTGCCTGTCTGATGTTCTTAGCTCTGAGCTTACTCTCTCTTGTTGACAGACAGAGAGAAGGGGTAGGAGGTTGGTAAGTGCTGAGGCTTTCTTCTTGATTGGATCAGAAGGATCACTGTCTTTGAATGGTCTGGTCTAGGATAACAGTGGGTTAGGGCCTTATACATGTCTTGTTCCAGATTAGTTAATAGAATGACTCTTACCCATGAACACAGCATGGGACTCATGGAGCTGATGCTCTGATAATGAGGCTACTGAGGACATATACAACTGTTGGGCCAGATGAACTTGGCCTTAACCAAGGTGAATGGCCAGGCAGAGTGTGGGTACAAGTGGGCTGAGGCCAGGGTGTTTTTGGAGTGCCGAGGTAGGTGACTCACTTCTGTTCTGCCCAGTTGTGGCTCTGGGCAGACTCAGGGTGGGAGGTTTTGAGTAGGGGGAGTTAGCCGATGGCCCTTAGAAGGGACCATGGAGAAAGAAAAGGCTTGCTGAAGGCTCCCTGGATGGCTGGGCAGAGGTCCTCACTTGAACATTGGGGAAAGGCCCCAAAGCTGGAGGACTTCCTCTTATAAGAATAGGGCAGCCCCTATTTGTTGTGTATTTCACAAAAAAAAAAAGGGAAACTTCCCAGAAAACCACATGAGATGTGCTGACAGTGGGGCAGAGGAGGTGAAGGAGAGCTGCTGAATGTGGTGAATAGAAAAAAGGTGAGTGTCCAAGGTCAGGAGGGCACACGCTAATGGGACCCCACTCTCCAAGCACAGAGGCGGGGATGTGACAAGCTAATGACAAGCATTAGCTCCTTTAAACCTCATTGTTTAATCATTACTAGTCAACACAGGAAGAGATGGAGGCCCAGAGAGGTTAAACACTGATGAAAGAGAAAGGAGAAAGGTAGAGCCAGGAGACAAGCCAGATCTTCTGTCTCCGAAGTGGGAGTGTGGACCCAGCCTCATTCCCACATGGCCTGCCCTCCCTCTGGGAAGTAGCCGAACTGTGGGTAAGAAAAGGCTGCTGCCTCTAACACATGTGAGTTCACAGTCAACTCCCACTCCACAGACCTGCTCTGCACACGCTGTTGTGCCTTTCCACCTTAATTCTGTGAAGTCGATCCTCTTCCACTTTTAGGGGCCGTAAAAGTGGTGCTCATGTGCTGAGGTCCCTTTGGTCTCCCTCCTCTTCTAACAAGGGTCCAGACCACCAGGTACCTACAATGGCTTCATCCACTTCTCCCAGGGGGGAGAAGCCCCAAGGGACTGGGGGCCTGGAAGGTGGCTAGAAGGATGGACAGTGTGGCCGTGTGGCCTCAGCTCTGGTCACTGGGCAGCTCCACAAATTGGGCTGGAAAAAGGCCAGGGTGGTGACCTGCCTTCAGGCTCAAAGTACAGGCCTATTCATGAGAATGGTCTTGCCTTTTAAGGACAATAAACACAGCTGGCACTTTTCCAATTTCAGGGTCTAGGAGGAAATTCCAGGCTTTCTCTTGAAGGCTGAGAAAACGTAGGGACTCTGGCCCTTTGAAAGTGGAGAGAGCAGGGAAAGAAGGGGTGGGGAGCATACACAGAGTCTGGCTTGGATGCCTGGCCCTGGTTTCTTTGGGAATTAGCAAGGAGAGTTCAGCAGGGCAGGAACCATCAGGAAACCTGCTATGTCATTGTTGTGTTCCAGTCACTGGCTCTGTGGGGTGATGAGTGTGTGGATATGTCTGGCCTTGATATTGCCTCACTGTCTCCTTGGCTTGGACTTATCTTTCCCTGTGCAGAACCTAGCCAAGGATGTTTGTAAGAAATGACCTGAGAAATGACAAAGTCCTACTGCTCTGGTCCCATTATCTTCCCAGGGGGAAACCCCTTCCCATGTTTTCCATCCATCCAGTGGCAGTGACCCATATACAGTGGCCTGTGTGCCCGATGCAGGAGTTGGGAGCCTAGGGGCTCCCATTGTAGAGACAGAACATTGTCCTTTATTAAGATAGGGCCATAAGAATGTTAGCACCAGCTCCTTTATTTATAGGACAGGAAGCAGAGTCTCAGGAAGAATGTATGTGTATTTGTGTGTATTTGTGTGTGTTTGTGTGTGTGTGAGAGAGAGAGAGAGAGAGAGAGAGAGAGAGAGAGAACCAGTCATGCAGTTAGTAGGCAGTGGAGGTAGACCTCACAACCACATCTGCCAGGAGTTCCCCAGCAGTGGGTCTGGGTATACTGGGTGGCATATGGCTAAAATCCTGAGCAGGAGTTCTAAATTCCTCAGCTTTCTGAGTCTGATTGGGAAGCAGAGGGAGGGAATGGGGAGCTAAGAGACCTTGGAAGCAGGAGCAGAATCACAGCTCTTGGGGGGCCAAGCCAGTAGGCCTCAGGCCAGTCCAAAGGGGAGCCCCCTACAGCCAGGACAGCCCCTGTGTTGGGTAATGGAAAGGACTCTGGATCAGAGGAGGGACCAAGGCTCCCTTTGGGGATGGTGTCTAGGTAGCCTGTCAGTGCCATTCACCCATGGGGGTATTTCCAAGTCAGGGCTTTGCATCCTATCAGGTGAGGGAGAGCCAGAACTTGGTTCCCAGTGCTTGATGTGTGGCTATGAGGTGTCAAAATATGTAAAGAAAGAAAGAAACAAGCACAACTTATTTTTCTTTTTCCTCCTCCCAATACCTGCAAGAAATCCATTTTGTAGACCATGAAAGTGAAGCATTGGCCATTCTTACTGTTCAAGTCCACATGGCTAGTGAGGGGCCGTTCCAGGTCACAGTGTTGTTCCACGAGGCCCGAAGTATGTCTCTGGGTGTCTGTCTCCTTCCTGTGTGTATGTGTGTGGGGGAAAGGATAATACAACTTCACCAGTCCCTGTCACCAGGGGCAGGCTGTGAATAACGGCACACGGGAAGCGCTATGTGTTCCTAAGGGGTCCCCTCATGCCCATGTGCAGTGGCCAAAACAGAGATAGATGGCAATACTAGGGAAATATGAGTCAAGTATACGGAACACTGAAAAGGTCTGCTTGTACATCTCTTTTCCTAAACCTTTGTCCAGACTGTCAGCAACCAGGGCGGGACCCGGGACATGGGCACAGCCACTTTCGATGTTTCCTCGAGTACCTGGTGCAGGTCAGGGCTTCTGAACACTGAGCTGGGCTGAACCACAGAAGATCAGAGCCAAGTCTTCAAGAGGAGAGAGTCGACCAGAAAGGGTATTTAATTTGACTGTATTCAGTTAGATGCATTTGGATTCATTGTGCATCTCCTGAGTCCCTAGAAGATTTTGAGCACTGTGTTGGACACCAGGAGGGGATAAAAGGTTAGACAGAGAATAAAGAGAAGATAAAAAAGTGAGATGAGGAAGTTTGGGGATGAAAAAGAGAGAAGAAAGCCTGACTCAAGTTGATTGAACTGTATTATCTTAGATGAAGGGCATTTTATATAGGAGATTTCATTTAACCTTTGCAATGCCCATATTTAGCACATTCTGCTTTGGTCTCGTCTTTACACGAAGGAGCCTGATGGTCAATGAGGTTGAATGACATGCCCAAGGTGATCAGGCTAACAAGTAACATATTTGAAGTATGATCCCAAGACTCCTTGAATACAAAGTCTATTGTTCTGTCCCCTCCTCCACTCTTCCCCGCAAGACATTCTGCACACTGATCCCTTCCCCTGAGCATTCTATACAGCCCAACTGTCAATTCTAGTTTAGTGACACACACTACAAAGCCACGGAGACATCGGTAATAATACTTTCAATTTACTCAATATTGGAGATTGAGACATGAACAGTTAAAGGAAGTAGACTATATCCTTGGAAAAAGAATAGAGTGCTCTGTCTCATGTTTTGGTGGTTACCACCCAGCCTTGGAAATGTAATTTGAATTTGAATCCTGTATACTTTTTGGTCTTGATTTGGTAATGCAAGTTGTAAGGCAAAGCAGCCTTTAATCCAACGCATGCATCAATTTATTCATTTTTCCATGTTTGCAAGTCACTGGATGTGGTTTGGTTTGCTTAGTTCCAGATGCCTGAGACTACTCACAAGAATAAGGTCACAGGAGTAAATTTAACCTCAAACCAGATCATTGGGTCTGTAGAACACGACCTCTTTGTTCACTGGTGATTCATGCATTTAGTTAAAAGTTGGAGGTTTGGGCCTTCTAGATCAATGCAGTTTAGTTACTATATCTTCTCATTTCTTGGAGATACATCTTTTTGATTGAATTGGGTTTTATTTATTTTTTTAATTTTAAATGTTTATTTATTTTTGAGAGAGAGTGAGAGAGGGAGAGAGAGAGAGAGAAAGCAGGGGAGGGGCAGAGAGAGAGAGAGAGGGAGACACAGAATTCGAAGCAGGCTCCAGGCTTTGAGCTGTCAGCACAGAGCCTGACATGGGGCTTGAATTCACAAACTGCAAGATCATGACCTGAACCAAAGTTGGATGCTTAAACAACTGAGCCACCCAGGTACCCCTGAGTTGGGTTTTATAAACTGCATGTCAAAAATTGAGCAGTTGACATTCATTCCTTCCTTCATTAACTTATTTTTTTTGGCAAGTATTTTATTGAATGCTTATTATTCCATTGCCACTATAGTGAGGAGTGAGGAGAACTCCCGGCCTGCAAGGTATTTGGGGTCTGTGTACCCCAAAACAACCTGTTATAACCCAACATTATACCTACTGCAATGAGTTTGTATAGCACACAGCAACCAGATTTGCCAAAGGAGGAAAACTTCAGTCTGTATTTTCAGAGCCCGGATATGGCCTTTGTTATGTTAGAGGGGTTTACCTTAGGATCTAGTTTTTTTCTTTGGAGCCAGGAAGGCCGCACCCCAGCTAAAAACAGGTAAGCAGTTGGAACAAGTGTGCATGTCAATCAGGAAGAGGGATCAATCTTCTTGAGCTGAGACGAGACTTTGAATGGACTTCAGAAAGAAAAGAGGCTGTTTTTTGTTGTTGTTGTTGTTGTTGTTGTTGTTTGTTTGTTTGTTTGTTTTTAGTCTGGAGCACCAAGTGCAGCAGATTTCCTGCCCCAGTTTTGAAAGCAACCTTGGGGCTGTCTGGTCTGTACCAGCTGTTTGATGCTGTAAAGTCAGAGCTAGACAAGAACCAGCCCTTCTCCACCCCTTGTCCTCTCCCTTCCAGAGTCTGATAGAGTCTCAGATGGTTCTGCAGACAGGGCCATTCACCAGTAACTAAGAGAACAGTGAATGGTTAACAGAGGAAGAGCCCATTATAAATACTACGAAAGTGATGATGGGGATTAATTTCTTCTCAATGAACTGTTCTCCCCCTGGTTCCTGACTCAGCCAGTAACCACACCAGGCAAAGGGAAAGGGAAGGGGACCTTCTCCCTCACTGGGCTTTAGATATGAGTATAATGTACATATGTGTGTAGGTGTGTTGGCGTGGAGAAAGCTACCACAATATTGTGCCACTAGAGTCCTGAAAAAGACAGAGAAACAAGAATCACTAACCTCGGTTGTTCAATTATTCAGGGACCCATCTAGGGTTCTACCATCCCTTATAGCCTCAGAGTCCACAAGTATGGAAATGAAATGGGGGTGTGAAGAAGACACACATGCTATTGATTGCTGCAGCAAAGAGGTGGCCATGTCACTTCCATTCACATCCTATCATCAAGAACTAGTCTCATGGTTCCCTGCTGAAGCCCAGGAAATATAGTCTAACGCCCAGAAAGGAAAAGGAACTTGGCGAAAAATTAACCAGTCTCAGCCATTACCTGAGATGGGGACATACATATTATTACAAACATCCTTGGTAACTCTAACAAAGATGGCATGGTGCCCATTTTCTTGAGAGACACCTATCTACAGGCACCTGTGTGGGTAATAGCAAGTGGGTGCTAATCCACTTTCAGATCATGGAAACTGGCCTGTAGTGGCAGAAATGTAAATATGCAAAGCAAACATCCATAGTGATCCAGTGTTTTCAGGAGGGGGTCCTTGTCTGCAGCCATAGTGTCCCCAGCTACTCAAGCCTACAGTTCCACATCTCAGGGGCTGAGAGACTCCATAGATCTCTCTGGGACTTAGGTTCTTCATCTATAAAGTGGGGGTGTGAACACATTGCATCAAAAAGTCAGTTGAAGTGCTTATCACATGGACTGTCATGCAATAGGTATACAATGAATGTTACAAGTAGTTAGCAAAGGGTGGTCAAGAGGTACAAACTTCCAGTTAAAACATAATACGGTATGGAGATGTAATGTATCACATGGATACTATTGTTAACAATACAATATTGCCTATTTTGAAAGTTGCTGAGAGTAAATGTTGTAAGTTCTCATAACAAGAAAAAGAAATTGTAACTATGTGAAGTGATCCATGTTGAATAGACTTATGCGGCAATCATTTGGCAATACATACACATATCAAATCATCATGCTGTGCTCCTTAAACAAATACAAGATCATACATCACCTGTATCTCAGGAAAACTGGGGAAAAATTAGAGTGAAAATTGGAATTTTTAAAAACTTGTATTTACCACTGTGAGATTGATAGTTTCCCGATACTTCAAGACCTTGCTGATGACATTGATGTTGAGATTAGGAATATAATTTTTGACATAATGTAATAAAATATGTCAACATTTTGAATGTCTGCACAGCTCCATAAAGCAATACTTTCCAAGTGACCAGTGTTTAAACAAGTTTTTTTTTTTAATTTGGTGGATACTTTGATCACAAGTCAACATATCTATGAAAGAAGGTTTAGTCTACTTCAAATTACTGAGAAGATTTTACTTATTTTACTATAAAGTGGTAGAATGAAAAATAAACAAACAATGTTATAGACCCATATAAATAAATACCAAAAGATTGGTTTGGTCCCTAGAACTCCAATCAGATCCTCTTGGCTCTTTTGTCATATTGTTAAATTGGTTCAGTATAGTATGTGAGCAATTTTTGGAAGCCCAGTCTTACAATGATTGCATACTACTTTTCCAAAATACAAAAAAAAAGTTTCATGGATATACTGCTGACCATCTGTTCAAAAAGGAGAGGGGATTATTATAAGTGAATTTTTAATGTTAGTATTTCTTAAAAGGGACTGTGCTGATTGGGCAGTATCCAAAAAGTGTTTGAACTGCTTGTACTTTTTAAAAATTAAACATTGTTTGTGTGTTTTTTGGATTTCTTTTATTTTTTAATATTTTGTAGCTTTTAACACTCTGAGCTTTGGAACCATGCAGACCCAGGTTCAAATCCTCATCCTACAGCTTACCAGCCCTGGGGACTGAAAGAAAGTCTACTTAATTTTTCTGGACCTCCACTTTCTTATTTTTACAGTTGAAATGGCTAACAGTTCTTATATGCGGTGATTTTGAGGATTAAATGAAGTAAATTCTTGTAAAGCACTTAGCATTGTGCCTGACCCCTGGGAAATACTCAGCAAATGTTTGCTGTTGTTTTATATACTGCCATCAACTTTACTGACAGATAACCAAATAACCATCCATCCTTTTGCTATCTGAAGGAAGATCCTTAGATCATGAAGGCATAAATAGAAAAAAGGACTTCAGAATAACAAACAAAATACTGCATAAGCTCTGATGTAGGAAAGCTTATGTATCTATAAAAGGGACTAATCGGTCTCCAAAACCAAGACAGTAAATATTCAGAGTACACTATAATTAGAACTCATCTTTTATTCCACATGTAAAATACTTAGTAACTATTAATTCAATGATTAATTTACACTATGTAATCTACAGAAGAAAATTTCCATATTTCAAATGTATTTTTCAATATATATAAATCATTACCCCCAGTTCTATTTAGATATAATCGACAAATACAATTATAAGACATTTACAAAAAATTATTTAGCAGGGGTGCCTGGGTGGCTCAGTTGGTTAAGCGTTTGACTTCGGCTCAGGTCATGATCTCTCAGTTCATGAGTTTGAGACCCGCGTCAGGCTCTGTGCCAACAGCTCATAGTCGGGAACCTGCTTCAGATTCTGTATCTCCCTCTCTCTCTGCCCCTCCCCCACTCACACTCTGTCCTCTCAAAAGTACATAAACATTAAGAAAAAAATTTTTTAAAGTATTTAGCAGAAGGCTGGGCTTCTAAGTTTCCAGAAGAATGATGAAATCCATAGCCCAGGAATAAAGTAGACCCTTCTTATTCAAAGTGTGGTCTGCAGACCAGCAACCTTCTCACTACCTGGAGTTTACTAAAAATGGAGAACCTCAGGCCCCACGACTGATCTACTGACTCAGAACCTATGGTTTCATAAGATCTGCAGGAGATTCCACCACTGGACAAGATATGCATATAAAGAGAGAGAATCTCTGACCGCTTTAGCCTGAGTCCGTGCATTTGAGAGAGATACAGTAAGAATGGAGTGTGAGGGTGGTGGGGGAGGGTGGCACAGATGGCCTGGAAGAGAGCAGATGGTGACAATCATGCTGGGAAGTTGCGATTTGCATGAACTAACAGGCCTATGAGCTGTCCTTGACCTTCCAATTAAGAGCACCATTTTGGAGCTCTCTTTTCCCATATCATGCAGATGTTTGGTCCATATCTTGCAGAGACCTCTCTTTTATAGTTTCTTAGAAAAGATATCTCTTCTGTTTTTGAGGTTGAGGAATGATCAAGGACAGAAATGGGCCCCTAGAAAAGTTGGACATGGCCTGAGTGTTGGAGCTTTTGCAACCTAACTGGAGATGCCAGGGCTCTAGAGAAGATTGTGGCTCAAATAGTTATTATAGAAGAGGGCTTCAGATATGTTATGACGATAAAAGATTGAAAACAGATTGGACAAAATATTGAAATAATGGAGGGGAAACCCCACAGTGTATATTCTTTGAATTGTGTGTGGAGAATTCATAGCCCACTCACATGGAGCTAGAAGATAGTATAAGTCAGCAACTACAATAATAATGAATTTAGGATCTCTGTCTCTCTTAAGTTATCTAAATTCTGATAACTATGATAAAAACAAACAAACAAAATAACAACCTTTTATTTGTACAGAGCTTTACAATTTACACAACACTTTTTAGGCATTCGTTTTATTTACTTATTTATTTATTTACTTACTTATTTATTATTTTTTGCAAATATTTATTGCACATACATTGTGTATCAGAAACTGGGCCAGGAACCAGGATTATAATGGTGAACAAACCACACATAGGCACCTATCTATGGAATTTACACTGCGGTGGATTTACAATGTAATGGCTTTGCCTGAGTTTTACTGAACATTTACTATGTGCTAATCACTGGGCTAGGCACAGTAGCCCCCAAGGAATCCTCATGACAGTTATCTGAGGTTGGCATCTTTATTATCTCCTTTATCCAAATAGGGTGCATAGGAGTACCCATGGCTCAAAAGGTCAGGTGATTTTCCCAACGGGATTTAGATAGTAGTTGCTAGACCAAGGAGGAACCCAAGTTCTTGACTGTGAGATACTCATCCATTATGGGTTTGATCTTCACATATTCTGACAATGGCAGTAGAGCTGAACCTCCACAACTGAGTAAGGTTTTGGAGAGAGAGAGAAGAACATTCCAGGAAGTGGAGCTTGAGTAGGTTGGAGAAGATTGTAAAAATGACAGTACCCCATGGGGATGGGCAATCATTTCCTGAATTAAGAGCTGAGGCCTCTAAGTGACATTGTCCAGGATGCCTAAAGCACAGTATTTGCAAGGCACCAGGGCCAGAAAGATGGGGTTGGTCCAGATTGAGGAGAGACTTGAATGCCACTCCAAGAAGTTAGCCCTTTATCCTTTTGGCAACAGGGACCCATGAACGCATGGAGTGGTGAGGAGGCCAGAGTCCTAGTTAAGAAAGATCACTACCACAGGAAGGTGGAATATAAATTGAGCATGGTTTGGCAGAGATGCTGAGCAGAGCAAAAAGATGAAAAATTGGTTAGAAACCTGTTGTGATACCCATTCCCATCCTCCCTACCCTGTTAGTGAGCTATTCACTTCTTCCAGACTGTGATGTTTATGTGCATACCCAGGAAATTTGTCAAAATGCAGATTAAGATTGAACAGGTCTGGGATGGGGCATGAAATCATACATTTCCAACAAGGTCTCAGGTAACACAGATGCTGCTTCTTTGGGGACCACACTGTGTGTAACAAGATGTAGAAAATGATGATAACATACACAGAGACAGAGCCTCTACTATAATTCAGCAGCTTTGCTGAGTCCTTTGTACTATGTGTTCATTCAGTTGCTTAATAACCAAGAGGCAGTTAGGATCCTTATTCCTATTTTACTATAAAGGGACAGGATCTCAGAGCAATTGGGTAACTTGTTTAAAGCCACAAAAACGCTTTAGCACTGTCTCTCCATAACAGAACAAACAAAATGCAGACAGAGAGCCCATGAACTTCTTACTGAATTTAGAGTCTTTCTGCAGAAACCCCATCACCACATATTAACCACGAGAAAGATTCAACCATTACTCACATACATAAAAAGAAGGAAGAAGCAGTTTTCTCTTTTTATCTTGTGACCAAGAGGGGTGCCTTTAAGGAACAGGCACGCATGATGGCAGGTGAAGATGGGGAAGTATACAAGATCTGTGCAGTAAGCATTTTTAAAGACTATCATTTGCTACCGTGTCTTGCTGCAGTTGCTGAGGGGAATGGGGAGGAAGCAGCCATGGTGCACCACAGTGGGCAAAGAGCCATTTGTTTCTCTGTGTACATGCACCTGGTTGGGGACAAGACCTGGCAGGCAGCCCAGGAATGTCTCATTTCTACTGTGGGGGAATTCACAATGCAGAGAGCACTCCAGTTGTGTTAAATAATCTGCCATTGCAACATCACGCCTGGGGTTTCCCGCTTCCTCTGGCCAGATCTGGAATGCTAATCAAAGGTCACAGAAGAAGGTGATATTTAGAGTCCATTCTGAAAAAATCCCATGGGAACAGCAAGAGGCAGAGGTGGAAGAAGGCTCCAACTGTCTCCCTCTCACCTCCAGAAGAGGCTCGCTGCCATCATTTGTGCTGGCTTGGCCAAGAAGCAAGCCAAAGGAGTCTTGACCCACAGGGAAGTTCTTGAGAATTGACTTTCAGAGCCCATTTCCTGCGGTGGCAAGACAGGCTATTGTAAGTGAATCACCTATCACTTCATCAAGGCATCCAAGGCCCACCCTGGACCCAGTGAATTACAATTTAGGGGGTGAGGATCATCAGAGAAACCCATATTTGTGTCCCATCCCTGAACTATTAGCAGTGTGACTTTGTGTGAATCACTTGACCTCACTGACTCTCATTTATAAATGGGTTTATGATGTTCTCTGTAGAGGATTGTTAAGGTATTGGGTCTGCAAATGCCTGCTATGTGTCAGGAGCTCAGTCAATAACTGTAGACTTAATTTTAGCAGCTCCCAGGCCCCAGTCTTGTTTCTTGTTGAAATAGGCTCAGGTGCTCATCTACCTAGGACATTTGCAGCTGGTAGGTGGAAGAGCATGGGGAGGTGAGAGGAAATCAGATGATGTAGTAAGATTCATTTTCATTATATTTAATACTTTGCTTTAAGATGGATGTGATAATCAGGGCCTCAGACGCCTGGGACATGTGCTGACTCTAATAAGATGTATTTTAAAAGGATTGGAAAAGATATAGACTTTGTGCTCCACAAATTTAGATGCAAACATGAGGCTCTGGATAGTCCCATGGTGTGGCATAACTAAAAGAAAAGGTGCCCTTGGGCTGCATTACAAGAGGTACAAGCTTTGTAATGAGGCAATGAGAGATGTCCTTTCTCTCTCTGCTGGTCAGAGCAAGCTGGAGACCTTCCCACAGTGTGGGTGGTGGGGGGAGCAGATCTTATCTCTAGAGGACAGGAAATATGGTGGTGAAAGGAAGTCATATGTTTGGGAAGTTGTTCAGGGAGTTGGTTTTTTTTTTTTTTGTTTTGTTTTTTTGTTTTAGCATAAATAAAAAGAGGCAATGCAATTGCTGTATGCAAGATCTGAAAGTACCAATTGAGGAAGTGGGCTGAAAAAACAGAATTAGGAACAATGGATGGAAACTGCCCAGACACAGATTTCAGCTCCTTAACGGAAGAACCCCCAAACAGCTGCTATTCTTGAACTACTTTGCCAAGTGTGCTTAATGGCTTTATGTCATCAACCCTCCAACAGCCTTGCCAATGAGGCATGCTTGTATCCATTTCTCAGATGAGGAAATGGGTTCACAGGAAGTGACTTGGCGAAATCACACAGATCAGAAGAGGTGGAAAGAGCTAAACCTCTGGACTCTGAAGGCTTTGCTTGCTCCACTGTGCTAGGGCTGTCCATCTGACAAGCAAAGGAGCCTGATGAGGGAATGAGTTGCCTTGGGAGGTAGTAAGTTCTCTGTCCTTGAAGTTGACTGTATGTCAAGGACTCCATTGAAGGGATTCAATAAGAGTTGACCCTAGGAGTTGAGATCTTAGACCCTGGAATCATATGCCCCCCTTTTTAAAGTCATTTGCTGAAATTTTCTTTTGATATTTCATAGACCTACTATAGTCTAAGTGCTTGTCATGGGGCCAGGTACCTGTAGTGAGGACCCAATAAAAGACAGCTTTTAAAATGGGCTGGAGTCAGTTGTGATGGCCTTGAACTATCCCCCATCCCCAAGTCCTTAAAATGCATAGTCAGTTTTGGCTTATCATACATGGGGTGAGGTTTCCTTCCTCTGTTCTTGAGTTTCCTTGGAATTAGCTTTGACTCTAAGTCTCTATGACCAGGTGCTTGCCAACTCCCAAGAGCTGACCCTTCAATCTCAAACTTGGTGTAGAGGCTTCTATGCTGGGTTAAAGCCAGAATTACCAATGAGCAAGGAAGAGGAATACCCATGGAAGTTGAAGGTGTCTTGCTGTTTGGAGCAGAAAGAACATGACTTTGGGTTTGAATCTAGTGTCTTTCACTGCTTGAGGGAGAGGTTATGTAAGTCAATTAACTTCTTTGGGCCTCAGTTTGCAGATCATTGAATGTGATTATGAACACCTAACAAAGCTATGAAGAATCCAGAAGGATTGTCACTGTGCACAAGTTCGGAAAAGTCTTTA
This sequence comes from Cryptoprocta ferox, assembly GCA_028646485.1. Classification (NCBI taxonomy): domain Eukaryota; kingdom Metazoa; phylum Chordata; class Mammalia; order Carnivora; family Eupleridae; genus Cryptoprocta; species Cryptoprocta ferox. The sequence goes on along the minus strand of CM053565.1, from coordinate 20,239,038 downwards.
AAGACTCAAAGTTCTCACTTCTGATTAACCTTGAGACACTAAGCAAGCAGGAACTGAAGGCTAAGATAGAATTATAAACCCCAGCTTATGTTGAAGGTATGCCCCAACACACATTTGCCCTTTGCCCTTTGCCAAAGACTGGGAGTCTTATTGATTTCAGGCACCTAAGGAAATCTTTGTCCAATCACTCTTTAACAGCTATGCTAACTGAGATGATATTTCATTGATAACACCTAACAAAAAATACAGACTTTATAGAATTAGTTCAGAAAGAGCACTAGACAAACAAACAAACAAACAAGAAACAAAAACCCTGGGGAGAGGGGAGAATCTGATTTTCAGAGTTGCCACATTATATTATTTAAAATGTCTAGGTTACAACAAAAAATTGTGAGACATGAAAAGGAACAAGGATGCAGGGCTCAAACATATGGGAAAAAGTCCATATAAGCGTATCCTTGAGGAAACCCAGATGTTGGACTTCTAGACAAAGACCTTAATTTATGTATTTTAAATATGTTTAAAAACTAAATGAAATCATATCTAAAGAACTAAAGGGAAGTATGAGAATGGTGTCACTAAATAAAGAATATTAATATATAGGAATAATTAAAAACAACCAAATAGAAATCCTGAAGTTGAAAAGTATAACAGAAATAAAAAATTTATTAGAGGAGTTCAACATCAGACTTGAGTAAGCAGGGGAAAGAATCAGGAAACATGAAGATATGTCTATTGAAATTATCCAGTATGAGAAACAGCAGGAAAAAAAAAAAGAACAGAAATTTGAGACTTACAGGGACCAATACATGCGTAATGGGAGTCCCGGAGAGCTCAAAGAGGGAGAAAGAGGAAGAAGGAATATTTGCATAAATAATGCCCTAAAAAGTTCCCAAATTTGGTGAGAAGCATTAGTTTACACATCTGAAAAGCTGGATAAACTTCTAGTAGGATAAATGTAAATAAATCTACACCAAGACAAGTCATAATCAAATCATCAAAAACCAGACAATGAAATAATTTAAAAGCAGAGAGAAGTAAGTCATCACATAAAAGATACTCAATAAGATTAACAACTGATTCATCATCAAAAACTACATAAGTGAGGAGGAGAGGCATAATTTATTCAAAGAGCTGAAAGCAAAAACTATCAACTAAGAACTCTATAAACAATCCTTTAAAAATGAAGAAAAAAGTAAGGCATTCTCCCATAAATAAAAACAAAGAGATTTTGCTACTTAGCAAATCTGTTCTATAAGAAGTACTAAAGTGAGTCCTTCAGGCTGAAATAAAACACACTAGGTAAAAATTAGAATTCACATAGAGAAATAATATCAGTAAAAATAATATATAGGTTGATGTAAAAGACAATAGGAATGTGTTTTTTATTATATTTTTCTATTTTGTATTTTTGTTTGTATTTCTTTTATATTTATTTATATTTTTCTCCTGATTTAAGACACAGTTGTATAAAACAATAACACTAAATACATGTTCATAGACATACAATGTATAAAGATGTGATTTGTATGACAATAAATAACAAAAAAATTACACAGGGGTTAGGGAATAAAGTTCTATGGAAACATTTTTTGTATGCTACAGAAATTCAGTTTATATTAATACAAAGTAGATTGTTATAAATTAAGATGTTAGTTGTGATTCCCAAAAGATGCAGTAAGATAATAAATTTTAAAAAGAATAGTAAAAGAAAACAGGAGAATTTGAATAATGCATTAGAAAATATTTAATACAAAGGAAGTTATAGATGAATAGAGGAAGAAGAAAAACATAGACTAACAGAAAACAAATGACAAAATGGCAGGTTATTTATAAAATTAAAAATTTTTATTTCACTAATAATTACATTAAATGTAAAGGGATTAAACTCTCTAAAGCCTGAGTTTGGCAAGACTGCTTAGAAAAACATGATCTTCAAAGAAGATATAAAAAGAACATATGCAAATGTCCAATAAGCACATAAAAAGATCAACATCATTAGTCATTAGGGAAATGAATATCAAAACCACAATGATATACCACTTCATACACACAGGATGGCAGTAATAAAAAAAGTTGGGCAATTCCAAGTGTTGGTTAGAATATGGAAAAATTGGAACCCTCCTACACACTGGTGAGAATGTAAAATGGTGCAACCACTATGGAAAACAGTTTGGCAGTTTCTCCAAAAGTCAGGTAGAGAGTTACTATATTACCCTGCAATTCTACTCTGGGTTCCTACCAAAAAAAATTGAAATTGCCTGTCCATACAAAAACTTGTACATAAATATCCCTAGCTGAATAATTCACAATAGCCAAAAAGTAGAGACCAACCAAATGTTCATCAACTGCTAAACAGATAAACAAAATGTGTGTGTGGATACACATTGGGATATTATTCAGCCATAAAAAGGAATAAAGTAGCAACATATGCTACAACATGGATGAATCTTGAAAAACATTACACTAAGTGAAGGACACCTATTACAAATGCCATATATATTCCATGTGAAATGTCCAGAAGAGGTAAGTAAGTACAGATGGAAAGTAGATTGGTGGTGTCCAGGGGCTGGGGACAGGGACAGAGACTGCTAATGGATATGGGGTTATTTTTCGGAGTGATGAAAATATTCTGTAATTAAATAGTGGTGATGATTGCACAACTATGTAAATACACTAAAACCACTGAACGGTTTAAAAGAGTGAATATTATGGTATGAATTACTTTTCAATTAAAAAAAAGACATGAGATGAAATATGTAGATCTCTGAATATTACTTGGCACATAAGTGCTATTCAATAACACTTTCCTCTTCTGCCTTCCATCCTCCCTCCCTCCCCCTTTCCCTCCCTCCTTCCTTCCTTTCCTCCTTCCTTCTCCTCTTCCTCCCTCCCTCCCTCCTTCCTTGCTTCCTTCCTTCCCTCCTTTCCTCCTTCCCTCCTTTCCTCCTTCCTTCCCCTCCTCCTTCCTTCCTTCCTTCCTTCCCTCCTTTCCTCCTTCCCTCCTTCCCTCCTTCCTTCCCCTCCTCCTTCCTTCCTTCCTTCCCTCCTTCCTTTCCTCCTTCCTTTCCTCCTTCCTTCCTTCCTTCCACCCTCCCTTCCCTTCCCTTTCCTTTTCTTTCTTCTTTCCATTCTTTCTTTCCTTCCTGCCCCTTTTCTTTCTTTCCTTCTCTCTTTCTCCCTTTCTCTCTCTCTCTCTCTCTCTCTCTCTCATTCTTGTTCTTTCTTTCTTTTTTTCTCCTACTGTGTTCTGTAAGAGGTCAATCTGGACTGCTTGCCTCTGAGAGTCTCTGCCAGGTGACATAAACTTATTGGACTGAGAAGTCAAATTCATAATTTCAGTTTCCTGAAAGCCTGGTATCTCTTTGGCCTCAGACTCATATTCATGATTTACAGGCAAATCTCAGATCATCAGAGCTGGAAATCAGTCAGTGATCTTGTGGATATTGTCCAACCCTCAGCAAACATGTCTGAAGGTACTGCACCCAGAGGCGGGAGGTGCTGGGGCCAAACCCAGAACCGAACTCCCACCTGGCCCCTGAGCTTCTTCATTCAACCTCCCTTTCCTCTCCTGTCTTCCTGCCTCTTGTGCCAGAATCCCTCATGGCCTGTCCAGAGGTGGTGTAGGGGATGTTGACCAGGGGCCAAGCAAAACTGGAAGAGTCAGTGAGGTCTGTGTCTTTGAAAATGTGTGTGTAGTGACCCCCCTCAAAAAAAAGTGGCACTGAAAATAAATTCCCCTATCCCCGAGCTGAAGGCTGAGGAAGCTGAAGGCTTCTCTGCTGGGAAAACACTCTTGGGACCCCTGCTGAGCGCCCCAGCTCCCCAGGTCTCCTCCTGAAGGGAAAGGTTGGAAACAAAGACCTAATTTCTTGATGTAAGAAAGTGGAAAGGGAACTTGCTAGCCCAGAGATGACTTTTACTAGGGAGGCATTTTCAGTTTCCTTTGGTGGGTGTAAGGAGGGACCCACAGGAAGGAGCAAAGCAGAAGTGGAAGAAGGGGCTCAAGTTCAGAGGATGAAGCCTGTGATGCGGGGGCAGGTGGGGTCAAAGTTGTGACCCAAGAAAGCAGCCTGACATTTATCCTGCAGTTTCCTTCTCTCTGGCGTGGCACTTGTGACATCTGGTCAGAGCAAGGGGCATAGCCACCTTGAAGTGGTGAGGTGGAGAGTGCCTAAGGGGGGTGGTGGGAGGTGATGGAGGGAAAGCTCAGCGCAGCATTTCAGACTGGGAAGTGAAAATAGCCACATGGAGAAGGTTACATCTTGGGAATTCTAATCCTGGGAGGTGGAGATTCTGTCATGTGTGGGATGGGGTCTCAAGTATGGCAGCAAGTCAAGAAAAGGGGACCTTCAGGGGCTGGAGAACACATGCTGAGGGGTGCTGGACTCTCCTGAAATTCCAGAGGCCTTCTGGAACTCTGAAAGCTAGAGTACGGGATGGCATGCATGGCCGTTTCCCCCAAATTCCCACGAGCTACAAATGCAGCTTTGCCACTGGTCTCATTCCAGTCTCCTCCCATGTAGACCTGATACCACCATTCCTCTTGCCCATACACACACCCATCTCTTCCTCAGGGGTTCCAACATGCATAATGACATTGGCAAATTTCATGGGATGCTTTGTGCCAGCCATAAGCCATGGTGCTGCAGCCTCAGACAAGACTCTGCTTGCTTCTGCTGAAATCCCTTTGGAGCTTGGCCTGATCAAATGAAAAGCTAAGTCTGTCCCCATCTCCAACCAGGTCCAAAGAGCAGGAGGGAGAACTTCCCATGTGGTTTCAGGAGCACTTCCTCTCCACCCCACCCCACCCCACCCCTGGGTCTTCAGGTGTACCTGAACTTCAGGGCTGGCATGAGGGATATATCTCCATCCTTTCCAGGAACGGACGATGGAGATGCTTAGTATTGACCATGCTGGTGCCCTTCACTGAAAGCTTCTGTCTCCTGGGGGCCACCCTGACATCCATCAGCCTCAAAGAAGACTAGACACCACCAAGTACCAGTCACTAATACAACCTCTGCCTTCATAGGACGGGTGTGCTCCTTAGCTCTGTGCGCTTCTAAAATTCTAGGTATCTATCTCCAACTATTGGTCTGGAGACATTGAATGTCCGGAGCATGGGGGCATCCATGTGGTAGAAGTGCTAATACTTTCATCAGCCCTGTGCCCCCAGCCTTGCTAGATATCCCAGACAAGGTGCTCGATCTCTCTGACCTAGCCAGCCTGAATTCTGCTGCATCGGCAATATCACACAGCAGCTAGGAAAGTGCACTTTGGTGTTAGTCTCTGTGAGTTGACACCCAGACCCGTTGGATTTAGAAAGGGTAATTTTGGGAAGCTTCCTTAGCCACATGTGTCTTGTTATAGTCACCTATAAAACAGAGATGGTGGCACAGACCTTCCAGGGCTCTTGTGGGGGTTAGATATATGTGACATGACCAGGCCCCCCCCTTTTCCCTCCTCTTCAAGCTCTTCAATCTTCAATTCTGTTCTGCTCAGCTGGCCCATGTGAACCTTCTGGGAGCTGACTTATCTCGCCATGCCTTCCTACTCACCGAGAGTGTCTCTGAGCCATCATCACCATCATTTTATAAAAGACAGTGAAAGGCCCTTTTCTGGGCCCTCAGGACCCTCCAGGAGCTGTCCCTGACCGCCCATGCAGCCTCATTTCCAACCATTCCCTACAGGACCCTCCATCCAGTCCAGCCAGCCTCTCTATTTTCTTCAAAGCTCCTCACTATGTGCTGCCCTTCCTCCATCTCCATAAGCCTTACACACCCTCGAGGCTCAAGTGGAAGACACCCCACCTGTCCACACTCCTTCAAAGTCCTCCCTAAGTAGAAATTCTCTGCAACCCACGTGCTGATCACTCACCCTCATAATTCTCTTTGTGGTTTTGTTTTTTTCCTGTACTTGCAAATGATCTTACCCCCAACACAACAGCTCCTGGTGGGCGGGCACTGTTTCCATAGTTTATGTTTGGCACTCAGTAGGCACTCAGTAAAGGCTGGTTGCTGGAAAGATGGACAGTCATGGGTCTTAGAAGATTCCTAAGGGCTGGGAACATGGACAGAGATAATAGTGAGCCCCTGAATGACCCTGGGCCCTAGGGAATATGGTGGAGGCAGAAGTCATTCTTAACCACCCCTGGGCATTTGGGAGGAGCAGGGCTGATACTCCCTCTACAGCCAGTAGCCTCCTCCACGTCCCCACAAGGTTTGATAAAATGGCCATGTGGTGAACAGTACTGTAGTTAAGAGTCTGAGTTTCCATTGTTGGTCCCCATTTTTACTAATGGTGTAGCCTGTTCACGTATCTCTCTCAGTGCCCCAGTTTCACCACTTAGCTTTAAAATGGAAATAGAGAGTCTCTGTGTCACCTGGTCATGCAGATTAAATGAATTGCTGCATCCAGAGTGGTTGGAATGCTGTTACATTGATCATTGTGGCCTCCAGGTTTGGAGTGTTAGCTGGACGGAAAAGTCAGGCTCACACGCCATCTCTACAACTTCTAGCTCGGTGCTAAGGAATATAGTCTCCCTTTCTGGGCATCTGTTTGCTTGTCTTTAGAATAAACTCATGCCCATGATACAGGGTTGAAGATAGGAAGTACTGTCTATTAAGGGTGGGGAACAGTGTCTGGCGTAGGTGGGGCTCATGGGTGTAAGTCCATGAGACTTAAGTCTCATTTTTCTGCCTGTCAGAGGATCCGGGCAGAGATAGGGCAACTGGAGGAAAGAAATACTGAGATGCCCACGACACAAAAGATCCTGGAAACTCAACTCTGTGTCTTTAGAGGTTGATGTGGGCCTACTGCCATCTGCTGGATTAATTAGGAATGGCTTCCTTCGTGTTCTCTGATGCCACCTTGTGGTGGAAGAGGTTTGTAACAGAGAGCAGTTCTTGTCTGCTTGTTCAGACTTGGGACCCTGCTCCTCCCCTCAGTCCTCCAACCAATAGCCTCGGCCACCCTACCTTCTTTCAGTGTCTTTCTGTATGGAGTACTTATCGAGTGCCAGGTGTTGTATGAATTGCCATGAAAAGATAAAGGAGACAGAAGCAATCTGGCAGAGATAAGTGGTGTTCACCCTTTAATGGGTCGAAGAAATGCCTAGGAAACTTTTTTTTTTAAGTCAAATTTATTGGTGTGCAATCTATTCACAAACCATAAAATGGATGCATTTTAAAGGTACATCATGATTCTGACAAATGTATGTACCCAGGGAACCACCGCTCCAATCAAAATACAGAACATTAACATTACAACAGAAAGTTTCCTCCTGTCCCTTTGTAGTGTGAGTAAATTTGAAGATCCAACGGGCTTTCTTAAGCAGCATTCCACCTAGGGAGTGAGAGATGCTTCCAGGAGTTACACAAAATGAAAGGTTTTTGCAGGGAATTGAGAGGGGGCAAGACTTTATTAGTAAGAATAAAGAAAAGATTGTTACATTGTCTTGGGGAGAAAGGAAAGGCAGGGTTTTTGTTTAATGTGGATTATATAGTTTTTATGTAGATCTACACTTTATATAGACTATGTAGATATTTTGAAAATAAAATATATGTGTAGATTATGTAGATTTTTCTAGAGTTGACTTATTTATTTTGAGAGAGAGAGAGAGAGAGAGAGAGGGAGAGAGAGAACAGGGGAGGGGTAGAGAGAGAGAGGGGGAGAGAGAGAATCCCTAGCAGGCTCTGCACTGTCAGCATAAAGCCCAAGGCAGGGCTCAATCTCAAAAACTGTGAGATCATGACCTGAGCCCAGATCAACAGTGGGACCCTTAACCGCTTAGCCAACTGAGACACCCAGGTGCCCCTATGTAGATTTTAAATATAGATTTTTATGTAGATTACTTCACCAGTGCAGACAAGGAAATTTCAGATTGATTGTAAATGGTCACATTCCTGGGGTGGGTTGTAATTGTAACTGAGTCTTGGTTTGCTCTGTAGGGGGGCAAATGACTCTAGTTTGGACTTGTTCCTTCCACCCGGGGCAATCTGATCTGATTTCTCTGGCCAGAGTGCAGTTTTGTCTCTTCTGGAATTTTATGTAGGTGGAGTTGAGCATTATGTATTCTTTTGTGTCTGTCTTCTCTGACACAACAAAGTGTTTTTGAGATTCATCCCACCCTTTTATATGTATCAGTGATTTGTTTCTTTTTACTGCTACATGGTGTGCAAATGTAGAAACTTTGCCAGTTTATCTGCTCTCTTGTTGATAGACATGTGGCTGTTTCCAATTTCATACATGCTCTGGTGCATAAGATTGCAGGAAATTTGTGTACAAGTCTTTATGTGGACTAATGTTTTTGTTTATCTTGGGTAAATTTTTAGAAGCGAAATTGCTGGGTCATTGGGTAGATGCAAGTTTCACCTTGTAGGAAACTGACAAGCTATTTTCCAAAGCAGTTATTCAATTTTGCAGCTCCAGTGTGAGCCTTCCAGTCGCCTGCATATTCATCAGTGATTCGGATGGTTTTTTTTAAAACTTCTTTCTTTTCTTTTCTTTTTTTTTTTTTACGTTCAGACATTTCAATGTGTGACATATCACACTTTGGTTTGAATGTGCAATTCTCTTTTAAATTCTTTTTAATGTTTATTTAGTTTTGAGAGGTGGGGAGGGGCAGAGAGAGAGGGAGACAGGATCCAAAGTACCTCTGGGCTGACAGCACAGAGCCTGACAGGAGCTCAAACTGACAAACCATGAGGTCATGACCTGAGCTGAAGTCCAACACCCACTGAGCCACCGAGGTGCCCCTGAATGTGCAGTTCTTTAATGTTTAACGATGTTTTCAGGTGCTTATTGGCCATTTGTTTATGTTTTTAAGGAGTGACTCTTCAAGTTGAGTCCATTTTTATGATTGACTCAAAAGAGTTCCTTTTATATTTTGGATACAAGTCCTTTATCAGATGTATGTATTTTGTCCATTATGTGGCATTGTTTTTCAGTTTCTTAATGGTGTCTTCTAAAGAGCAGAAGTTTTCAGTTCCTTTGAAGTTCAGTTTAGCAGTTTCTCCTGTCGTTCTTTCTTTCTCTCTCTCTTTCCTTCTTTCTCTCTCTCTCTCTCTCTTTCTTTCCTTCCTTCCTTCTTTCTTTCTTTTCTTCCTTCCTTTCTTCTTTCTCCCTTCCTTCCTCCCTCCCTGGCTCCCTCCCTCCTTCTCTCCCTCTATCTTTCTTTCTGTCTGCCTGTCTTTCTCTCTTTCTCTATTTACTTCTTCCTTTCCTTTCTTTCTTTCTCTCTTTCCTTTCTTTTCACTCTTTTTCTTTCTTTTCTTTCTTTTCTTTCTTGCTTGGGGAAGGGGTTAGTGATTTTTGTGTCCTCTGCAGGAAATCTTTGCACTGTTAAAAAAAAAACCCCACAATCAATTAAGTAAATTTGAAGATCTAATTGTCTTTAGTAAACAATTTGTGAATTGGGCACCATCTAACAAGTAGCATGTAGAGGTGAACTCTACAAGGATTACAGAAAGGGAAAGGTTTTTAAAGGCAGGACAAGGAAGTCAGAAGCAGAAAAAGATTATTTTAGGTGAGGTCACTCTCCTTTGGGGGAACAAAGGGCTTTATTGGATGGATTACCTCATCTTTTGGGGAGACATGAAGAGTGCCAAGTAACAGACTATTGGCTGACTACAAAATTACATTTAAGACTACATTTCTGGGGGAAGTTGAAACTGTAATTAGATTAGATATTAAGCCTCAGATTGGTGATGTGGTCTAGAACAAGTGATTCCATTTTGAATTTATTTTTGTGTGTGGTGTAAGGTAGGAATTGTGGCTTTTGGATACCCATCAGCCAGTACCATTTGTTGAAAAGATTGCCTTTCTCCACTGAATTCCCTGACATGACCATACATGGATGAGTCTATTTCTGACTCTCTGTTCTATTTCATTAATATATTTGACTATGCCAATGGCACATTGTCTAGATTTCTGTCATTGTATAGTAAATTCTGAAGTCAGGTACTGAAAGTACTTAACATTATCTTTTATCTTAATTGTTTTGATTATTATAGGTCCTTTGCATTTTCAAATCAATCACAACTAGCTTGTTGATTTCTAAAATAAGGCCACTGTAATTTTGGCTGTATTTCATTGAATTTCATAGATATGTTTGGACAAAACAGTGTTTAAGCTTCTATTCCGCTCTCCATTTACTTAGGTTTTCTTTAATTTATCTTTGTACTCTCTGGTAGTTTTCAATGTAGATGTCTTGCACATATTTTGTAAATTTAATCCCGAAGAAATCAGATATTCCTCTGATTTAATTTTCCATTTGCTTGTCACTAATATATAAAATTACATTTTTTTGTATATTGATTGTACTGGGTCTCCTGAATCCTTGCTAAATTCACTTATTAATTCTAGTATTGTTCTTATAAATTCCTTGGGATTAAAAGTCACAATATCTATGAATAAAGACAGTTTTATTTCTTTCTTTCCCATCTTTATGCCTTTTATTTATTCATCTTGCCTTATTATTCCGGTTAGGGTAGCCAATGCAGTATTTAGTACAAGTAGTTAGAGCCGATAGCTTTGTTTTGAACCTACTCTTCAATGGTAAGTATTTAATCTATTAACATTTTGTTATTTGTAATTTTTGTTCTTATTATTGCCCTTTATCAGTTAGAGGATGTTCTATTTATTTTGAGGTTATAGCTGCTTTAAAAAAATCATGAATTGGTATTGACTTCATAAAGTGATTTTTCTGTATATTTTGAGATGATCATCACATGATTTTTTTCCCCCTTTTTTTTTTTTAATCTGGGGAATTTCTTTTTAAATGTGGAAAAGCCCTTGGACTGCTAGAATAAACCTTGCTTGGTTGTGATGTATTATTTGTATATGTTACTTTCTTTTTTTTTAAATTTTTTAATATTTATTTTTGAGAGAGAGAGACAGAGTGTGATCAGGGGAAGGGCAGAGAGAGAGGGAGACACAGAATCCAGAGCAGGCTCCCGGCTCTGAGCTGTCAGCACAGAGCCCGATGCGGGGCTCGAACCCATGAACCGTGAGATCATGACCTGAGCCGAAGTCGGACACAACCTACTGAGCCACCCAGGCACCCCTGTATATTACTTTCTTGAGAATTTTTGGGTATGTGCTAATGGATAATATCGGTCTATAATTTTCATGGTTTTTAAAATAGTGTTCTTAACAGGCTTTGATATCAAGGTCTTACTGGACTCATGAAATGATCTAGGAGGTGTTTCTTCTTCCTTTATTTCTGAAAGAGTCTGAGAAATACAGTTACGGAAGCACATGCCTTGCACTAGAAGATTCTCAGCCGTGTGCCTTTGGACAATGAACTTAAACTCCCTTGGATTTTATTTTCTCGCCTGTCAAGTGGAGTTGATACTGTCTATCTAGCCTGATTGTGGTGAAAAATCGATGGAATGGTGTCTGAAAAATTGTCTAGTAATACACCTAGTGGGCCCTTGACACATGGGGGGGTCTTTTGTTAATTAATGTGATATTATTACATCACTAGAGGGATTAGAAACCTACAGATGATTCTTGAGGTCCTTTCTGCTATAAAATCCTGACATTCTTTTCTCTCAAAGAGCTTAATGTTGAACCATTGGGTCACTTCTGCAGAGCTTTAAAAATTGATTTTAGTTGTTATCTCATGTGGTTCACAGTAGTCTCCAAACACTGTCATTATTGATCTCAGGTCTCCCTTTAACAGATGAGGAAACTGAGGCTTGCCAGTTGAGCGATTTGCAGTAGGCAAGATGGTGCATTAGTTCCTTCACTCATTCTGCAGCCAGAGTTCCTGGCAAGGCGGCCAGACGGCTGAGAAGGCCCTGGTTCTCCCACTTCGTGGCCTCTAGACGGCCCTTCGCACACTGTCTGGGGTCCCCTCAGGAGAAGGCATCTTTAAAGGTTTCCAACAGGAAGAGTCAGGTCATGCAGTGAGCTGTACTCTCTGCCTAGCTGTGGCCTTAAGCACATTTTCAATCTCACTGAGTCTCATGTTTCCTTTTTTTTTTTTCTCCTAAAGTTTATTTATTTATTGAGAGACAGACAGAGAGACAGAGAAACGGAGAGACAGAGGCAGAGAAACAAAGGAAGAGAGAATCCTAAGCAGGCTCCGCACTATCAATGCAGAGCCTGATGCGGGACTCAAACTCACAAACTGGAAGATCATGACCTAAGCCGAAACCAAGGCAGACGGTTAACTAACTAAGCCACCCAGGCTCCTCCTCAGGTTTCCTATTTGGAAAAAGACAGGATCCACAATAACCCTTATTTATTAGGCACCTAGTGTATGCTAGAGGCTGCACTGCCTGGCTACACACATGACTTATTTAGTCCTCTAAAGAATCCTACAAAATAATGAAACTACGAGCCATAGGTAAGAAAAGTGGGGTCAAAGAGATTAAATAGTTTACCCAAGGTCAAGAAAAATCTAGATCCAGAACTGAAACCCAGGAATACCTGACTTTCTTTCCCACATTAAATTTGACCGAATTGTATCCTTTAAATATGTACAGTTTATCGTCAGTCGGTTATACCTCAATAAAAAAAAATTAGGCAGCATCCAGAATTAGAAATAAAAGTTGAAGAGAGGAGCAACACCAACAAGTAATTCACCAGAATATATATATGCCAACATCCATCCAGCCATACACTTAGGATTTGAGAGTTTTATTGGATATAAAATATGCTTGAATAGAGTACGGCTGCATTTTTTTAAAAAAGTAATTAGACCTAAAGTCATAATTCTCAAATATCACCTGGATCTCTTACTGGCAGAAAAAGAACACTAGTCTGTATCAAAATAAATCATTCTCTCAACTCCTGCTCACCTTGAAAAAAGGGCATTTTTTTTCTTATTGTAAAAGCAATACATGTTTATTGGAGGCAAATTAGAAAATACAGATGAGCAAAAATAAAAAAAAATTAAAGGCAGCCTTGGCTCTACATTCAGATATAACAAGATTGGACACTCTGGCATATTTCTTTCTACTACTCAGTGTCTGTATGTGTATTCAGATGAGCATACAATTCTATAAAATACAGTGAGTTTCAAAAAAGGGATCTTATGCTGAAAGGTTTTTATTTTATTTTTTAAGAGTTTTATTTATTTTTTTAATGTTTATTTTTGAGAGAGACAGAGTGCGAGCAAGAGAAGTGCAGAGAGAGAGAGGGAGATACAGAATGTGAATCAGGCTCCAGGCTCTGAGCTGTCAGCACAGAGCCTGATGCAGGGTTTGAACTCACCAACACAAGATCATGACCTGAGCCAAAGTTGGATGCTTAACCGACTGAGCCACCCAGACCCTCCATGAAAGTTCTTTTATAATCTATTTTTAATACATATGAGATGAGTATTCCATGGAAGGCTTCCTATAGCAATGAATGGTTATCTAAAATAAGAATTTTTAAATTAGGTCCCATGATGCCCCGGGGTTCTTTGAAGTGCCTCAGGTGCTGGGCACTGGGACTGGGAGAAGATAAAGGTCAGGTAGGGGGCAGGAAAGAGAGCAGCCAGGTGAGGTCTGCATCTACACTCTTACTCAACAGAGCCGCTTTTGTTTTTCTAATTTTTTTAAACGTTTATTTCTGAGAGAGAGAGAGACAGAATGCAAGTGGGGGAGGGGCAAAAAGAAAGGGAGACACAGAATCTGAAGTAGGCTCCAGGCTCTGAGCTGTGAGCAGTCAGCACAGAGCCCTATGCCGGGGCTCAAACTCAGGAACCGCAAGATCATGACCTGAGCTGAAGTCGGATGCTCAACCGACGGAGTCACCCAGGCGCCCCAACCATTTTTTTTATTTGTTCACATGTCCATTTCCCACCTGAGATTTCATTTGAAAAGGAATTCCATTGCCAAAAACAATTTTAAAAAAGGAAATCATGTAGCACATTCTTATTTCTGCTTAATTTCTTTGCAAAATTAAAATAGCTTGCTTTATAATTACGTAACACCCACACAATTTTCAATATTCAAACAATTCAAAAATATAGAAATAAAAAATTGAAAATCATTCAGTAATCTCCCTACATGTCTCTTTATAGACAATTTGGAGTGTATGGGTATATCAAAATATACTGTACATATATTTATGCCCTGGCTTTTTTTCTTGACACAGCCTATTTTCCCGTATCACTTTTGGCCTTTAAAAACATGATTCTTGGGGCGCCTGGATGGCTCCTTGGTTAAGCATCTAACTTCGGCTCAGGTCATGATCTGGCTGTTCATGGGTTCAAGCCCCGCGTCTGCTGTGTGCTGACAACTCAGAGCCTGCAGCCTGCTTCGGATTCTGTGTCTCCCTCCCTCTCTGCCTCTCCCCTACTTGTGCTCTGTCTTTCGTTCTCTCAAAATCAAATAAACATTAAAAAAATAAAAAATAAATAAAAAATATTCTTGACCGTTTATTCTTTGTGTTATGTCATCAGATTTATTAATATAAAGAAGAAAAGCTTCCAAGTTAAATTTAAAGACTTAAGGAGAATTGGGTTTTCACTTTTAAATGTGTAATTTTAACACATTGAATATCATTGTAAACATTGCAAATGGAACACTGCACCTAAACAGCTCCCCCTAGCGTTAAAGTCCCACGTTGGCAGATCTTCAAAACCAGAATTGCTTCTTGAATATATGTCCTAAGGAAAGCCTAAGCAAGAATCCCCAAAGGTCTGAGGGAAGGAGTCGGTCGGTTTTGGAGCCCCTCTCAGACCCAGAAAAGCTTTGATATTTTTTGTCTTTCTCTAAATTTAATCCACTGCATATTTTTCCCAACCTTGGATTATTCTTTTATTATTATTTTTTTAGTTTTTTAGAAGTGTGTTCACTTTTTTGAGAGAGAAACAGACAGAGCGTGAGCAAGGGAGGGGCAGAAAGAGAGAGACATAGAATCTGAAGGAGGCTCCAGGCTGTGAGCTGTCAGCACAGCACGACGCGGGGCTTGAACTCTGGAACCATAAGATCATGACCTGAGCTGAAGTTGGACACTTAACTGACTGAGTCACCCAGGAGCCCCATTATCTTTGGATTATTCAACCAGCCTCTGCTTCATACACACTTAGTTTGTATCAGCTGTTGCTTATCATCATAAACAAGACTGCAATGAGTTCCCTTAAAGGAAACATAACTCTTTGGCTGCATCTCTAATTATTTCCTTAGGAATAAACTCTAGAAGTGAAACTTTCTGGTCAACCTGTATAGGTATTTTATGACTTTTTTTATACTGACAAATTCTCTCTCAGAAAAGAAGTACTAATTTAGAATCCGGTCATTTCATCTCCTCCTCACCAATATTGGGTGGTATCATAAAAAATATAGTTGATATATGAAAAATGATATCTTATTATTTTCTTAACTAGTATTTTTTTTTTAGTTTATTTATTTGAGAGAGAACATGTATGCAAGCACAAGCAGAAGGGAGGCAGAGAGAGCGGGAGAGAGAGGATCCCAAACAGTCTCCACACTCAGCACAGAGCCCCATGCAGGTCTCAAACCCATGAACCGCACAGATCATGACCTGATCTGAAACTGAGAATCAGACGCTTAACCGACTGAGCCACCCAGGCGCCTCTCTTAATTAGTATTCCTAAATTACCACAGAGGTGAAAGAGTTTTATGAATTTATTAGATGTTTTTGTCTCTCACTTTGTTGAATATATATACTTTTATACTTTGTACATATTTCTATTGGAGTGTATTTATATTATTATTGTTATTTAGAAAGACCTCTTTGTATTTAAAGGACATCATGCTTTGCCAATATGGGCCATTTCTCTTACCAATCTTTACAGTTTATAATTTGATAATTTACATTATACTTCACAATGCTTTGTCTCTAGTTTTTCATCTATTTGTATGTTTAGAAAGGTCTCTCTCATCTCTCACTGCCACGATCGCCCAATAGCCTCATCTGCTTTACGGTTTCATGGTTATATAAATATTTTTATATAAGCAAAAGTTTAAAGATACACAATATCCATAAATATGTTGAATGTATCTGTACTTTATTTTAGCGATGATTTGAGGATGGTGTTTAGGTTTTTTTCCCCCTTCTAACTAGTCAATAAATTGTCCCAACACTACTGTTGAATAATTCTCTTTTCCTTCATTGATCCAAAATATCTTCTTGATCCTGTAATTAATTCCTTTCTGTACCACGGTGTATTTCTTGGTTTTCTATGGTGTTTCATTGATTTATATTTCTAGTCTTGTGCCAATACCATACCTTCTGATTTACTGTAGCTTTATAATATGTTTTAATACCTGTTTTCTTTGATTTCCTTTAATTACTCCTTTTCTTATGAACATTTTAAATATGTGTTTATTCTTTACTGAAGTGCAATGTATAGGTGAAGGGTGCATACATCACATAAGTAAATGGCCTGGTACATTTTCACAAAATGACCACATTTGCCCAATCAACAGGGAGATCAAGAAACAAAATATTTCCGGCATCCTAAAAGGACCACTCACCATCAAGCTCTCTCCCAGCCACTATCCACTCTAAGAGTGACCATTATCTTGACTTTGATCAAAATTGGTTTTGAGGTGCCCAGGTGGCTCAGTTGGTTAAGTGTCGGACTTTTGATTTTGGCTCAAGTGAGGATCTCATGGTTTGTGAATTTGAATCCCACATGGGGTTCCCTGCTGACAGTGTGGAGTCTGCTTGGGATTCTCTCTCTTCTCCCTCTCTGTCTGCCCCTCCCCGACTTGTGCTCTCTCTCTCTCTCTCTCTCTCAAAATAAATAAATAAAAACTTAAATTGGCTTTGAACTTTATATAGTAAGAATCATATTGTCTGGCCAATTTATGTCTGTCCTCTGTAACCTTACGTTTGTGAGATTCATTCATATTGTTGAATATAGTTTTAAATGGTTTGTGCCCATGGCTATATAATATTCCTTTATGTGAACTTACCATGACTTATTTATTCACTCTACTGTTGGTAGGTATTTGAGTAATTTCCAAGTTTGGGTTTATTACAAATAATGCTGCTATGAATGTCTTAGTACCATATGTGAACATATGCACATAGTTCATTAGTGTGCATACATATGTTTACAGTTCTGTTCTATCTACTCCTGGAGGTGGAATTACTGGGTCTTAGACTAAGAGACTAAGGTTATGTTTGGTTTTTGTAGATACTGCCAAAGTTTTCCAAAATGGTTGCAGTAATTTACAGTCCTGCCATCAGTGTATAAGAATTCGTTACCCACACTCTTTTTAAAAAATTTTTAAATGTATATTTGTTTTTGAGAGAGAGACACACACAGAGTGCAAGCACAAGAGGGGCAGAGAGAGAGAGAGACAGAATCTGAAGCAGGGTCCAGGCTCTGAGCCATCAACACAGAGCCCAATGCAGGGCTTGAACCCATGAACCATGAGATCATGACCTGAGCCAAAGTCTGACGCTTAACTGACTGAGCCATCCAGGTGCCCCATCCAGTTACCCACACTCTTGCCAACACTTAGCAGTCCCTGTCTTACTCATTTAGCCATTCTGGTGTGAGAGGTATTGAACTATGAATTTCCATTTCAATGATGATTTTTTTAACGTTTATTCATTTTTTTGAGAGACAGAGAATGAGCAAGTGGGGGAGGGACAGAGAGAGAGAGAGAGAGAGAGAGAGAATGAAAGAGACACAATCCAAAGCAGGCTCTGGGCTCTGAGCTGTCAGCACAGAGCCCAACGTGGGGCTCAAACTCATGAACTGTGAGATCATGGCCTGAGCTGAAGTCGGCCACCTAACGACTGAGTCACCCAGGCACCCTGATTTCCATGATGATTCTTGAGGATGAACACATTTTGTAGCTTTATTGGTCATTTGTATATTCCTTCTGACTAGCTGTGTTTTCCTGTCTTTTGCCTTCTTTTTATTGGGATGCTCTTTTTTTTTAGCTGATTTGTAGGAGTTCTTCATATATTTGGGATTTGTGTTCCTTGTCTTGTACGTTTATTGCAAATAACATCTCTTACTTTCCAGGCTTCCTTTTTACTCTTCTAGTTGTGTCCTTCAATGACATCACTAAAATTCTAATGTCATCTACTACATGACTTTTTCTTTGCCGGTTAGCCCTTTTTGTGACATGTTTAAGAAATCTGTGTCTTCTCCAATGTCACAGACATGTTTTCTTGTAAAATCTTCATGGTTTTCACCTTCACATTTAGATAGACCATCCATCTAAAATTGATTTGTATGTGTGATGTGAGGTAAGGGGGACAAAATAATTTTTTTTTCATAAAAATGTCCAATTGGCCCCGAACCACTTATTAAAATGATTGTCATTTCTTCACTGCACAGGAGATGCACACTGTGCATCAGAGTGCTACACAGCAATGTGCATAGACAATTTCGTGCTGTATTCAACAGTACTGTTGAATCTCACAAACATAAGGGACAGGCAACATGATTTTTTGCCTGTGATAAATCAGGTAGCCATATATGTGTAGGACTGTAGGACTCTATTTTGTTCCACTTCAGTTTATCTATTCTTGTGAAGATATAATAATGTCTTAATTATTAAAACTTTAAAATACGTTTTCTTATCTGGTAATAGAAGCCTTCTAGCTTTGTTCTTCTCCAGAATTGCCTTAGAGAAAGCACTAGGTCCTCTCCATTTTCATATAAATTTTAGTAGCAATCTATTACCACATAAACCTGCCAGGATTTTGTTTGAAATTGCTCTTGTCTGTTTTTGATCTTCCAAATCCCCTTGCAAAATCCCTTTGGAGTCTTGATTTGGATTTTATTAATCTCATAATTTAATTTGTGGTATATTGAATTCTTTTTTGATTATTTCATTGCTATGAATATTGATTTCCCCACCAGACCATTAGCAACTTTTGGAGAAGTTCCCAGTGATATAATTCTTTTGTTTTCTGCATAATTTTATGGCAACCTATATAGCCAAATAGCATTTAGTGTTTCTTGAATAGACCACATAGACTCTTGTGAAATGACCTTATCAAATGCTTTTCTCAAATATTCCACTATGGATACTCCTCAGCTTCTGACTTAATTCACTTGGCTCAGTCATTCAAGTATTTATTAATTCACCTAGCAAAGCAACCAGCACAGTCTAATCTTAAATAGATATTGACACACAGGATATGTTGTGTCATCTATTCGGTATTTAGCCATCTCCTTTTCCCCTAGGGATATTTCAGTCTGGTAAAGGGAGTGAACATGAAATCCACTATCTAAAACAATCATCTCTTTAGGGCTAGAGCTTTAGAGCTATAGGAGTGATCGACTCTAGCTAAGAAAGTGAAGTTGATAAACCTTAGTGGAGTTGACAGTAGAATTGAGTCTTGAAGCATGAATAGGAGTTCTCCAGACACCAGAGTCCAGGAGTCCAGGCGAGGATGGGGAGCATTCTGGGTAAGAGGACAAAAAGACGAGAAAGCTTGGATGTTCATCCTGTAGGAAAGAAGCCCGAGTGGTTTAGTATGGCTGAGGCATAGCAAGATGGAATGAGAGGTGGGGGAAGCTGGACAGCAGGGTAGGACCAGACGATGGATGGCTTGTGCATACATGCCGGTGGTTCTTTTCACTTTATTATTTAAGATGGTTAGTAGAAGAGCGTGTTGTAATCAGTTTCGTGTTTGAAATCTTGCTCTACTAGCGCTGTGGAGGGTGGACTGCGGAAGGCACTAGGAGGCTAGAACAGTAGTCCAGGGAGGAGATATTCAGAGGAAGGAAAAGGCATCAATGGTGATTGAAGGCTATTCCGGAGGGGAAATCAATGACTTGGTGATTGACCATGTGCATGTAGGTGCGGGGAGGTAATCCGGATGTCTGGGTGAAGATTATGGGATGTCACTATGCTAAGCTCCAAGTTGTCCACTTGGATGATTGGGTAGAAGAGGTCGGCTCTTCGAAAGTATGCTAAGATGTACCTGTGACTGGCAGCTGTGTGAAAAAGCACAGCAAAATGCCAGTGGGGGTGTTTTATTCTCTCTCCGAATAATCACATTTTGCCACGTGATTTCATTTTACAGGATTTGTAGATTCTTTTTTTATAGTTACCACTGCTCTTCTGGAAAGAGAGAAGGGAAGACAGGTTATTTCAGAAACACAAACCCAAACTAAAACATTCCCTCTCTACTGCTGCTCTGAAATTAGATTCGTTTGTCAGATCAGATTGGCAAGAAATCTTAAATCATTTAGCACAAACTGCTCACTTGGTAGACGAGGAGGCCAAGCCCAAGAGAGGAAGGATGATGTATGAACCAGTAAGTGGGGTCACTGGGCGTACCTAGAGGTGATGGGAGGCAGCAGATCAGCAGGGTACAAAGTAAGCAATCGAACAGGTGTGGACGCTGCCACCTACCGGCTGTGTGATCTGGAGAATGTTTTTTTTTTTTTTTTTTTTTCTGAGGCCCAGTTTGCTTGACTACAAAATGGAGTTGTGATAATTAAATGCCCCCTGTACACATTCACAGTGGCGACACAGCCAAAGGCTCAGTGCACGTCAGTAATGATGAAGACAAAAGTGGTGGCGATGCTGCTGTAAGTGAAGGAGCCTGGGCTTTGACACCAAGACACCGGAGTTAAAACATCTATTATACTTGACCTTGTAAAAAACGATCCAGCCTCTATAACTATCAATTTCATTACGTGTAAAAACAGAGAAAATCATCTCTCTCTTGCACTATTTTGAGGATGAAATCAAATAATAGCTATATTTAGATTACTTAGCACCATGCCTTGCACAAAGAAGCTCATGTTCATTCCCTCTCCAGGAGCCCAAACTTCCTGCATCATCACCTTCTTCTTCCCTTTTTCTCTCATCTTCCTCTCTCAGAGAAACTGTTTTTCTTATTTAACGCTCTATTGCCATTTCTCCATCAGTTGCAGATCTGGAAATGTGCATTGCCATCGTCACTCCCAAATCCTGTCCAATTTCTCATTTCTGCAGGTGAGAGTTCATTCTCTGCAGTGTCTGTCTGTCTTTCCTGGAGCTTGTGGATGGCCCCTGACACTGCCCTCTGCCCAGAGTTTCCCTGGACACTCACTTAAGGACAAGGACACTCACTCTGGGAAACGGTCATCTTCCCACAGACGTGAGGTGGTGTGTGTGGCCTCCCATCAGTCTCCCTCATCCCCATCTTGACTGCATTTGGTGAATATAATGAATAATTTGTTGTTTGGAGGTTCCTGGCAGTTTCCTTGCTGCAGTGATTAAAACATTATTTTGTCCTTTTGTTGTATTTTGGTGGAACTCCAGGAACGGGAGTGGCATAAAAACCTTCTAAACCCCCTCTCTGAACCCACTTTTGTTTCCTTCATGTAATGGGAAAAAAACTAATGAGCCACATATTCAGACATCCTTTGTAAAAGCAGCAGGTCTCCCAGCTCTGATGTGGACTGACCAGCCTGACGGCTCACTGTGGCTGGCTGAATGGCTGAATGTGACCAGAAATCAGGTCAGGGATTGTCACCAGAGGAGGATGAAAAGGTCAGTAACCAATAATGGCATGTCCCTGTGGCTGACAGAAATGCATCACAGAACTGGCAAGTATCAGCCTGGGGGGGTCCATCTTTTCTGGAATGGCAAATCCTATCTGTCTGCTTTTATGCCTTGATATCCCCAAAGTTGAGCCCCCAAATTTCACAGAGCATATATTTATTGTTTTAATTAAAATAAATAGCTCTGAGGATTTCAAAAGAGAAAAAGCAAAGATACCCAAGGGGGTGACAAAATCAGAGATGGGAAATCTTATACCAGAGAGAATTGGGGTCATAGAGTTCTCCAGACTCCTCAATTTATGCATGCAAACAGCAGTGGGGTCAGCGGAGGGAAGAAAGGGCATGGGTCCAGGAGGGGCACAAACTTGATTATAATTTTTTTCCTTATAGGAAGACAAAGAAGGAAGAAAAGAATAAAGGCAGAAGGAAAGAAGAAACACAAAGCTCACATCTTTATTTTGTTCCCAAATGGATTCCATTACACTCGATATGTCATTCTAAGTGCACCTGAATATTGCTGTGGATTTAGATAACTCTTCTCCTCTTCTGACCTTTATTACAACTACAAAAATTCTGTGTGTGAGGGATAAATAATGCATGCTCTCAGCCAAGAAAGGAAAGAAGACCCAAGAAAACATTGCAGGACAATGTAAGCAACATTCTTTTCTCTGGTATATTTTTATTCCCGACCCTCCCACCTCCACCGACGCCCCCCCGACCTGCCTGTTCCTATGCACCAATCAGGACCCCCAAAACCTGGAATAGAGTGCTAGACATCATAGGTTTGGGGGTCCAACTTGCATTTAATGCTTATAGCCATGATATTAATTGTGTGATACTAAGCAAGTCCCCTCTTCCCTCTCTACCTTGGACAGATCATAAATGGAGAGGTATGCAAATAAACCTTTTCAACCACACCCTGGGGAACAGACAGAAGAAAGGAGGTATGTTCTGGTCAGTTGTGAGCCTCAGACATGGGGGAAAGAGTTGCAGGCAGAGGAATGAGGAGGAGGCACCTTTTCAGCCTAGGATTACCTCGAAGGGTCTTTAAGAGCCTAGAAACCCAGTTTTGGTGTTGGTGGTTGTGGCAGCAAAGTGAACGGAAGGTCTCTTACCATGTTTAGATGCCAGGAGCCTCTCTTCTTGCCGTTAGAATAGAACCAGATGAAGGGACAGAACTGAACCCTAAGCTCAAGCTAAACTCAAAGTTGGATCGTCCACAGGGACTATTATCTGCATGAGTTTGTTCCTTACTTGTGCCTATATTAGGCTGAGGAGTAGGGACAGTGACTCTTTTCCAGTCGGGGCTTTAACAAAGACCCTCCAGCTTTTGGAGTGGAAAATAAAGTGGGAAAGGAAAAGATTGGAGAACAAAAGAATACAGTTGTGGGTACTCCGCTGTGGGTGGAAGTTGGAAGTCGTAACAAAAATGAAGACCGGGGACTCCATACTCATTTACACATTCCCTCCAGCTCCCCAGTTACACAGCTAATTAAGAGTTGGATGGTCAGGCAGATGGTTTAAATACCTGCTAAGGGGGTGTGGGATTAACACAGAGCTAGAGGACACTCCAGTCTTTAGGAAAACGTGGGAAGATGTGTCCCTGCAATAATGTCTTTCAGAGCCTTAGCCCTTCCTTCTCTATGGGCATGTCTGATGCCTTCTGGACAATTCTTCAGCTCCCCGTGCCTTGTAATTCTGTCCCTAAAAACACTAAATTTCAGAGATGTTAGACATCTCCATAGAGGATAGAAACAAGGTCCCAAAAAGGGAGCAAGCAGCTCTAGGGCACAGAGAATGGGGGACCCAAAGCAGCACGAGGCCTGTTGATGCCCATTCCCATGACCTTCCGCCACTCCTCCCTGTCTTTGCTCCCATTTGAGGGTTATCCTTTTTGACATGTCTTCTCTCTCTGTGATTCCCAGTCTTCCTCCTAGACGTTCCTGTACCCCCTTGTAAACTAGTCCTCAGAGCCTCTAATGTTGACAGGTCTAGGTAGAAAGAGGATGAGACTGTCTGTAAGGAAGAGCATCCCACCATGGTGGGATGATTTTGACTCACCTGGTGCTGGTCCCCAACACAGCTGCTTTTGAGATCTATGGAAAGATGAGCAGGTCAGGCACCCTTGCGGGCTCTCCCTCCATACCCCATCCACTGCTGCTCCATTGTGAGTTTGCTTCAGATGGCAAGTGGTTTTGCATAACTATGGGGGAACCCCTTTTCTTGTTCCCCATATTTTGGAATGGCTATCTCTCAAAAGGTATCAGGCTGAAAGACGACTGACAAGCTCTGTGTAGTGGGCCTGGCTCAGAGCTGGGGTAAAAATGTGGTAATCCACTGCCAGTTGGAGCATACTGAGAACCTCAGGGCTCTTTCTATTTTTAGAGAAATCTTTGACTCCAGATGCAAAGGGTAACTGGAGAACTTACTCAGGGGTTGCCTAAGGAAGCTGTAGAATCCGCTCCTTCCATTCTTACTTCCTATTAGATGCATCTGTGCCATTTCCGTGGCAACTGGGAAGCTTCTTGGGTTTCACTGATCCATTGCTTGGGGAGATATGGGAGTATGGGGGGACAACCGGATAGGGTATGTAGATGCGGAGGCTGAGATGTGTAGGTCTTCCCATTTGATCCTCACCTTGGACTCTGGCAGGGCTATCCTCATGCGCAGGTGCGGGAATGCCAGGATCATTATTCACTCTGTGACCACAAGGCCCCAGATGCCAATCCTGAGAGTCACGAGCATGCATCAAGGCTAGAGATGAGCGTTAGAAACACTGTGCTGCTTAGCTGCCCAATAGCCTTGTCTGCCCTTAGGGCTCCCCTCCTCTCTGCCCATCTTTCTTCTTCCTCCTTTCCTTCCTTTGGCCCCTTCCCCTTGGCAGAGACCCAGCCTAGTGCCCGAGTCAGGGAAAAGGCATCCTGCTCTCCCGTGGGGGCCTCGGGGATGGGGAGGGAAAGGGAACTAGAGCACAGAGGGAAGAACAATACCAACTTTCCAGTCACATGACCTGGAGCTTCAATTTCTTCACCAGTAAAATGGAGGTGACAAATAGTTCCTCCTTCTTCGGCCTGTTATGAGGACTCAGTGAGTTCATATATGTGTGGCGCTTACAGCAGTGTCTGTCCTGTGGATGGTCCTATATACATAGGATAACCTGAGACCCAGGTGTGACCAGGACAGTCCCATTTTAGGCCCACTGTCCCTGCATCACTATTAATGGAGCTCCCTTCCCGTTTCACAAGTACCCGGAGTCTGATGTGAAATATGGTTACTTTGTAAATGGTTTTAGCAGTTTTGTGTGGGAAGTGGTCCAGTGTTTTGAGATGTACAGGGTTGGATGCCACAGGCTAGGAAGTGCGGCAGGCAAGAGTCTGGTGCCAGAGTATCTACGATGAACCAGTTCAGGTTAAACTACCCTTATCTGGGGAGACAAGGAAAACCATGTAACACTGAAGTTTCGCTTTTCCCCACCCACTCCCACCTCCCTGGTAAAAGATGCCAAGAGGGGCGCCTGGGTAGTTCAGTCAGTTGAGCATTGGACTCTTGATTTCAGCTCAGATCATGATCTCCAGGTTGTGAGATCAAGCCCTGAGTCGGGATTTGTCCTGGGTGTGGAGTCTGCTTAAGATTCTCTCTCTTTCCCTCTACCCCTCCTCACCCCCTTGCTAATGTGGGCACACACACACTCTCTCTCAAAAAATCCAAAAGGTGCCAAAAGCCAATATGGGTATAGCCCCACCAGGGTCCTACCAGTAATGCACATTCAGAAAACAAGTTTTTACAGCCCAGTTCTGGGAACTGCTTACTGTTCTGCCTCAGGCTAGATAACTGGGGTCAGGCTGCCCGGACCTCCAAGGGTAGTCAGAAGTCCCATAAAAGAAAAATATCTACAGAGATGACGGACTTTCCTCCCTAGTGGAAGGGCTGGAGTCAATCTTGGCAGCTCATTTCCACAGGGATTAGACTGCCTTTACGTTGCCAGAGTAGTGGGCTGAGAGAGTTCTACTGGACACTGAGCCCTTGGGGTCCCTGCATGGATGTACTCAGATCATCATCTATCTGTCTGTCCCATTGTCATTAGAAATACCATCTGTCATTCTAATAGCTTGGATGTCGGAGTCCAATCTCAGTTCCCCCATTCATTAGCCATGTAACTTTCGGCAAGCTTCTTTTCTGTGCCTCAGTTTCCTCATCTGTAAAATAAGGATGATGCTGTATCTACCCAGTAGGGTTGTTGTGAGAATTCAAAGCCATTCGTATGTCACTCACAGTGAACACCGCAACAACTTTTGCTGTTGTTTGCATGTTAACCCCTTGTTATTCTTGTCAGGGGGCGTTCTAACCCCTCATCCCCTCCCTTTGGTTGCCTTAATATAACTTTAAATGAAAGACAGGCACTCACACGTTGTATGGAGGGATACCCTGGCCTGCTTAGGCACAGCCAGCATCGGCATTCACCACTTCATTCCACAGATGGGGCCGACTCAGAAAACAGAACTTGGTACAGGAGGAAGGATTTGGCTCTTGGAGAGAGAACGAGTTAACAATTGCACAGATTGTGGAATTAGACAGACTCTGAGTTGAATGCTGCATCTTCCGATTTTCACCATTTTGGGTAAAATAGCTAATCTCCCTGAGCCTCAGTTGACTGACACAAAAAATAGACAAAAATGGCGTGGTTGGCGTGAGGCTTACTGGGTGGAGAAGCTCCTGGCATGATTTCCGGCCTCCGGCGGGTATTCCTGAAGTGCAGCTTCCGTGCCCCCTGGTGCAATTAGACTGGAAGCTCCTTGCGGGGAAGGAGGCCATGTTTGTTCACTGTCACGTCTCCCGCATCTCCAGGGTCTTGGCACACTGCCTGCCACGGAGCAAGCCGTCAGTAAATAGCTGGCAAATGAATGCAGAATGAATAGAGTTTTCATGCATTATATGCCTCCTTAGGCATAAATATATTAACTTCCTGCTTCGTGCATCACAGCTAATCATTGCTAGAGTTGAAGGCTTTGAGGACTTAATGATTTTTGAAAACTATATTCAAGGTTAAATTATGAGCCAAGTCACGACTGTAAACTGCAGGAAGCCATTTCCTCATGATTCAACAGTTGCTAAGCCTCATGCTTTATTTATTTAAAGTGCACTGACCCCTCCCCCTCACATTCTTCTACGTACGGAGTGTATACATCAGTGCACAGATCCTTAGTGCACTTTACTGGATTTCCCTGGGAAGGAGGCAGGTGCATAGCACACAAGGCTGAAAGTGTCCCAGGGCTTGTGTTTAAGGGAATTAACTAGAAGGTGGGTGGGTGTTTGTTCCTGAATTCTACATTTACTCACTGTGTGTGTGAGAGAGGAAGGGGACACTGATTTAGAAATCAGCCCTTCTTCTGGGTCCATCCACAGCCTGGCTAGTTCACAGGAGCCTCACACCCCACTCCCCTGCCCTGAGACTCCATGAAGGGCTGTCTCTTGGGGGACAGCAGGGGATGGGAGGGGGGACAGCGGAGGTGGCTAAAGTCTTCTGGGGCTGCTCAAGGTAGCTGGTCCCTGCATGTGTCTCTGTGCCCATCTTCTTGTTTTTCCTGGGCACCTAGGATCTCTCTGTCTCCCTTAAAGCCTTCCTGATGTGGTGGGATTTGGTTAATTGCATAGAGAACATCCATTATGTCTGGAATGGTCTGGGAATTCATGGACATCTTCCCTGGAGTGAAAACCTCCTCAAGCCTGTGCTTTGTTTTGTTTTGTTTTGTTTTGTATTTTTAAAAACTAAGCCTGGGACCTGGTCATACATGACTATAATTATTTAAGGAAAAAACTTGTAGCTCTTCTCTGTGAAGGAGCACCTAGCAGAAAGCATGGAGCAGACCTGATAGGAGTCACCCGTGTTGCTGCGGGAAAGTGGTAAGTGGACTCTCTGTGTGTTGTTGGAGAACTTACTGGAACTTGAGCAGAAGCTGTCCATGTCATTGTGCAGGGGCCTGGGAAGGTGTGGACTGATTTCGAAGGGCTCCTCCAGGCGCAAAGAGTGGAATGGGGCCCAGAAGGTAACCCTGATCTTAGAGCATGTGATGAGGGAAATCATCAGGTTGGAGAGTAGTAGCCCTCACCAACCATGGTGGGCAAGGGTCTCTGGACCCACAGGAGACCACTCTTCAACAGTGACCTCTTGTGGTGATGAGGAGCAATTGCACTCATAGTCTGAGGAATCAGCACTGATACTCAACAGACTGATGGTGCCCTGGTGTTGATGGGTAAACAGAGAAAATGAGGATGGGGAAAATAAAATAACATCAGGAGGGAGGAAGATTCTGGACTTTATGTTGGTTAGGAAAAGTGGCTTGAGTGATTCCTTTCCCCAAAACACCATGAGACTGCAATTGTACCCCCCAAAGTGGTGAAATAGGCCATACCAGTTATAAAACTTGCAGTACCTGTTTGTTGAATGAAAAGGATGGACCGATGGATAGGGAATGGAATTAACATTCATTGAAACCCACACTCTGAAAGGGACTTCAGACACTTCCCCAATTTATTCCTCACTATCTGGTAAATACTGTCATCCTTACTTCATAGATGAGCCGTCCGAGTCCACATAAGGTAGCCAGTGGGGGAAACCGCGTTTGAGCCCAGAGCTGACTCACAATCCCATGCGGGTCATTGGCCAGATGGGTTGTAAAGTGAGAAATGCTGGTTTTCTCCTGAGAGTTGGGATCTGGCATGAGGATGGTAGTGCTGAAAACCCCAGCAAAGCTGTCGCCAGCAGCCCCTGTGGGGGGTGTGAAGGGAGAGGGAATAAAGGACAGAAAGCCAGTCAAAGGATTATGGGTTGAGAACCAGACAAAAAATTAGGCAGGGGTGTGGGAAAAGGGGAGAAGAAAAGAACCTTTTCATAAAATGGATTCACTTCGATCATTCAACAGAAAGAAATCTAAGGGCACGAGGTTCGTAATTTTGACCCTCATTTCCTGCGATCACACTTGACCGCGGGCATGTGGTCTGGAAAGGACACCACTGCCCTCAATAACATGTTTACAGTAACTAATGACCTCTCTGGAGTGTAACTCAAGCTCCTGGAGTACAGTTGTAACTCTAGAAGCAAACTGGCTTTGCGGTTAAAGGCTTCCATATAATTGTACGCAGTTTCTGACCTGTTTGGGCAAGAAACTCAAGAGATAAAATTGTTAAAGTTTCTTTTTTTCTTTGTTTCTTTTGTTTTGTTTTGTTTTGTTTTGTTTTTAAGGACCTGTGGTCAGTCCTGCACTACCAGAGAATACATGACTTTTGCAAGCTCATTTGCGCGGAAGTACTAGTTAGACTGAACCTGATTTTCTCCTGAGAGTTAGGATCTGGTATGAGGATGGGGGTGGTGGTCAAGATGGCCTTGTGTGGATTATACCCAAGAGCTTGGTACAAGGGAGTAAACCAGTGAATGTTTGAATAAAGGGTGAACATGTATTTTTGAGGTCATACTTTTTTTTTCTTAAATAGTTTTTTGAGCCTTTCTGATGTGTTAAGCTCTCTGCTAGCCTTTGAGGATACAACGCTCACCAGGGCATATTCTGTATTCTCAAAAAGCTTTTGGGTAGTGAGACAATTCTGTCTGAGTGAGAGGAAAATTTCGGGGCGCCTGGGTGGCTCAGTCGGTTAAGCGTCTGACTTCAGCTCAGGGCATGATCTCACCGCTCATGGGTTCGAAACCCCCGTCGGGCTCTGTGCTGATAGCTCAGAGCCTGCAGCCTGCTTCTGGGTCTCCCTTTCTGTCTGCCCCTCCCCAACTTGCACTCTATCTCTCTCTGTCAAAAATGAATAAATGTTAAAAAATAAAAAAAAAAGAGAGAGTGAGGGGGAAAATAATATAAGAAGGCACTCAGATGTCTTAGGCTTGACTTTGTTACTTTTTAAAGACATTTTTCCATCTCTGGTTGGCTCTCTCTGTTTGAGAGAGAAGACTATCAGACCAGAGATACTTTGGGAAAATCAAGAAACACAACAGAGTTTTTTTTTTTTTAAGTTCATTCATTATTTCAACAAGTATTGATTGAGTCTCAACCATGTGTTAGGAGATGGTTTTGATGCTAGGAAATGGTGTGATTAAGGCAGCCCAAACCATCATCTTCCAGGAGGTCATGTTCCAGCAAGGGGGAGGGACAGACACCACAAGAGAGAAATACTTAGTAGAAGACATACCAGGGCAGTTGCCCTGTGACAGGTGCAAGACATTGGAAGAACTTTTCCCTCCAAGATAGGGAAGCTGGTAATTCTTTTTCATGTCTCTCTCCTTTCTTTTTTAGACAAACAGACCCCTCAAACCTTTTCCATTTCTCCAACCACATTTAACACTGCTTAGGAGAAATTCCAACAGTGTACACCCACGCACCATTTCCTAATGCGTAGATCCCATCAAAACCATGAACGAATGAATACACTTCGGTGCTCCTCCCATGCCTCATCCATGAGAAGAACAGCACAGTGCCCGTGCAGCTGTTGTACGTCAAGGTGAAAACGCATGTGAAAATAGCTGAAGCCCAGTGCCTGATCACTTTCTTCGGAAAGGAAAATAAGGTTCTTTTATGAGGCTCTTTTCAGGCTTAAGTAGACTCTGGTTTAAAGTACGGGTCCTTGTGCTGTGGTGTTCCCACAACGGAGGCTTCAGGGCAGGGAGGGCCTGCAGGTGGTACACTGTCGGGTAAGTGACCCGATCAGACTGTCCCCGCCCATCTTGTGGGAAAGGCCCTGAAGCCCAGCTGGGAGAGTCCTCTCCTTGTCCAATGGCCTTATCTGGACCCCAGCATATGGATATTATGCCTGCACTGCTTGTTTGCCCTCACGTTTAAGTCCCGGTCGTGACTGCACACCTGCCATTTTGCATAGGGATGGGGTGGGGGCATGGGGGCCAGAGAAAGATCTCGAGTCCACAGGGGGCGGTTCCATGTCACCTAGCTCTCCTTTTGACAACAGTAGTAATAATAATGAGGGCGTTCACAATGGCAGCTATAGTTACTGGGCTTTTCTTAGGTACTCATTAGTGCTTCACACATTTTAACTCATCAGATTCTCCCTTCAGCCCTATGAGGTGGGTGCTTTCACTATTCCCATTTTATAGATGAGCAGACCAAGGTTTAGACAAGGTACATAGCATGCTTCAAGTAACAGAGCTAGCGTGTGGTGGATCCAGCCGTCTGGCATGAGCACCTGAAACCTGGACCACAGCCCTCACGGCCTTATGAGGCCCACGGACAGCAGTGATTCAGTGACCCAGGACTCTTACCAGAAATCCATTCCCACACTTGCAGTGGGCTCATGGCCAATTTACTTAATCTCCTGAAGCCTCAGTTTCCTTGTCTGTAAAATGGCCAGAGAAACCCCCCAGGACAAGTAGAGGTATAGGTCTGTGCAGAGAACTTAGTGGGACATTTCAATGCCAGCGGTATGCAGCTCACAGAACGCACTGATGTATAAACAGTATGTGGTTCCTTTAGAATTAGGATTGCCCTTCAGAGGACTTAGGCATTGGCACTGTTTTAATCAATGACTTCAAGCTCTATTGGATTATAACTCCTCCTTATAGGACCGCCAGCATTGTCACTTTGAGCGAAGACGGTGAATGTTTTGGTTTCAGGTGGCAGCCTCGGAATGTTTTCCCAGCAAAGTTAATTAAATGTACCCAACGCTCTCCATGCACCTTCTCCATCTTTCACACAGTCAGGCTTGTAATTTCATGTGCTCTCCCTTGATCTATTTTTATACTATCGCATAATAACTTATCCCCTAAATAGATCCATCATCCGGAATTTGCATTTATTTTTTATTAAGTCTCTTGCCTGTCTCCCATAGTATAATCGGTGTTTATTCCACTCTCTGAGTAGTGGAGGGCAGAGAATTACAAGATGCGGTGTTCAAATTCTGGACCCTTGTGGCTTGCCTGCTCTGTGACCTGGGGCAATCCCTTTCCGTTAATCCCGGTCTCAGTGTGCTCATTTATAAATGGAAGAGACACCTACAAGGAAGGGTTGTTGTACGGTTCATGGAAAGAGAGGTAGTGAAATGCAGTACCAACAGAAGGGACTGCCATGACTAATGGTCCATCTTTGTGCAGGGTTATTGCACATTACCCAGTCCTCAGCACCATACATGCAGTGATAGGTAATGCAGTCAAGACAGTAAAAGTGTGGTCTGTGGTAGAAGATTGGCTGGCTCCCAGCTCTTCCTAGCAGTGTGACTTTGGACACACGATTTAACTTTGCCGTGCCTCCGTTTAGAGAGGGAACAGCTATAAAGTGGAGATGGTAATAGCACCCACCTCTCTGGTCTATATTAAGTTTCACTCAATGGAGCGCCTGGGAAGCTCAATCAGTTAAGTGTCTGACTCTTGATTTCAGCTCAGGTCATAGTCTCATGGTTCATGAGATTGAGCCCTGTGTAGGGCTGTGGAGCCTGCTTGGGATTTCCTCTCTCTCTTTCTTTATGTGTCCCTCCCCAACTCGTGTGTGCATTCTCTCTCTCTCTCAAAATAAATAAACTTAAAAAAAAAAAGATTCACTCAGTGCTCCGAGGTTCTTAACAGGGAGTGATTCTGCTTCTAGGAGTCTGGAGACATTTTTGGTTGTCATAATTGATGGGGTGGGATGCTGCTGGCATCTGGTGGGTAGAGGTCAGGGATGAAGCTAATCACCCTACAGTGCACAGGACAGCACTTGCACAGCACAGAATTATCCAGCCCCAAAGGTTAACAGTGCCAAATTTGAGAAACTCTCACTAACCGACACAATCCAGGTAAACCCTTGGCATAGTCACTGGCACACAGTAAGTGTCCGTCTTGAGTAAAGTTGGCTATATCTGGAGAGAGCCCTAGAAGGATTTAGCATCAGCCTCAGCACTGGGATAGGAATCTTCACACTAAGTCCATTCTAGGTCCCCAGCACATACCTAGCTCCATCACAGATGGCTTCCCTTGGGCCAGATGTGTGCACACAGTCCTATTCATCCACCTTAAGCTCTGTGGGTGAAAGAGCACAGCTTGATTCCTCTTTGAGTCCTTTCTCACGTTTATTGCTGTGACCTGACTCACAGAACATGCTTTGCTATGGTCAGTAAAATCAACAGCTGCCTTAGACGTGGTTGGCAGTTTGATTTTGGAGTTTGATTAGCAGATATTGTAGAGATACGTGGATGTAGGAGTCATTTGTTCAAGAAAGAAGGTGGGGTTCTTGTAGGGAGTGCTGGTGGATGAATGGGGTAAAGAAGTTCAAGGACAACGGGCCTTGTTGGGGGACCATCCTCACCCCTCAAATCTCACAGAAAAATACACTTAACCTGAAGGAGCAGAAGTCTCTAAGTTTCCAGCCTTGGGAAGACCAAAGGCTCTTCTCTGGGACAAGAAACGGGAAGAGTGATTATTCATAGAACTACTCAGGGGGTAGGTGTGCAAGGGACCACAGGAGTCATCTGGCCTCTCTGTTTCCCCAAAGAGGAAACAGATCCAGCAAAATATATCTGCAGAAGCTGCACCAGAGCTCAAGGGGATATGTCTTATTGAGCATTATATCTTCACAGGCTAGTGGAGAGCTTGATACACCAGAGATGCTTAATAGGGGTAAGTTACCTGATTAGAGTGTCCCCACCCATCTTGTGGGAAAGGCCCTGAAGCCCAGCTGGGAGAGTTCTCTCCTTGTCCAAGGGCTCTAGCTGGACCCCAGTGTATGGATATTATACCTGCACTGCTCGTTTGCCCTCACGTTTAAGCCCCAGGTCTTGACTGCACACCTGCCACTTTGTATGGGGACGGAGTTGGGGGCATGAGGGCCAGGAAAAGATCACGAGTCCACAGGGGGAGGCTCCATGTCACCTAGCTCCCCTCTTGACAACAGTAGTAATAATAATGAGGGCGTTCACAATGGCAGCTATAGTTACTGGGCTTTTCTTAGACACTCATTTCAACTCATCAGGTTGTCCTGTCAGCTGTACGACCTGGATGTTTTCACACTATCCCCATTTTACAGATGAGCAGACCAAGGTTTAGACAAGGTACATAGCATGCTTCGAGTGACAGAGCTAGCGTGTGTAGCGTGTGGTGGATCCAGCTGTCTGACACCAGCACCTGAAGCCTGGACCACAGCCCTCATAGCCTCACGAGGCGCACGGACAGCAGTGTGATTCAGTGACCCTGGACTCTTACCAGAAATCCATTCCCACACTTGCAGTGGGCTCATGGGCAACTTACTTAACTTCCTGAAGCCTCAGTTTCCTTGTCTGTACCAGGGCAGAATAATCTCACAGAGGTTGGCTCTCAGTACATGCCAGTTCCCTTCCCTCCATGAAAATGCAGTCTGTACAGAGAGCTTTGAGACATTTCCATTCCGTGTCCCCTGATATCTTATAATCCAGAGCTCTCTGCAGTATGCACAGACCCTTGCCCTGGCCACGCTCTGGGACAACTGTTGGTTTGCACACTAGTGCCTGTACACAGAGGGCAAGGAGAGACCCAGGAAAGAGGCAGACCTCTCCAGGTTGGTAGGTGGCAGTTTTATTTTTTTATTATTATTTTTATGTTTATTTATTATTAAGACAGAAACAGAGCATGAGTGGGAGAGGGGCAGAGAGAGAGGGAGACACAGGATCTGAGGTGGGCTCCAGGCTCCAAGCTGTCAGCACAGAGCCCGATGCGGGGCTCGAACCCACGAACTGTGAGATCATGACCTGAGCTGAAGTCAGACGCTTAACTGACTGAGCCACCCAGGCCCCACTGGTGGCAGTTTTAATAAGCAAGGGAACTTACTAACAAGGCTCGTCTGTCTTGGGCATCGCAAGATGGGTAGACCTCCACACCACCTGCCATGATCTTAAACATTTATGCAGAAGCCTTAACTAGATTCAATTACATATACCATTTAGATGTCCTCAACAACACCTTACTCTCAAGGCTGCGTCCTTGGAAGCAGCTCCCATCGTGGGAATGGTGGGCAGAGGGTGAATTCCAAGGACAGAGGGGGTGAGGAGTCTTTGATTGCCTGGGACCAGTTCACTAGTCAACTGGGGATTCACGTTCTCTTGATCACCTCCTCCAACAACAGAAAAATGATGTCTCTTCCTTCCTAGTGCTCTCCCAGATTGCTTTACCAAAGTGCCCAGACCAAAATTAGCGTGCCATAAATCCATGCTAAATTGAATGCATAATCAGACACAGAAAAAGGAGATGTGTATACATATGATATGTTTATATTTATATATACACACAGAGAGTGAAAAAGACCCTTACCTCCACCTCACTCCTTCCATAAAAGCTCTTGAACATCTTCCTCTGGTGGCTGTTCGGTGGCCTTCTGGATGACACACGGGGACACACAGGGGCTGAAGTGAACTCTGTGGTATCACCCTCGGGTCAAGTTCTGGACCTTCTTCCAGCCTCCACTTCCCGCCCATCATCCCTTGCCTCTCTCTGCTCTCTCTCCAACCCTCACCGGTTTTCTCTTCCCTGGAGCCCATTCTTCTTGTCATGGCCAGTGGGCACGGCACTGCCATACTGCTTCACTGTGTCCTAGCTCTGTGATGTGTCTGCAGAGGATGCTTGCTTAGAATAACGGCAGGGTGGAAAGGCCAGAAAATCCGGAGTCAGGGAACTAGGACGTGAGCCCCAGACACCCCTACTGTCTTCTCAGTGTCCTCCAGCTCTCGGAGCCTCAGTTTCCTCTTTCATATCCCAGAGACTGTGACTCCTTTTCTGCCCATGGAAATCACATAAGATAAAGCCTGGGAGACAGAAATTTCCATGAGAGCAGGGACTGTGCCATTCATGACTTCCTTAGTCCCCTGCGATGCCTGCCCCAGGGTTGCATGCGTGAAGACGTGTGTAATGAATTTGTAGTTGAACGTGTATCAATGCAAGAAAAGGATGAACATGGTTATTACAACAATGCCTTGCTCCTTTTTTTCTCAATCCTGTTTTTTCTCTTTCTTATTCCCATTTCATTACTTTTATTTCTCGTTGCTTCATGACAGAGGTAAAGGAGTAAATGGACTGAAAATGAATACAGGAGCTAGAGAAAAGTCATGACATGCAAATGGGTACATGGGTGAGGCACACTCAGATCTATACGCACTGAGGCACTTCTTAGAAGGGTGGATGGGTGAAGAGATGGAGCAGGGTGGGGGAGGGCTGATATAGGAAGGGGGGGTGGGTGGGTGAGAGGATTCACGAGGGTTCAAGGAGGTTGTGGTAAGCAAACTGACCAAGGTAGGAATAAAATATCACCTCGGCCAACCACTTGTTCCCAAAGATCAGATGCAGTTCTAGGGGTGCCTGGGTGGCTTAGTTGGTTAAGCATCCGACTCTTGGTTTCGTCTCAGGTCATAATCTCACAACTTGTGAGTTCGAGCCCTGCATAGGGCTCTGTGCTGACTGCGGGGAGCCTGCTTGGGATTCTCTCTCTCTCCTTCCTTCTCTGCCCTTCCCCTCTAGTGCTCTTTCTCTCTCTCAAAAATAAATAAACATTAAAAAAAGAAAAAAAGAAGCAGTTCTAACCAGTAGTGGGAGGAAGTTCCTCTTGGAGTCAGGGCAGGACCAGCCCTTAGGCACTGGCTGTCTTTCCCTGGCATTCTTGTCACTAGCTCACCTGTGGCCAAGGTGGTGCCAATCAAGTTTTTGTTGAAAGCCTGTCTATGGCCGATTGACTTCATTTGTCCTCACATGTGAAGCAGTTGGCTCTGAGGGTTGAGATACAGAGCCAACAAACAACGATGGGTTCTTTCTCCTACTTCTATCTCAGGAGAAAGAGGAGCAGAGGCAGTCTCAAAGAAGAAGACGCGTGAAGACGGACACACGCAAAGAAGAATATTTAGAGAAGGCAAATGTAATATGGAGGTTGGACAGGGAGTGGTGGGGTTAGGGGACATTCCAAGCCCTGGGGAGAAGGGAAATGACAACATTAAATCAGGAGCCAGTGCCTCAGGGTTCTGGGTACCTCCTTTTACTCATGGGATAGATTTGAAACAGACCTGTTTTGTTTGAGAGAGAGGACATTTGTGTCTTTAAACAGGGACTGGATAGATCAGGTGTGGTCTCAGAGCCCCTCCTCAGCCTACCTGGAGCTTTAAGTGACTAAATATTGTTTGAAAGCAAACAATAGAAAGCCACTGACTCTGTACTAAGGGGGTGAGTGTTCATATTACAAACCAATTTTTGGCTATCAAAAAACTGATTGAGGGTAAGGAAGAGTTTGGAGGTCCTCTTGTGATTGTCTTCCTAATTTTACACTGTCAAGCATTTATTAAACACCTACTGTTTCAGTTATTTCTTTATGACATCATTATCCCATCAGATAAGGAAAGTAGAGAAAAGCCAGTATGGGAAATGTCAAGGTCAGTTGTCTTCAGTGAGGGGAGTGAAAATGGAATAGCCCTTTAATGGGTAGGTAAGCAGTATTCCATTCGCACCTGACCCCAGCACCCATGTTTTATTAGACTACGAAGGGAGGAGAACCTTGTCAACAGCCTCCGAGTTAGGATTTTCCATCAAATACCCCCAGCTGTGGTTCTCCAGGTGCCCAGCCCCTTGCTGGTTCCACTGAGTTCTTCCTCAGTGCCTTGGACAGGGCAGGGGGGTAAGAGATGCCCCCATCACCCTCAGGAACTGGTTTTAGGACACGGCCCAAGCTTCTCAGGGTCCCTAGAGGGTCCCCATTCCTGCATCTCAGAGAAGCAGCCTCAGCCTCAGAGCTGAGGGAATTCTTACATCACCGAGCACCTCCTGAGTCCCCC
The DNA here is from genome assembly GCA_028646485.1 of Cryptoprocta ferox. Classification (NCBI taxonomy): domain Eukaryota; kingdom Metazoa; phylum Chordata; class Mammalia; order Carnivora; family Eupleridae; genus Cryptoprocta; species Cryptoprocta ferox. The sequence goes on along the minus strand of CM053565.1, from coordinate 20,201,843 downwards.
ATGCTGGGGTCCAGCTTCCAACCAGCCAGGCAGGGTCTCTGCCCCCGGGGGTGGGGTGTGGGTGGAGTAGGGCCTTCTATTGCAGTAGGGGTAATGGATAATGCACAAGGAGGGGAGATGACTTTCAAAACATGACTAGTGCTGAGAAGAAAAGGAAACAAGTGATGGGTTAGTGAGGGGGGTGGAGGGTGGAGAGAGGGAGGCTGGCCAAGCCCCCTCTGAGCAGGTGACATAAGAGAAGAAGCCAGCCATAGGGGAAAACTTACCAGGCAGAGGGAAATGCCAAGTGCAAAACTCTGGAAAATAGCTTGGCATACCTGATATCGAGGAGGAGCTCCTGGAACGTGGCTGGTTCGGGTGGGGTCCCCATTCTGCCCTCCATAATCTCATAAAGGAAAGAGAGCCGTCCAGGCCCCACCCCTAGAGACTCTGATTCAGTGGGGCGTAGGGCGTGGAGAGAGGATGGAGCAGATACCGGCTTGTTTAACAAGGGTTGGGTGATTTGGATTCACCTGACCCTGTCATCACAGCGCTCTGGCAGATGGTGACATGGGGTTAATGACCAGAATCCCAGATTCTAACTCATTTTTATCCCATTAACAAGGTATTTATGATTTGGCCAAGGATCATGTCAAATTGCAGTGGGACAGAAAGCTGGTGCAGGAAGAGGCCTCAGCAATAATTTAGCACAAACAAGGAAACCGCGCAGAGATGTTACATAGTTTTCTAAAGGCTGCGCAGCAAGTTAAATGCATTCCGGGGCTCAGATCAATGGGGAGATGAACCCCAAAACTCGTCTCTGTGTAGACTGCCTTCTGTAGTTTTCTCCTGAAGGAGAAAATAAAACAACTATAAATAAAACCTCCATAAGCCACACATTAAATGCCTTTGCTGATTGCCCCTCCCTGTTGACGGATTATTTGCTCCATGACAAATTATTTGCTAAGCATATGCTGAGGCAACAAAACAGGATGGAATTAGCTGTTATATGAGGTGTTTATTTAAAAACCAACCAACAGGGGCGCCTGGGTGGCTCAGTCAGTTAAGCATCCGACTTTGGCTCAGGTCATAATCTCACGGTTCGTGGGTTTGAGCCCCGCATCGAGGCTCTATGCTGACAGCTCAGAGCCTGGAGCCTGCTTCAGATTCTGTGTTTCATTCTCTCTCTGCCCCTCTCCTGCTTGTGCTCTGCCTTTCTCTGTCTCTCAAAAATAAGTAAATGTTTAAAAAAATTAGAAAAAAAACAACCACCAACAGGAAACACTTTGATTTACAATAGTTGATCTTTAACCTTTCTTCTTCTTTTTAAAAAATGTTTATTTATTTTTGAGGGGGGAGGGAGAGGGCACAAGCAGGGGAGCGGCAGAGAGAGGGAGAAAGAGAATCCCAAGCCGACTCCATACTGATGTGGGGCTAGAACTCACAAACCGTGAGATCATGACGTGAGCTGAAATCAAGAGTCGGAGGCTTTACAGACTGAGCCACTCAGGCGCCCCATAAACGTTTATTTATTTTTGAGTTAGAGAAATACAGAGAGTACATGAGAGTGGGGGGGTGGGCAGAGAGAGAGGGTAGACAGAGACAGAGGATCCAAAGTGGGCTCTGAGCTGCCAGCAGCAAGCCCTACACGGGGCTGGAATTCACAAACTGCGAGATCCTGACCTGAGCTGAAGTTGAATGCTTAGCCACCCAGGCGCCCCTTTAACCTTTCTTTAGGTCAATGAGAGGTCAGGAGAAAAAGTTGTATATTGACAACATAGTCATGTATATTACTCAATGACAATATTGACTCCAATAGTAACGTAATGTACTAATGAAGTAGTAGTAATGAAGTAATAATGCCATCTGTATATTAGAAAAGAATGTCTTCTTTGTTAATTAGGGAGTGATCCTGACAGGAGCATGTTATCTAGCATATGTTAAATAGCAAATTAGCATCCGAGGCCACTGCAGATCTCAGCTTCCTGACCCTCCTACCTGTCACCACTTGCTGGAGATGGTGGGCTGTCCTCTGTGTCCCCACCTTCCCCGGCAGCAGGCTCTAGGCTCTAAGCAGACCTCAGATCCCCCAGATTTGGAAGAGGCCCCCCGCCCTGCCTTGTTGCTTCTCAGAAAAGCAGCATCAGTGTCAGAGAACATGAATTCCTCCATGCTTTCACTTACTCATTCATAAGCGAATAAATTTACCAGAGCAAAAATCTCGGCACATTGTCTAAGTAGGGGGTTAAATTGCCTGATTTTCAAATGAATTTATCTGGAAATTTCCTTAATGTTTAGCCAGACACTTAATATTTTGCTTTCATCAAAAAGACCACAAATTAGGGCAGAGCTTGAAAGTTTGGGCCAAACAGACCCAATCTAAACCCAGTTCCTTTTGCTCCCATACATACCCACAGGGCCAAGGGGCATAGGTGTTGTAAGTCTGATTGAAGAGGAAGATGTTTAGCCAATAGAATATCACAAAAACATGTTTAAGGACCCTGGGATATATGTTCGTACAGAAGCCATACTGCTAATTGCAAATGAGTCTCATCTAATAAAAAGGGTCCTTAAGAAGAGCTGTGTGTGGAAGCATTTTATTCACTGTCAGGTTGAATTGCTATATATCCCCATTTCCTGGCATATATAAGGATTCACGGAAAGACTGGCAAGTACGGGTGTCTGATGACTTAAGATCAACTCACTCATGTGGGAGGGGCCACAGTGGACTCTTCCAGTGCCTTCCCAGGGCTCCCTGCTCAGCCCCACAATATGTCACAGGATGGTCATTCCAGACCTGTCCCTGTTCTCCTCCCACATGTCAGTAAAATGGGCCCATTACATTGATGATATAATGTTAACATGGGAAGCCTTGTCTCTGCTGCGGGGCACCCTGCAGACTTTGCTTCGAGGGAGACAGTGGCTGGTGAACTCACCAAAACTCATGGCCCAGGAGCAAGTTTTGGTGAGTCATCTGGTCGGATGAGCCCCGTTTGTCTCAGAAGCTGTGGTTGGTAAGGTGAAAGCCCGCCGGACCCCTAGGAACACAAGGGAGGTGCAAACCTTTGCAGGCATTTGGGGGTTTGGAGGACTTTCGTTCCCCACCTGGCATGGCGCCTCCGTCCCTTATGCTGCCTGGTAAGGAAAGGGCAGGCGTGGACACAGGATAAGGGAAGGCACAAATACGAATTAAGTCGATTAAAGCCTGGGTATCTCCCAAGCAGGGCTACCTTTTGAGTTAGACGTGTCTGTGACTGCGCAAGGTGGGGGTCGTGCACTGTGGCGGAGAGGACAAAAGGAGAAAACACCCCTAGGATTTTGGTCCCGGCTCTGGAAGTGGGCAGACCCTGGCATGGCCCCATAGAGCTCTGGCTCCTGGCAGTGTACGCCATGCTCCTCCAGGTGGAGCCTCTCACCCAGGAACAGCATATCCCGGTGAGCGCTTGCATTTCCATCGGGGAGGGCTAGAACCTGTTCCATCCACTCACTTCCACCATGGCTCAAACCCCCACTGTGACCACAGGGCCATGCCTATTTGCAGCAGGGGAGCACTCTGTCCACCAGCCCACTGTTTCTAGAAATGCGGGTACTCTTAGGTCCTGTAGAATGTGGAGAGCCTCTCAGTTCCTGTGGTGGCCCCTGTGGCTTATGGGGAGAGGGTGGGAGAAATTCCTGCTGATGCCGCGTAAACAGATGCCTGGAAACAGAAAGGAACCACGGCAGCCAGTGGGCTGACCTCAGCGGAGTTTGGCTTGTGATTACTCATGAGTCCTGGTCTTTAGCCCTTTGCACTGACAGTGGACTATTCTAAAGGGATTAGCCCTATGGCTTGGACAATGGGAAGCTGAGAGGTGGATGGTCATGAATAAGCCCTCATGTGTCAGAAAAGGTGGAAAAGCCATCCGGCTTCACCCGCAATCCTGGGTTCCACGTCCCACCTTGGACACCCGTGACAATCAGGAAGCTGATCCCCTAGCCCAGGGGTTAGCCTTAGCAACTGACCCTTCAGCTGATACAGCTGAATTGGGTGCATAGGAAGAGTGGCCACTGGAGTGCCCGGGTGGGCTGGCATATCACCAAGGATGCAAGGACGCTGGGGCATCTGGGGGGCTCAGCTGGTAGAGTATGCGGTTTTTGGTATCAGAGTCATGAGTTCGAGCCTCCTGTTAGGTGTAGAGATTATTTAAAAATAAAAATCTTAAATAAACAAGCAAGCAATACCCAGAGCAACTGCCAAAGGGGTCTGGAAGCCAACCTCAGGAATTCCCATCTGGTGAGAGATGGGAAATGGACTATATTGTCCCCCTCCTTCTGAGTGAGGATTCTAAATATGTCCGGTTTGTGGGGACACTTGGCCTAACTCGAGCTTTTCTTTATCACCGCATAAACCAGGCTGCCATCATGAGGGGATTAGAGAAGCTGAGTACCACGTATGGACACTCATGCCATAGGAACAGTGATCAGGGGTCACATTCCAAGACGGGGCAAAAGAACATGACATTGAGTGGAAGTTTCATTGCCCCTCAAACCTGCAAGCAGCAGGCATAGTGGAAAGGAAAACGGAGTACTAAAGCATCAGCTTGAATTACTAACAAGTAAAACCACTGCGGTCAGGCTAACATGTAGTCCCAGGCTTTATATTTGAATGATCCACCGATAGGGTCTGTTTTTCTTTATGCTAGAATGGGGACCCCTACTGAGACACTCAATGCCAAAAAGCGTGGAAGTTTCTGGAAACAGCCATTGTCCTGACTCTTACCGTGGATCAATGTGCTATATGGCTGAAAACACCAAGCCCCCACCACGCATCATCTGCTACAATCTGCAGTAAGACATCCGGCCAGGATGGGTGAATTACTTTGCACCCTCCTTCGGGGGAGGGGGAACCGCTCCAATCTCCATGGGGATCCGGCTGTCCTGTGGCATATGCTGAACTGGTGGAAAACATCATACCTGGAATGATTCATGCACCATAGAAGGGAGAAGGTGGCAGTCTTGGTCTGGCATATCCCATCCCCAGTTCATCTCCTCACACCTGACAGTGCTGCCTCCCCTGCTAACGTGTACGTACAACAAGGCGACGTTCTTAAAGCTGCCAAGCTCCCTCTTCTCAAGGCCAGGTGCACACGCTCTGTTTTCTACTGCAACAATCATTTGGCCCGTCTTTTTCTCTTCCGTTGGCCTGGAAGACAGCGCACCCAGATGCCCTCACTGATTTCACCCGGCAAGCTTTAACTGGTAGCTGGCAAAGCCTGTCTTTACCGAACACTGACATGTCTCATGGGAAAAGCCGTCCTCCAGAATGAGATGGCCCTGGATATTATTACTGCCCTGCAAGGAGGCACCTGTGCCGTTGTCCCAACAGAATGGTGTGTGTTCATATCTGAAGTATCATCTTTAGTACCTCACACGAGGACACAAGGGAACATCCTGAGGGATCCAGTCCCAAACCTACAGGTCTTAATAAATCAGTGGTTCAGATCATGGCACTCTTTGTGGAAAAACATTGTTTTGGGGATAATTATCTTAATCTGCCTTTTCTCTTGAATGTGTCTAGACTGTTGCTGTGGTAGCTGTCTCAAGGAGTCTAAATAGCTTCCCAGAATGGGCCACCTCCACGCAGCAAAGGGTTTCGCCTTGCTGACCCCTCAGGCATGTTGTGGAGGAGGGGGGCATGTGGGATTAGAAAAGCTGGTCAGGAGGGGTGGAAAGTTGAAGGAGGTGATCGAGGGAATGTGACCGCTGTTAACCCCAAGCTAGACCCAGGGCAATCGGAGGCTCCTCACCCCCTTCCCCACGCTGCCCAAGGACACAGCTTTGCAGAGCAAGGTGTTGTTGAGAACATCTAGGTGGCATATGTGACTGAAGCAAGTTAAGGCCTCTACATAAACATTGAACGTTCTGGCAAGCAGGTGTGGAGATCGACCCTTCTTGTGGTGCCCAAGACAAATCTTGTTAGTTTGGTTCCCAGCGTATGTAACCCGTCACCTACCCATCTGGAGAAACTTGGTCTCTCCTTGCCCTCTGTGTCCAGGGGCCAGTTTGCAAACCAACACCGCCTCTGCTGCCATTGAATCCTGAGAGGTCAAGCGTAGGAACTGTGTTTGGTTCCTCCTGTTTTCCCTCAAGCCAACACACTGTGTGGTGCAACACAGTTGGAGTTCAACACACTTGTTAAATAAGCTGATGAGCCAAGATTAGATTCATGGGGGAAGTCTTCCTGTAGGAGGGCCTTGAGTTGAAAAACGGACAACAGGGATTGACTGGCTAGGGGTTGGGGGGAGAAGGGATAGGGCTGCTTTCTGTATGTGGAAGGAGGAAAGTGGTTCATGGTAAGCGTGTGTGTGTGTGTGTGTGTGTGTGTGTGTGTGTGTGTGTGTAATTTGGGAAGTGGGGTAGAAATGCTTGTCCCCTTCCTACATTTGGGAGGGAGTGTTTGGATCTGCTTTCTAAGCCTGTGTTTTGGAGGCAAGCATGCCTGAGTTCAAGGCCCAGCTCTGGCACTTATTAGCTGTGTAACTCGGCAGGGGGCATCTTTTGTGTCTCAGGCTCTCATCTGTATACTGGAGGTAATAACAGGAACACGCACCTGTCACGATGGTTGGAAGAGTTAAGTGAGATAAGACGTATGACAGATTCCGAATTTTGGCACTCTTGTTTTGAAGACCCTCTGCCTGTCTAGGCGGGGGTCTGGGACCTCGCGGATGGCACATGCGTGAGGTTGGGTACCCTCTGCCGTTTGTGCTTACTTGTGATGCTTCTGCAAGGTAAGCTCCCAGGATCAATACACCACTAACCCAATGCCACACGCTTTTTGCCTCAGAGAGCATCTGGATATTGTTTTGTTTGGGTCTGATTTAGCAAGAGGGCAGACGGGATGCAGAAATATTTCGAACTAGATACCATCCAGGAGGGACATTCCCTAGGCTGCCTTCTCAAATGCCTTCCAAGGAGTATTTAAGCTTGGCGTGCCCTGGGGACACCAGGTTGGATCAACTAGGCGCCTCCGTGTGGCTCTGCCCCAGCTTGGCTGTGCGCATTGGGTTGGCCACTGAAACTTTCTATTCCTTTCCTCCAGATGGGGATTTAGCATCCCTGATTCTATAGGTTCCAACCATTTGCCCCTGGCCCGGGGCAAGCCACACCCACCTCCTCGCAGGGGCTGACTTCCAGAGGATTTTCAGGAACTGGAGGTAGGCTGCTCCTGCCCCAGTCCTAGGCTCCCCACCTCTATCTCCAGCTGTGCCTCCATCTGGCCAATCCGGGGGCAGAGCTCACACAGCCCAAAGGGAATGCAGCCAGCTCTACCTGGAGCCCCAGCTGTCGTTCTTTTTCAGATACAGAACCTCGGGACAGCACAGCGGCTCCGTGGGGTGGGGGCCACTTGTTGCTCTTTACCCGGGTCTCCAAGGGGCGCCTGGCTCTTCCATCTCGGAAGGGGCTCCCTCGCTCCCTGGAATGTCCCCCTCCCGCCGGCCGGCGGCGGACGCACAGTGGTTTTTGGGTTGCTGCTTACCTTCTTCACATTCAGCCTCTCCCCTCTGGAGACCCCAGGCTGAGTGTGACCCGGGGGCAGAACCCGAGCAAAGGAATTCTGCTTCCACCCCCACACCTGGCTCTCCGGAGTTTATCGGGTGCCGCCCTGCCATCTACGGGGGAGGGGTGTCACGTCCTCACTCCCAAGGCCAGTTCTCCGCCTTCGGCGAAGGGCCCCCCCACCAGCTCCTCCAAAAACAGCCAAAAAGAAACTTTCGCGGCCCCCCCACCCCGGCCTCCCGCCCCCGCAGCACCCTGCCCCCACCTCCTCGCAGCCCGGGATGGAGGGGGGGGGGCGGGGAAGGGGAGGAGGCCGGCTCGCTCGGCGCCCTCTGGGTCTCGCCTTACTTCCGGGAGGCGGGGGAGAGGCGAGGCCCGTGGAGCCCCCGCGTCCTGCCGGCCTACGGGTCCGCGCCTCTCCGCGGTCGCGCGCTGCCTCCTCTCCGGGGCGCTGGCCGCGGCCCGCCGGCATTTGGAATTCCGCCCGAAAGAGGGGGCCCGGAGGCGGCGGCGAGGAGGGCCGGCGGCCGGCGGCGAGAAGCGGAATCCGGGGTCCGGAGCGGCGCCGGCGGCCGAGCGGAGCGGAGCGGAGCGGAGCGGCGGCGGCTCGGGAGGCTCGCGCTGCGCCCGCCCGCAGTGCATCTGCGTGGCCGCGCGACATCCCCGGGATGCTCAACGCGGGGCATTATGCACTGCTTAACAGGCTCCGGGCTGCCGAGCGACTTGTTTGAAGCATTTTCTCCCTCGCTCTCGCTTTTAATCTTGTCTCTAGTGGCGTGTGTAGGGGGGAGGACTTTATTTCCATTGGCTAAGCTCTCCCTTCCCACCCACATCTCTTCCACATCACCTTGGTGTCTCCCTAAATAAAACCAGCCCTCCTTATCGCCTGGAAAAAATCAGGAGCTAGAGTTTGAATGGGTTTATATAAACACTCACCCCTGGCAGCGTGCGGCTGGGCTCCCAGGATAAACTCAAGGCGTCTGGCCTGATGCTAGCCTTGCCGTGTTCTCTCCCTTGAACGTCAAGGTTTAAGCAGAGCCCGAGGACTGGGAACTCTTCCCCGAAATTGGATCAACCTGAAGCCAGTTGCGGAACTGCACAGGGTCCCCATGGACCTCAAGGAGAGCCCCAGCGAGGGCAGCCTGCAGCCTTCTAGCATCCACATCTTCGCCAACACCTCCACCCTGCACGGCATCCGCCACATCTTCGTGTATGGGCCCATGACCCTCCGGCGTGTGCTCTGGGCCGTGGCCTTCGTGGGCTCCCTGGGCCTGCTGCTGGTGGAGAGCTCTGAGAGGGTGTCCTACTACCTCTCCTACCAGCACGTCACCAAGGTGGATGAGGTGGTGGCCCAAAGCCTGGTCTTCCCGGCTGTGACCCTCTGCAACCTCAATGGCTTCCGGTTCTCCAGGCTGACCACCAATGACCTGTACCACGCCGGGGAGCTGCTGGCCCTGCTCGATGTCAACCTGCAGATCCCCGACCCACACCTGGCTGACCCCACAGTGCTGGAGGCCCTGCGGCAGAAGGCCAACTTCAAACACTACAAACCCAAGCAATTCAGCATGCTGGAGTTCCTGCATCGCGTGGGCCATGACCTGAAGGATATGATGCTCTACTGCAAGTTCAAAGGGCAGGAGTGCGGCCACCAGGACTTCACCACCGTGAGTACTTGGCTTTCAGCTCACTCTTGTGCTTGGTTCTCTTGAGAAGCACCATGTCGGGGTCTCCCTGTGCTTTGGAGCAGGAGAGAGCGTGGTGCCCGAGTCGAAGGCCAGGAGGGGAGTTGGCCAGAGTTGTTGGAACTGGTTGGAGCAGTGCGCCTGCCAGGATGGGGCACTGTGGTCTGGTCAGGCGTGGAGGGCGAGCAGGGGGCCTGCGGTGGGGGATCGCGTCCCCACATGTGCTGAGCTGGCTTCCTCCCAACTAGAGGGAGGAGGCCTGAGCTGTCCGCTGTCCGGGGCACTTGGTCGCTGAGCTGTGTGATTGGAACAGCTTTTCATTGACGAGGTGGCATTCACCCCCCCTCTTTCTCTGCTCGGAAGTGGCATCAGGCACTGCATCCTGTGGGCTGGGCTGGAGCTAAAGCTGCCAGAGAAGGGGGTGTGGGGCCCCAGACAGCCTGGCTGGTTCCAGTGGCTTTGGGAGCTTGCTGGAGCAGGTGATGCTCACAGGGGTGGAAGTCTCTGTGCTTCCTTTTCTTGTATGGATTCCGAGCTCCGTGTGGGGAGAGGAGAGGCGGGGGCAGGGGACCCCTGGTCTCCATCTGGTCTGCTGGCAGGTCAGAAGCAAAGAGATGTCCAGGGCACTTGGGCCCAAGAGGAGCGTGTAAGTGGAGGCCTGTGTGTAGGAGGACGGTCAGGGAGATGCCTGTGAGGGTGAGGCGGTCCAGGCTGGCTTGTCTGGGAGCTTCGGCTTGAAACTCAAAGGCTCGGGCTGCTGCCTGTGCAGTCGCTTAACAACGAGGATGCCAGACGAGTGGTGTGGGGAGGGGGCGAGCAGCTGTGGGATTGGAAAGCCTGGAGGAGGAGTGTGGAGCTGAGGAAAGAGGAAAGGCGGAGGGGGATGTGGCTCACGTTCAGGATGGGGCTTCCTGGAGGGGCAGAGAAAGGATAGGAGGAGAGCTGTCCCTGTCAGGGTTCTCCGTTTGCCCAATTAGTGGGCTGCTAGGCATAACTTGGCGTAAGGGGGCCAGACTGCAGCCACGGAAGCCTCCTTGCTTCCAGGCAGGTCGGGGGCATCAGGGGCTGTGGGACCCCCCAGAAGCCCAGGGTGGCTGTTTCTCCCATAGCTGCCTTAGGGAGAAGCCAGAGCTTTTGAGTCTCAGAGCTTTGAGCCAAATTGCAATGGTAGGTTCTGGATGGCAGGTGCAGCAGTTGCAAAGGAACTGGATGGACTCGGTCACCAGCACTCCTCTGGGGCCCTCTGCCTAACTAAGACGTGCCCTACCTTGCCGATAGTGCATCCGTTCCCCACCCACTCTCAGGTCCACTGCCTACCGGCCTCTTGCTCTGAGTTTCTGCCATAACTAGTTAATGCCATAACCAGTCTCTGTCTGCAGCCTCTGTGCTTGCAGTTGACTGTCTGTGATTCTGGAAAAGCCCACAGTGCTGGGGTGGGTGGGCACGAGCATCGACACTTGGATCCCATAGAGCCCTGTGTCCTGGGGGAGCTATTTTTACCATCCGTTTTAAACATTTCGAGGAAGAGCACAGCAAAATCAGTGGTAGTGTATTTATACTAAAGAGGAAGGAGGTCTGAACTGGGGGAAGGGACCAGCAGTATTGGAAGCCCTTCTGAATGGAGCAAACAGGACTCTAATCCACGTCATGCACAAATGATGTCTTAGGTGGCTTGAGAGAGGAGGGGAAAATGCCTCGTTCTTGGAGGCTGAAACCAGCCCTGTATCCCACTCCGTGCTTTCGAGTGCCGTGGCAACGCTCAGCTTCACCACTGCACCTTGCAGCTCAGAAATGCACTCCGCTGTTCCTGTGTCTGCCTGAACACACACGGAACCCACACAGGGAAACTGCAGTAGCAGACCCTGGACTGAGATCTCAAGCATCCTCAACTGCGTGTCCAACTAGTGGTTTCCTCTCAATTCATGATCAAGTTCCATTTGCAAGGAAAGGTTCTTTGACCCACAGCTGCTGTGTTGCACTTAGCCCGTAATTTGAGTTACTGGAGTCCCAGGAGGCCAAAGATCAGGCCTTAAAGACTTAGCTGAGCCTTTGACCTCTCCAGGGTGTCTCTCAAATAGTAAAGTTGCTTGTGGGTATGGTTTTTGAAATAGTAAGTGGCGTGTCATTATCTGCCATCCTCAGCAAGTCCAGGGCTGATCTGGCGGTGTGTCCTTCCTTGGACTGACCCTCAGTGTCTGACCTCCCCCAGCACTGAAAAGGGGATGAGCCTCAGGGCTGGATCTCCCAGCTGTTCTGGAAGTTTCAAAAAGGGCACCTACCCCAATAAACCTGGAGGAGCCCCAGGTGGATGGCTGACCTTTCTCACCCTTTGATTGCAGTGGGGAGCCATGCTGAACCTCTGTGAGAGGGGACATGGCACCAGGTTTGTTCCAAGACCTTGCAGTGAGGAGTAATCCTTTCTGCTTCCCCTTCATATCCCTGTCCCTCTTGGCCTGGGGGTATAGCATGCTGATTCTGGGGCTCTCGCACCACAACAAGGCAGAGAACTTTGCAGGTGATGATGGGAGAAGTCAGTTCCCTGGCCTTCTTGCCCATTCATTCTCTCTGCTGCTTATTCCTCTCCATTTGGCTTATGTATTAGACCCTGCCTGGGTTTTTCCTATGCTGAGTGGCTTCTTTCTTTACATCCGGTGGCTGACCTATTAGAGAAGTTAAGTATGGGGGAGGAGATGTCCCAGGTGGATTGCTTTTTCCATTTTTCTTTTTCTATTACACATACCTAGTGCTATCTCCAGGGCTAATGCTTTTGCATAAGCTCTTATTCCAAGTTCTTAGCTGGTGTGCAATGAAGTGCATAATACCCTTTAATTAGTGAATGAGCCATGATTCTAGCAGAGGGAAAGGCTATTTGTGGAGGTTAAAAGTCCCAAGAAGCCAGGTGTGGAATTTTGACTGCCATGTAAACAGGTGTGCTCCATGCTCATGCAAGTACACTCTTAGCCCTCTCCTGGGACAATCTGAATGCAGATAGACATGTATTTATCCTTCCTGGGAAAGCCGAACAGGGCTTGGTTCCATAGTGCCTGCTTGAGGTGGGGCGGGGGGCGCGGAGGAGATTTGCCGCATTGACCTCAAGTGGAAGGATGGAGGTCTGGGTGGGATGTCTCTGGCCATGATGGTGGGTGATCTAAGGTGAAGATTAACAACCACTTCTTAGCTTGAGTAGGTTTGAATCGCAGCTCCATCATTTTCTAGCTTATTCCCTGAGTCATATTGTATGTCCTCTCTAGGCCTCGACTTGCTCGCGTAACATCTGGTAGTACTACGTGACTTTGTAACTCACAGGGTTGTTGGGAGGATGAGGCATGTGAATGTCCTTTTGTGTGTGGTGCAGATGGAAGGTGGGGCCGCTCTCCGTGTTAGCAGGAGGTGATTCTTGTCCAGCCCACCTGCCCTGTTTGCAGCCCACCGGAGGAGTCAGCGGATGAGTAATGCTGTGAGCAGAAAGTAGGGGGGTGGAGGTGGATGCCGCTCTCTCTGTTTGGAGCCCAGGGTTAAAGCCCAGCCTTGCTGAGATGGGATTGCTTCAAGAGGATGTCACAGCTGGGTTCAGTAGCTAACGGTTACTGACAGGTGGCAACTCCATTGTTTGAGATGAGCACGTGAGAGCACGTAACTATTTCATGTTGTTTCTCTGCTCCTCACATAGGGGTTCATCCTGCCTCCAAGTTGAGGAACGCAAACGACCCTTCAGTTGGCACTTTTAACTTGATTTCTGCAGTTGTCTGTGTTTGTGCTTTAAATTTGAGATTTCTCTCACTGACCTTTTCTTAAAGAAAGTTCTCTCCCCAATGAGATCTTGTTAGAGACGTATCTGTGGATCTTATTCATCGACATCACATAGCATTACAGAGATGTAGAGGTGAGGGTTTAGGAAGCGCACATACTTGGAATTCCTGCCTAAGGCTGGCGGATCCACAGCCGACCTCTCAACATATCTTCTTGCACGAGGAGCAGGTGCGCAAAGAATGTGGGCTTTGGGGAGAGATCTGAGTGGGAATTCTAACTGTACCTCCATTCGCTGTGTAATCATAGGTAAGTTCCTTAACCCCACTTTCCGCTTATTTATTTATTTATTTAGAGAGAGCGTGCAAGAGTGGGTTAGAGAGAGAGGGAGAGAGAGAATTGAGAATCCCAAGCAGGCTCCGCACTGTCAGCACAGATTCCGATGCAGAGCTTGAGCCCACAGACTGTGAGATCATGGCCTGAGCCAACATAAAAGGTCAGACGCCTAACCCTACTAAGCCACCCAGGTGACCCTCCCCATCTTTGAAATAGAAACAACAGGATCTGCCACTCGGAGTTGCGCTGATCTAGGGAGGTAAAGTGCGCCAGGAGCCAGTGTGTGGCCCAAGCCCGATGCGTACAGGGCAGGCCCCTTGCTTTGCTCCGTGTCCCACAGGAGTATGACTGAGCCTGTGCTAGACGTTGGCTTTCTTGACTCCAGGCCAGTGTTCTTCCCACTCCTCCTTCCCGTGACTCACCACCAGCTTTGGAGCACAGGCGACTGCTGTGATGGTGGGATTTGTCATTCTCACAGGAGTTAAACCTTCACTTTTTTCAGCGCTTTGGTCCATATCAGTTCTGCTGCCTAGACAACCTCTCCTTACCCACCATCTCGGCTTCCACGATCCAGCTCATGGCTACCAACCTCGCCCCAGGGAGCTCGTGCCCCCCAAGCCCTGAGAGGCGTGGAGTGACCTCCATACGAGGCGTAGAGCTTTTGTCACAGTGCGGCATGTTATCGCATGTTACTGCAGTTGTTCCTTTATCCATCAGAGAGGACACCGGCTATGCAGCAGTTATAAAGCCAGACCGGATCCTTGTCACCTGAGAGCTCGCATCTCGTTTCCCATCCCCTTCTAGATGGAGAGCTAGTTGAGAGCAGGCATCTTGTCTCCTCAAACACGTTCTCTGCATACGTCAGTTGCCTTCTGTTTCCCGAACGGACCCAGAATCCTTTGCTCATAGGCCTTAGTTACTTTTTGCTTCCACACCTCTCTCTCCGTGTCTATTTATTTAAATCCTACTCGTCCTTTAAAATCCAGCTCTAATATCTCTGTAGCCTTCTCCAGGAAATCATTGCCAGTCTCTCTCCCCATGACCGTACTCTAAATGAATCTCTTCCTCCTCTGTCTTTGAAAGAGCATCTTGGCTCATTCCTCTGTCAGAGCACTCGCTGTGCTTTTCCTAGCATTACACGCATAAAGTGTTTACGCTAGAAGAGACCTCAGAGATGATTTAATTTAATACCTGAATTCCTTAACCACTGATAATTTTTATACATTGCCTATTTCTGTCGCTCTTCCCTGTAAGACATGATGTCTTTACTGACCTTATATTCTCAAGACTTAGAACTGCTTAGCACATGGTAAGCTCTCAAAGTGTGTCTTCAGAGTGTGTTAAGTGGGCTTGAAGTTATTGGAAGGTAAGGTGACACTATAGCCGATATGGCCATTTCTCAACTTCCGTTTTCGGTGTAGGTATCTAGGATCCCACCTGCATCAGGATGACATGTCTCATTATTGTCATTATTATACTACACTTTCTGATGACAGAAACAGTCCATGCTCATTGGAGAAAGCTTGGGCAGTATGGGGAAAGAATAAGGAGGGAAGAAAAAAATTGCCTACAGTAACATCCCAGACATAATTACATGTATTATTTTGGTGTTTGGGAATACCTCCATCAAGCCACATAATGTGTGCGTGTTTGTGTACCCTCGTGCCTGGGATCACACCTTCTGTATGTGTGTGGTGCCTTGTCTGACATGCAGTACACCCCCGATCAGTGTCAGCTCGCTCTCTTCTTCTTGGGTCCCCACGGTAGTGTCCAGGATGTTAAAGATGCTCTTAAAGGCCCATTCAGAGAGAAAGTAAAATCCAAAGGTATGCTGGGGCACTGGGTGGCTCAGTCGGTTGTGTCCGACTTCAGCTCAGGTCATGATCTCACAGTTAGTGAGCTGCTTCGGATTCTATGTCTCCCTCTCTCTGCCCCTTCTACCCCCGCCTCCTCAAAAGTAAATAAACATTAAAAAAATACAAAGGGATGTCTGATCAATATCCCTCTTGTGGGATATGTTTTGTCTTATCTGCCAGAAGTATGAGGGGTAATTTGTGGGAGTGAGTGGAAACCACCCCTCTTAATTCAGCCTTCTTGGATTTTAGTTCACAGCTGAGCACCATGTTCTCTCCTTCGAGAGCACTTACTGGACAGTCTAGCTGTGCATTTACTTGAAGCCATCCTGGCCCCACTGTTTGTTGTATGTTTGCTAGGATGAACCGCAGATGTGTTAGATCTCATGACTGAGGCCTGACCCTGTTCCTAGATGGGGCCCAACTTTATGAGTGTGAGGAGCCATGAGGACCATGGAGCACGGAGACCATGAGGTTCTTTTTGTGTAGAGCACTCCTGCCTGTCTCAGCCCACGGTGTGGAGCCTAACTCCCCATCACCTGTAAAATCTCTGGGTGCTATGTCTAAATTGCACTTTTATTCCTTAAGATGCCTGGAAGTTTTGTGAGCATTTGCCACGTCCTTGGAGAGGTGACCCCTGCCAAGCTAAGTGAGCCATTTTCCGTGGCACCAGTTCCAGTCTGTATTACTTTAGGTTGTGGCTCCCTGGAAATAAAGCTTTCAGGGGTGCACTGAATTCTGTCTGATGTGTTGGATGGCGAGGGCAGTGATGGGGAGCTGACTGTTATAATGACCCACACCATCTATTTGCAGAGAAAAACTGGGGTGCTACTGCACAAGCCAGAGAGGGAGAGCCTAGCTGCCTGTGGGGTGAATCCATGTATCTGTGTCTCTATCCCCAGGAGCTCTTAGACCTCCAGAATGGCTGATGAGGGAAGAGCTTATTGAATTGGTAATTGGTCCCCTTCCCCCGCTCTACAGGGCTTCCCTTTTCCTCTACAGAAAGTCCTTCCCTTAATGAAGAGATGAGTTCTAGACAATTTTCTGTAAAGCGAATGCTAGTTTGCCGGTGATGTCTATAGGAAGAGCTGAAATGGGATCCCATTGAAAAAAAATCCCCCGAAGACTGAATTGGCAGCTTTAAGCATCAAGTTTGCTGTTAGAGCTATTGCCCCGTAGAGCAGTTCATATTTCAGAGTGCCAAGAATCCCGTGCTCCCCATCAGACCAAAAATATACCACCCAGGTCTAGTGATACCTGAGAGGATGCTGGGAGTTTTCTCTTTTTTGTCTGCGTGTTTATGTTTGATGGAACTGGGTTGAAATAGCAAGCTGGACCTCAGGGTCATTGGACTCACAGTCTCTTATAACCTGAAATGAATGGCCTACATCATCACCCCTGCAGGTGTGAAATTCCATGTATCACATTTTCTCTCATGCTGTGGACTTAAAACTAGTCCATGCCGACCGGCCTTAGTGGTTACCAGATAGCAGATGCTTCCAGAAATGCATGTTCATTATTTGAGAAATCTGAAGCATGTGACTGACAGAAGCCTGTTTATCATGTTGGGCTTTATTTGGGAATAACGTTCCAAAAAGTCTCCTCCTCAGAGTGTGAAAGCGTCTCTCTATCTCCCAGAACTTATTTTCTCATGACTCAGGTACATTCTGCATTGATTACCTTAGTGATCATGGAAACTTATGCCAAGAAATAAAGCACGAAACACAGGAGGAATATATTTGGAGTTATTGACTTCTGCTTATTGAGTCGTACAGCCTTGGGCAAGGTAATTTGCCTCTGTGGGCCTCAGTTTCCTCCTCTGTAAAATCAGGGGGTTGAGCTGCGTGATTCCAAAGGACTTGCCCACCTGTAGAACTCTAATGCAATAGAACATAGCCAACATTTATTTTTCTGATCCCACAGTTGCTACCTGAAGCTCCAACTTTTATATTTGGTGGAGGGAACTGATGCTCTTTTTCAAACAGATATATTTATCCATTTATTTGTTTGTTTTATTTAGATAGATCTGTATAGTGGAAGCAGAAACACTCAGTGGCTGTAGTGGGGTAAAGGGAGGCACAGAAGCCTACTCTCAAAATCCTGTCCATGAGCCATTATGTTTCTGGCTGCAGCTTGTAGGTCTGACTGAAAGTTTCCATCATACTAGTCCCGTGCTTTCGAGCGGGGGTGCATGTATGAATTAACAAGGGCATCCCTGGAAGATGCTGCCTAGATCCCCTTTGCTGCTGTGAGCGGTACAGCTCCTGACCACTCATATCTGCACCAATGGCCCTGCCACTCCTAGAAATCTCTGGGAAGTTATTCACTTCCCCGCCGCCTGGGGGCAGCCGATGGCCAGTGACTAACTGACCCAGGAATACAAATCGCCAGCCATCTTGCCTCAAGATGGAACAAATTATGGTGCAGTTGACATTCCAGAGCTTCCCATGGGATCAGGCTGAACTGGAACTTTCCTGTGGTTTCACCATCTTGGGTTACCTTTCCTCCCTTGCCTGTATCCTGCATGCCTCCCTCCTTTCCAGGCTCTTCCTGGAGTCATTTGCTCAGTAAATCACCTGGAGGAGAAACCTCATCTCAGTCCCTGCTAGGGACTACAACCTATGTGTTGGTGAGTTTTAGCTTCTCCATCTGTTTGGTAACATGGAGAACCACCCAGGCATATGTCTGGCTTGGAAAGAAGGGAAGATCTGTTTCAAAAGTCTTTTAAGACTTGAACTTTCTAGATCTGTGTCCTCACCTGAGGCCTGTAACAATTTCCACGGTGTATATATAATTCAAATTCAAGAACGTCTCTCTGATTAGGATTCACACCACTGGGTGTAGCTGGTTTGTCCTTCTTTAGACCTTCTGGTCCAAGAAAAGCCCTTCCCAAAGCTGATTATATCCTAAGAGCTGAGCTATCCCTAGCCTCTCAGCTGCTGCATACCCCAAGCTGCTCACATTCTAGCTCACACCTTCACCAACACCTGAATTCTCATCTTTTTCCCAGTCCTGCTCTCTCTGAAAAGTTCCCTTTCCCACCCCTCTCCCCCAACCAGCCATTGCCGCCATTTCTTCCTGGATGTGCATCAGTGTGGCTTTGAGCCACAGCGGGGAGCCTTCCATAGGAGCAGTGGCTCAGGCCCATTTCTAAAGCAGGAGGCAGTGAGTGATGTTGGGCTGACCAAGGGTGATGCTCCTCGTAGGTCACAGAACCCATGAGTGATGAGGAACGAAGGAAGGAACTGAGACCAGTTAACCTGAAGAGGGAGGCGGATGACCTAAGGCAGGGCAATTACTTTCTTCAAACCCTTGGAAGGCAGTCCTAAGGAAGAGGAATAAAGCTTTCTCTGTGCAAGGCCAGGGGGCAAAGCTAACAGCAGTGGGGGTCGGGGGCAGAAGATCTGAGAGGTGGCTACTGGCTGATGGGAAGGAGCTGTCCAGGGAGGTTAGAGCACCTGGGCCCAGTCATCAGCCCGAGCCAAGGTCACACAATTGCTTATTGGCAGTGCTGTGGATGTAGATCAATGTCAGGTGAAGAGTTGGATTTACTGGCCTCTAAAGTTACTTCCAATGCTGAGCATCTTTGATTTATTTCCTTCCTGAGCAGATATTTGAAGTCAGAGGTGAGGACCATTGGCATTTGGCATTGGAAAGAACTGATAATAGATGCAAGCCAGCTCATGCAGCCTGCAGAACCACCCCATTTCCCAATACTGTGTAGTGCTGATGCTAAGTGTTTCAGAAGCTGGGAATAAGAGGGTTCTGGGGGACAGTCCTTGCAGAGGAGAGACCAGATATGCAGTTCATCCAGACGGGAAGTGTGTGGATGCTGGTAGCCAGGGCTTGGGGGTGGCTGTTCAAAGAGCTGGCCTCCCGAAGTGAGTATGCATGCCTTCCTTGAGAAGCAGTTCACGGAGGAATTTGTCCTAAGTTCTGGGCTCTAGATCCAATCCTAGAGAGCAGATCTTGGGGGTGGTTTGGTCTGGCCTGGTTCTTTGTGGAGTCTGGAGAGACTGGGAGGTTTACAAATTAGAGGTGACTCTGGGGTGGGTGGGGGTAGAGATAGATCCAGCTACAGGGGCTAGGAAGGAGGCTAATCCCAGGCAGGGCCCAGAGGATACCCTGCCCAAGAGTACCAGGAGACTGTGGCAAATGTTGGAAAGATGAAGGGGGCTTGGCACCTGAGATAATGACATAATGAGATATTTCAGCTTTGTGGTATAGTCGTGGAATTTTTTGTCGCATAGGTGTATGCGCCAGGCTTATGTGACTGTGATTTTTTGATTAATAAGAAGTATGTATTTGGTCTTCATTCCTGGTTCCTGGTACAAGAGCTTTAGAAGCCCTTGGAATTTCCTGAGGGGTTGGGTGAGAGGAGCATCTTTGGCTATGCATATGAAGGGCCTTTCAACCATATGTGATTTTATGCTAATGAAGTGACTCTTGGGGGGCCCCCAGATAGCTTTCAGGATGGAGGCTGGTTGCCAGAGGAACCAATCATGTGAGCGAGAAGAGAGAGGGCTGGAGATTGAGTAGGTCACCAGTGACCAGTGATTTAATCCAGCGTGTCTATGTATTGGAACCTCCACAGAAATCTCCAAATGAAGGGATTCTGAGTGCTTCTGGGAGGTGCTGGGAGGGTGGCGTGCCTGGGGGCGGTGCATGGACACTCTGTGCCCCTCCCCCATAGCTTGGATACAACCTGAATTGTATCCTATAAAGCAGTACCAGTAAATAAACTTTTCCTGAGTTCTGTGAGCCACTCTAACAAATTTTTGAACCCGAAGAGGGGGCTGTGGGAATCTCTGATGTATAGCTAATTGGTCAGAAGTGTGGGTGGCCTGGACTCATAATTGGCACCTGAAGTGGGGGGCAGAGCAGTCTCATGGGACGGAGCCCTTAACCCTTGGGGTCTGCACAAAATTTGGGGAATTGGTATCAGAATTGCTTGGCATGAGGGGAAACCCACGCATTTGGTGTTAGAAGTGAATCGTTCCGGGAGTCAAACAAAGAGCTTAGTAACGACCTTGGGTGAAGTATTCACCCTCTCCAGGCCTCAGTTTCCCCATATCTTAAGTAACAATAACCCTGGCACTAGCCTTAAAGGATTGCTCGCAGTCATTGAATGAAGTGCTAGAAAGGAAACCTTTAGCTCTGGGCCAGATGTACAGTGCCCAACTATTTTGTTGCTGTTGTTATTTTTATTATTACTAAGTTGAACTGGTGATAAAACCGAGTGATGGGAGAATCCAAGAGCAAAAAGAGTTTTTGGGAAATCCATACTGACATGAGCAGATGTCAAGAGTATGGGGAATGAGGCTGCAGTCAAGCCAGACGCCCAGCGCCTGCCATTGCTGTTGGGTGTAATCTACTGTAGACACTAAAACTATGTCAAAAATAGAATTCCTCTCATTGGGTCACCCTTGTGTCGTTCACAAAACCTGTTTGTTGCTAACATTTTCTGAGCACATCGTATATTCAGGTGCTATTCTAACTTAAGTACTTCACCAGAGCTCTATGAATTAGATGATATTTGTAGCTCTTTTTTTTGTACAGAAAAAATGGGGACTCAGAAAGGTTAAATGACAAGACTGATGTCACTTAGCTAAGAATTGGTAGACTTGGGATTGGAACCAGGTAATCTGGTTCTAGATCCTTGAGGCTTTCTTTAGAAGATGCTATTTGATCCTTGCGATAATGCTGAAACTGGAAAAAGGTAACAGTGTGTCTGTTTCACCATTATTAATAAAGTTCAGAGAGGTTTGGTGACTGGCGCAGGGTCACTCAGCAAGAAAGTGGCACCATTGGAGATTAGAGTCATGCCTTTTGATTTCCTTGGGGGTGTTTCCTGAAAGACAGGAAGCTCATTTGCACAGGGCTGAGCCGAGTGAAGTCAGGCCATTCACCAGCAGTTCTTCAGCTCAGGAGGGTTTGGTTTAGGCCTAAGGTGCCTCAGCTTACCTGCATCCTCCCCTGGGAGCCAGGAGCCTGGTCACTGCCAGAGCTTAAGCAGAGCAGGAAGGCCATTGGCTCTTAGTTCGGCATGCACAGGTGGAGGTGCCAAGCGATCCCACAGCACCCGCTTCAGGAAAGTTGAGAAGCTGGAAAAGTCTCTTCTTGCCAGGGTGACACGTGGGATCTGTCCAAGTTGCCAAATGGGGCGCGCGGGGGTCTGACTCTAGGAAGCGAGTGGCAGTTTTCCGATGTGATGTGACTCTGCCCTGCCGGCTCTTTCTGCCTCCACCTCCCCACTTGAAATCCGACTCTGGGTGGCAGAAATGACGGCTTCAGGAGACACAGATGTGTTTAAGGAACCGCGTGGCTAGAGCTTGGTCTGGGGGCTGCAGCTTCTGGCTCCGGACCAGTGACCTGAAGTCGAACATCCAGGCTGGGTGTGCTCTGATGGACACACTTGGAGGTGGCAGAGCTGGGCTCCAGAGCGAGACTGTCTGGATACAGATCCTACATTCATACATGAGTTGGGCAAATATTCAGTTCAGTTTTGGGAGACTTCAATCATTTGCGAAGAATGGCACAGTAGACCTCAACCTATGTGAGTTTCTTCTCACCCGTCTTCCTTTTGACATTTCCACCTATGTGGAAACCTTTTGACTGCTCCTCCAGGACTCTGGTCTTCTGTTTCTTCCTTTCTGTTCTTTAAACTGAAGCTTTCCAGTGCGATTCTCTCGACTGTGTTCTCTTGTGTTCTTCCCCCCCCACCCCCCCAACGGATATGGCAGTTGAGGGGCACTTCTCCGGAGCAGAAGTGGCTGCAACAGGGCTCTGTGATGTAGGGAATTCCAGGGTCCTTCCTTCTCCCTGGTGTTTGTCCCTCTCTTCGTGGAGTGCGAGAAGGTGGTGTGATGAGAGAGAAGTATCTCCATGAATTGGAAGTAACAGTGTCTTCTAAAGTTTGGGCCAAGGCTGCTTTTGCCTTCCTGGAATGATTTCGTAGCAGAACACCTTGCATCCCCTGGGCCTGTTAGCTATTTCAGGGACATTTTAAGTGGCTATTAACAAATGTTGAATTATGGCTGCAAACCTCTGGGAGCTCAAGTGACATTCACATGAATCACGAGTGAGCTCTGTGCAGTCAAGGCTGCCACAATGGGCTAGGATTAAACAAACAGGAGCCATTGTTCTCTCTAAAGCAATGAGGCAAGAACACTGCTCCTTGGAGCCTGTGATCTCAGGCAACATGCCCCTCAGAAGCAGGACGCTGTCCAGGACACACAACTCATTGCTGCAGGGCAGACAGATGCTCTCTGGTTTGCAGAGAGGCATATTCGAGCTTAGTATCTGGAGGAATTTACCAACAGTCAGCATGTCCGGGGATATGCCAGCCAGTCTCAGGGGTTATGAGTTGCCCAGAACATTGATTCGGCAGACATCTACTGAGTGCTTCCTACATTCTGGGCTAAGCTCTAGAGAAAGAGAAATGAGTAAGGCCCATCCAGGAATTCGAGATGCTCACGGTCTACTGGGGAGGCTGAGCAGTAAGCAGATTGCTTGACACTAAACAGGCAAAATTTGCACAAGGTCCAGAGGCAACCATGTGTAGGTTCCAAAAGTCTTTCAAACAGAGATGATATGTATAATTCTTTTTTTTGAAACAATTTAAGCATATAAATGTTGTAAGACTAGTCCAAAGACCTCCTGTGTGTCCATCTCCCCATGTCCCACTGATGTCATCTCTGGCCAGAGGACCTCAGGCAGGGTCACTCCATTGTCAGATTCCCCAGGCCTCCTTTCTCTGCATCCGTTTCTTAGTCTCTCCCTGACTTTCATGACCTTGACATTTCTTACAATTCAAGGCAGCCATCTTGATTTTCAGTTTGGGTTTCTCTCTTGATTAGAACCAGGTAGTGAATTTTTGGCTGAATTTCACAAAACTGATTTAGGCTTCTTCCCACTGCCTCCTCTCCAGAGGTCCCAATTTGTCCTCATGTGTCCCAGTACTTACAGTGTTCACTTTTGTCACTTGATTAACATGGTGTCCTCCAGGGAAACACTTCGAGACCATGTAAAACTCCACTTTTCAACTCTTTCTCACCCACTGGTTTTATCATCATTGATTTTTCTTGCCTGAGTTATTGCCATGATATTTGCCAAATGGTGATTTTCTAATTCCACCATTTCATTCACATTTGTTAGTTGACTTTCTAAAACACAGAAAAGCTCTCTCTTCTCCCTTTTTATTAATTTATATTTGTATCAGTGTAGGTTCAGATCTCTGTTTTATTCAACGGGTTATAATCTGTTTGTATCATTATTTAGTTCAAAACTCCTATTTTCCTGTACTTGGGAACCTCTTCAAGCTGACTTTGGTGTTCTTTTAACATTTACTGGCAACTTTGGAGCACTGTTACAGTTTCTGGCCCGTCTCTTTCTTTTCCTTATTCAGTTCTGTAGTTAGTCATTTCTCCAGTGAAGACTGGGTCCTTTTAGTGGGAAATGCTGTTTAGAGCTAAGATCTGGGTTCTGGGTATGACCGTCACAACCAGGGTGCCACTAATTCCTGGCTCAGTGGAAAGAACTAGGATATTTAGAAATACATTTACATCTTCAGTGAAAACCGTGACCTCACACCAATACTTCCCGCAGCCGAAGTGGGGCTCAAACTCATGACCCTGAGATCAAGAGTCACAGGCTCCACTGACTGAGCCAGCCAGGTGCCCCTCACACCAATACTTTCGATTCCTGTCTAATACTACAGGGTTCATTCTAGATATTTCCTCTTTTCATATCAACCCCTCCTTTCTCCAGCAGTAGGAAGCCAGTCTCCCATTATCTTATTTACTTTTTTGCTCCCATTCTTTTGAATGGAGACCATCTCCCTCTCCCCTGGGCTACTGCTCTGTTTAGATGCCTCCTCCCGTGGGCCCTGTCCTTTCCTGCCAGATTTTCGTGCCCTCCTTGCGTGTGCTCTGGCTGTAAAGAGGCTGCTACCTGTTCATCTTCAGATTTCTTCAGTTGTCCTCCCAACATTATTTACAGCTTTTTAAACTGAAACATTCAGGATCCATTTGAGGTACAATCAAGATTCATGGGCTACATTTCGTTATTCTGTCTCCTTGATCAAAAAGTTCTCCCCCAACGTAACACACACACAGAGTTTTTAAAATAGCTTTATTGGGATACAATTCTTATATCCTACAATTTATCCATAGGAAGTGTTAAATTCAGTGGATTTCGTGCATTAGCAGTGTTGTGAATTGTAGAGCATGTTCATTACTCCAGAAAGAAACGCCGTGCCCATTAGCAGTTGACACTTGCTCTCCCCTTTCTCCCAAACACCTCTACTTTAGCCTCGGGTAATTACTAATCTACTGTGTGTCTCCATAGATTTGCCTACCCTGGACAGTTCCTACAAATGCAATCATACACTACAGTATGTGGTCTTTTGTGACAGACCTGTTGTGTTCAAGGTCCGTCCGTGTTGTAGCGTGCATCGTACTTCGTTCCTTTTTATTACCAAATGATGGTCCATTGTATGAATATGCCTCATTTTATTTATCTCCATCAGTTGATGGACGTTTGAGTAATTTCCATTTTGGGCGATTCTGAATAATGCTGCTATTCACACTTCTTTTAGTATTGACTTCTGGAAGAAAACAGGCCGATTGTTTTAGACAATTGGATTCTTTCCTTGTGGTTTCACTCAACCTGCTCTTCCCTGCCCTGCATTTCTTATAAATGCAGAGTTAGGTTTAAGGACTTGATGAGATTTAGGGTAACAATTTTGGCAAGAGGACTCTGTAGATGAAGCTGCATACTCCCTCTCGCCTCATAACAGGATGAGCAGAGTCAGTGGTTGTCCCATTCTTAGAGATGCTAGTTTTGATCACGTGGTTAAGGTGGCAACCTCTGGGTCTCCCCATTGCATCATCTCCCACGATCAGATTATCCCCACCGTCTGTAGGATGATAGATGCTGTGGTACCCTGCAAACATTCTGTTTACCATGGTATTTGAACCAGAATTAACAGTTTCATTAGAGGTTGTGAAATAGTGAGTCCCCAATTCTACCTTCCTTTCTACCTATATTAGCTGATGTTCCTTTGTAAAGAAGAGCATCCCCTAGTCAACTGGGGAGTGGCTACAGTTCTTCCTGTGAAGGAAAGGACTGTTACCCTTTAATAACCATGCTGAATGGTGAGTTCCCAGAAGGACCAGAGATAATAAGGTGTTCACCAGAGAATGTTTATGGATGCAAAGGGAGCCAGAAGGACAGTAGGACTCTACTCAGCAGTAGTCAAGGCAACCACAGACTCCTTCCAGATGCCATGGTATCCCAAGATAGGGCTGTTCATCTTTTCAACATGGTTCTCACTGGTCCTGGCCTGGGGCAGAGGTGACAGGCACTAGGGTTGGTGGAGCAGGCTGTGATGACACTGACCACAGGGCAAGGCAGGTCATGAAGTGTCAACTGTAGGGATCCGAATTATTTGGCCCGTCCCTTTGTATCTCGTCACTTCCCTGGAGCCTCCCCAGCTAGATGGCCTGATACTTGTGCTGCCTGGCACCTGTCTCCAGGGGATTTGTGCAGCAGCCCCCTGCCCCCACCTCAGTGGGAGCAGAAGAGGCGGGGCAGAAAGGGAAATCTCACATGGAGATTCCATTCCATTGAACTGTCGGGGTAAATGAAGCGAGAAGATCATCTACTGAGCATTTATTTTGGGGCCAGGCAGTATTGAAAGCATCTTCCAATGATGTGATGGGGGAGGTCCTTTGCTCCTTCCATTTTGTGTATATGACTGAGGCACAAGAGATTTAGGAAATCACCCAGGTCTCAGAGGTCCTGGTCTCATTCACTCGCCTCGTTCTGCCATTCTAGGCAGTGTGTGAAGAAGAGCTTCTGCTGGGAAGGGGTACAGGTCACAGGGTAAGGATGGCAGTGTCACATTCACCTGTCCCCAGCCTGTATTTCCCTGTGGAACTGGATAACTCAACAGCTATCTGGCTATATGCCTGCAGGGGGCACTTCTGGGTGCAAACGGGTGGAGCGGGGACGTGCTCACGGAGGGGAGAGGCACCCACCAGATAGGGGCACGACTGTCCCCGGGAGCCCTTGGCATTGTGGCTCTGTCCCTTACCTTGCACCCCCTGCCTGATAATCCACAAGCAGAGACAGCGTTTCCTTCACACAGCCTGCTCTCTGCCTTGCCTGCACAGGGGTGCTAATTATCTGGCATGCTAATGAGCCCAGAGGATTAACACGGAACATGGGTAATGATGATTTCACTTGATGGATTCAAGGCTACCTTCCTGGGAAAATATTTCCGTCTGTTTGCTGGGAAAGCATCTCACAACTGAACAGCACATGGTGACTAAGGTCTCAGTCGTGGAGAACCAAGCACAAATCCACAATGTGTAGTTTATTCAACCTGCTGTTCATTCATTCATTCATTCATTCATTCTGCATTCCCTGAGGGCCTACTTTGTGCGAGGATGGATAAGGCACATTCCCTGCCCTCAGGCGAATGTCCTATTTTTAGAGGGCTGTAGATACATAAATATATACTTTTAATTAGAACTGTCATGAGAGAATAATCTATACTGTGCATGGCGGGGGTGGTGTGTGGCAGAGGAGGGAGGGATTCGTTCCAACTGGGGGGACTGGAATAACTTCGTGAAGAAGGTGGCATTTTAGCTAAGCCTTCAGGAGTAGAATTTTGATAAGGGGAAGGGACAGGTAAGGGCATTCCAGGGCCAGGAGCAGTGCCTTCGAAGTTTCCGGACAGTTGGGCCTGGAATGTACAAGGTGTGTGCTTGGGTAGAGTCCAGAGCAGGAGGAAAATGCTTCAAGTGTAGACCAGAGATTCGCCGGGAGGGACTCCAGCCTGTCTGAGTGTTATAGGTCATGGGGAGCTATTGAATGTTGTGAGTGACGTGATCACATTTTCTGTTTTTGAAGAATTGTGCGTGGCTGCATCCTGGTTGAGCATGGGTTACATAAGAAAGGTTTTGCAAAAATACGATTACTGTTCGATTGTTTTGTTATTGTTTAAAACATAAGAGTCTTGCCTTTATTGGTCTCTTGCCTTTTAATCCTTTGTTTGTGGAGCTCAAGTCCTTGGTGTGAATTACTGACTCTAGATGTAAACAGTACTCGGGCACCGGAAAACGGAATCATCATGTACCAGGAGAACTAATCAAGGCCAGAAGGGAAGATGAAAGGCTATGATCCTCAACCTTGGCTGCCCAAAGTACTTGGAGAGCTTTAAATAATACTGATGTCTGATTCCCACTCCAGAGACGTCTGGGTTCAAGTCTGGGCATCGAGATTTTTCAAAGCTCACTGGGTTCATTCAGATGCTTGGCCAAGGTTGAACACTACTAGTCAGAAAACCAGCAACCTGGGGTGTTGGTAGAAAATCGCAGTGCTAAGTTTGCTGAGTGGTCTTCTACCAAGGTGCTCAGGCTTTCCCTGGTCCTTTAGCCCTTTCTGTCTATAGCTCAACTTGGGTGCCTGCCGTGTTCATGTTCTCAGGATGCCAGCGACCAATGGGCAGGCCTGTTTGTCACTGCTTGGCCATGGGCGACAAATGTGGTACTCAGCCTAGGCTGGCCAGGCCATAGCTGGCTGAGGCCTTCCTGGCCAGGAGTCAGAGAAGGTGTGAGGTTCTGCTCTTGGAATTATTAATCAAGGGCTTTCCAACTTCCCCAGCAGGAAGAGCCTTTCAGGCAAAGTATCCCATTTGGCTTTGGGGTTCTGACAGTCCTGTGGGGGTCTCAAGCTTCACTCTCTGGTTGCCATACGACCAGTGATGCCTGTGGCTGGCTGTAGCTGTCCAGTAAAGTGGGATTCCAAAGACTGGGATGCTGTTCTTTCTGCCTGTGAGGAGTATGGACTGTAGGGACCCCAGAAATTACTGCCTAGTTGTGGGGTGTGGGGGCCAGGGGACCAGAGGAAGGGTAGGAGCTCAGGGCTCAGCTGCCCATTCTTAGGACGGATTGGCTGCCTGTCTGCCCACCAAAATGGTCACATGCAGGGCTTCCTCCCTGGCACCAGCCCTGGCTAATCTGGGGACCATTGTGAGTAGAGACTTCATTTCTGGGATACGTGGTGCCAACTGGCATTGAGAAGAGGGTCCATTTGCTGACCTAGAACCTTATCATGTCTTATCACACGACTCAATGCAGAGTCTTGCTTCTGAGCTGCCACAGTGTCTGTGTCCCAGCGGTGCTGGCCTCTCTGGTTCATGCCTATCGTGGCTGTCCTCACACTCGTCTGCCCAACTCTTGCCTTTCCTATTACACACTGACTGTGTGTCAGGAGTAAGACCTAGATGGCATGAACCATCTAGCCTGCCCCTAGGAACCTGGCTGAGGTGACTGAGGGCAGTTCCTGTGTGGACTTTGGGTAGCCCACCCAGGCTATGAGTGCTTAAGGACAGATGCTGTGCCTGGGGGTGGGGGTGGGGCAGTCACGGGGGAACCGACCACTTATAAAATTCCAAATGCAAAGAAATCATCATTTACAAGTCCCAAACCTTTGGTACCAACTACAACATCATCTTAGGAAGCTCCGGGGTGTCTCCTGTTGGGGCATTTCAGACTTCAGGGGGACATTTCATCAGGCCGCACCTGACTCTGTCTGCCGGAAGGAATGCAGACTTGTCTATTCTTCGGTGTCCTCGGGCTTGGCTGGTGCTAGTCTCCCCATCACAGATATAAAGAAAGAGCATTGGTTTCAGAATCAGAGAATCAGAATGTGGAAGCTGATTCCAGGTCTCATCAGCTATGTGAACTTGGGTAAGCTTCTCAGAGAAACCATTTCTTTGTCTCAGGATTTCTCGACTTTGGGACTATTGACATTTTGGACCAGTTTCTTCTTTGTGAGGAGGGGGTGTCCTGCTCGTTGTATGGCATTTAGCAGTATTTCTGGCCAGTAATGCCTCCCCTCCCTCCAAGTTTTGTCTGCCCAGTGCCTCCTGTGGGGCAAAATTGTCACTGGTTGAGAACTACTGGTTTATCTGTAGATGGGCATGAAAACCCAATCTGTCAAAGTGTTGTCCTCAGATGTAAATAAATGTGCTTTGCAGGAAACAGCACTTGGCACACAGCAGGTGGCCTCAACAGGCATAGTGAGGCCCAGGGAGGCTGGCTGTGGGTTCCCTTGGCTCTTTCCCGAGAACAGCTTCCCCTGCTGGTGCCAGGCCCTTCCAGGCTCCCCGAGCCAGGTGGGCACCAGGCTCGCTGGCACCCTTGGTCCCCTGGCCTGTGGCCATGCATGTGTATGTCTGCCTCCTGGGCTTCTGTCCAGAAGCCCAGAGCCACGGCTAATGTTGTATAGCCTTCCTAGCAGCACCAGGCCACGCTGGTCCATTCCAGGGCCCTGGGGATTCTCAAGAGTATGGTTTCTCCGGGCCCCTTCTTTAGAAGGGAAGGGGAAAGAACTAACATTTACTGAGCATTACCACCACCCAGCCGGAGAAACTCTGCCTTGGCCTGTAGCATGTAGAGAAGAGTGGAAAATCATGAAGAGAAAAGCAAGATCCTTGGAGGCAGCGAGACCTGAGTTCATATCCTCTCATTGCCTCTAACATGAGAAAATATATGTCTGTCCTTATCATCTCTCACATGTATAAGTACATCACATATCTTAGGATATATTTCATGTATTATATCTCAAATAAATGAGAGAATTAGTATGAATGTTTAATTAAATCAGAAGGTAGAAGCCCAGCATATGTCTGGTATATAATAAATAGTAAATGTATATTAGTAATACATAGAGAGAGAATCTTAAGATTTCCCTTTTCTTAAATTCTTAAGAATCTTAATCTCCACGCCCAGCATGGAGCCTGACACAGGGCTCGATCCCAAGACCCTGGGATCATGACCTGAGCCGGAATCAAATGTCAGATGCTCAACTGACTGAGCCACCCAGGCGCCCCTAAATATTTGGTATTTATCATCTTCCTTTGCAGAGATGATCTCAGTTCATGCTCACAGTGAAGGGGGGAGGCAGGTGTTAAATTGGGGTGACTGCAGTCAGGCCCCCAATGAACTAGACTGGGGCTTAGGCCTCTCTCTGAAGGAGAATGTGTTTCTAGAGAGGCCTGGGGTTCCCTCTGCCGACCGAACAGGCCAGCTAGGCACAGGCTTCCGGTTGGGTGGTTGAAGCATGCCCTGCTTTTCTGAGCCCTCCCAACTCTTAGGGAACATTCATGTGTACACTCGCCATCTGATTCAACAGCCCACAGCGGTGGGGCAGGCAGGTGTCATAGCTGAGGAAATTCAAGCTCGAGGAAGTTGGGGGGCTCTTCCAAAGTCATGCTTTAGCGAGGCCCCCAATCCGGGTTAGCCAGACTCGTCATCCCTCTTACTCATCGTTATCTTTGTTCCCTGCAGAGGCGTGAGGACCCTCCTTCCTCAGAGACCCCCCTGAGGTCTGGGGTGCGGAGCAGGACAGTCCCACAATTGTCACAGAAGTTCTCCCAGACAGGCTGGGTTGCTGACTTTCCCCAGTAAGGGAGGGGTTTGACCCAAGGTAACTCAGCAAAGGGCCAGCACTCAGATGCCTTGTTCTAGACTCTCAGAACTTCCAGGGGCCACTCCCCTCCCCTGGCTCCCTGGAAGCAGTGGTCCTCAGCAACGGCCCCTGCCCGGCAGACCCCAAGAGAGATGAAAGGAAAGGCATGTGGAGTCACCTTCTGAAATATTTTCCCTCTCATTTTTGATAGAGTGTGAAAGACCTCTTGGGGTTCTGGGGACAGGATTCAAGCTGAGGATGGTGGCAGCAGCTGGCAGGCTTGCTGACCCCTGCTTGTGCTCTCAGGGGACCTGAGGCCGCCATCCCCCGAGGGGCAGGGGGGTGGCCAGGGAGGGCTGAGTCAGGGCTGGCTGCACTCAGGTTCTGGCTGGTGACTGCTCAGGACTGGAGGGGGCTGGGGGGAGAGACCTTGATGTGACTTGGTGGTTGAAAGGGAGGAGACTTACCGTGCAAGGATGATTCTTCTGGGGCCTGGGCCGTGGAGCTGGGGTGGGAGTGGGGGCTGGCAATTTCTTTAGGGGACAGGATGGCTCATTCAAAATGGATGTTTCTAATCCATCCCTCACCAGCTTCTCTCCCTCCCATCCCCATTATTCACCACTGTCACGCAGCCCTGTCTAAAACTCAGCTACTGCGTCACTGCTTTGCCCTCATCAGTCAGTGGGGCCCAGTTGCCTTTCCAAGTAGTGGGAAGGCGCAGTTTCCAGCTCCTTAAGACACATGCCCTAACCTCTGGTCAGATATGTGGCCATGTGCTCTTTCCTGAATGCTTTATTTTCCCCATCGACTCCTCACATTCGCTCATCCTGTTTATTTTTATTTTAAAAAGTTTTTTTTAAGTTTTTATTTATTTTGAGAGACAGAGAGAGAGCACGCACACACATGGGGGAGGGGCAGAGAGAGGAAGGGAGAGAGAATCCCAAGCAGGCTCCACCTTGTGAGCATGGAGCTGGACGTAGGGCTCGAACTCCCGAACTGCAAGATCATGGCCTGAGCCATAGTCGACGCTTAACCGACTGAGCCACCCAGGTGCCCCTCATCCTGTTTGTTTTTAGAATTTACTCCTCATGAGTCCCCTAGTATTCATTTGTTGGAAGTCTACTCATCTTCCAGCTTCCATTTCGATTCAGCATTTTCCACGGGCTTTCCTGAGCTCTACTTTCTCCCCAGATGGATCCCGGTTCTCCCGCTATCGAAGGCTTCTTCCTCTAATGGGTCATCCATCAGAGTTGCCTTATAATATACTGATTTACAAACTTCCCTTACCCTGACACGCATCTCTTTAGTTCAAAAGGCATTTGCTGAGCATTTATTATCTTCAGGCAGTTGCTAAGGGATACGCTTGTTATACAAACATCGGTAATGCAGGGCTCAGCCCTTGCGGGAGTTTGCAGCCTGGCTGGGAAAAAGGCAAGCATTCTAATAAATTCATTATGGTGTGATAAGCACCATCATGGGGAAGTCCACAGTTTAGAGGGGGAAATGTTTGACTCTGTTTGAGGAGCGGGCACTGAAGCATCTTTGCGACAGGGGCTGTGCCATTTTTGTCTATTCCCTCCATGCCTAGAGCAGCCTCTGGGACACAGAAGATGCTTGGGACGTGGATGTTGCATCAGGAAGAGGCAGATCTAGGTTCTCCTTTGTCTAGGCTCCTCTGAGCCCTTGCCCATGCCCCCGATGCCACAGTATTGTAACTGTTTGCATCCCTGTCTCCACATGAGCTGTGAACCCCTGGAAGGCACCAGCTGAATCTAATCCATCAAGGCATTATCTTCAGAGTCCGCACAGAGTAAGAGTTTAATGGAGCTTTACTGGGTGGAGTAATGGGTGGCAGTGACTTTCCCCTAACTGATCCTGTCTTGGAAAGCATATGAGAGGTTGGGTTAGATCATTGTGTCTTTCCTAATGTGTCTATTTTCGTCCTTTCACAATGTGCTAATGAATGAATTCCCCAACCCCACACACAGCCTGAAGGGTGCAGAGCCACCCTTAGAATGAAAAGGTGCGGCTTTCTGCTGTGGCTTTATTGTTACCCAGTTGGGCCTACCTGGCTGTTGGATGACAGTGCTTCCTGTCCCACTGGGCCAGCTGCCTTGTTAATTGCAGCCCTCCCAGCTCATCAGACGCCCTGTGAGGCAGGAAGCCATGTGTCTGGGACGGTGACAGCTTAGCATTAGCCTTCAGCCTGTACTTGGTTCACTCATAAACCATCTACCAGACTTCAGAAGCATTGATATGGGGGCCCAAGAAGATGGCATGTGGCTTCAGCAGGGACTAGTATGCCCCATTTTAAGCATTCAGTTTGGGTATTCACTAAAAGGGTTCTGTGGCCAAGAAAGCTTAAGAAAATTCTAGATGAAACAAAACTGCCAAAATTTCTTTACTGCAGGACTTATCAGCACCTTTACTGGGAATCTTTTACATTCACTGTGAATCTCTAGGAGGGTGTGTAATAAGTGCTGATGTTCCTTCTTGGCCAGTAGCCTTTCAATACTCCAGAGCAACCTTTTGGGAATGATCTGTCCCAGGTAGAGCATGAGATGTGGGCTTTTAGGATGGTGGGATGGCTTTTTGGCCCATGATCCATGTGTATATCAAATGTGGTCATGTGATACCAGGATTTCCAAAGCTGATTCTGTCCAACGATTCTCCAGAGCTTTTGGCTTTTATAGGGGAAAAAAATCAGAAAAAAAGATTCTCTGCTTCAAATAACAGACCGGCCAAAATCTTGTGATGACTCCTCTTAAGAGCAGATCTTCAGGCTAAGTGCCCTGGTTTCAAATACATTTTGCGGGTAGGGCAGTTGAAAATAGAAGAAAAGTAAGAAGGCGGTGGATTTAAGCGAGAAGAGGTCATGGGATTGTAGGTCTGAGAGTGACCTCACTTTGCAGGTAAGGAAAAAGGTCCAGAGGGGGCAGTGACTTGCCTAAAGTAAAAAACAAGTGCGAGGCAGAGGGGGGCTCCCGGGATCTCTGTCCAGCCCTGGTCAGCAGCCTGGAGCACAGCGCTTGGCCCTGGAATCAGGCAGAGCTGGGGTGCTGGTTCACCATAAATAGCTCTGCCCGTTTCCCCCGCTGAGAATGGGGTGGTGGTGGGCCCCACTTCATAGGGTGGTGTGAGCCGTCGCTGGGATAAAGGCTATCACGTGCTTCGCATAGCGCTTGACGTGTAATCCATGTTTGATAAATGTGAGCTATTAAAAACTAGGTTCATAAATGTTTCATCTCATAGTTCACAGGCCCTTGAACTCTGGGGGAGGGGTATATATCGCTGTGCAGACTGATGCGAAGATTATTTTCCTCCTTCGGTTTATCTCTGTTCACTTTATCGAGGAGCCTGTAGGAGTTCTCAACTCGAGGATATTTGGAAGGAACTGGCCCAGCCCCCACGCAGACCGGGGCGGGGGCTGGGCGGGTCTAACCTGCGGCCAGAGCTGAGATGGACCCGGACCATTCTCTCTACGGACATCACCTTCCGCCCCCCTGCCTTCCCCAGGAAAGAAACGGACTCTATTTTGCATCTGCAGGACACCAAGCAATGTTTTGCCCAAAGACAGTGCTGGAGGCGACCCCAATAGTAACTTCTTTATCTAGCCCTCAGTCCTAGAGTTAGAACCTACCCCCCCCCCCCACTTGTGAGGTCAGAAGGGCAAGGGCTGTTCACCTTCCCTGGTTTACAGGTAAGGAAACAGGCTCGGAGAGGTGGCCTGCCTCAGGTCTCGCAGTGACATAAATAGGCGCCTCTCTGCCTATCAGGTTGAATAGGTGTGGATTGCAGGGGAAAGCATGTGGCATGCAGCAGGTGGCCATCGGCAGTCTCCGTGAAGCCCAGGGAGGCTACGTGTCCCCTTGGCTCCCTCATGAGGACAGCTTCACCTCCTGGTGTCAGGCCCTACGGGGCTTCTTAAACCAGGGGTCAGTGGGAGCTCAGCAAGTGGGGACAAGGAGGTGGGCAGAATGGGACCCCACGGGGTGCTCTGAGCAGACTGTGTGATCCACCCCCACCTCCACAGACACTCACACGGATCAGATGTGTCCATTATGCACAGCCATGGTCCCCACCTCTTACCACGCATGCCCTCCCTTCTTCTTTCTTTTCTCTCTTTCTTTTTCGTCTTCCTGTTCTCAGACCTTTACTAGCCCTGTACAAGGTGTCAGGCACCGTGTGAAGCACGAAGGGCGACGCTGACCATCTTCGTTATAGAAGGTGCTCCCCATGGTCGATGTGATCTTCACGCCCCATGCAGTCCCTCATTTAATTCTTACAGCAGCCTTGTGAGGGAGGAACCATTGGAATCCCCTTCGGACAGGAAGAAACCTGAGGTTCAGAGAGGTTCCAGCTGGTCACACAGCTGGGACAAGGCAGAGCTGGAATGGGGGTCTATAGGGTCCCAGCATCCTTGGCCTGAAGCCTGGGATGCTTAGCACAAGGAAAGGCAGCTCAGTTCCAGGCCACTTTGAGACCTAGGTCCCCGAGCCTGCACTTTGATCACTACCCTACCCTGCTCGTCATTCACTGCGCTCCTTTCCTGGAATGGGGCAGGTCCCCATGCTCTGGAGGTCAGCTACGTCTTGCTGTAGGGGACTCAGGTGGCATCTGGCTCCTCGTAGGAGTCCTCATCATAGACGTGGTTGAGGAAGAGCAGAGGGAGCAGAGGCATCTGGTTGACCCCACAGGAGGGGAAGGAATGTAAGAAGCACCCCATGTCTTTTGTTTCTAGCTACTTGTTTATGGGCAAAACTCACTGCTACATGACTGGCTTGGGAATGGAGTTTAGGGTGAGATTGGTGGTGTGGAGAGAGGAAGGGATTGCACCCCCAACGGGACTGAAACTGCTGGCCGTGGCCACCCACAGTGGCTGCGGCCTGGCATCTCAGTTGGCTCAGAATGAATTTGAGATTATTATAGTTGGAGGGGATCCCCAGAGATCATCCTGTTGTTTGCTTTCCCAAGTTCAGAATGAAGCTAGGGAGAGACCAGCTGATGTGAGAGTGGTTGTCAGCCAGTGGGGGTGGGGAGGCAGGCAGTGTGGACACAGGGAGATCCAAGGCCTGTGGTAGTCAGTCCCCATTTCTAGCTGGAGAAGCCCCAAATCTGACACCTGTCTGATCTGTCTCTACTCATAATCCTCTGGCTCCAAATGTGTGGGGTTATTCTTCACAGCAACCCATTTTCCAGGTCTTGGGACACCAGCTTGGGTGTCCTGCGATTCAACTGTGACACTAGCTACCAGAATTGGTGCAGAGCAGGTTAAGAGCTTGATCCCATGAGACTGTCCCCTGCTTCAGATGACAGTGAGAGTCCTGGCCTCCCATGCTTCTGACCAACTGGCTGTAGCTCAGGGTTCTAGAATGGCTCACCCAACTCAGGACTTTCACCGGTTTATTATAAAGGGTAAAACTCAGGAACTGACAACTGGAAGGGACGCAGGGGGCAAGGTCTGGGGGAGGGGTACAGGGCCACCAGGTCCTCTCCAGGCCCACCAGCCTGGAAGGCTGTTCCCCCTGGGGTCCCCATTCATCTTTGTGGGCCTGCCAGGCTGTGGGTACCCAGTCTCAGCTGTGGCTCCCCAGTTCAGGGTGCGAGGCAGTGGGGTCCCCTCCCCATTTCACCCGGGAAGGCAAGCTGACAACTCTCACGGACGATCCCTGCATCTCAGTGGCTCAGCGTCAAGCATCGCAGACTTCAGTTCTTGCCGGCACTGTAGGCCAATTGGTGCTTTGGAAGGCAGCCCTCCTCATGATGGTTCAGGGCCGAGGCTCTTCCTGTACGGTGGCTCTGCCTCCTCCGGGGCCTCCTGTCCTCCCCTGGGTCCTCTGCATCTTGCCAAGAGACGGTGGAGGAGACACGCCAGCCCTCGGATGCTCCAGCCCAGAGCTGACCCACTTCTCATACACTCACACTCCACTGAGCAGAAAACTCCATCCCAGGGCCCCCCTCCACCACAGTGGGGGCAGAGACACACGGGCCAGTGGTGTGCCCAAGGGGAGGAAGCTTGCATGGGGAGATGGGAAGGGCCAGCTGCCTCTGTCACACACTCTCCTCTCAGCTCCCTGAAACTGTGTGTCTGAGCTCCCACCAGGCTCCTCAGCTCCAGAAACACCTGCCCACCCCCACCCCTATGCAGGTGGCCACAGCACGCCAGGGACCTCTCTGCATGAGAATGCACTTCCCCAGACTGTTATGTGTGGGGCTGTGAGGAAGACCACCACCTCATTATACCTGTTTCCTCCCAGTAAGATAGCAGTAACTGTCCCCACAACTCACTGCCATTCATTTGTTAACTCACACTGAGTAGTAGCATCCCCACTGGAGCAGCTGGGCACTTAGGATTTGAGTGTTACTTCAGCCTTCTCCCTTCCGAGACTGGCCCTCTGGCTTTCTGGAGATTTCAAGAGCCACCTAACGCCCGTAAATAAATTTCCATTCTGATTAAACTAGCTAGATGGGTTGACCTTGTCCCAGGATGGCATTGAGACCAGCTGGGTCCCGGTCAAGCACAAGACTGTGTGCCTCATCATCCCCACTGCACCGTAGTTCAAAATAAAGACACTGTAAACCACACACGTAGGCACCTGCTGTGGGCCAGGACGTGGGATATACTCATGGCAAAGCCTGGCCATCCAGCAGACCCTGGCTGAACAGGGAGGAAGAGAGAGGGCAGACGCATGCAGGAGCGAGCACTGTGGCAGGGATGCCATGATCGGGGCACAGGAGGCTCTTGTGCAGATTTTCCTGAGGGTGCAAGGAAAGCTTCACAGAGGAGGTGATTGTAATGGGAAGGGAGGGTGTTTTCCAGAATAGGGAAGGCTAGGCATCACAAGCAGAGGAGATGACATACATAAAATTCCCAGTGTATGAGTGAACAGAACATATTCCTCAAAGAACTGGAGGAAAATCAAAATAAACCATGACATGGCGGGGGGCATTGAGAACAGAGGCTGAAAAGGCAAACCAAGGTCCAATGAAGGAGATCTTTGGCTGCAAAGTTAAAAGGAGTTGGGACTTTATCAAAAAAGGACAGAGAGTCCATGGAAGGAATCTAGATGAGGAAGTGGTATCACCATATTTATGTTTTAGAAAGGTCTCCCAGGGCGCTTGGGTGGCTCAGTCAGTTAAGTGTCTGACTTCGGCTCAGGTCATGATCTCACAGTTTGTGAGTTCGAGCCTGCATTGGGCTCTGTGCTGACAGCTCAGAGTAGGCCTGGAGCCTGCTTCAGATTCTGTGTCTCCTTCTCTCTCTGCCCTTCCCCCACTTGTGCTCTGTCTCTCAAAAATAAATAAATGTAAAAAAATTAAAAAAAAAAAAGAAAGATCTCCCTCACAGCATTGAGGAACATGGGTTGCAAGGGTCAAAAAACCACTTTTTTTTTTTTATGTTTAAATGAGGTAACATTTAATGTGTTGATATAGTTCCTGGCATATAACAAATGTTTTAAGTCTATGAACATTCATTAACATCCATTACTTTTAAAAATAATTCCATAACCAAAATTGTTAATAGTAAAATTTAAAACTTTATACAAATTTAAATATTGTAGTTCTGTTGAGCATTATTGTTTTTAAATTTTTTTATATTGCTCAATTAGTTGCCTAGTATTTTATTTTATTTTATTTATTTTTTTTTATGGTTTATTGTCAGGTTGGTTTCCATATAACACCCAGTGCTCTTCCCCACAAGTGACCTCCACCATGACCATCACCCCCCTTTATCTTTCCCCCTTCCCCTTCCGCCCTCAGTTTGTTTTCAGTATTCAAGAGTCTCTCGTGTTTTGAAAAGACCACTTTTAAGACTCTGGTAGTAATCAGAGTTTTAAAAATGCTATTGTACAGATAATCATGCTTTGGTGCATGAAGCAGTTTTCAAAATACACTTGGAAAGTATATTAAATATTATAGTAATACAAGCAATAGCAGTCATCGGGCTTAACCTCTGTTCCTCAACTTTCTTATCTAAGATGATGAGAAAAATAGCAACTTCACTGAGTTGTTTTGAAGATAAAATGACTCAATGCATATAAAGAGCTTCCAATGATCCCCGCTCAGGTCAGGCCTTCAGTAAAGATTGGTGGTCACACCATCTTATGAACGGGTGGGATGGCCTCGTTCCATTTTGTAGCTCAGGAAGCTGAGGCTCGCAAAGTGACTCAGGCTACACATGGCAGCTCCAGGGTTCACACCTAGACCATCCGGCAGCCAACTCCATCCTTTTAGCTAATATCCTACCTGTGTGGTTGTCGCTGTTGTGATGACTCAGAGATCTGAGCAAGAGGCAGGTGTATGACCAAAGTGATGCCCAGGGCCACCCTCAGGACTGAGCAGGCTGGAGGGAGCTGGCTGCCATTCCCAGGGGCTGGCCCCCTCTCCCTCCCTGAGAGCCTGCTAAGGGAAAGGGGGAGACCAGGAGGCAGCTGAGCTAAGGCTTCCTCCCACCTGGCCTGGGTGGGTTCCCACTGGGTATCGGGGTGATGACATCAGCTCGGCTTGATCTCAGTAGCCCTGCCTAGGTTGCGGGGCCATTGGGCCAGCCTAGAATCCATGCAGGCTGGTGAAAACCTTCTCCCCAGTTCCAGGGCCAACAGGGAGTTTCTCAATGGGCAGAGTTGTCTGCTCAGAGTGTTCCCTTCTCTCTCGGAGAGGGCCACATGACAAGGGACTCTAGATTCTTCTTCTAGGCTGGGGGAGACTCAGCTGCTGGCTTCGAGCAGTGGGAACCGTGGGAGCCCACAGAGGCATTGACTGGGGGCAGTGAAGCCAGGCTCCATGAATTTTTGATGGACTCCCCTCCTGAAGATATTAGTGTGCCCTTGAAGGCGGATAATTGAAATTCATATTTGGATATTCTATTACTTTGCGATATTCTTTATGAGGCTGCTTTTGTGTTTCTCGGTGACTTGGTTGCAGCTTTAGTGACTCCATTATGGAGAAATATATTGATTTGTCAGGGTGGTGTCAGGGGCTCTGCTCTGATGAAAATTGATTTATCTCTCTCTGAGCAGCTTGTGTTTTTAATTCGTCTTTGCCTCCAACAAGGCATGGGGTGGGGGGGTGCACAAAGAGGGCGCCTCCCCTGTCAGGACCGCTCACCACCCCACACTGTAAATAAAGGTCAGAGAGCAGCCCTGGCCCTAGTTTTATGTTCTGTGCCGAGGAGATAAAATAGTTTCTCATTTGCCTCTGCTAGTGTTTATAACATTTGTGTTCATTCTTCCCCTCCCCTGACACAGACACACATAGTTGGGTGTGACAGATGAGGACCATAACTCCCTCAGCCATGGGAGAACGGCTCTCTCTGTCTGTCTCTCTCTCTCTCTCTAGACAAGAAGCCAGTCGATATTGAAGTGGTGGCTGGAACTAGGGAGGTCTCCATTTGCATTCCGATGAACTGCGGGGAATAACTTTTAATTGTGAGACTCCTCCGACATTCATTGGCTCATCTCTTCATCATGCTGGCAGTCTGATGGCATCTGAATACCTGGACTAGACCCTGTCCTCTGCCACTTTCTGGCTGTGTGCGCCAGGAGTTATTTCATCTCTTGGGGACCAGCCTCTTCAGTAATAATGGGAAGATAATGATGCCAAGCTGATAGG
Source organism: Cryptoprocta ferox (assembly GCA_028646485.1). Classification (NCBI taxonomy): domain Eukaryota; kingdom Metazoa; phylum Chordata; class Mammalia; order Carnivora; family Eupleridae; genus Cryptoprocta; species Cryptoprocta ferox. Next base: position 20,161,615 of record CM053565.1, on the reverse strand, counting down.
GTTGGTGAAAGGAGGAAATGAAACAATGCACGTAAGTTTTTAGCATGTTTCCTGGCTCCAACCCGTAACAGCGACTGCTGAGCATCAACAAACATAATACATACAATAAAATACAATGAACTAATTACTTGTTGGGCACCTGCTCTGGGCCCGTGTTGGCTATGGTGAAACAAGTGACAGAGATGGTTCCTATCCCCAAGGAGCTCAGCCTAGTGGTGGACATGTGCTGGGTCAAGGTGACCTTATGACAGTCCAGAGAAGGGCACCATATTTAGACAGGGAAGGGAGAGGTTCAGGAAGACTTCCTGTAGGAGGTGATATCAGGTGATATCAGGCTAATTTTGAAGAAATTCTTCTAAGGCGAAGAAGAGAAGCAAGTTTGAAGGAGGGGGCAATAGTATGTGAAGATCCTTAGATAGAGACAATTGCTGGAGGCTGGAATATTCTAGTAGGCTTGGCACAAGGGTATGTGTGTGTGGGGGGATGGCAGATGATTCCTGGGTGATGGTTGTAGCCCTCGTTATGTAGGGTCTTGAATTAGACAGAGATGCTTACCTACCTTTGTCAATGTCCTAAAGACTCAGAAGAGCCGTTCAGGGTTTTATAGGGGAAAGCATGATCAGACTGATATTTTGGAAAGATCCTTCCAGCCGCCATGTGGTTGGATGGAGGGACACTTGCCTGAAGGAACTTGTAGGGGGAACCCTTACTTGAAAGCGTTTGTGATAATCCTGATGTGAAGAGAAGAGACGCTAAACTAAGGGTGTGATGCGAGGGATGAGTCAGGAGAGGCAGACAGGAGAGTCAAGAGGGAGGGATGTCACTGGGATGAGGCTGGCTGTGGAGGCTGCAGAGAGAGGAGGCCAAGTTACCATCCAGTGACAGGAAGGATGGTGGGTAGGTTCATTTCCTAAGGCTTCCGTTGGAAAGTACATAGACTGGGTGGCTTAAAACAACAGAAATTGAGTTCTAGAGGTTAGAAGTCCAAAATCAAAGTGTCGGAAGGGCCAACCCGTGAGGGAAACCTGTAGGGAAGAATCTTTTGTTGTTTCTTCCAGCGTCTGGAGTTTGCCAGAAATCCTTTGCATTGCCTGGTTTGCCAGTGCGTTACTCCCATCTCTGCCTCCATCATCACGTGGCCATCTTCTCCCTGTGGATTCCTCCCCTTCTTTTATGGATACCAGCTCTACTGGGTCAGGAGCCCACCCTACCCCAAGGTGACCTTTAAATCTGCAATGGCTATTTCCAAATGAGGTCATATTCAGAGGCACTGGGGTTTAGAACTTCCAACATACCTTTTGGGGGGACACAATTCAACTCATAACAGCCTATCCTCTGGAGCCCCTAAGTTCATGTCCTTTCCATATGAAAAATATATTCACCCTATTGCAACATGCCCAAATGTCTTTGTGTGTGTGTGTGTGTGTGTGTGTGTGTGTGTGTGTGTGTAGGGGGAGGCAGGTTCACAGAGGATTCGATTTTGGAGCTGGGCTTTGAAGAATGAGCAGAGGATTCGATTTTGGAGCTGGGCTTTGAAGAATGAGTCATATTTGAGCATGTGGAGACGGGGTCAGGGAGGCTGGTTTTGCAGGCACACAGAAGAAAAGATATGGAGAGAGATGATCTAAGCATTGTTCTGGGATTATAATACATTTAGGAAGTACCTATAAAAGTTGAACTACGTATATTTTGGTATAAAAAAATCAGGCTAACAAAGTGATGTTTCCGTTCACGTCATCTTACTTGATCCTCGCGATAACACGATGCAGACGAGATCTTGTTATTCTCATTTTCAGATGAGAAAACAGAGACTCTGGACAGTTTGGTAACACGTCAAGCTTACACAGTTAGGAAAAGGTGGAGCTGGGGCTCAACCCAGTGTCTTTTGACTCCAAAGCCCATGGTTCCTCTACTGTGTCTCCCTTTTCTTCAGCCCTGGGCTGAACACTGGCCTCCTCAGTAAAACCAGGAGGAATTGTATAGGGTCGACTGGCTGGGCCCAGACAAGGAAGCTGCGGGAGGCAACTTATGGGGCAAGCCTTTTCTCTGATTCCAGACTAAGTGTCTTTCCTGCCTCAGCCCCCCAACATGAAGATTGTAGAATGGGCAAGAGAAAATTTCTACCTAATACACTTTCACGAGAGATCAGCCAGCTGTCCTCACAGTGGACACAGTCGGGGCAGGATCAATGCCTGTCTATGCTCAAGGTCACGTTAGGCTGTTTCATAATTTTGGGGCTTGAGGAGCACAGCCCTGGAGTACCCAATCCCTGGACAGAAGCAGACTGTCTCCATTTCTCATGAGACCTGTGGAGGAGACCAGGATCCAGAGAAGCAAGGACAAGCTCACTTGCCTTCCAGGGAAGAATTGGCTCAGCTGGCTGGAACACGGGGCCGGGGCGGGGGGTGGGGGGGCCTCGGCCTCCAGGGTCAGATAGTCTTGTTCTGTTTCCCGACCCTAACCAGTGTTCTCTCCAAGAGGGAGGACCTGGTCTGAGTCCCACATCCGGGAACGAGGCCAGATGCACATCCTGCTGACAGTGGCTGGGAGTTTGGTCTACACGTCTAAAGGGCAGGCTTTAGGACTGCATTGCGTCAACCTTGAAACGAGATCTTCTGGAAGAAGCCTAGGCAGAGGGATTTGTAGGGAATGGGTCCTTGTCTGCGGAAGAGTTCTTCACACCAAAAACAAACACACAAATAAATGTTTGAAGAAGAAAAGTATACTCCTAACAATGACAACATTGTTCCTACAATGTACCTGACATTCCTGTGAGCCTCTTACATTATGCTTAACTCGATTAATCTCTTGGTAACCTATGAGGTAGATACTATCAGTGTACCCATTTTGTAGATAATAACTGGGGCTTAAGAGAGATTAAGTAAATGGCCTAAGATTAAGTAACAGCCCAGACATAGCCTGTTAGTGGCAGGGAAGAAGATTTGGACCCAGAGCTGCCTAGTCTCGAGTATGTGCTCTTAACCTCTATTCTGCACTTCCTGACATGCCCCCAGCCCCGCAAATGACCCACATGAGCTTCTGCCTGCAGCCAAAGGAGGGGGTCCTGAAACCTCTCTGGGGGAACTCTCCATGGTCTAGCTAAGAGGTGGCATTTGAGGGTGTCGTTTAAGGGCACAGTAGAGCTGATTTTCATTCCAAGGCCCAGGCAGAGTAATGTCCTTGAAGCTGATGGAAGATGTGCCTCTTGCTGTTATTTATCTAACCTCCCCCCCCCCCGGAACCCGTTCTTCCTGCCTTCTCAATCTTGGTTAATGATGATGTTATCCAGTCGATCGGCAAACCCAGAAACCTCAGAGTCATCCTCAACTCCTCCCTTCCCCCACGTCCAGTCACCAGCCCTGCAATTCTATCTAACACATGTATCTTGAATCCAGTCTTTCTTCTCTCCACCCCACAATCACTGTCTGAGTACAGGACTTGAGCATCTTTGGTCAGGGTGATTACTGTCACCTCTCTTGGCTAAAAAGCTCCTTCATTGAAGTCCTTCCCACACTGGACCCAGATTTCTCAGCTCACCTTTTCTGCCATTACACTCCACCAGCCCCAAGGTACTCTCATTCCCCCAGCCCCAGCTCTCAATCTTTCGTAAGCTGTTTCTCTTGCTTCAAATGTCTTTTTTTTCCTTTTCATTTCAGTGCTGGAAAAACTCGTATTCATCCATCAAGGCCCTACCCATTTGCTACTCCCTCTGTACGTTCTATGAATTCCTCTTGCCCTGGGAATGCTCCCTGCTTCCTCCTCTGTGCTCTGGCTTCACTGAAGTTATATATCTGGCTGATACAAACCGGGCTGTTCTATACTTTACCCGATGACATCTTTCTCTTCCACGAGAGACAGGATCTTACTCATCTTTCTCTCCACCACTAGAATAGTGCTTAGACCATAATATATGCTAAGTCAAGCGTTGTTGAATAAATGGTTGAAAATGCTGCCCAGTAGGTAAGACATGCTAATAATACTCATGAGCTTGTAGATAGCATCTTTTAGGTACAATCCTCCCCCATCCCAGCGAAGGAGAAAGCAGGTGATGATATAGGGAAGGAGAGGGGGAAGCAGCTATTTCAGAGCCTTCATGAATGCTGCTTGGTAAGAAATAAAATAAAATGCCACCACCAGCATCACGGCCACCCCCTGACTAGAGCGTAAGATTTCTTTAACACCTTAGCAGACAGACTCCCCCACAGGAGGAATTGCACTGCCTTACTAGCCCACACTGAGGTGTAAATCGCTGATGTAAGGCCTTTGCTCAAAGCAGACTCCTCTAAGGAGGATGGGGAGCCCTCCCGTTGGGGAGTACGAAACCCATTCTGAGCCCCGTGAGCTCCCAACACTGTGCTAGACCCTATCTGTTGCTTTCCTTAATTGTCATAGCTGCCTAGGGCAGGAGACATGATTGTCCCATTATGCAGGTAATGACACAGAAGCTCAGTGAGAGAAAGGCATTTTCCTGACACCACATAGCTGAGGAGAGCAAGGATTCAAGCCCAAGCCAGTGGGAATCTAAAGTCAGTCCGTTCTCCACTTCATCTGCTGAATCAGGAGGGAAGAAGGGGCTTAGGGGCCTCCAAGCCAAACAGCTCTCTCTGTGACTCTCATCATTATCTTCAACTAAGTGGTTTTGGTGCTGACCTTACTATGCTGCTCCATTTCTGCCTCACACCACTTCCCACCCTTCTCGGGTTTGTGTCTCTAGTTCGGGGCTGAAGAATCCATATGAAGGGAATGCTCCCCATGCTCTCTTGCAAAATCGTTCTGTGTGTATGGACCATATTTCCACGTATATACCTGGATGTGCTGTTAGGGCCATATTAGTGAAATCACGGATACACGAATAGAGGAATGTTGGCCAGGTCCCCTCTAAATATGGTGTTTTCAACTTGTGAAATTTCGAGATGCCACGTTTTGCAAGGAGCACCGTCCAGATGAGAGAAACCAAGGTCGTGCGGGTAAGGGCGGGTCTAGGAACAGAACCATATGAGGAATATTTGAAGGAATTGGAAATATTAAGCCTGGAGAGACGTGCGAATATTGGAGTGAAAACATAGAAGTTAAGGAGAGAAAGATTTCCTTTTTTTAATTAAAAATTTTTTTTTGAGAGCGAGGGAGAGAGAGAGTGCATGTGAGTGAGAGAGAAACAGAGAAAGAAGGAGAGAGAGAATCTTAAGCAGACTCCACGCTCAGTGCGGAGCTCGATGTGGGGCTCGATTCCATGACTCCGGGATCATGACCTGAGCCCAAATCAAGAGTTGGACGCTCAACTGACTGCGCCACCCAGGTATCTCAAGGAGAGACAAATGTCTAAGGAATGAATTGATCAATAAATAAAAAAGAATTTGAGCCATCAATTAATGACCTTCATATATTCAACACGTATTGTGAAATGACTGTTCTCTACACTTAGCACTAGAAGCTGTATGAAGTGACTGCTGGAGTGGTGAGGTTCTGGTCAAGGGAAGAGCCCAAGCAGGAGTTTGAATGGCTTCCTGTGATGGCTAATATTCAAGGGGTTCCAGTACTAAATGGATGATTGGAAAAGATGAGTTCTAGTGTACTGTAATTCAAATGTCCAAAAACTCCCTAAGGAGAGGCACAGCCCTGTCCTGCGTGCCATCCAGAATACCAAATACAGGACACTACATGCTCTTACTTTCGAATGATTGGCTAATGCGATGCATGGCTGTGCTCTCCACTAGCAACGTAGCCAGGGCACGTAATGGGGGGACCCAGCTAGCTGTTTCTCGTGGCCCAAGAGAACTCAACGGGAAGAGGGCCGAAATGAAAGCAGAATGGATTTGGCTTGAAGTAATGTGTTGACCCACAAGGGGGACTGGTCACTGAAATGAGCATCTGAGGGAAAGTTGTCGCTCTGTCCCAAGCGATTCCTTGAAATCTCTTAGGTGTCCAAGCCTGTAAGACCATAATCATTGGGAGTGTGGTGTGCTCATTAGACATAGCCCGAGGCTATAGAATTATCGCTGGGCAGAATTATTCAAATTGCCCTGATGACTGTTGGTCGTTGCGATCTTAACTGGTCGTCCCGCCTCCACTTGCATCGCTTCCTCCTGCTGACAGCTCTCAGCCCTTCCTGGCAGTTGTCCCAGGAGCTCTGGGGAATGGCCGTGTCCATGTCTGTGCCTCCATCCTTGGGGTTATAGGATGAAACTGTCAACCACCTCCTGGTTTTCACCTCACTTACCCCTCCCTGTCCTCCACACGGAAATGCCGTTCATAGGGGAAGAAGGATGCCTATGTGCCAGGCACTGGGCCACTTGTACATGCCTGGCTCACCTTTTGTAACCCCCCCCAAATCTTTTCTGTAGATGGCGATCTAAGTACGTAGGAAAGTTGCCCAAAAAACACAACAGGGAGGTGGCAGAGACGGGTTCAGTCCAGGGTGTGTGTGTGTGTGTGTGTGTGCATGCACACGTGTGTACACATGCATGTGTGCGTGTGCATGCCCGTGCGCACACGCATGTACATGCGCTTTCTGGACTCAAATCCGGGGCTCTTCCTATTCCGTGGGAAGAAGGGACAGCCCCTTGCGGCAGCCCCTCTGCTTGCTGTCACAGCTCCCCCAGGCTTCCCTGCCTGGGTTTCGAGCGGGGCAGAGCATGCTGTCTTTCCGATGGGTGAATGCCAGGTGTGCCTCCCTTTGCTGTGAGCCAGGAGCTGTTCTAAGGAACAGCTTCAAGTGCAGCCATTTAAAGCACTGTTCCCCAGTCCTGGCGCCAGGTCTGTTTCATTCAACTTGGTGCAGGCAAGACGAAGCAGACAGCTTGGACAACTGCTCTGCCAATTTCTTCTTGATCCGAGAGCATCTGCCCAAGGGAACAGCATGTTCTAAGGAGCCTTCTGAGCAAGCATCACTGCCGAATGAAATTCTACCTTCTGACTATCTTTCGCGTCTCCTCTGGGGTCACAGTTCCTTGACTGTAGTCAGTGCTCAACAAATAGATGATGGATGATTAAATGCAAGTCTGGAGCCTCAATTTCCTCCTCTTTAAAAACAAAGGGGGTAACAGGATCTTCCTGGAGGCGATGAGCACCCAATCAGCAAGCTCATTTTCTTCTTCCGCATTTTCTAAATCTTTGCTAATATTAGTCTCCGCCCGGCCCCACCACCACTTTCCGCTTCCCTCACCCCTCCTCTTTGGGCCTGGGCTGGAAGCAGGGAGTGCCTCTCCTTGGGAGAGCAGATTGCTTGCTGAAGCCTAAGGGTCACCAGCCACTGTGGACCTAGGGCCTGCTGTTCAAAGACTAGGTGGAGGGTCAGCAGGCAAGATGCTGTGGACCAGAGCATCATTTATCACTGGAAACGTGTCAGGTCTTGCTTAGCTCCTGGGAGTGTGCATTTCGTTTCTGATGCCTCCCCCTCTCTCCCGTTCTCTAATCTGCTTGACCCTGTGCTTGATTTGGGGAAATGGGGACCTGACAGAGCAACCTCCAGCTGAGAGAGCACAGCTGCCTAACCAGAAGACCATGGAGGAACATTTATAGGTCTATCTTGTCAAGTGTCTCCTGTGAGCTTAGCAATATTGAAGCCAGGGAAATCTTCCCACAACATCCCCATGGACGAGAGCTTACAATGTCTCATAGAGTGAGGACACTCATTCTGAGAGGCTTCAGGGAGCATCAGTGCCCAGCCTGTAACACGGCCTTATCTTGTAAATGCCCAGAGGACCAGGGAAGGGTTAGTTTCACATGCTGGCTTCACTGCAGAGCCCAGGGATTAATATATAATGCATTCAGTGTTGGTGAAGCATCAGATCTGGGGCTGGGTTGAGCTGAGAATGACACTGGCAAAGAGTGAATCCCCCTATATACCCACTTCCCTTGGCTTCCCTGGGAGCATGTATATGTGTGTGGGCTGAAATGTTACTTCCTGATCAGCTTCGTTTTGCATTTGGAAAACCTAGAGTAGAGCTTGGGGGTGGCGGAGGCTTGAGAAGTACCATCATTTAACTTTATTTTTCTTGTTTTGTTAATTTATCATGGATGATGTTTTCATTAATGAATTTACCACAGTGGGCTCAGTGTTTGTGTGTGTTTTACCCTATTTAATTTGCATTATGTCATCATGAAGTTAAAAATTATTATCACCATTTTACAAATGAAAAAGACCCGGAGATTATACATAAGTTGCTCGGTTTCACAAATGTGGAATATGAAAGAGCAAGTAGTCAAATTCTAGTCTTTCCTGTTCTAAACATATTATTCTTTATATTGAAGGAGTGCCTCTCTTCAAATCCAGCTTCATATCAACAATGGATTTTTTGAGAAATTACATGAAGTTACTAATATCTTTAAAAAAAAAGTCTTGTGTTTTCCAAGTTCCCAGGAGCATTTTTTCCATATGGATATGCATTTTAATATAGTTATAATCATTACATAGGAATACTTTTGTATTCTATTCTCTTGTCTTGATGTTATATGTTATGCTTTTCCTGGTATTGCTAAATAATCTTTAAAATTTAAAATGATCATTTGTAAGAAGGCAAATAATCCATTGGGTTAATTTCCCGTTGTTTCCTAAAACATTCTCCTATTATGAGCCACTTTTTCTCACTTTTTGCTCTTATGAACGATGTTGCACTAAAGATGTTCATGCATAAAACTCCTCCTCACAAAGTGGTAGTTTACAGAGGCAGGAACAAGGAATGGGACTCAGGCAGACTGAGTTTGAATGCAAGGTTCTTCATCAAAGTGATGCTGCAGCATTGGAGAAACCATCAGCCATTGTTCTAACTTCTTCATCTATAAAACAGGTGTAAGAGCATGTCAGAAGACTGATAGGCAAAATTGATAGCATAGTGACTGCAAACCTTCCCAACCCATGACAGATACCAAATCAATATGAGCCCTACTCTCCTGTTTGGAAAACCCCATAAGGAGAGTGCCTGAGTATGTGTGCTTTTGTGAGTTTTGTACCTACTGCAACATTTCTTTTCAATGTTGTTTCAAGTTAGAACAACTTTTGCTGTCACCAGCAATGTGTGAAAGTACTATTTCACCACAGGCGCACAAGCAATTGGTTTTATTATTTTTGGTGCCCATGGTTTTGAAAAGGTAACAAGATAGGAATAAAAATCACCCGTACACTCTTGACTTGTGAAGATGCTGGACTATACAGTCACAAAAATGAGTCACAAAGCTTCTGAAGGGCACAGACTGATTAGTGGCCGGCAAGGCTCGGATGTAAGTCCCATATGACTAATCAAATCCCCTTGAATCAGGGGCTGATGGGATATAAGGAATGAATTCTTGACAGGAACCATTATCTGACCTGAGCACGGGTGACTGGTAGACATTGCAGAACCTTCTTAACTGATGATTTTTTTTTAAAGGAGGACTTGTCATCAGATAAGGAAGCTTAACAAGATCCTCTTCCAAATTGGATTTGACATGTACCTGGCACTCGGGCAGCTGAGCCCTCCCTCTCCAGACGACTCTATGCAGCTACAGCCCAGGGCAGGAGGGCTTTGCCCTGCCTGCTGCTGACACAGCTGCTAATCCCAGGCTAACGAGTAGTCCCGAGGCGGAGGTTGGGGGAGTGGGCAGGGGCATTGCAGGCAACTAGAGTGGCCTGGGCCATAGGCTAGGAGGAGAGTTATTTCCTAGGACAGCCAGAGAATGCAGCTTTCCCAGAGTTGTTCCTGGATATAAATCAGGCCAGCGCTTTAGGTCCTATCTTAACCTGGGCAGGGTCTTAGGATGCCAGAGAGAAAGAAAGAGATAGTTGCTGAGGCTGACTCGATGCCCATGTTCATTTGTTCAGTCTATAAAGCCACATAGAAAGATGGTCAGTATTCAGGGGCTATCTTCTTAGGACCTCTCTTCAGGGTTGTTTTGATTTTTATTCATTTTAATTTGATTTTACTCAGGAAAAAGATTGGAGGCAAAGGATACATTGGGGATGGTTCGCATTGGATGTTGTGTCTATCCAGGGATGGCTTTGAAAACCTCAAGCCAGAATGTGATTTTTAAACAACACTATCCCGAGGTGCAGGGGTGGCTCAGTCGGTTGGGCATCTGACTTCGGCTGAGGTCATGATCTCACGGTCTGTGGGTTTGAGCCCCGCTTCAGGGTCATTGCTGACAGCTCAGAGCCTGAAGCCTGCTTTGGATTCTGTGTCTCCCTCTCTCTGCCCCTCCCATACTTGTACGTGTGTGCTCTCTCTGTCTCTCTCAAAAAATAAACATTAAAAAAAAACACACAATACCAACCCATCTCTCCCTCTCTCTCTCTCTCTCTCTCTCTCTCACACACACACAGATACACACACACACACACATCTGCTTTGTCATAAATCTATATAGTAGCAGAATAGACAGAATTTTTTTTTCAGTGTTCGAATACCTGGGGATTCCTGTCTCACTCATGACAGCTCTGTCTTGTACGGTACTTCACCTAATGCATCTGATTTTTCATTTCTCAACTTAAAAGTAAATGAATGGTTAAGTACCCACAGAGGAAGTCTTAGTGGCCAGTGTGCACAGGAAGAGACACAGATTTATACAACAGTGAGATTAACTTCAAACCTATCAAATGGCAAGTGTGTGTGTGTGTGTGTGTGTGTGTGTGTGTGTGTGTTAGGGTGTTGATCAACATGAACTCTCATTCACGGCTGATGGAAGTGTACGTTGGCAAAACTACTTATTTCGTAGTCATGTGAGTGAACAGTTACATGGTAAAAATAGATGATTCTCACATCCTGAGAGAACCAGAAGTTTTATGTTTAGCTCTTTCCTGGAACATGCATGTCTGTTGGAGATCTGCACAAGAATTCATACTTTGGTATTGTTTGTCCATATGAAAAATTGTGAAGAGCCTACTGGAAATGAATAGCAGAAGGCAAAAATAATTTTGGTATGCTCCTACAATGACGTATGATGCAGCAGAGTTACTGAATGAACTGGAGGCAGCCTGAAGGAGCTCACGTTGACCAAATCTGAGACAAGTTGAGCACTGAGATAATTAAGGATAGTAATGAGTAATAAGCCTTGGGAAAAAAAATATTCATGAATCTGCATTCTCAATTGATGGTAGATAGAGAAATTGATTCAATACATAGATTAACAAATATATATATATGTACATACATGCATGCATGGGAAGGGAGGCTGGTTGATCACATTAGAAAGGGGAGGGGCGCCGGGGTGGCTCAGTAGGTTGGGCGTCCGTCTTTGGCTCAGGTCATGATCTTGCAATTCCTGGGTTCCAGCCCTCCTTTGGGCTCTGTGCTGACAGCTCAGAGCCTGGAGCCTGCTTTGGATTTTGTGTCTCCTTCTGCCTTTGCCCCTCCTCCTCTCTCCCTCCCTCCCTCCCTCTCTCTCTCTCTCTCAAAAATAAATAAACATTAAAAGAAAATTAAAAAAAAAAGAAAACTGTGGGCAGGCTGGTCAATCTGGAGAGTGCTGGAATTTAGAAATCATTATTTTGCAACCATCATAGTAAAGATGGGTAAGGAAGAATCATCAGTGGATATTAAATCTAGGGGGCAGTTTTGATGAGAGCAATATTTACATGATTTTTAAATGTTTCCTATACACTGATTATTAGTAGAAAGGAAAAACAATCAGTAAGTATATACCGAAAAAGTTGGCAACACCTTGACCGAATGATCAAAATTAACATCACCAATGAAGAACAGATGGACATTGTGTCTTCAGATGTGATATCCCAGGAGAGTGTCTGATCTTAATTTAATCATGAGGAAATATCACATAACCCAAAGTGGATAATGTTTCTATTACAAGATAAAAGGGCTGTATTCTTCAGAATGTTATTGTCATAAAAGATAAGGAAAGACCTAGAAAAAATTCCAGATTATCTGAAGCTAAATAAATTTGACAACTAGGCAGGCTCTTGTACTGGAAAAGAGGATGATGCTGTAAAGGACATTTTTAGATAAATGGACACAATTGGAATATGGATGGTGTATTAGAAACATCGCATAAATGTAAATGTATGAATTTGATAATTGCAGTGGTTATGTAAGGAAGTATTCCTACTTGTGGAAATACACATTTTTAAGTCTTTAGGGATAAAACCCATGATATATGTAAATTACTCTCAAGTGTTTCAGACAATAATTACACACATACACAGAGCAAATGGAGAGAAGTATTAATAAAGATGAATCTATATAAAGGACATTTGGATGTTCTTTGTACCGTTTTATTTTCATAACTCTTTGTCATATTTATTTTTATTATAACTGAATAAAAGTATGTGAAAGATGCAGCTAAACCAATGTTTAGAGGACCAGATACAGCTTTGAATGTTTATATTAGGAAGACAGTTATATAATTATCTCAGTTTCCACCATAGGAAGACAAAAAGAAATACAAGCTAATTAAACCTAAAGTAAGAAAATGGAAGGAAATAATAAAAATAAGAGCAGATATCTCAAAAAATTAAAGAAAACTAGAAAAACAAGAAAGAAAACTGACAAAGTCGAATTTCAAAAAATAAATTTGATAAACTCTTAACCACACTAAAAACAAGAGAGAAAACACAAATTACCTATTAATATCATCACAGGAATTAAGGAGTGACTATCACTACAGATCATACAGGCTTTTTAAAGGATAAAATGGAAATATTATTAAAAAGAATTATGCCAACAGATTCTACAGTTCAGGTGAAATGCATAGTTTCCTTGAGAAACTCAACTGACCACCTGAGCAAACCCAAACTGATCCAAGATGGTAATAGAATTCTGAATAGCTCTATACCTGTGAACGACATTGAGTTTCCAAACCTTTCAACAAATAAACGCTGGGCCTCAATGGTTTCCCAGGTGAATGCTATCAAACATCTTACACAAACTCTTCCAGAAAATAGAGGAATAGGCGTGAACTCATTTTACAAGTTAAACCGTGGCAAAGACATCACGAGAGAATGAAATATCCCCCGCTAAATGCAAAAAATCCTTAACGAATTTGTGATACATCTTTTAACATATTTAAGAAGCATACTACATCATGATCAATTAAAGTTTATCTCAGAAATACCCATTAGATTCAAATATTCAAAAATTAGTTAGTGTCATCTGCCAGATTAATAGGCTAAAGTAGAAAAACCGTATGATCATCTTCATAAATGGAGGAAGAAAGCATTTAACAATATTCAAGACTCAATCGTGACACAGATTCTCAGCAGACTGGAACGGATATGCTCTAGCACTCCACAATACTCAGTCCAATAAAGGGCATCCACAGAGTCCCTCCAGTTAATACTTAATGGTGAGGCGCTGAGTGCTTTATCTTAAGATCAGAAAAAAGACAAGAATGTTGAATCTTCTTTTCAATATTGTATGAAGGTTCTAGCCTGTTCAATGATGCAAGACAAAGACAAAGTGCAAAGATTCAAAACGGAGAATTTAATTCTCCTTATTTATTTATATTGATAAACATGATTGTATTTAATAATTTAAAGAATTTGAATTCACAGCATGCTATTTTACAAGAAAATCCTAAAGAATTAACAAAGAAAACCCTTAGAACTATTGAAATGGATTTACCTGTATTTCAGGATGCATGATGCATGAACATACCTTTTTTTTCTATGTATTGGCAGAAAACAAGAGGGAAGTAAGATTAACATTTTATTTACAATGTTACAAAAGTTATACTGAGCAATACATTTAATAAAAAACATGCCAGCCCTCTCTGCTGTACACTATAAAACTTTTGCTAAGAAAAATTAAAGAAGACCTAAATAAATGGGGAGAAACATCAACACTGGAAAATCCAATGTTGTTAGGATGTCAAAATTTCCCACAGTGATCCGTAGTTCAATGTAATTAAAAGCACAATTCCAAGAGGCTTTTTAAAAACAGAGGTAGATCAGCTGATTTTAACCTTTATATGGGAATGCAAAATTCAAATGATCTTGAATAGTCAAAACACTCTTGCAAAGGAAGAACAAAGCTGGAGGACTCATAGTCTTTGCGTTCACGACTGATCTAAAGCCACAGTAATTAACACAGTGTGATATAGGCATAGGAATAGATGCATAGATCGATCAGTGCAGCAGACCAGAGATACTTACACACACCCATATGTGGTGGATTAATTTTTGACCCAAACAACAAAAGTAACTCAAGGAGGAAAGGAAAGTCTTTTCAACAAAAGGTGCTGCAATACCCAGATATCTGTGTGGTGAAAAACAAGAGTTCAGTCCCCTACCTCACACCGCATAGAATTTAATATTTGAGGGATCTCAGACCCAAGTATTGAAGTTGAAATTATAAAGCTTTTAGAAGATTCACAAGGTAGACACACATTTCTAAGACAGAATTCAAAACCCATTGTCAGTAAAAGAAAAAGAAATTATAAATTAGACTTCATAAAAATTAAAACACAAAAACTCCAGTGAACAAAATATAACATTATGAAAAATGAATAGACAGACGTGGGGGAAATGTTTCTGAAACCTATTTCTGACAGAGAGCTTCTATTCAGAATATGTAAAGAACTCTTTCAACTCAATAATGGAATGACAGCTCGATATAAAGAGGCAAAAGTCTTGAACAATGAAATGCGCTTCACAGGAGGAGTTGGTGAGGATGTGGATTGGCTGGAATGTTCAGACACCACTGGAGAGAAAGGAAAATGGCAGAGGTACCTTGGAAAACAGTTTGGTGAGTTTTCATTAAGTTAAAATATACCAACTCCCAGACCCAGAAGTTCCACACCTTTTTCCCAGAGAAATGCAAAGAAGTATTCACAAAAAGTACTGCATAAACATGTGCATAGCAACTTTATTTACAATAGCCCCAAACTGGAAACAGTCCAAATGCTCTTCAATAGGAGAATGAGCAAACTACTGTAGTCAGACAGTGGAAAACTACTTAGCAGTAGAATAAAGCCATCTATTGATACATGGGAACACACGGATGAATCTCAGAGATGTAGTGCCTTCCCCCAAAGGGATACAAATGGCTGTGTACTGTATGAGCCTTTTTATATGAAGTTCTAGAAAAAGTGTAGTCTAAGATGAAAGATCAAAACAGTGGTTTCCTAGGATGCAGGGATGATGGAGGGGAAAAAGGCTCTGGGAAAAGAAGGAAATTTTCTGTAGAGATGAGAGTGTTCTCCATCTTCATAGAAATAGGGATACAAGATGTATCTATTTTTAGAAAGTGTACAGTTAAGATTTATGCATCCAAATGTGTGTAGAGTTTATTTCAAAATGGAATTGTAAAATATAATTGGGTGAGGGGAGGTAGGGGTAGCATCAGTGCAGGTGAATAAAGAATGAGTATTGATCATTGGAGCTGGGTGATGGGTACATTATACGATTGCGTTTACTTGTATACATTTGAACTTTCCCATACAAAAATGCTTTCCTTAAAAAAACAAGCTGTAGGATGGGGCGCCTGCATGACTCAGTTGGATAAGCATCTGACTCTTGATTTTGTCTCGGGTCATCATTTCAGGGTTTGGGAGTTCGAACCCTAAATCAGGCTCTGCGCTGACAGCATGGAGCCTGCTTGGGATTCTCTGTCTCTCTCTCTGTCCCTCCCCTGCTCATGCTCTATCTCTAAATAAATAAATAAATAAATAAATACATACATTTAAAAAACAAGTTGCAGGAGATGTACAGTATGGTATCACATACCAAGTTTGAAAACATGTGTACAGAAATATACATTTGTTTATAGTTGTATACTTTTGTAGTAAATGTTTTAAAAAAGGCATGGAAATGGTAACACCAGATTTGAAATTGGTGGTTACCATCTGATGGCACAAAAAGAAGGATTCAGAGGCCTTTCTAATATTTTATTTATTCATGAAATTATCCTCTTTACATTGTTAGACTGAAATATTTCATTAAAAGTGTGGGAACCATCAGGGATCCTAGCCTTAGATGGAGAAGAGCCATGTTTTTTTACTGGGAAAGATGTAACCCTTGCCCTGCTCACCTTTTGGAGGAGCACTCAATGAGATGTTGAATGGAAAAAGTGCTGTGTAAACAGCAGTGCCAAGCACTATATTAACACACTGATTTACTAGCTTGTGAGCTCCTTGAAGGAGGGGGTTGTGCCTTACCTGTTTCTGTGTCTCTGGCACAGTTGGAGTGCTCACCAGATTCATGAAATGAACGAATGGATGGATGGTGTCCCCAGCCCCCCAAAAGGCTGTGGGGGACACCTAGGAGAGGCTAGGATTGTTTTAATAAGTGATAACAAGGGATGATGTGAATTATATTTCAGATATCTTATAAAGGCTCCGTCAAGATTAATTCATTTTCTCGTAACAGCAGTTCTATTGGTTGGTTCTGTTATAATCCATCCCGTCGTACAGGTGATGACGCTGAGGGACAGAAAAGTTAGACTTCTTTCCAAAGTCACAAGGTCACAAACTAGCACTGGAGGGCACAGGGTTTGCCCCTAGAGCCCTTAGGATTGACTTTGAGACCCTATGGCTTCTTGTGATCAAGTGCGTTTGGAGGTGGAGTCCTGGCAGTCCCAGGGCAGATTTGGCTCCAGGTGACATTGAAACATGTGTGAACATGAAGGAGCCCAGCAGAGTTCTCTTTTAGGGAAGAAGGGGGGCTTTCAAAGTAGAGGGGGTGGGGTGGGAGCAGGAGGTGTTGTCCAGGAGAACAGATGGTCTTGGTGTCCGGGAGCCCTAGCCTTCTTGTGGACGTGTATCCCTTTGGATGGTACATAGCTTTTCTCTCCCCTGCTCTCCTCTCCTCTCCTTTCCTCTCCTCTCCTTTTTTCTTTTCTTTCCCTTTCCCTTTCCTTCCCTTCCCTTCCCTTCCCATTTTTCCTTTCCTTTCTTTCCTTTCCTTTCCTCTCCTCTCCTCTCCTCTCCTCTCCTCTCCTCTCCTCTCCTCTCCTCTTCTTTTCTCTAAAGTTTATTTATTTTGAGAGAGAGAGAGAGAGAGAGAGAGAGAATGAGCAAGGAAGGGGCAGAGAGAGAGGGAGAGAGAGAATCCCAAGCAGGCTCCGCACTGTCAGCACGGAGCCTGCTGCGGGGCTCAAACTCACGAACTGTGAGATCATGACCTGAGCCACAATCAAGAGTCGGATGCTCGACTGACTGAACCACCCAGGTGCCCCGAGATACATCTCTTCTGAATCCCGTGTTCACGGCTACCACGGCTACATCGAGGTGTCTCTTCGAGGCCCCGAGCCATCCTGGGGCCGCAGCTCCTCTGGGCTGAGGCTGCTGAAGTCTTGGGATGGCTTCCCGGGGTAAACAGAGCCTGCCCTGGTCCTGTTGCCAGGCGGAATGAATACAATGTGTTTTAATAATGAATGAGTGATTAATAGCAACTGCTTTGGAGAATTATGATGTGAGGAACCGTACCATGCAGCTGACTATAAATGGTGCTGGAATGCATAATCGGGACGTTAGCATCTGTTACAAACTGCATTATAAACCGGGCTCCATAATGCCGCGTATCCACACCTCCTGACATGTTATTATAACACCTCTCTTGAGAATGGATTGGAGGGAAATGTAATACCTATTAATCACCAATTGATAAAAAGAAGAAGAAGGCTGTTGAATTAAGGCGATGTCATGCAGGCCTTCTCCCTCTTCCTGCCATGGCGACCTGCAGGGTCTGTGTTCCCTGTTGCCAGGGGGAGAGAATGTGCTCTGGACACCGGAGCCTTGCAAAACCGGCCGCAAGTATCTGGGAACTTGAGTCCGTTAGCGCACCCTACCGCCCCCCGCCCCAGTTGCTTCCCTAATGCAATCCTGGCTCCTTCAAGGCATGTGTTAGGGCCCCATAGGGCTGGCCAGCTGCAGTGACCAAGCTTCCCATCTCTTGCTCTGCATTCTAGGTCACAGGGCACTGTTTGTGGTCCCCAGGAGCTGACAGGGTCTATCTGGAGCATTGTCCCCTGCTCTGCCAGGCTCATCTGCTCATCCTGTAAAACTCTGCTTGGTGTCACTTCCTCCACCAGGGCCCGCCTGCTCTCTGTCACTCTGTTCCTTCCATCAGCCTCCAGCATCACACGGTGGATATGGAAATGGGTTATTTGCCAGCGTCTTGGCCGGCCGAGAGCCCTGGGAACACTAGTCTTACCCACCTTGGTATTTCCAGAAAACAACCCAGGGTGGGGCACGGACTAGTGGGTGCTTCGCCAGGAAACCGTGAACTCCCAAATGGTGGAGGCCACATGCAGAAGCATTTAGAGATGTTCATATACAGGGGCACCTGGGTGGCTCAGTCAGTTGAACTTCGGCTTGGGTCATGATCTCAAGGTTCGTGCATTCGAGCCCCACATCGGGCTCTCTGCTGTCAGCTCAGAGTCTGCTTTGGATCCTCCATCCTCCCTCTCTCTGCCCCTCACCTGCTCCCGTGTGCATTCTCTTTCCCAAAAACAAACAAATATTTAAAAAAAAGAGACATTCATATACAGTCTCACCCTCATGGGACTAATTAATCCATCCACACATTGAGCACCTACTGTGTTCTCTTCCAGCAAGGATTCAAAGCAACCTGAAACCTGTTTTTGTGGAGTTGGCATTTTGGTTAAGGGAGTCTTAGGCAAAGAAATGTCACCAGCCCGTGGGCAGTTTGTTTCCCCTTCCTTTGGCATATCTTCCCTCACTCTCCATGTTGAGTTCAACTGCCATGATCTAGAGGGAACCTCCCCCATCTGCCCCCGGGCAAAGTTAGTGTGTTTGCCTATTGTAAGATGCACACTCTCTCGCAGCTGACTGTTGTTTTTCCCATGGGGAATTTACAGTACTGATGTATGAACCATGATGTGTTTGTGCGATGCGGTCAGGTTGTCTTTTGCCGCCAGCTGTTGTCAAGTCAGGAGGGGCCTCGCCATCAAGGTGAGGGGAACGGGAAGTTCCGGAGGCCTGTGCTTCTGCATGCTTTGTCTGCACGGCGGATGCACTGCTCGCCTCATTGTGTCTGGTCACATATCTTTCTCCCTCACTGGACTGTGAAGTCCTCAAGGGCAACTGTGTCCTGTTCAGCCACAATTTTTCTTTGGCTTTGAACCTGTGCCCGACACCCAGTGAGCACTCATTTCTCTTGGGGACTAAAGCGATGCATGACATCATGGAGGGAAACTCTCGGGCTCTCCACGTGACCAGATCCGGCAACTTCTCTTTATTTGTCTTCCCAAGTTCACCTCTAGTACCACCTCTAGAGTGATGGGCTGAGCACAGGCAGACCGCATCCTGGCGGGGTGATGTGCCCATGTCAATCCCGGGGGCTCCGAGATGTAAAATGGAATGGAGGCACTCACCTTGTGCAGCTCTAGGGAAGATGAAGTGTGATGAACGCTGTGTATGTCTTCACGGACTGGGTGGCTTAAGACCACAGAAATCCATTCTCTCCCAGCTCTGGAGGCCGGAAGTCTGAAATCAAGAGGCTGACGGGGGCCGTGCTTTCTTCAAAGCCTCAGCAGTGGGATCCTTCATTCTCTTCCAGCTTCCGGTAGCCCTGGATGTTTCTTAGCTTTGACAGCACAACGTGGCAATCCCTGCTTTATCTTCACATGGCTGTCCTCTCTCTTACAGGGAGGCCAGTCATGTTGGATGAGGGGCCCACCCGGGCTCCAGTTTGACCTCATTTCAGCTTAACTAATTACATCTGCAGTGACCCTATCTCCAAATAAGGTCGTTCTGAGTTTCCGTCTGGGACACCGTTCGGTCCATAGCACACACAGTACATTCTGGGGAATAATGATTTCCTCCCACCCCCTACCCCCCCAGTTAGACCAACTCACTTGCTCTTCCCGCTTTTCCCTTCTCGCCCCTGCCTCTCTGATCGCTAGGTATCTTTTTATGAAAGAAGCCCTCCTTTCCTAACCAGGAAGGAAGCTTTTTGAAGATAGAGCGGTGAAAGATGGCTAGCATCTGAGAGACTGCTTGGCGTGTCATGAGGTCTCAATATGTGTTTATGGATTGTTTAGTAACAAAGGAGCAGAAAATACCGATCACGTTTTCTCCTGCACCGTCCTTGTCTCTAAAACTCTTCCTCTGGGTTCTTAGAGGGGTGTTATCATTTTTGTTTTCGAGTAGCTTCATCCGGTAGGATGCCGCCAGGAGAAAATGAGTTTAGAAAGTTTGCGGTCTGACCACACTTCTTAACGCATTCTGACAACCATCCCGGTAGCTGGGGCCTCCGTGCTTTCTCACTTGGGCAGCGGTAATAGTCCGCTTCTGGTCTTTGTGCTGCACTCGGAGGGGTCTTTTTAAAACACGGATATGATGGGGGCGCATGGGTGGGTCAGTTGGTTAAGCTTCTGACTTCGGCTTCGGTTATGATCTTGTGGTTCGTGGGTTCGAGCCCCGCATCGGGCTCTGTGCTGACAGCTCGGAGCCTGGAGTCTGCTTCAGATTCTGTGTCTCCCTCTCTCTCTGCCCCTCCCTTGCTGGTGCTCTCTCTCTGTCTCTTAAAAATAAATAAACATTAAAAAAAAGAGGGGCACCTGGGTGGCTCAGTCGGTTAAGCATCCGACTTTGGCTCAGGTCATGATCTCGCAGTTCGCGGTTCGAGCCTTGCGTCGGGTTCTGTGCTGGCAGCTCAGAGCCTGGAGCCTGTTTCAAATTCTGTGTCTCCCCACTCGTGCTCTGTCTCTCTGTCTCAAAAATTAATAAGCTATATATATATATATATATATATTTTAAAAAGACCCACCCACATATGATGGCATCATTTTTATGAAGTCCAGTGCTCTTCTCTTGTGTGTTTCTTTAGGGCTGGAGGCTGCACATGCCTGGTACTGTGCCTGGGCACCATATAGATGGCTAAATATTTGTGGGAAGTCGAGTGGATATAATTAAAAGAAAGATTCAGGCATAGAGTAAAAAAACAAAACACTAGGGTTCAAACCCTGGATCTGCCACATACTAGATATTTTTTACTTTGGGAAAGGCACAGGATTTTTCCGAGCTTCTGTTTGCGCATCTATGAAATGAAGATAGTAAATGCAGATTGGTGTCAGCTTGACTGGAACAATGCAGGCGAGAAGCTCCTATCATTCCCAACACATGGTAGATCTTTATAAACTATCGGTTCCCTTCCTGGCCTCCCAGCCTGAGCCTTTCCTCTCATGAACCCCTCTCCGTCCCTACCTGCATCCCTGCTTGCTATCTGCACTTCTTTTCTAACTCTGTGTCTTGTTTGCCCCCTTCCCCCCAGCTCCTCCGGTGATGGGATTCCTGCTTTTCTCATTTTCTTGTGATTAAAATAAAGCATCCTGGAAAACTAATTAATATTGCAGAGATGAAGGATGCCATGTTGCCAGTCCCGGCTCTCCACTGAGTGCAAACCACTTACAGTGAAACCCGCCAGCTTGGCTATTTAGAAGAAAAAGGATTTATTTATCAACAAGAGGGAATACAACCCTTTTATAATGCAGCCACCAGCCTGCCTTTGATGGCGCTGCCAGTTTCAAATCCCAGGTGTCTGCACAAGAAAAAAGAAGGCCAAGAGGAGAGTAGACTCATGGCAAGGAGATGGACAGCGTGGAATCCCCTGGTCTGGGCTGGGCTTGTCCATTGTGCCATCTGGGGCTTCTCCGTACACCTGTCCAATCTTCACCCTCATTCCATGGTGGCCTCCCTCATGGCCCCCAGGGTTTGGTCACTACCAGTAGAGAAGGGCCCTGGGAAAGGAACCAGAACCCAGCAGGACTGGGTGAACCAAGCAATCAGCCTAGGTTATGATTTTTATGTATGGGGAAACTGAGGACTCAGAGGTGGGACACGCCTTATGATGCGTCCAAGGCCACGTAGCAGGAGGACCCTGACTAATGGGTTGTATTTTCCTTCAGCATCATTGTTCTCATTGCACATTGTGGCTAGATCCCTCCCAGCCATTATTATGTTGAACTGTGAACCTTTGCATATTCCAGCATATTCCAACGCAGGGACCCTGTGGTTTTTCATTCTCTGCCTTTGGGGAGGCTAGAACGGTACTTTGCACACAGCAGGGATTTAATATTTATTAAATTAGTTTGCTAATGCATGAACTCAATGGCATTGCGATTTCCTCTAATGTGCCTATGATAACATGGGTTCAGGAAGGGATTTCATTCTGATAGGCCTGGGGTCACGGACTTTGGAGACAATGTTCAGGCTTTTGCTAGGGCATCCAAGCTTTGGCAATTGTTTCATGATTCCCGGGCGACTTGTGCTTCTGAGCCCAACCTGGCCACGCTGGGTTGGAATTGCACCATCCTTGCTAACTGGGTAGCTGCGTGCCTCAGTTTCTCCATTTATCACCCTCGTCAGCCCACAAGGGACGTTGCAGGGATCACAATGGATTGTGTGCCCCGTGAAGAGGCCATGTGTGCGGCTGTGAGGGCTGTGGGGGTGACCCTCTGATTCAGTCAGGGGTGCCATATGACGCCTCTAGTCAGTGGCTGTCGTTGGCACAGAGTAAACGCTGGCTAATATTTGTTCCCAGAGGAGACTAACTGACCTTGCCTAGGTCGAAGGTCAGTAAGTGGCAGAAGCAGGAGTGGTGGCATGTTTCTGCTGCAGACTCAGTTGTTTTCATGCCACCACAACTCACTTTTCAAGAGTGTCCTCAGTTTCCCATGGCTGCATCTCAGTCCCACCCCCCTCCCAGCGAACACCAAAATTTTTCCTTCATTCTTCCCCCCACCTTAAATAAATTTGTTTATTTGTTTAAGGAAAGAAGAGAGAGAGAGAGAGAGGGAGGAAGAGAGAAGGTGAGTGAAGGAGGGGCAGAGAGAGAGGGGGAGAGAGAGAGAATTCTGGACAGGCTTTGCATCGTTAGCACAGAGCCCCATGTGGGGCTCGATCTCATGAACTCGTGAGATCATGTACCTAAGCCAGAATCAAGAGTCAGACCCTTAACTGACTGAGCCACACAGGTGCCCCCCCTTTTTTAAAGAGTGCTTCATACTTTGTTCTTCCTGCTCCCATCAGTACTTGCACCTCCTCCTCCTATTGGTACCTGCTCTTCCTCCTCCTTCATCCTGTCAGTATCTGCTCTTCCCCCCGTTAGTACCTGCTCTGAGGAATGCACTACTATCAGATGCTTGAAGTGTAGCATGTGTTTTACATCAAAAAGTGACTTTGACCAGGGAAAGGGAGGCCAACTTCACTGCCTTCTACACGCTGAGGGTTCCAGGGGTGAGGCATGATGGGTGCCTCAGGCTGACAGGTGGCAGGAGGTTGCCCTCACATGCCCTGAATGACTGGGGTGGGGGCTAGCATTCATCCCCCGTGGGAGAGCCTGGACGGCTTTGCTTCTTTGAGAAGACTTCACTAAAAGGTTCAAGGCAGCTCTCAGTTTCTGCACCAGGGCCAGTGACTGCATGGGATTCGCTAGGATTGCCATGGACCCATACATAGATGGGGACATCTAGGCAAAGGGAAATACAAGTTCAGTGTATAAATAATCCTGGTTATCTGGTACCCCTTCTCCATAAAGCATCAGTTGATGCCTTCATCTAGTAAACAGATATTTAAAGGGCATTTTCCAATGTTCTAGGTCCCGTGCCTGGGATGGGGCACTGGATGAGTCAGGCCAAACCCCTGCCTCTAGTCAGACAGGAGCCAGGGAAGAGCTCGAGCAGCTAGGACAAGTCCTACAGGACTTTGTGGGGCTTGTAGCAGGTCACTGACCCAGCACTTCCTTTCTGAAGATGGAGGTCAGAGGTAAGAACTCCCAAGGGCAACGTCAAAGTGCCACGTCCCAAACCAGCTCAAGGAAGCAAGCAAGGGTTGGTCAGATAAGAGGAACCTAACCACAGAGCCCAAGCAGAGGAGCCTGGATGTGGGGATGGGTGAAGGGGTACCCTGTGGGGATGGGTGAAAGGGTGCTCTGTGGGGATGGGTGAAGGGGTGCCCTAGAAAACAAAGTCATGGAGATGGAAGGCAACATGTCCACATTTGTGTGTGGAGTCGGGCTAGGATACGTTCACAGCAGCATTTTGTAAGAGAACCACTATGGAAAAAGCCTCTATTAACAGGAACAGATAAATAAATTATGGTGTTCTCAAATAATAAAAGTTTCAGCAGAGAAAAGTAATAGGCTAGAGCTACACATGTCAGCACGGATGAGTCACACAAGCATAATGGTGGATGAAAGGCAGCAAGCTGTGGAAAAATAGACTTATTTTATGATACCATCTATATACAGTTTGAAAACATGTAAACTGATTCTAGATATTGTTCAAGGATAAAGAACTATGTGATAAAAATATCAAGTCTGAAGTTCCAGATTATGAGGACTTCTGCAGGAGGTGGGGGAAGGGTGTGGTCATGAAGAATGCCTCATGTAGAGGGCTTCCTCTGAGTTGGGAGAGCCTTATTTCCTTATTTCCAAGATGCAAGGCAGCTCATTGTATTGTTATTTATGCCTTTTGAAAATATGCCTCAAGGGGTGCCCGGGTGGCTCAGTTGGTTGAGTGTCGACTCTTGATTTTGGCTTAGGTCATGATCTCAAAGTCATGAGATCAAGCCATGCGTTGGGCTCTGTACTGATAGTGCAGGAAGTGCTTGGGATTCTCTCTCTCCCTCTCTCTCTGCCCCTCCCCAGCTCATATTCTCTCTCTTTTTCAAAAAAAAAAAATGCCTCAAAAATCACATAATTAAAGTTTATTAAAAAGTTGGAGTGAGGCAAATGATATGTGTTAGAAAAGGAGGGTGTACTTTCTACTCCTGCTTCTAGTTGGTTGGGCATCAAACTTCGGTGCCGTTCAAAGCCTTCCACAGAGGGAAACATGATGGGCTCTTACAGAGCAACCATGGGCCCTGTCAGCAACCTCTCCACCCTGCCCAGCTGTCCCCTGGTTCAGGGCAGTGACTTGGGGAGGGAAAGACAGGGGTAACATGTAAGCATTCCTGGGTTCTCTGAGGTCCCCCAATTCTCCCCCCTAGACAAAAGCTGTCTAGTGGCCCAAGGAGCTGGAACCCCATCACTACCCAGGGGTGCTCCCCTCCGAATGTCCACTGATAATGCTGCCCCTCCCCCTCCTTTGCCTGAGACTTTTCCATTGTGTTGCTTCTTGGTCTGGACACTGGCCCCAGGGCCAGAAGGTTTAATACCTTTGCTTACTGCTCAGAGCACGCCTTCATTTTTGGAATCCTAGTGCCCAGGATCCACTACCATCCCTGGAATGTCCTGCTTACAGCTTCCTTCCTGACTTGTCCCTTTCTGTCTCTTTCTCCCCCTACCATCGCCAAAACTGCAGTGTACCGTGGAGCTGCTCCCAACCTCCTGCCGCATCGAAGTAGGGAAGAGGAGCTCCAGATGTGCTCTTTTCATTTAGACGAGACGTGTGCTGCTACATTTTCTACAGGCAAGGAAACTGAGGCCCAAATGAATACCTTGCTCTGGGTCACACAGCTCATCAGGGGCAGAGCTGGAATTCCAATCTGTGTTCCTCTGACCCCAGAGCTCATACATACTCTTTATATTCACTGCCTCTTGGATGGTGATTGGAAAGCTCCCAGTGGGCTTTAACTTTTCCACTTGGATTCAGTGCCATGGACTGGCTCTAGTGAACATTCTTAAGCCTGCTCTGTTACGCTCCTTCCTTGATTGGCTTCTTTTTACCTGAGTAGGAGAGGTGGTGGAGGAGTCTCAGAGTCCCTCGCCTCACATCCTTCCAGTGGTATTTCTCAGAGCGTGGTGGGAAAGGATACCCACACAGCCATTATCCCTCTCCCGTTTCTAGCTGTGTTATGGGGAGATGCCAGACCAAGCCCTAACTACCACTCCAAGCTGCAGGTCCAGGCCCCAACCTTGGGACTGCCTCGTACGGGCACCAGTCCTGGTCCTCACCTGCCGTGGACCAAGGGGAACTGCCTGAGGCCATTTAGGTTTGACCCACTCAGGCCCACTCTCTTCACAGAAGCTACTTTTCCTGGGTGTGGGCTGTCAAGTGGTCATCAGGTCTCTAAGAAGTTACAGACCCACGAGTTACGTGAAAAGACAAACTCAGGTACGAAGTGGTTAAGCCTCTATATATGTCAGGTCCGTTTTTGGATTGGCAGGCTAGATGGGTCACTCCCGGTGTTGGTATCTCACCATAGAATGTTCTTGGGTAGGACACTGTAGGAGGGAGGGACCTGCAGTCGTTTCTGGGTCTGCCCTGAGTGGGGAGAGAACTGAGGATCTGGTTAGGAAGTGCCAAGCAGGCCAGTGCAGCAACTCAAGCTCCTGGCTCCTAGTCCAGTGTTTACATATCACCCATCTGCCATTTCTTCTTGAAGAAAATATAGCTGGTATCCTTCCCCTTGATTTAGAGGGATGGGGAGGGGATGGAGAGACAGCCAGTGTCTTCCAGCGGAGTCTGAAGGCTTTTTCCTGGAGCCTCCCCAGTCCCACAGCCAGAGGTGGGCATGGATCTGGAGAAAGCAGCAGGAGAGGCTGGAGTTAGATGGCCAAGCCCTCCACCTGTTTGGACAACCCATACTTTCTCAGGCTGAGACTCCTGGGGTATCACCGGAATGGGGGGATACATATGTGGGGAACAGAGCATCGCTCAAAGCCTGTAGGATGTTGCCAGAGTTTCAGGGGCTGTCACCTGCTTTAAGCACTCATTTCCTCTCATGATTGGGGTCGCCTCATAAAGAGACAAAATGCAGATTCCTCAAAGGCATGAGCTGGACTGGGTTGTGGAAGGAGGTCTTCCTGATGGAAGAAAGGCTGGATACTTGGGCTGCAAGTCTACCCTCCTGAGTATCTCCTTGCCCCCACATCGCACTGGCACAATTGTCAGAAGGCCTGATTCTGATTCCAGTGTGCTTCGTATTATACCTGAGAGCCCCTCGCCCATCAGAACCCTGGGTCTGTGGCTGATTTATTGAATGACCTTGGACGAGTCACTTCATTTGGAAGTAGAGTGGATGCGTTGCTTCTCGACTAGCTCTCTCCACCTAGGGGGCATTTGGAAGTGTGTGCAGACATGTTTGGTTGTCGAGTTGGGATTTATTTCCAGAGGAGAAGGGGAGGGATATCTCCTTGTCATGCAAAAGAGCCCCATACAAAGCTGAATTGTCCCCCCCTGAAGGTGTCCCCTGGACACCTAATGCCAGTGGTGTCCTCAGTGGGAAGTAGACTCTGCAGAGACCCTCCCAGCTATGATCCTCTCTATCAACGTGACCCTGTGAAGCTGGCCGTCAGACTGTGACATTGATATGGCACATATGCCAGCAATATGATAGAGCTCTGGTCGGACGCCTGGGTTGTGAGGTTAGTGAGCTCAGGACCCTGTGTTGGGGGAAATAGGCTGGCCGGGGAGCTTTCCTGGGTTAAGGGCTAAAGGTCCTGGTCCAGAGCCATGACTTCTGAGCCTGTCTGAATCCGAAGCATTTGAGAGTGATCTGGATGGACCACCCTGGAGCTGGGAGGTGAAGGCAGGTGGATGCCATGGGGAAGCTGAGGAAGGAGAGAGTAGGTCTGAAGAGCTGCAAGATCAGAGGGCTAAGGGGATAAAACAAGTCATTGAAAAGAGCAATTTGCTGTGATCTGTTCTGCAGCAAACGGGGGCTGGGGGCCTAGGGCAAGGCAGGGAAACAAGGGAGGCATATTTTAAGGTGTAGAATCAATACTGCATCTGTCCCTTTTAGATTCAGTTCCTTTTTCTAATAAATCAAGTGGAGCTGGGGTGTAGGGGGCTTGTGGTCTGAAAAGCACCTTTGGCTCATCAATTTCCATAGCAAAGGCAGACCATTCAAGGGATCTGATAATTACTGAGCCCCTAGCGGTCCAGGGCACTTTTAAACATCTAACTCACCCTGGCTATCACTGTGCTCCCTACAAAGCCCTTGGAATTGAGCGGGGAGCCACTAGCAAGGCATGGCATTATTGCTGACTATCTGGCGTATCTATACATGTCATCGTGAACCTGCACGTGGGCAGGTGCGGTGTCTGCCCTTATTGGCACCGTATTTTAGCATCGGGGATTTACAGACAGCGGGGCTTTCAGAAGTATTGGTTGGATAAATGACTGGTGTCTGCATCTGAGTATGGATGGTAGGGAGAAAGAGAAACACGTCCCTGCCTTCTCAACATTTTTCCTGGCGTAGAAGCAGGATGTGGAAGAGAGGAAGGAAGCCAAGCTTGGAGTCAGGCTGTCCTGCGCTGTAAGGCCAAGCTCAACCACTTTACCATCCCCCTGACCTGGGCGGATTGCCAGACTTTTCTAAGCCTCCTCTGAAAAGTGGTAGCAACAACGAAGGTGGAAAATGCATGAGGGGCTGAGCACAGGGCCGGGGTACAGCGAGTGCTCAGTAAGGCGATGTGTGGAGGACGTGGTTAGTAAGTTACCAGGGCCATATTCTTGCATGGGGACAGGTGGCTGTGCTGGGTCAGGGAATTCCCAGCATTTGTCCAGGGGCTGGCCCTTGCTAGCATTTTCATAGATCCACGGCAAGATGAGCCAAAGGTGGACAATGCAGTAAGCTTTTCATAAAACTGGGTTTATTCCATTTATTTAAAAAAATTTTTTTAATGCTTATTTTTGAGAGAGAGACAGCGTGAACAGGGAGGGGCAGAGAGAGGGAGACACAGAATCCAAGGCAGCCTTCAGGCTCTGGGCTGTCAGCATGGAGCCCGACACAGGGCTTGAACCCATGAACCGTGAGATCGTGACCTAAGCTGAAGTCGGACACTTAACCGACTGAGCCACCCAGGCGCCCCTGAGTCTATTCCATTTAAAGGACAATCCTTTTACATGATTCCTTATCACTCTCCTTTGGTATAAAGATGTGGTTTTGTGATATGATGATGAGATTAGAAGGCAGCCTTTAAAAATGCATCTTTGCCTGGAATACACACGCATAAAAAGTTTGTGGCCCAGTGCTAGTCCTCCGTTAAAAAAAAATTCTGTACCTAAAACCCCAATGCTTGGAGACCACCAACCAACCTTGCTGATTCTGGCATTGCTCTCATCTCTGGGAGGTAGAGTGGAGACAGCGTGTTGGGGAGGAACTGAGGGAAGAGAGGTCTCTGTAGGCCTGGACCTCGAGAAGCCTCCCTAAGGCAGTAAGAAGGACTTGGACTTGGCCTTTAAATGTGGGAGGGTTTGTGCTGGCAGAAGAAAGTGTGTGGATCTTCTGGGTGGAGAACACAGCTGGAGCAAAGGCCCAGGGGCAGGCATGAGCCAGCTGTGCTGAAGGGTTGAAATGGAGAGTTTGGGTCATGGAGAAGCAGACGAGAGCCAGAAAGCCACTGGGGTCTCTTAAGCACGGGCTTGCCATTCTGAAAATGAGGTTAAGTCAGGAAGTAGCTAATTTATTGAGCTCCTACGATTATTTCTAATACTCGCCCCTACCCTGGAACTATTCCTCCTAATTATAGAGAGGAATGTGGAGGCTTATAGAGATTAAACAAGGCATCAGGGGCCGTATAACTAGTAAGTGGCAGACAGGAGTGTGCAGCTTCAAGACGTTTTGAGAACTCGGGGTTGAATTTAGGGGAAAGAAAGACAGCGAATCCTGAGGAATGAAGTGCAAGGGCTTGAGGGCTGAGGGTGGGAAGCCAAGTTGGAGTTAGAGGTTGTGTTCCCTCTTTTTGGGACAGCCTTCGGTGCTGTGGGTTCTCCATCCCATCCTCAGCATGGTTTGATGGTCCCTTTGTGGTGGAGAGCTAAGGTCTTGTTTATACCTCTTCTATTATTTATAGGAAATATATATGTAATATATATTTATGTGTGTTTATATTATATATTTACATTACATTATGTTATATTTATATATTATATATAAAATATGTATTTATATTGTATTTATATATATACAGTGCCCAGCACAGTGCCTGAATAAATACTTAATACCCAATAGATCCCATCTTCTGTGATAGCTGGGTATTGGTTCTCAAATTTTATTGTATGTTGATAAATATCTACCACCCCTAGATTCTCATGTAGTAGGTCTGGGATACCTCGCGGAAAACTAGAGTTTTAATCAGCACCTGAGGGGACTCTGGGGCAATTGGTCCCTGGGTCCCACTTAAAGAAGCTTTGCTCCAGAAGGTAACGCCTCTCTTCCTGGGTTTTATGCCAGCAATTCAGGTTGATGCCACCAGAGGGTGCTAGGCAAAGTTTTCCCTGAGTTCAGGGAACTGAGAAGATATTCTTGGGCTCTTTTTGGGAGGGGCTGGGGCTTCGCTTTGGGGATGGGAGGACCTTTGATGAACAGGTGGGGAAGATGATGTCATTGTTCCAGCTGATTCTGACTGAAGACCTATGAAAGCTGTCAGACGCACTCCATACCTGCCATCAGCAAGAGAAGACAGCTGTGTGGCTGATGAGTCCTGGCAGACCGACAAAAGGCAGACTTTGTTGCTCACACACTCCGTGATATTAGACAGGACATGCTCCTGTCTCTGAGAAGCAAAGGGGTTGTTGTGAATGCTAAGGTGCTGGGTTCCCTGAGGCATTTGTTAACCCTCGCTGTTTCCTTGTACTGCCTATCCTTCCCTCTATATGTATCAGGCTGATGCCTATTCACGACCCTAGTGGGGGCCTTGCTTTCACAGAAGAGGGTAACAGATTTGGCCAAGGTCAACCTATTGGAAAGTTCGAGAGCTGACTATTGGTGGTCTCTGGAGCCACTGAGTTTGTTCTCCTTTCTCAACCGTTGGGGAGGTTGTTTTTGGTGTGTTTTGATTTTCGTGCCAGGAAAGCGGGGCTGCTGTTGCATGTGGCTGAGGAGTCAGGGCACACACAGCGGCCACATTGGATAACCTTGAGGGCACAACAGACCCTGTAGTCTTTGGGAATGGCGCCCCCTGGAGCTGTGTGGTAGAGGGTCATCGGGAGGGAGTCTGATGATAAGCCTTCCCTATCTTGCCTTCCATACAAGAAGCTGGGAATTTCCTTGGAGGTTTGAATGGAGGGGAGATACTTTTCAGTTCTGCCTGGAGCCAGAGATCAGGGCCTTTCAGAAAATGCATTCTCCCCATTTCTTTCCCAAATGGATGACCCCCTTTCTGCCACCCAGGCCTGACAAACAGAAAGCCGAGGTGGAAAACCTCTTATGTCAGTCCATGCTCAACCTGTCTCACACAACTCTGGAAGTGTCTTCTTACATCCTGCACCCCCGTCCCTCACCCACCTGACCTAGGTCCCTGCCGTGTGATATTTCAATCACCCCTTGGGGTGTCAGCTCTGTGTTAGGTATTGGGGTACAAACATCAGTAAGGTGTGGTCCTACCTCAAAGAACTTGATAGATAGTTGGAGAGACCAACAGGAAACCCAGTGATTCGGTTGGCCACGAGATGGCTTTGGTGGGGATGTGGGAAGTCCAGTGGGCAATAGGAGAGGCACCTGATCTACCTGGGGAGACAGGTAACCCTTCCCTGAGAAGAGGGCCCTGCAGCTGAGACTTAAAAGGTGAAGAAGAGTTTGAAGGAGGAGGGGGAAAGGAGGGAGGGAGGGACATTCCAGGCAGTGAGAATAGCACGGATAAAGACCAGGAGGCAAGGGGCAGCTGAGGGTTTGCAAAACCACACGTTGCTTAGTATGACTGAGATGAAAATTACAGGGGCTGGGTGTGGGGGGTGGGGGTGGGTGCAGGGAGTGGGAAGTGGCCAGAGAGCCAAAGCAAGACGCAGCCTGTATTCCATGCAGAGCGGGAAGAATTTCCATCCTGGAAACCGTGGGGACCTGCTGAGGAATTTTGAGCAGGAAAGTGACATGATCAGAATTGCATTTTAGAAATATCACACGCTGGTGGAAATGTGGAGAGTCGACTAAAGTAAATGGAGGTGAGAACAAGGACTGAATGAGCAGCCAGGAGGCAATCGAAGAGGTCAGGTGAGGGGTGCAGAGAGCCCCGAGGTGGAAAGGAGCCCTGATGGGACATCCTAACCCTCTTACCTCCTTGCCCCTGGGCAGGGCGATTGCCTCCCTCCCTTCCCTGGTGGGTGGCTGGGGAGGTGGGTAGCCTGAGCTTCTCCGGGAGTCTGGGGTCCTAACCTGTGGGGCTCTTCTGCCCCCATGGCCTGGAGCCTCTCACAGAACTGGAGTCTCCTGAGCTGGAAGCAGACAGCTCTTTTCAGCCTGGACCAAGGAGGAGGAGGGCTGCTTTGCCCACAGGAGCCAGATCCCAGAGGTTGCCCCGGGAAACCCTTCTCCCAGCCCTGGGCTCCTGCATGTACAGGTGAGGGGCATCGTAAGTGCTGGGGAGCTGGCCCCCTTCCTGCTGGTTCCAGAGCCCCTTCCCCATGTTTCTATGGCAATCCCATCACTTTGCTTTCCTTATTCCTGCTTCTCAGATCCTCTCCCAGCACCTCCAGGGGTGCTAAGGAAGGGAGCTAATTACCTTGCTATAAATACCAGCCAGGATGAGCTCCTAGGGCCCCAGACCTGGCTCCTCTTTCTCAGTGTCTCCATGATGGGCTGGGCAGTAGTGGGTAGGCGGCGTCTACACGGCAGTGCACCCACGTGGCTGTTCACCCTCTCACTGCTCGGCTTAACTGTGCTGGCCTTTCCCCACCCCGTGAGCTGCATGGCAGAGTGGGTAGAAGTAAACAGCAGTATCACAGATGCCCAGGCATGGTGCTAGGCTCTGGGAATTTGGGGATGAATCGGAGCTTGGTTCTGCTTTCAAGGAACTCCCTGTCTAGAGGAGAAGATAGGTCTCAACAAGAAGTTCCCGTGGGAACAGGGAGGAGCCATAGGTCTGCCTGCAATAGGAGTGGAGGGCTTCACAGAAGAGGTGGGCGGTGTAGCTGAGCCCTGAAAGAATTGGTGGGGGCGGAGAGGGCCAGGAGGTGGAAAGGGCCAGGAGGCGGTCTACACAGAGGGCCTGGGGCAGTGGGAACAGACTTAGGAATGTGGCAGGGAGTAGACCTCCCCACCCCACCCCGCCTCCACCTTGTCTCTAGTTCAGGACTTCCTGGAGGAAGGAGGGATTTGGATCCGGAAGTGCACCTGGGCTCTGGCTCCTGAGAATCCTTGAGCGCTGTGTGCTGGGGTCTCTGGCGGCCACGAAGGCTTCCGCAGCCCCGTGGCCTGGTCGGATGCTTAGGAAGATCACTCCAGAAAGAAGCTGGGGCGCCCTCCCTCCCTCCGGTTACTTTGCTTCATTATCTCCAAGAGGCGTGCTTTCCAGGGCCTGCGCTCAGAAGGGGGTGATGGCAGCGGGCAAAGAATGACAATGAGGACACAATTAACATCTCACAAACGGAGCAGAAATGCAAACACCTCACTGGAGGGGTGGAATGATGCACGAGGGGGAGGGAGAACAAAACCCTTCCCCTAATAGCTACCCGACTTTCATTAGTTCTGACAGCAAAGGCTGCATTGCTGTGTGTTCCATGGCAACCGTCTCCAGGAAGAGCAGTGCCAGGAGGAGTGGGTCTTCTGAAGACTTTCAATCAGTCCGAAAGCTTGGCCAGACAAAACATCTCGGTTGCCGGCTTCACAGCCTCTGCGAGCACCTCAGGGAGAGGGTATGATGTGGGCAAACATTCCCCCGGTAATGCTGGTGATTTGAGCGCAGGGAGCACCAGCCAAAAGCTGCCTCCCTCCCAGAGCTGGATCATGGGACAAGTGCCCGGGACCGGAGTGCCTGCACTGTGCCCCCAGGGCTGGCGGCTGCTGGAGAGCAAAGAAGGAGGGAAAGCCAAGCGGCAAACAGTGGACTCCTGGGCTTCTGCCCTGTCCCCCTGAGAAGCACCCACTGTTTGTCTAGTGTGCGTGCCTCTGATAACACTGGTGGAGGAGAGGAGCCAGGCTCTGGAGCCAGAGGGCCTGGATCGGAATCCCAGGCACTCCCTTTTAGCTGTGTCTAGCTGTGTGTATGGATCCCCGGTGTCACCAGCAGGATAAATGAGTCAGCCCACGGAAAATGCCTGCTTCCAGAACTGGCCCATGGTAGGTGCTGAGCTCAGGCACCTAGTCCCTTTCCTGCTTGGGTGCAGCAGGGTACCTGGGATTACGCACAGTGCACGCGCTAGATTCCAGGCCCCCACCACCTGCAATAGAGCCGCTGCTCTTTGCAGCATGTCCTTTTCCAGCCTTCCTCTCGTGCTCTTCCTGCTCTTCCCCACTCCCTCTCTGGCTCTGTGGACCGCGGATGGCGAAAGTATGGGGAAAGGGCCAGTGGCTTCGCTCTCACACTCTGGAGGTTTCGAAGTAAGAGCTGGTCTTGGGCTCTGGCCCTGCTCTAGACAAAGCACACACGATACAGGAAGTCAGCTTATAAAGTTGGTGCCCACAAAGCTCGTCTCCAACTGCCATAAACACCCATCAAGGGCCTGCGGTGTTCAGAAAGGCTCCTCCAAGCACAGGCAATAGTGAACAGAGATCTTTGCTCTCCAGGGGCTTCCATGCTCCTGAGAGAGACTGGCCCTAAGCAGTACACACCATGAAGGGTCTGCATGAAGTTAGACGTGATGGGGGGAAAGGGGAACCAGGGGCTCTGGGTGGGAGGCTGAAAGGGGGCATGTAGGGAAAGTGGTGATTTCAAATCGGGGGCATAGTGGATGTCAGGGAAGGCAGCATTTGAGTAAAGATTTGAGAGAGGGAAGAGTATGCTGGGCAAAGGGAACAGCCATTGCAAAGGCTCTGAGGACGGTGTGGGACTGGCATGTTCGAGGAATGGCAAGAAGGCCCGTGTGGCCGAGAGGAGCACAGGGAAGAGTAGCAGGAGGTGTCACATGGTAACAGAGGCTAGAGTAGGTGGGCTTCTGTGACTTCTCTGGGTCCCGCCACGAGTACTGCCAGGGCTTGGGTGGGGCTCCTGGTGGTCTACTCTCTACTGTCCCCCCTCCCTCTCCAATCAACTAGGACAATTTTTTTTAAAAAAATATTCTGTGTATTGGAGTTCAGTGTTGGATATTATTTAAATAAAGACATTTGCAGGGCTCCTGGGTGGCTCAGTTGGTGAAGCATCAACTCTTGATTTCCGCTCAGGTCATGGTCTCAACAGGTTCGTGAGTTTGACCCTCTTGTTGGGCTCTGGGCTGATGGTGTGGAGTCTGCTTGGGATATTCTCTCTCCCTCTTTCTCTGCCCTTCCCTCATGCTCTATCTCTCTCTCTATTTCTCTCTCTCACAAAAATAAAAAATAAACATTAAGAAAAAGGCATTTGCAAAAGCATTTGAAATCCACTGCTGAAGTCTTAACACCAGTGGGGAAACGGAGCCTCAGAAAAGGCAAGCAACTTGCTCAAGGCCACACAGCCAATTCAGCAGAAGAAATGGAACTCAGCAGTAGGGTATCTGGAGAGGGCACTATTATTTCTGTTATCTGTGTCTGAGCCCTGGGAGGGCTTGAGAGGTGGCTGGGGCCTGATGCACAGTCTGCTCGGGGCCAAGGCTGCTGGGTTCCCAGATCCTCACACCTCAGCTCACTCAGCCTGTTCAACATTGCCCTGTCACACATACACGCGATCCTTCTCAGTGCAGCTGCCCCCTCCTTTATAAAGCCAACCCCTGCCTGCTGGAGCCAGCGTGCGTCCTCTGTCAAACTTTACAGTGGCTCTGAAACAAGTCATGTGGTCTTCCTAAGCCAGTGTTTCTGGCTCCGTAAGTGCTGAGGCAAGTTGCCTACTCATAAGGTTTAGGCTAGGATGGAGTTTAATAATATATATTTATAATACTCTAGGATATGGTCTGGCACAGGAGAGGTGGTCAATGAATGCTTATTAAGTAAATAAATCATGACAGCCTTTG
The DNA here is from genome assembly GCA_028646485.1 of Cryptoprocta ferox. Lineage (NCBI taxonomy): Eukaryota > Metazoa > Chordata > Mammalia > Carnivora > Eupleridae > Cryptoprocta > Cryptoprocta ferox. Next base: position 20,125,985 of record CM053565.1, on the reverse strand, counting down.
GAGAAGTACTCCTCCTAGCCTTCTTTGTAACAAGAAGACGCTAAGGCAAAGTGGTGAATAGCACAGGCTTTGAAATAAAGAAGACCCAGGCTCAAATAAAGTTTCGTAACATATCAGAGCCTCAGTGTTTGCATCTTTCAAATGGCAATAATAATGATATCTTGGGATTATTAGAAGGATTGCATTGTGTATAATGCTCAGTAGCACTTGCCTAGACCCCTGAGATGGGGCTGCCCTGGGGGTACAGAGATCCTAGGCAATGATTCTCAGCCCTGTGTATCACAGCCACCTCGGGGGCTTGCGAAAACCCAGATTGCTTGCTCCCGCCGCCCCCTCCCCAGAGTTTCTGGTTTGGTGGGTCCAGGGACGGAGCCTGAGACATGCGTTTCTAACAAGTTCCCGGGTGATTTGGTCAGTACTGCCTGGGGTGAGATCACGCTCGAGTGCCAGTGTCTTAGACGAGATTATGGTTGTGGAAAGAGAGGGACCTGGAGACCATGTATGGGCTTGACGTGCAGACAGTCCAGATGGAGAGGTTCAGACCCAGAAGAAGGTGTGCTCCGGGCCGCGGGTCAGCTGACTTCCACACCTGGGTGGCCAGCTGCTCTCCCTCGAGCTCCGTCACATGCACTGAGATTCACAGGTCAGCGAAGAAGCAGCCAGCCAAGAACTTCCTCCCCTTCTGTCCCACTCCTGTTTCTTCCAACTGGGTTCCCCTGGTCTCTGGATGTACTGAAATGGAGTGAATTCTGAAATGTTAAAGGAGGTAAGCAACACAACAGAAAACCAAATGGAGATGAAGCCAAAATCAGCATTTCTAGGTTTGGAACCCTCCCAGAGACAGCTGTCATTTGTGGGAGCATCATGGGTGCCCAAATGCTTTAAAATGATTCCATGAAAATGAATGGATTCTCTCTCTGCTACACAACAAAATCCGTAGACTTCAGCCTAGCATTCAGACCCTGTATAACTCGGGTCCCTACCTGTCCTAGCCAACCGTTAAATACTCAGCTCTCCCTACTCCCCGAATTTTCTTCCTATATTTTTGCTCTCTTAAGTCTTTCTAGCTGAATTGTCCTCCCTCTGAGAAGACCCTCACAAAATCCATTTCTTTTTTTGATGTTCTAAATCAGGTGTAGGCAAACTACAGCCTGTGGGCCCAGTGCAGCCCTTTGCCTGTTTTTGTAAATAAAGTTTTATTGGAACATAGACACACCTATTCATTTCTGTACCATCTACGTCTGATTTTGTGCTACAGTGACACCACTGAGTAGTTACAACAGAGACTCCTGGGTGTGCAGAGTCTAAACTATGTGCTACCTGGCTCTTTACAGAAAGAGATTGTTGACCCCTGTTCCAAATGCAATGTTGTTTTCTCAATGAAACCTTAGGGTACCCCACAAACTTTGCTCTGTGATCATGCTACTTGTCATAATGGTTTTCTGTGTATTTTTTTTTTCTTGCTGAATCCGTATGTCTGCACTGCAGTCTCTGTGAGATCCCAAAGGTTAGTGCCAGGGCCCACAAAAGTTATATTAAAAGACTTTTAATATAAAGTCATAAAGTCCCCAAAGTGGGGAGCAACCTAAATGTCCAAGAGTAGAAAAAGGGTCAAATAAACTGTGGTGTAACCATATGATATATTGCTGTGTAGCAAATAAAATCAGTTTCTCAAGGACATATAATGGCCACAGAGAAATTGTCCACCACACAAAGTAAAATTTCTAGAAAAGATTCAGCAGTATATACAATACAGTCCTACTTTGTAAGTAAGTAAGTAAATAAATAAATATTTAGACAAATTAATTAAGAAGACTGGAAGGAAATATACAAAATTTTTATTCCTCTCTGGGTAGAGGGTTATGGGTGACTTTCATTTTGTTATTTTATTAGTTTATATATTTTTCATATTAAGGATATATTGCTCAGAACCGGAGGGAAAAAAGTACAAGTTATTAAAACACTAGCAGCTGGCTCTATCCTGGCTTCTCACCGAAGTCTAACACTACAGCCTTAAAAATTCATCTAGCCTCAGTTTCCTGATCTGTAAAATATGGGGACATATGGCTTTCTTTACAGGGTTGTTTAATTGAATTTTGAAATAACCCAGCAATTTGCAAAATGCCCTTCTCTTCAGCAGTCTGTGGTGGCAGCTGGGCCTTGGCGGTGAATGGGGGGTGTCTGGGGGTGCCCAGAGACTGAGTTGGCATTTTGAGGTTGAAGCAGAGCTGTGATGAAGTGGAGTGGTGCTAAAGCCAGCCTCAAGTTTAGGTGCAGCACAGGCCCTCACAGCCCTGCCCCAGGATGGCTGCCCCGTAAGGTGCCTCACCCCCGAAGCCCCCAGCTGCATTTGGCCCAGTGCACAGCGTCTCTTGTGTTTCATTTTCACCCTGAACTAGCTGTTCCAGCATGTGGCCTGATGCCTGCCCTTCCACACCCCCAGTCCTGTCCTGTTTTCTCACTCTCCCTCTTCGGTCTGTGCCCGCTGTCTCCTTTTTCCTTAAAAGTCACACCTTTATGCTTCCACTGGAGTTTATTTTTTATTTCTTCTTAGCCAGAATCTTTCTGCTCCCTTCTCTCTCCTGGACTTGCTGAAAAAAATGTCTCTGCTTGGGACTATAAGCAATGATTTTCTACTCCTTTCTTCCTTCTCTTCCTCCTTCTCTTCATTTGTATGTTTACATACATCCTTATTGTTATTTTCCCCCTGATTATCAAGGTTTGGTTAGGAGAGGCAAGAGTAGATGAAGGAGATCAGTTTGGAGGCTGGTAAACCGGCCTCAGGGGTGGCAGTGCAGATGGAGAGACGTGGATGGGTGGGGATAGAAAGAACGGTACCCGTGGGAGTTGTATATGGGGAAGATGAGGTCCGGACAGGGACTGTGACATGCACTAAGGTCATGCATCAATCAAGTGATGGATCGGGGAGTGTAGATCCATTTTCTTATAGTTCTGTGTGTATCCCAATACCTGGATACATCACTTGTCTACCACCGCCTCCCTACACTCTGTGCTCTCCAGAGATATAGAGATGTTGGCCTAATCCCAGACTGCCACCCCAGATGGTGCATTGAATAATTTATGCGCAAATGAAAAGCCAAGAGGATACCTACTGACTTCTGGATTTCGGAGAAGTGTGCCACACCGGCCTTTAGCTTCAGAACTTAAGAGTTTTGGGGAATCTGTTGAGGACTGGGCCACAGAATTGGAAAGGCTTATTTTGGCCTGGGAGCAGTGAGGATAAAAGTCACTAATTATCTGCTCCACAGGTGTGGCCCAGCAGACTCCGCCTCTGAGGCGCTGTCCCCAGGCATCGCAGGGAGTCACAGTCCCCAGCCCGAGTGAATGCCTATAGAGGAGGGAAGGCATCATGGCTTATTCAGCGAACTGGCACAAGTGTATAGACCAGCCTTTGCTGAGCACAAACTGTTTTGGCTTGTGAACTGCTTGTGAGTCCATGATGACCAGTGGTGTTGACCTCCTTCTGGGCCTTGGCTTTCTAGGTGATGTGGTAGTGGTGGGGGAGGGGTCAGCCATCCCTTGTAGGAGCAAGTATCCTCGCCCTGATACCTCTAAGCCATGCAGGACTCTGGAGGCCTATGGAGTTCTCCTCCAGCTCTTGCTCCTTGGTAAAGACTTGGAAGGTCCCTCTTGACATGGCTACAGAGAGGCCAAGTCCTAGCTCTGACTTCTGACTTAACCTCTCTTCCTGGACCATGAGGGTTAACCTCCTCTGTGTTTCTAGAAGATATCATAGGGTGCTACCCTATGGCTCAAGAGGGAGGGAGAATCACATACCTGAATGGATGGAGGCCTGCAAGGTATCAAGCAGAACCTGCCTTGAATCTTGCCCACACCCTGATAATCTCCTCTCTGCAGAAGCTTCCGGGTTCTACTTCCTTAGGTACCCGTTAGGCCTGAATACAGACTGCTGGCATCTGTAAGAGCACCTCCTAAGGGGTCATCACTTTTTCTCTGTGATCACAATAGTTGGCCCACCAGCTTAGCTTAGATGGAGATTATGAACAGGCACTGAGGACGTTATGCTGACCAGAGTCGGAAATCGCTTTGCAGACTTTCCCCAGTTTAAGCATCGTATTCCAAAACTGTGTCCAAGGCCCCCGGTGTCACATTTCAGATATCTTTCTCTATAGCTCAGCCAGTACATCCTGCTCTGTCAGTACACCTACTGTGGGCCCAGCATGCCCTTAATTGGCACTTAATCCTGTTCATTGGAATTTATTACATTATTTATTTGGAGGTTGAGTCCCAGAAATATTGAATAATTTTACCTGAGGTCAAACAGATAGATGGTGTAGTCGTGTTGGGCTTCAGGCTTTAACTTCAACTTTAACTTTAACTTCAAAGCCCCTGCTTTTTCTACTTTTGAAGCCACCCTCTGTCCTCATATCATTCTGCAAAATGGCTTCCCAGCTTCTGGTTGAAGACCTACTATGTATGGCAAGTGCCTACCTCCCCAGGTGGCCTGTGAATGACTGGCGGTGGTCAGTGCTTAGTTTAGGCCCATTAACAAGTAGTTAATCTTCCCTCTTTCTCCTTCCTTTCCTCCCTTCTCCTCTCACTTGACTTCCAGTACCTCTGCCTCGCCAAGGTGGAGGGGCTTCCTTGGCTTTCCTCAGGAAGGGGCCACCTCAGTGCCCCAGCTGGAAGATGTCCCTACATCCTCACGAAGAAGCCATAGGCTGGGAGCTACTTCCTCCTTTCCTGAGCTAACCGGTCAGTGATATTTTGTTTCTCAATTAAAAAAAAGAGCTTAGGTTTTTTAGCATTTGCCAATTTCTGTGGTGCAAATGTTTCCATCATAGCCGATTTCTAGCTAGCAAGGTGACGCTCCTCAAAGCTGAGTTGGGAAGATAAGAACATAATCAGTACAGCTGGAGCTGAGCTAATGGATTTGTTGTTTATTGTTTTTGTTTCCTCCCCTTAAAACATTTCACCTGCTTGCTAAAGTAATAAAGTTTTTCCTGCCGAGCCGGACTTGCCATATCTGAATTGTGGAAGACAGCAATCACCTGCTTCCCTGAGGACCCACCAGGCAGAGAGCCAACCCACACATTTCCAACGTCACACCAGGCCTGGGGGTGCAGGCACATATATACACAGAGGCATAGCTTTTACCCTTGAAAAGCTATGGATTCATGGTCAAAAAATAGATATAAACATTCTCATGCTGAAACCCCATGAGAATAATGCCAGAGCCCAGACAGAGGTCTCAGTATTGAGTCAGAATGCTTCAAGGACTTTCAAATTATTTGGTCCCACCCCCTTACCTTACAGAAAAAAGCTAAACCCCATAGAGGGTGGCTTCCTTAAGGTCATAAAGCTGTTTAGGGTCAGATCTGGGATTGGAATCCATCCTTTTTGACATCGACCAGCCTGTACTCTTGCTGCAGAAGAGGCCATTCGATGCTACTGTAGTGTCTCAAAGAAGGGAGAGATGGGCATCTTGTCCTCCATCCAAGGTGATCAACTCATCCTGGCTTTCCTGGTACTTCCCTAGTGTTAGTGCTGAACAACCTTCTGTATCCCATGAAACCCTTTCATCCAGGCAAACTCAGTTGGTCCCTTGTCTCCCTCTCTGCCTCTCTTTGTTCCCTGTTCTCTTCCTTCACCCTTTCTTCCTTCCATCACATGTTGATTTGGCACCTGTCCACAGAGATGTTGGAGTCAAAGAAGGGACTGATTGGAAAACCTTGAGAACAGAATGGAAGGGTTCATGCTCAGACAGGGCAGCACCTCTGCCCTGCCTACCTGGGCTGGACTGTACCTGTAACCACTAGAAGTGGAGGCATTAAGAAGAACACTGTTTTCCTTCTACTAATGCCTCCACTTCTTGTCTTATTTTAAACACAGAAACAGATTTATTAGATTGTAAAAGCAAACAGTCTATGTAGAGTTTTAAACAAGTTAAGCAATAGAAAAATATGTAATAGAGAAAGTGGATAGTCCTCAGAAAAACCCACCACCTAGACTAACAAGTGGCATTTACCCTTAAAGATAATCTCATCCATCTATCTCTCTATCTAGATATTTCAATATCATATTCCATATTAAAAATTCATATTCAGGGCGCTCGATGGCTCAGTTGGTTGGATGTCTGACTCATGATTCCAGCTCTGATCATAAACCCAAGACCATGGAATCGAGCCCTGCATTGGGCTCTGAGCTGAATGCAGAGCCTGCATAAATTCTCTCTTTCTCCCTCTGCCCCTCTCTCCTGCTCACATGCTCTCTCTCTAAAAATATAAATGAAAGAAATACACATATTCTAGTAAAAATGTGACTATCTTAATCATATTACTTTATAGTCCGAATTTTCATTTAACAACATACCATGAACGTTTTAGTCATTTAGGGATTATGGCCTCCTTTAAATGGCAGCATATTGTTCTGTTGTGTGCATGTACCCTAATTTATTCAATCAATTCTATTCTTAAGGGCATTTGGGTGGTATCCATTCTAAGCAATTATAAGTAGCATTTTGTATATTTGTCCAATGACCTCCCTTGAATAATGTTTTAGAAATAAATTATTGGGTCAAAATGCATTCATACTTAAAATTGTCATACAGTATGCCCTCTAAAAGGTTATTACAATGTATGTGCCCACTAATGGTCTCTGAGGCTGTTACTTCCCCAAATTTCCCCATTAGGCTTGGGTATTACTGATCTAAATCATTTGCAGATGTGATGAGTACCAAAAAAATAAAAAATAAAATAAAAAAAGAAAGGAAAGAAAAAAAGTGTTTTTGTAAGGTTAATACCTTTTTTTTAATGTTTATTTTTTGAGAGAGAAAGAGAACAAGTAGGGGAAGGGCAGAGAGGGGAAAGACACAGAATGCGAAGCAGGCTCCAGGCTCTGAGCTGTCAGCACAGAGCCCGACGTGGAGCTTGAACCCACAAACAGTGAGATCATGACCTGAGGCCAAAGTTGGACAGTTACCAACTGAGCCATCCAGGCACCCCAGAAGTGTTCTTTTTAAATCTACTTTCCCTTAAATTTCAGAGAAAAAAATCTTTTCACCTTTCTGTTGAATATTTGTATTTCTTTCCTCAATTTCTTCTCTGGAGTGTGTACTTGTGTATGTCCAGGACTCTGTATATCCAGTTATCATTACAAAAGAAGGTCAGAGAATAAGTGATAACTGCTCTAGTATTTATTCTATCTGAGAAATATTTATTAGTTTTCTACTATGTATTAGGTGTGGGCATGTGCGGTGTTAGAAATATAGTGGTAAGTTCCTATTTTGGAAGGTACTGAAAGTCTAGAGTGAGAGAGACACGTGCGCACTTAACCCCAGGGAAGAGAGGGCATGGCCAGCTATCGCGTGGCCTGAGGACAGTAGCGGCCTGTCTTCACGTTCTACACTGGAATACTGGTGCTGTTGCTTTAATTCTCTTGGCATTGAGGTTAGACATAGAGGCTTGTTTCAGAGCTGGGGTTTGAAAATAAATAGTCTTACCTGTAACCAGAGAATTAAAGACATCATATGCTGTTTTTTTTGGGTGGTTTTGCTGAATTTCTCTGGTTTCAAGTTCCCTGGAAACTATGCCAAAGCAGTGATTTGCATCTCTATCTCCACCCCGAGGCAATCCCCTTTGGCCTTTCCCACAGATTCCCAGAGGTCTGAAGGACACTGCAGAAATACTGGACTTAAGGATCACTGAAGTCCCAGCCAGTCCTCTGATTCTGTGACTCAACAATTCATTTTGAGAAGTGTCGTGGATGAGACCAACATAATTGTGGCAGATGCAATGCCTGTCCTTGAGACACTTGCAGACCAAAGGGCCTTTGTGAAAATGTCTTGGCAGCTTACGAGGAAGCATTTCAGCTGCTGAGCAAAGTTGGCTCTCCACGTCACGATGGCCTCTCCACATTTACCTGCATCAGTGGTTCCCAGCCCAGGCCACACATTCGAATCACCTGGGGAGCTTTAAAAAAATATGGATACTGAGTCTCCACTCCAAGAGGTTCTGATTCAATCGGTCTGGCATGAGGCCCAGGCAACAGTGTTTTGTAAGAACTCCCCAGGTGGTTCTAATGTGCGGCCAGGGCTGGGAACCACTGGCCTGTGCAGACCACTGGGGGGGATTTTCATGGAGATGAATGACTTAATTACCTGGTGGTTCAGGATTGTTGCCTGTATTGGTCACAATGTTGGCTCCATGGTCTGTCATCGCCTTAAATCCTTTGAGGGTAGCAATCATGACTTCAGACTTGAGATTTTCATCTCTCCACCCAGGCCTGCTCTAGCCGCTGTCGTTCTGCGGCTGAGATTGTACTGTAGACTCACATTCCCTAAGCTCGAACACCAGTTGTGTGATCCGGCATCTATAGGACGTTGGGAGAAATACTTAACCTCTGCATGCCTCAGTTTCCTCACCTAAAGTCCTGGATAATGCTCATACCATCTCAAGGGTATTGGTGGATTAAATATATTTCTTGTAGGCAAAGTGTTTAGGAGCTTCTTGGAGGCAAAGTTCCTCGTGGGCAAAGTGGCTGGCCATGGTGAGCACTTGGAAAACATTATTCTCGCCACTTGGGAGAAGGAACTTTCAGACTCCAACCAAGCAGTTCTCTAGAAGTCTCAATCTTGATTGTTCTTTTCTTTTCATCTCAGTTTTTCTTTTCTCCCCCGCCCCGTTTTCTGCCTCTCCGTACTAGCCTTCCAACTATTTCTCAGAAAGCAGTGACAGGGCTATAGGCCTGTAGGCAGAACCTTCCCTCATTCCAGTGGCCTGGTTATAAAGGATTGCCTTGAACAGCAAGCAGCCTATAAGAACAATATCCTGGAGGTCTTTTTTGCTGGGGAAGCAGTATAGAGGGATGTGTATAGGCTCTGGAAACAGATGGAAAAGAGTTTGAATCTTTGTTCTGCCATTTACTGGTGGGAAAGGTCCTTGATGTTGTGAAGAACCACTTTCCTGTTCTCTGAAATATGAGCTGTAATGTCTACCTAGCAGGTGACTGCAGAAGAATTCATAGGATGTGCCTAGTGTGGTACTGGCACATGGTAAGTACTCAGTGAGCATGAGGCCACTACGTGGAGTCCATGGAGAACCAACTGGGTATGCTCTCCTCCCCTCCTGTCTCATCCACCTACATTCCCACAAGGGTGGTGGGGCATCCCTGTTCCCTAAATATGTGGGACGAATTGTTAACTCATTACCCTGGGATCCACAGCATCTGTTGATCTGGGAGGAGAAAGAGGAGAAGGGGGTTTTAAGGACAGGATCCCAAGTCCTGCTGCCTGTCTTTGAATTGAGCAGCCAGGGCTACAGGGATTGAAGTCTGACCTGAGGATCCATTTAAGAATGCATGTCATCCATGAAGCCCTGGTATCCATTTCACAGTGGGTGCTTCTGGGACTGGGGACCGTAGAGATAAGAGGGCAAGTCAGAAGATCTCCACTCAACTGCTGTTCCTCCAGACTCTGTTGCTTCATCTATAAGATAGTTATAAGCTACAGCTTTATAAATATGACCAGGCAATTGTGATGATCTAGTGAGGTGACACATGTCAAAATATACTATAAACTCTAAGAGGTTCTGTATGATTAGCCCCCTGAAGAAGACTTGAAGATGAATCTCACATAGACAGCTTCTAGAAGCTCATAGTCTAGCTAGAAGACATGTATAGAACTGACTCACATTCGTGGTAAAATATTTTTGTAACATTTTTTTTTTCATTTTTGAGAGAGAGAAACAGAGCATGAGCTAGGGAGGGGCAGAGAAAGAGAGGGAGACACAGAATCCGAAGCAAGCTCCAGGCTCTGAGCTGTCAGCACATAGCCTGATATAGGGCTCAAACTCACAAACCGTAAGATCATGACCTGAGCCAAAGATGGAAGCTTAACTGACTGAGCCATCCAGGCACCCCATAAAATATTTTTTAAAAATATGTAAGGTAAATATGGAATTTAGGGTTCAGAAAGATGTAATTTTCAGGTGAAGGAATCTGAGTATTCCTAGACTAGAAGACAGTTGAATTAGGCTTTGAAGAAGAGGTGGGATTTGGCCACACATAGATGGGTAGAGGTGTGTGTGTGTGTGTGTGTGTGTGTGTGTGTGTGTGTGTGTGTTCGTCCGTAGGACTATGGACTTTGCTTGAGAGGTCTGTCGTGGCTCCTGGAGGAGGTGGTCTGGGAGTCAAGCTACCTGGGAGTGTGGAGAAGTGGAAAGAATGTTGGGTTCAGAATCAGGTCAACATTGGTTCTATGAAACATTTTTGAATCACCTTGCCCAGTGCATTGTGAGGCTCCCATTTTCAGCCACCACACACTCTCACATTTACACTTTCGGCAACCATTTAATTGTTGCATCTTGTCCATTCTCATTTCCAAATATCTCCTGAAGCTTTAGCTTCCTCTCCCTTCCTTTCCTATTGTCAAGCACTAACACTAATCCTAACACAGCCAGAATCCATCACCCCCTTGGTTTGGAGCCTTGCTTCGTCACCTCTGGTTGTTTCCTGCCTGCAGGTTTGTCTCTCTTGCATCCCTTCCCCTCTCGCAGCCTCTGCATCACCACTACAATCTCTCTAAAATACATATCTGATCAGGTCCTTCTGCTAAAACTCCAGAGATCGCTTGTACTGCAGCCCAAATAGCAAGTCTAGTCGTCAAACAGGCCCTGCCTACGTCTACTGCCTCAGTTCTGTTTCCTCAAACAGCCTCTCATTGGGCATCAGCAGCAGCCTACTTTGCCCCATCCCATGTCCAGATATCTTCCGCACTGGTTCCTTTGCTTGAAAGGCCCTTTCTAAACATCTCCTCTGGGGAAATTTTTAAATTAGTTTTATTTCAAGGCTCCGTTTAGGCTTCCCATCCTCTGAGAAGTCATCTCTGACTTGATTAACAAAGTAGTAGAGTCAACTCTCCTGGGATTGATTTCCATGTCAAGGTGAGCCTCTGTGAAGGCAATGTCCATGACTTACCTGTCTCTGTGCTTAGGTGCAAGTAGAGGGCCTGGTATGAACTAAGTGCTCAACAAAAGCTTGGTGGTTCAATGAATTAATTAATAAATGCATAGGTAGCTTTATTCATAGCAAGAGCACTCACTCACCCATGCCTTCTATTGAGAAGGAAAAATAAGCCAACTATTACACATTGATTACCTGTCTAATCTTCTCTTTGACATTTTCCCCTAGGGTATTTAAATGATTCATCACTGAATTCAAAAGTTTAAAATCCTTTGGAGTGGGTTATCACAAGAATGGGTTGTCCCAAGATATTTAAATTATTCATCAGTGTATTCCAAAGTTTGAAATCTTTTACAGTGTGTTTTCACAAGAATGTGTTGTTTAACCTTAAGACGCCAGGGGATCCCAGCTGACGTTGAGAAACTCAGTGTATTCTGGGATTTTTACAGTGCGAGGAGCAACGGTAAAAGACAATCACTGAGGACTTGTAGGATACAGCATCAGTAGGCATTTTGGTAGAAGAACTGAAAGAAAGAAGTAAAAAAAAGATAGCTCCATATTGGATGTGGAACTGGGTATAATAAAATGGAACTGGGTAAGTTTGAAGATTTAATTGAATTTTTATTCAAAGGTTCCTGCCTGGCAGCATCCCACCTAGCAAATAGAGGGACATTCTGAAGAGTTGTACAAAATGGAAAGGTTTTATGGGCTGAAGGGAGAAGAAAAAGGAAGTTTCTAAGAAAAAGTGGATTGTTTCAGGAAAGGTCACCTTCCCTTGGGGGAAGGTGGGGAATCTATCAGGCAGATGACCTCATTAGTGCTGAAGAGGTCCAGACTGACTTGTTACAGGTCACATTCTTGAGGGACCTGAAACTGCAGTGAGATTAGGTATTAAGTCTTGGGTTGCTGACACATGGCTTAGCACAAGTGACTCATTTTGGGTCTGTTTCTTTTATAATAGAGTCAATCTATTAACCGTTTGCATAATATGGGTCCTTGATTTGTGCTGTTGATCTAATTGGTGATTCCAGAGAAACCATCTTTGCTTTTTAGAATTTGTACCCACAAATTTCTACTTGATCAGGAATAGACAGTATCTGAATTGGTTTTCCTCATGCTGTGATTCCATGCCCATGGAACATATTACTTATCAACCACATCACTCTTTCCTGCCTGCCAACCCTGAGTGTGGTCTTGGAGTTTTTCTTTTCACAGTGTCCCAGGTAGCTATTACCAGTTTACTAGAGTAAATAAATTACCATGAAATAAAATCCATTTTCCATCTGTCTACCAGATCTTGAGGCATTTTTAGGGAGAAGTCTAGATCTAGACAAGGTGGAAGGTGCATGCAAGGGTAGCAACGAGTCTGCCTTATTCCTGAGCTCCAGTCTCTAAGTGCCTGCTTAATGTCTACTCTGGGGTGTCTCATGCATTGCAAAATGAAACCCTTGGTTTGCCCTCTAAATTATTTATTCTTCTTTCCCCATCTTCTCAATTTTGGTAAAAGATCCCAATATGCAACCAGTTTAGTCAAATTCTTTTAGTCCATTCTCTTAGTCCATTTCTCTTACCTCCACATTTATTTCACCCACAATAATTGATTGTATTCATCAATACATATTTCGAATCTGCTCCCATCAAGTCTTACGATAATCCCTTCCCAAGGTAACCATCATAATCTCTCTCTTTAAGTCCTGTAATTGCCTCATAATTGGTTTTCTTGCCACCATAACTGCCCTTCCCCCCCTCTAGTCCTAATACTTAAAAAAGTCTAAATTAATTCCCCTCTTATGTATTTATCCAAGAGTAGCAAAAGCATATGTCCATGGAAAGAATTTTACCACATTCATAGCAGGTTTAATCACAATGGCCCCAAATTGGAAACAGCCCAAATGTCTATCAACCAGTTAATTGACAAACAGATTGTATATTTATACAATAGAATACTAATCTCGCCAAAAAAACAAAGGGACAAACTACTGATATGCACAAATGGATGAATCTCAAAAACATGCTGAGTAAAAAGAAGACAGATACAAGAAAATAATACTGTATGAATCCATGAATATAATCTTTAGAACAAGCCAAAAAAATCTAAAATATTAAAAACGTCATTTCATCTTGGGGTGGGGAGTTGGTGGGGTTTGACTGGGAGGGGGACAGGAAGGAACTTCCTGGAAAGATGAAAGTGTTTTGTGATAGGAATGTAGGTTTCATGTATCAAAATAGTACAGCTTAATTCGTTGTAAATAAATTTTACCTTAAAAAGAAGGATAAAACTGTAACAATAAACAAGTGGAAGAACAGAGAGTTCGTCGAAGCATAGATGATACAAGAATGGCAAAATGTTGAAAATGGTTGAATCTGGGTGATGGGTTCATGGGGGTTCATTATACTATGTTGATTACTTTGCGTATGTTTGAAAAATTCTATAATAAAATTGTATTTTAAGGATAAATTAAATCATGTCTCTTCGTGGTTTAAAACCCTTTAATGACTTTCTTTTGCACATAGAGAAAAAAAAAAACCTAAGCCAGATTCCATGATTCACATGATCCTCTCCCATCTAGCTGCTGGGTACCTCATCTCTTCTTCCTCTCTCCTCCCTTTCTGTGCTCTAGTCCTACCAGACTGTCTGAGAGATACCAAAGCATGTCAACACTTCTCCAAATACAGGACTTTGGGATGAATCCATACTTCTAATGAGCTTCTCTCCTCCCAGTTTTCACATGATTGTTCCTGCTCATCCTCAATTCTTGGGGAAGTCCTCCCAATTGACATATTTTGGTTACTTGTTTGTCTCTTCTCTAGAAGACAGACTCTGAAGACAGGCATAATGCCTTCCTCAGTTGTCATTTTATACTGAATCCCTAGAACAGTGCCTTATTTCCTGTTTTGTGAGTCTTCATGCACCAATGATCGTTATCCTTCAACTGCTTCATCTCATGGAGCGCCGGGGTTCTTTTGTTTTGCTCTGATCAGCGCCATGGCCAGCAGCAAGTTTCTGGGCTGTGGCACTGAGGATATGGAGTTGGAACAAATGTCAGGTAGAACATGATAGGCATTTTGGCATGTTTTGGGAGTCTAAAGGAAAATGTGTACGTGTGAAATGTAAGTGGCAGATCTCAGGAAGGTGAATACCTGAATGGGGTGTTGCTAGTGTGGGCTTAGCAACCCATCCTTGTAATGGACATAATCTCGGAACGGGGGATGTCCCCATTTCCCCACTCATTGCTTGGAAAGCACACTGTCCTGTGAGCCAGGAAGTTCAAATCTTGTCCAAACTCTGTACTAAACAGTCTTCATATTTCTGGGCAAGGAACAACCTCTTTGAGCTTTGGTTTCTTCATACTTAAAAGGTACTTCCTTGATATCAATGTTTCCCAAACAGACAAAATCATACTATAGATCACAGATGCCTTGAGTGGGAATAATGGGGAGCAAAGAGGGAAGGAGATGAGTGACGTGCAAACTGTTGATGAAACAAGAGGGTAGAGAAACAATGGAGATCACCTGGAGATCACTTGGTCCATTATCCCCTGCTGGCAAATTAGGGAGAACTGAAGATTATTTACAGAGCTAGTGTTCTGTGGAAGGAACATCTGATTTAATATTCTTTTATTCGTGTGCAGGTCTGCATCACGTACAACTCCCAATGTACAAGGAAATTGCTCTGTCTGAGTCCTTGGCTATTGTTTTCTGTTGTCTCCTAGGTTGGGAAAAATAAAGCTAAACTCTGTGGGGGGTAGAGGTTCTGTAGGGATTGAGTCCTCTGAGTCCTACCTCAGAGACTGGTAGAGGAGGACTTTGGGAAGAGCTTTGTAGAGAGAAGAGCACATCATCATCCACTTAATCTTTTTTTTTTTTTTTTTAGTGTTTTATTTTTGAGACAGAGACAGACAGACAGACAGTGTGAGTGGGGGAGGGGCAGAGAGAGAGGGAGACACAGAATCTGAAGCAGGTTCCAGGCTCTGAGCTATCAGCACAGAGCCCGATGCGGGGCTCGAACCCACAAACCGTGAGATCATGACCTGAGCTGAAGTCGGACGCTCAACCGACCGAGCCACCCAGGTGCCCTGGTCCACTTAATCTTGTCTTTAACTCATTTGAGTCCCTAGACCATGAAGGTAGACTTCGTCTGTGTGTGCAGGTGGGCTCTGCAACCAGACAGTTGGGGGTTGAATAATTCCAATTTTTCCACCTCTGTGCTGCTCGACCTTGAACTCATTACTTAACTTCTCTATACCTCAATTTGCTTCTTTTTTTTAGTATTTCTAAATTAAATACGACTTGTCACACAGGGTTTTTGGGCAGATGATGTGGCAAAATGCATGTAAAATGTTTAGTGCACAATCTGGCATACAGTATGCACTCAATAAATGTCACCTATTATTGATATCACTGATAGTGTGGAATGTTGCCCAAATGGCCGTAATCAAGATTTCGGCTCTGCTTATATGCTGGGACATCATTTAGTCCTCTTCACAATGCTGTATTTAGAACATCAGGTGTTACACAAGCAACAATAAATAACCACCACCCAGCTTTGCACATTTAGAGGCCACATAATGGCATGAGGCGCCAGCTAGGACATGGGATGGTATTTCCGTTGTCTTCAGCACAGGGAGCTCTTAGAGGGCCTGATTTTTATGGGTGTGTAAAATGCCTTGTGGACGCATTCAACTTAATATATGATCATAATAACAATGGTGCTGCCAGCCTGAGACAGAGGCAGCAACCCAGGAGAGCAAAATTTGGAAGCATAAAGCATGAGAAGGCAATGCTGTTTCACGGGGGGAGAGTGGTGGTTGAGACAGGAAGGGGTAGGGAATAAAGGGCAGGGGGTGTGGTGAGCGGTTGGGAACAGCAAGCCCTGCAGAAGAGTTTCATTCATCCATCACAGTCTGGGCCTGGTGCTTGAGAACCAGGTATACACGAGGAATAGACAAAGGAGAGGAAGGAGGAGGGGAAGAGAAGGGAGGAGGGAGGAGAGATAGAAAAGTGAGATTATAGGCAGTGCTGCACCTCGGGGTGGGGATGACAGAACAGCTGTGCTGGGTACAGGGATGATGAGGAGATGATCGGCACCTTGTCTGTGTGGTCCTGTTTGCATCAGTCCAAAGTTTGGATTTAGGACCACAGAAGTCACTGCTATTCTCCGAGTAGGTTTAGACTTGTCACAGTCTTTTCAGAGGTGGGATATTTGGAGGATTCTGGTGGCTGTATAGCCTGGTTCCAAGAATGATATCTATAGGAGGAAGGTCTCAGCATTTTGATCTCTGAAATTATAAACCTGAAGATAAGGGATGATGGTAAATGCCACATGTAGAGACAAGAGTGGGATTTCAAATATTCCATTGGCCAGAGGCAATACTATCTGGAAGGATCAGTCGGAGTTTGTCAGTCAAAAGCCTGGGTGAGACATTTTTCCCCTTGTAATGAGGCTTGGGTTTTGAATGAATGAATGAATGAATGAACAAAGGAAAGAATGAATGAATGAAGAATGGGAACCAGGACATAGCCTGTCATCCATCTCTAGTCTCTTAATGCTGAGAAAAATATATTCATATAACTGGAAGCCAAAAATTTTTCAGAGCACGTATTATTTAAAGTTAATGTAGACATCCAGCTGCAGAAGAAATAATCAGCACACACATGCATGCACACACAAACACCCACGTGTTTACATTCTTTTTAATATTTGTTTTTTTAAAAAATTTTTTTAACATTTCTTCATTTTTTGAGAGACAGAGCATGGACCGGGTAGGGGCACAGAGAGAGGAAGACACAGAATCCGAAGCGGGCTCCAGGCTCCGAGCTGTCAGCACAGAGCCCAACGCGGGGCTCGAGCTCATCAGATGCAAGATCACGACCTGAGCTGAGGTCAGACACTCAACCGACTGAGCCACCCAGACGTCCCTGTTTATTTGTTTTTAAGAGGGGGGAGGGGCAGTGAGAGAGGGGAACAGATGATCCGTAGCAGTCTGCATGTTGACAGCAGCAAGCCTGACGTTGGTATCGAACCCATGAGCCTGAGATCATGACCTGAGCCGAAGTCAGATGCTCAACCGACTGAGCCACCCAGGTGCCTCCACGTACACACATTCTATTCAGAAAATACTGAGTGTTTAAAAATTTATCCTGAGAATTCCAAACTTTCTATAGATTAAATTTTCTTTCTCTTACCTTTTAGCTTGAAGGGATGCCTTAACCCTGAGGGAATTATCTTCCAGTGTTCCAATTTATTTATTTAACAAGTATTCACTGAGGGGCTCATTAAGTGCCAGGCTTTGTGTCAGGTTCAGAAAAATCCAAAATTGAAGGAGGTGTGAACTTACCCATCCAGGAGGCACCCAGCTTTTTAGGGAGAGGAGATCTGTACAATCTGAAAATAACAGATAGTCAGCCTTTATTTATACAGATCTTTACAGTTAATAAGGTGATTTCACACACATTATCTCCTCTGATCCTCATATCATCAGTTCTATTTTGCAAGTGAGGAAATTGAGGCAGGCAGAGGGAGGTTGTAATTAACCCAAAGATGCACCGCTCCTAAGTGGCAGAGCCAGGACCCATGCAAGTGTTCTGATAACAGATCCTGCACGTTTCCCACCGCTCCATGACTGCTCCAGGCTGCCAAGCTCTGGCACTGGTTGAACGTTTGGATTCACTAGAGGGAGATGAGCTAAGGGGATTAGAGAGAAGTCACACGTCTCCAGTTTGCTTGATGCCATGAAGCTCCTCTGAGAAAGGGATTAGTCGTGATGTTGCTAGTATGAAGCACATTTCTCTCTCCTCTGCAGTTCTCAGGAATTTGACTTTTCTGGATAAACCTACCTATACCCAAGAATTGCAGGAAAGCAATCACACAATAAGGACACCCAGTCTGGCCAGTGTTTTCCCCAATCAGGAGCAGAGAGAGCAGATTTGGTTTATGGGAATAAACACCCACGTGCAAGCTGCAGACCAGCCCGTCTCAACCAGTCATCCAGACACCTGCATGCTGCCCTGCCCTGGAAATAGCAGGAGCTGGGTGAGCTCTTGTGTGTGCGAGATTGTGACCGCAATTTACTTATGCTCCCACCTAGTCTGTGAGCTCCTTGAAATTGGGGAGATGGATTCACACTTACTTCTCTTCTCCTTCTTGACCAAGCATAGAATAGGTGTTCAAAAAATCCCTTTTGTGGGGGCAGCCGGGTGGCTCAATTGGTTAAGCTCCTGACTCTTGATTTCAGCTCAGGTCATGATCTCACGATTCGTGGAATCAAGCCCCGCATCAGGCTGTGCGCTGCCAGTGTGGAGCCTGCTTGGGATTCCCTCTCTTCCTCTCTCTCTCTCAAAATAAATAAACACTTATGGGGGAGAAAGTCTTTTGTAGTGCACGGATCTCTAAAAATAGAGATCAGTTTTAGTAGGATTAAAATCTATAAATAGGCAGAAATTCCCCAACCTGGGACGAGTCCTTGGGCCCCTGATCTCTGAGTTTTATGGTTCTTATATTCAGATAAAGCAGAGATTACTGCACCATCCTGTGCAGCCAAGCCGCCTTGTGAGTAACCACATCAGCCCCCAGACCCAAGGAAGTCGGCCTTTTTGCCACATCATCAGTATAAAAAAACCTGGCATTTCCACTGCAGCAACCCCAACCTGCACATGCATTTGCAGTTGTGAAAAATAGCTCAGCTCTCTGCCCTTTCCAGCCTTGGTGACAAGTAATCCGTACCACAGTTTACACATTTCCTGGCAAACATACACTCTTGTCTCACTAGGGCAAAGAAGCCAGATTACGGTCTCTCCTTTTTCTTTCTGGGTCCACTCTTTGCCTTTCAGGGATCAGGGATATGGAAAGGTTAGAGTGCTCAGTATGGGGCTGGGGGTCCAGAGCATGGTCATTATTTCTATATCTTTGCATAGCTGTGATACTTCTATTTTATTCTAGTCTGCTGCAGACACTTCCCATATGCTGAGGACTGTTTCATGCTGGAGCCTCAGATAGTTGGGGCCTTGATTCTGTGATCTCACCAGTCCAGAAGGAGATAGGCAAATAAGCAGGAAATCTCAATGCATGGAAACATGTGCTATTTAAGGTCCAAGATGAACTCAGAAGAGGAAGTAATGACATGCATGGAGCTGGCTTTCTGGAGGTTGTTAGCATGGGATTCCTGGAGGAGGCAGCTTCTCTGTTGAGTTTTGAAGGATGAGTAGAACAGATCAGATGAATAAAAGCAGAGAGAGGGACTTCTGGTTGGAAGGAATTGCATGTTTTATGGCATTTGGATATGAAATATGACAGTGGGCTAGATGGAGGACAGTTTAGAATTATGTGACTGTTGGGTCTGCCTGGGAGGTGGAAAGACCACCTCATCAGGGTGCTTGTGAGCCCTGTTGGGGGTGAAGGGCTGGATCATGCCATAGTGGGGCGCCAAAGAGAGGTGGGAAGCAGAGATGGACTGTGTGAGGACAGGGTGGAGGGGACACTGGAGAACGATGAGATATGCAGTAGACACCTGCCCCTGTGGCCAAAACTTTGGGCCACTTAGATCTTAGGCTCATCCAAAGAAGGGTTTACTACAATCCTGAAGTTTCCTTGTGCCACACCTATTGCCTAGGAAAATATTGACTTACCATGGCATTTTCCTAAATAGTTTTCTTCTCTTAGAATATCACAGAACATGATGTGCCCATTAGGAGGGACAATTATGGCCACACTGTCTCTTCTCTAGAATTATTGAAATTGTATTGAATTTTCACATAGAAACAGAGATGCCAAGCTCATTGGAAGTGAGCTCCATAAGCGTATCTACAAGATGGAATGGTGTTCACTGTACTGCTGGCTTAGGGTCCCCCTTCAAGACCGACATGCCATCTCTTAACTCCAGTGTCCCGATGGAATATTGCTTTCACATATAGTATTCCCACCATCACTCAGAGCCTATGTAAGAATTCTCATGAGCTGGGAGGAAAAGGAGCAATGGTCCAGATTTATGGGTGAAGAAATCAAGATAGAGCAGGTAAGTAGTTATGTCCAAAGTCACTTAGCTGTTAAGTGTTAGAGCTGGGACCCAGACCCAGATCTTCTGATTTCATATCCCTGTACCAAAAGGTAGAATTTTATAGGTTAAAAAAAGGAGTTATGAGGTGATAGGGGAATGGACAGGCTCAAGCAGTGATAGAAATAAATCAGAGGAAGAATAGAATATTTGTTGAGTGTCTAGGATTTGTTCTGTTGCATACCACTGTCTCTTCTTGGAAGCTACTGGGTCCCATTTCCTCATTTTTAAACTGAGGAATCTTAAGCCCAAAGAGGTGACATAGTGTGCTGAGGTCGTACAAGTTGGTAGGTTTTGAGTTTATTTCTGTGAACCAAACTTTAGAAGACTGCAGAAAAATAACGTAGCAAGCTCAAGGCAGAGGATGGCAAGAGACCTCAAAATCATGACACTGGGGGACAGCTAAGGAAACAGGGAAAATTTATCTGGGAGGAGAGAGATCTCAGGATAGATATGTCACTAGGCATGCTGTATGTGGCCCTGAGGAGGATCCATAAATCAAAGTGTGGACACTCCTGATGGATGGGCTTCAGTTCATTATGAGGAAAGCCTTTCTAGGAGTGAGAGCACACAATGAGCTCCCTGGCTTTGGAAGAGTTCAAAGTCTTTGTAGAGATACTGTGTAAGATTTAAATATTATTTGAGATTGAAGAATGGATCTTTCTAACCTGGAAAATTTCAGATTCTCCTCCATCATTCATTGACTCACTAGAATATAAACTCGCTCCAAGTGGGGGCCATGCTTGTTTATTTCATATCTTTATTTTCAGTTTCTAGAATATTGCCTGTGGGCACATAAGAGCTGTCGATTCAGAGTGGAGGCAGAGACACAAGAGAGAGAGAGAGAGCAGAAGTGTGCACAGAGGCTCAGAACAGGCACATCATCACCTCTGCTCCATCCTAGTGGCCGCAGCAGGCCAGCATGCCAGCCTAGATTCAGAGGGAATGGGAAAAGACTCTGCATCTTGGTGGAAAGAGTGACAAAGTCATATTGCAAAGGGCACAGATATAGGCAGAGGTGGGAAGTTGGGGCCATTTTTGTAACCTAGTGATGCAACTCTTCCTTTAAGAGAGGTTATGGAGATCTTCTCAGATGCTCACCCATGTGACTAGCCTGGTCTTAACCCTCCAAAAGTATGTCATTTAAGGGTTTTGACGGCCAGGACTGAAGCCTTACTGATAGGAGTATGAGAGACAAGGGACATCAGAGAAAATATTCCAGATGCAGGGTGAAGATGAGGGTAGGTGAGGGTATGAGTGAAGATACTCAATTCTGATTTCTCACTGGTCGATTCTTCATCTGAAGTTGAGCAACACTGCCCTTGACTTCCTGTTACCCACTTTGATTCTGGACCATTTATTGGATCTCTGTTTTCCTTATCTCTTTTCCCCCTTTTTCCTTCACTTGCAAAGTTCCCAGAGCTGAATGGGTGGGGAGACAACTCAGGATACTGTGACAGGAATTGTGGAGAGAAAGGTATAGAATGTGTGAAGAATACAGCAGAGATCAAAGTCAGGGCCAGGCTGTGGAATGTTGAGTCATGGCCGGGATGATTGGGAGGGTGGTTGAGTTAAAATTGCAGAAAGGGGTTCAAGGATAGTGTAAAGTGAGGGTTTGTGGTGAAGGTCATGGTGGGTATCTGTGGTCTAGAGACTGTAAGGTCCATGAGAGTAGATATTGGGTCTGTTTGCCTCATTAATGAATACTCTGTTCCTATACAGAGTAGGTGATCATTAAACATGTTGAATAATAAATGATCGCATGTGTTGAATCCATGGATGTGTATATGCATGAATGAGTGATCCTGGTAATGGTCAGGACAGGGAGCTGTATTCAGTTTAGAGTATGGTTAAGAGCATGGGCTTTGGGGCCTTGCAGACCTCAGTTTAAATATCAGCTCTACCACCATAAGATATTGTTTAATATTTCTGGCCTTCAGTTTTCCAATCTGTAAGAATGGGGATAAGAAGTATGACCTGAAATGCTCATTATAGGGACCCAGCATAAGTAAACCATGCAACCCAATGGCTACCATGGAGAGTTCTTGAAAGTTGGTAGCTACCAATATTGGGGGTGGTGGATTTGAAACATGTAAGTGGGTCAGCTGAGAGCAAATCCCAACAGATACAGAGCTCTATAAGGGACACTGACCCCTCAGGCCTGGAAGAACAGAGCCTGTGCTACTTTTTTTGCAACAAAGACAGCAAAATCACCCATAAAAATGTTATTAACAATACAACAGCTTTTCTTTTCTAAGCCCCAGATGCTATGTTTCCCATTCAGTATGACACAAAGCCATTTGTTTCCATGGTTTTCCATCTCTGGTACTTTGAGTGAGGGGTGGGGATAGTGGGGAGAGGAGGGAAGCATGGAAAATAATTGGGCATTTATGAGTGAAATTTTACTCCCTCCATGTTTGGAACCAAGCTGGCTCCAAGCCCCTGTTGGAGGGACATCTGCATGGACCCAGCCAACCAGCATTGGCTGATTCCTGTGACAACACATCCCATGACAGTGAAATGTCTTTATGACAATAGATTTTCAATGATCTATTTTTCTCGGGTACTATTCAGTGTTCAAGCCAGAACTCCTAACCGGAATCCAAGCTTCTAGTGGCAGACACCAGTGTTTATAAGGTTGTATGCCTGTAGCATTTACCTCTGGCACCTGTTTCAGTTATCTGCCCCCAGTGATGTGGCTTGGCAGCCATTTATTTACTCACAAATTAGTTTACCAGGCGGGACTCAGCTGGGTAGTTCTTCAGTTCATCTTCCCTACTCATGGCAAATGACACGCAGACATTTGGAGGCTCAGTTGGGCCTGGAAATCCAAAGTGGTGCCCTTCACGTGTTTGTCCCCTCAGCTTAGATGGCTAGAACATCTAGAGGTTAGCAAGGCACCCCTGTCTCTCCATTTGGTCTCCCCAGAAGGGTGGTGAGGCCTTTAGAGATGGTGCATCAGGCTGCAGGAGGGCGAAAGTGGGAGCTTTCTGGTCTCCCAGAGCCCCGGCCTCAAACTAGCATGGTGTTACTCCCTCCTATTGGCAAAGTGACTCACAAGGCAGCCCAGATTCAAGGGAAGGACACATGCATTCCATCTCTTGAAGGGTAGGCAGACAGTCATGTGGATACAGGGATATAAAGAATTGCCAATGACTTTGCTGGCATAGGAACTGCCCCACTGCTCCCCTTCCTGCCCTCAGTCACCCACTTTGCAGCAGATCACATACAAGAAGGAGGAACTTGCCCAGAGGTACGCAGACAGACAGATGTGGTGAGACTGGAGCCCTCACCTCCTGACCCACACTCAGGGGGTGTACATGCTTGCTGTCATCTTCTTGGGAGAGACTGAAAGTCAGTGAACCCAAGCTGGAACAATGTTTGGGAATAGAAAAAAAGATTTGGGGGCCTCAGGTCTCAAATAAGACTAGATCTCGGGGTGCCTGCCTGGCTCAGTCAGTTAAGTGTCTGACTGTTGATTTTGGCTCAGGTCATGATCTCATGGTTTGTGAGCTCAAGCCCTGCATCAGGCTCTGGGCTGACAGTGCACATCTACTTGGAATTCTCTCTCTCTCTCTCTCTCCCTGTCTCTATGCCCCTCCCCTGCTTGCATGCTATCTCTCTCTCTCTCTCTCTCTCAAAATTAAAAAAAAAAAAAAAGACTAGGTCTTGGTCTTCTGTTACAAGTATTAGTTCATCTTGCGCCACTGCTGTAGGACTTGTCTGGTGCCCTGGCTGAGAGTGGTCATGGGTGATGTTTAATTCTCTCTGTGCTGGGGTGGGGGGAGGGGTATACTTCAGGAACTAGCTGAGTGAGTCTGGTTGAGAAGAGGGGCCAGGGATGAGCATAGCAGTGCCTTCTCGAGGGCTGGGTGGGACTTTAGGCTGTGGCGGTGGCTGTGGCTGGCCCACGAAGGTCTCAGGACCTGGAAGAAAGTGAAAATTGTGCCCCACCCCCATGTGCACACACAAACACCCCCAATAATACATCTCATTATTGTAACTACTTTCCGTCAAAGCACCACACGCACAGTGAGAACCTTCCTCTGCTCTCACTTCCTGCGTGCCTGTAAGCCCCCTGAGGGCAGGGGCGGCCGTCGTGCTCCCCTTTGGACCCTTAGTGTGCATCTCAGAGCAGACGCTGAATAAACAAATGAGGACAAATGCAAGTAATGGTCTCCCAGAGGCATTTGAACTGGGGGAAGGCCGAAAAATGAGCGGCAGCCCAAGAGGAAAGGCAAGTCTCAGTTGGCAGGACACGTGGCTGAGCAGGACCCATCTGCTTGGCGGTCTCTCCAAGCGCTCCTGGACACGTCCCCAGACACCACTCCTTCAACCTGAAATAAATGGATCTGCTAAAGGCCACATCCTCTGGGGACTCCCCACGCTGGAGATGGATGTAGAAGCAGACCGACGAGCTCAGGGTCTCCTTCCCTGAGTCTTTTTAGGCTCCCTGCACCTTCTCCCACTCCGAGGGGATGCAGATCAGAGGCGGGAATTGAGATTGAGGCTCACCCCTGTCGTGGACTCTGTAAGAAAGAGGCTTCTTCCCCCCACCCCCCTCGCTGCCTCCGAGCCATAGCCACGTCCTATTTGCAGCCCTGGAGATTAAGGACGGAAATTTGACTTTTTAATTTTATTATTCTTGTTCTTCCTTCCTGCTTCATTAGAACCATGTTATTGGCCTAAAATACTGTATGTAAACGATGCTCTAAGGCCCATCTGGAAGCCTGGATTCTCTGGGGATATAATTATGCTAAGCGACATTCACAAGGGACAGCACAATTTAGCTTCTACCTGGGCATACTCTGGCAGCAAATCCCTCAAGTCTTGCGAGGGGACTGGCTGGGGTCCCTTCAGACCTCTTGCTTCTTGGTGTGTGTGTGTGTGTGTGTGTGTGTGTGTGAGAGAGAGAGAGAGAGAGAGAGAGAGAGAGGGAAAGGGAGAGAGAGAGATTCAAGGGTATGGCCCACTTTCATTTTGTATGAGCTGTTGTGATAATTTATTGCATCTTTGCTGTGTCCTCAGCAGGGAGAGTATGCATGCTTTTGGAATAGTAAAAGGTCACCAATAACCAAAGAGAAAATGCAGCCGCAGGTGATGGCAAGACTTTGCGCTACGTCGCTCTGTGCAGGACTTTACATGGGCTTGACTCTTGTTAGCTTTCACAACCAGACTAGGGGAGGGAGCCTTACCTGGATGGAGGGCATTGGCTCTCGCCTCCAGCACTGTCCAACTGCACAGGGCTCAAAGGCAGCAAGTCAGGGTTCAGACTGCTTCCAGGCTTTGCCCCATTTGTAAGAAGCCTCTTAACTCCCGGGAGCCTTGGTGTCCCCCTACGTAAGGAGACTAGTGACTCTTACACTGCTTATCTGCAGACTGCCTATGAGAAATCATTGTGTTAGCGAAGGTCAAAGTGTTTTATGTTCATTCAAGCAAACATTTGCTGAAGGCCCACTTTGTGCATGGATTAACAGTTCTTATCTTTGCAGGGATCACGACCTTGCAAACTGTAAATTATGAAGCCCCAAACAAAGGCAAAGTTGTAAAACATATACATTTGAATTCGTTTTGCATGTGCAGGAACGGGAAAATTCCTGCTAAGCCAAGGGAGCCCAGGAATAAGCGTCTGGCTACACAGCCTCAACCCCCTCTTCACTTGCTGCTGATCACATTATAGCTCCGCCCTCTGTCTCTACCCTTCTTCCCCATCCCCAGTTCCTTTATTTCCTGTCTCCTTTGCAGCATTTTTAGCCCACTCAACACTGGCCTTTATCACACACCATTATAACAGCCCTTTAAAATAAACTTATTAATGCATAGCATGCATATAGAAAGAAAGGAGAAATCTTGGGTCTTACAGGTTAATGCATTATCACAAGAGGATGCAGCTGTAAATGGATCAAGGAATCCAGAATCAACCAGCCACCTAGGTGACTGCCCATCACAGCTCCCATCATTTCCCTCCAGTCTCCCTCAAAGTTGCCACCCCCCTCATTTCTCACATGAGTTTATTTTCAGATGTATTTTTAAGCTTTCTCTATGTAGAATCATGTGCTATATATTCTTTCGTGTCTTATTTTGCTCATCGACATTTGTGGGAATGACCCATGGTGTTGCATGTAGCTGAGCTTGCCCACTGCCATTACTCTATAGTGTTATATGAATGTCCCTCCATTTATTTATCCCACTGTTGATGGACATTTATGCTGTTATGGCCAGTGGAGGCTATTCTGAATAAAGCTGCTGTAAAGTTCTTGTACCTGTCTTAAAAAACAGGTTTGCTGAATTATAATTGGTATAAATTGCCAATAAACTGCCCACATCTTAAGTGTACAATGTGACAAGTAACCAGCTAATTTTGGAAGGGTGAGAAGTGTGGCTGGGGAGGCAGGAGGTAAGGAAACTGGACATGACCCCTGAAGAAGTTTTAGGTTCACAGCTCTCACCTGCAGTGCCATGTGATAGAGGAAACTCAGGCTGTGAAGCACAATGTTGATGGCTCTGGCATCTGGTAGCACCATGCCCTTGGGCAAGTCACCTTTCTCTGAGTCTCTAGGTCTGCCCCTGCAGTGGGGAGATGGACTGCTTGATGATTAAGTGGGGGAGCAAATTCAAGGTATCGACATATATCTGGCCCAAAGGGAGCCCTTGATAAATGCTTTGGGCTGCCTCTCCTTCCTGGTTCCCTTTGGTAAAATCACACTTGCATGGATGGTGTTAACTCATATGGTAGACACCCAAAAATATTGAATGGATGGATGATATATGGATGGATGGAAGGATGGATGAATGGATGGGTACATGGATGGATGGATGAGTAGATGAATGGATGAAGGGAAGGATGGTTGAATAGATGCATGGAAGGATGGAAGGATGGATGGATGGATGGATGGATGGACAGATGGGTAGACTGATGGTCGGACAGACGGATGGAAGGATGGTTGGAAGGAAAGAAGGACAGAAGGAAGGAAGGAAGGAATGAACAAACAAATCAAGGAAAGAAGGAAGGAAGGAAGGGTGGGTGGGCAGGTGGGTGGGCAGATGGATTGACGGATGAGTACAAATGGCTGAAAGTACCACTGGAAATGTATAGATTGTGAGGAGCAAGGCAAACGTGCATGAATTCCTTTTTATCCAATGTGAGCTCTTTATGTGAGCTCTTTCTTGATCCTGTATGCAACATGCACATTAGAAGCCCTCACAACTTTCATATGATGGGGGTTGTGTTTGAAAAGTGCTGTGGTCTCCTTTTCCAGATCCTGTGTAGGTAGACACCGGTGGTGGGATTAGTCACGAAGGGAGGAGCTAAGCATGTGAGTCGTGGGCATGGGGACAGACCATTTCTGTGCCAGGAAGCCTGGTGCAATGGAATAGGGGCAGGCTTACCTCTACCTCTGTGAACTCGGGGAAAGTGTTCAGCTTCCCTGGGCCTCAGCTGTTGCATCTTGAACATGGGATGATCAAATCTGCCTGGCAGAGTATATTTTGTGGGGTATCATAGTCTTCTCAGGATGCCGTAACAAAATACCATATACTGGGTGGCTTACACAAAGAGACGTATTTCTCACAGTTCTGGAGGCTGGAAGTACAAGGTCAGGACTGATTTGGTTTCTGGTGAGAGCTTTCTTCCTGACTTGCTGATGGCTGCCTTCTTGCTGTGTTCTCACATGGCAGAGACCTCTCTCTGTGTCTCTCTCTGTGGCTCTCTTCCTCTTCTTAAAAGGCCACAGTCTATCATATTAGAGCCCCGCCCTTATGACCTTATTTCACCTGAAATTACCTCCCATCTCCAGATATAGTTACATTTGGGGTTAGGGCTTCAGCATATAAATTTTGGAGGAGATACAATTAAATTTACTGCACAGGGAATTAATGCGATCACTGATACAAATATGCTTCCTGAATTATAAAGAGCTATACCCATTTGGACGGTAGTAGGGGTCATTTTTTAAAAAGTCTTAGTGTTGTAAGACATTCCTCAGGGTATCCATTCATTCATTTAACAAACGTTTATTGATTTTCTACTTTGTACCAGGCACCGTTCTAGACACTGGGGTGGCAGCAATAGAGAAAAAGAGACAAAAATCTTTATGTTTATGGAGCCTGCCTTCTAGAATGCAGATAATAGGAAACAGACAAGTAGAATGTATAATTTAGCAGATGGAAAAGTGACAGGGAGGAAAGTGAAACGAGGAAGGGGCTTTGAGGATAGTGAGGAACAGTTTGGATTTTAAGTTCAGGGGTGCTCAGGGAAGACTTCATTTGAACAAAGACTTTAAGACTTGAGGAGGGAGTGGAGCACCTGGGTGGCTCCGTCGGTTTAGCGTCCGACTTCAGCTTGGATCATGATCTCACAGTTTGTGGGCTCGAGCCCCACATCAGGCTCTGTGATCACAGCTCGGAGCCTGGAGCCTGGAGCCTGGTTCGGATTCCATGTTTCCCTCTCTCTCTGCTCCTCTCCTGCTCATACTCTGTTTCTCTCTCAAAAATAAAATAAACATTAAAAAAATTAAAAAAAAGACTTGAGGAGGGAGAGAGTGAGCCATGGGGCTTTCTGGGAAAACAATTTTTCCAGGCAGACAGAAGAGCCTGTGCAAAGGCCCTGAGATAAGAGAGTACTGGGTGTGTTTAAAAACCTGCAATGAGAGCTGGGTAGCCAGAGCTTAGTGAGAGATGGAAAGAGTGGAAAGAGAGTCAGAAATATTCAGTCCAAGAAGAGGACTCCCCGTGTGTGTGTGTGATGAGGGCAGGACAACCACAGCCAGAGGAGCAGAAGAGCATTTCAGAGGAGCAGGGGGAAGATTTTATTTATTCACTGAAGATCTGTGCTCATCTCCAGGAACACCTGTGGGAGCCAGCTCTCATCTGCTCCAAAGCTCCTTCCAATATTTTTGTTACTCCAGACATCTCCTCCTGTGAAACTATGGTTAATGGCTGCTGGTGGAAAAAAATGTTCCTAGTAGCGTATGTAAATGAGATAGCATCCATGCATTATTAAAAGAGTAAATCCATAGCCAGAAGCAGATGTGTGTGAAGCAAGGTGAATTCAACGTAACGCTTTCACACGCCAGTAGGACTGAACGCTCCTTGAGTGCAGGACTCGTGTTTGAGACACTTCTCAGGAAGCCTCAGCTACTAACATAGCTCCCAGAATAGTAGAGGGTCTGAAAATACATTTGCTGAAAAATAAGATCTGTCTAAGAGACATATATGAGGAAGGTGAAGAAAGGGGAAGAGAGACACTAAGTCCTGCTAGCTTGCCGGGGCTGGGTCTCCCATCCGCCCCTGCGGAGGAGGAGTGGGCCGCCTGTACCTGTGCCTAACGGAGCTCTCTCAGCTGAAAATACCTCCACTTCTAATGCCAGAGGGTAATGGATTCTCCCAGTGGGGCTTTCTTCTTTGGCTTTCTTCCATTTGGAAAGGTAACATCCACAGGCACACCAAATTCAGCATCGGTGACTCTGCTTCATTATTTCCAGGCTGTGTAAACTCATTTATCTCTAAGCTTCATTCCCTCACCTGTACGGTGGGGTGTGACAGTAATACTTGCTCTCCTGGGCTGTTTGTAAGATTGAATGGTCCATGGATGTCAAATAATGAATGTGCAGAAGAGTAGTTACTAGTATTCCCACTTTATTTTTTAATGCTTAATTATTTATTTTGAGAGATAGGGTGAGAGAAAGAGTGAGTGCATGAGCTGGGGAAGGGCAGAGAGAGAGGGGAGGGAGACAGAATCCCAAGAAGGCTCTGTGCTGTCAGTGCAGAGCCCAATGTGGGGCTCGATCCCACGACTGTGAGATCATGACCTGAGCTGAAATCAGGAGTCAGACGCTTAACCGACTGAGCCACCCAGGTGCCCCATTCCCACTTTAAAGGTGAAAATGTGACATTAGGAGACACAGTGTCACGTGCAGAAATCTCCACCTGCTTTTAGGAAGCTAATTAATAAGTGCCTACCTTGGGCTTGCTGTGGGTCGGGTGCTGTTCTAGAGAAACAGACGTGTGTAAAGGAGAGAAGACTCGTGCCTTGCTATAAGAGAGAGAGATGATAATGAAGGACCTACGCACATCCAGGATATAATGGTGGGTATGTAAATGACAGAGCTAGAGGCTCAAACTCATGACTCCACGCCCCCTACTTGGAAATTGGGCAAGGCCACACCCTGAAGGAGCCTGCACTATAAGAAAGAGGTAGCATCTGGACTGGAATAATGTCCAGCTGGTCCTCAGGGCCCCTAGAGAATTGCAGGGAATGTGTGTGGGTCGGTCCAGGGAGGGAGAGAGAACGTCTGACTGTAGGAGTCTGGGAAGGTTTCTTGAAAGAAGTGGACTCTGTATGGATAGAGGTCAAGGAGCATCCATCCCTAAAAGCCCAGGCAGTGATGGCTTAAGACCCATGGCCATGGAACCAGGCCACGATGTCTGGAAAGACACCCGTGAATTTCAGTGATTGAGAAAGGGGAGAATGTTTCAAAGCATTCCTTCGGCTGGAAACTGGGAGAGGGGGCACTGGGACATTTGGGAGCTGGGGGCAGACTTGACTGAGACCTGGTTCTCCACCGAGTGCTTCTTTGTGGGTGAGGAGAGTAGAGGAGAGTAGGAAGCTGGCGGAGGCAGCACGTAAAACTCCCATGCTTTCCGGTGTTGGACTACATGATCACCTTTCTTATTTTTGCTTTATCATTTCAGTACTAGGTATTGTTAATATTTTCAGAGTTCTTATTAATATTTCATTGGAGCACTTTCGTCTTCCCCTTAAACATGTATTCAGAGTGGATTGCCACATTCCTGGGTAATTTTATTAAATCCAGAGGCCAATTTTCTTTTTTACAACAGTCCACTGCTTTGATTTTATGAAGAGCATCAATAGGAGAAAGGGGTTGCTGAATAGAAATCTGCTTTAGAGCAAAATATCCAGAAACTCGTCTATTCATTTTTAAATCAGAGAATAGCCGCAGCTGTAAAAACAATCACCGCTCGGGCGTTTTTATCTATAAACGTGTATCTGTTTAAAGAGAACAGCGTCAAGCCACTTCTCAGCAACAGCGGGTCTTTGTCAACCCGGCCTGGCGATGTCCGTGTGGAAGCCGTCCCATGTTGACCGAACCCCTGAGCCTTTCCTGTCTGGATTTTGATCCCCACGCAGCCTCCGGCTCAGCGTGCGACCTCGCACGCATCACTGCCCCTGTGTCAGCCTCAGTGTCCTCATCTGCAAAATGTGTTGCATCAGCCCACGTGGCCCGTCCACCTCTGGCATCTGGGGACTTGACGGATCCTGAGTTGGGGGGGTGGGCAACTTGGCTGGGGACCGCAAGAGCCACGGAGAGCCTGAAAAGAACATTTTTGTTTAGCTCGAAGATAGCACATGGAGAAACAACCAAATTAATTAAAAGAACCGCTTTTATTGAGTTAGCAGGGAGTAGAGAAACAATGAAATGACTGTTTTTGGAAACCTTTCCAACTTAAGATGAAAACAAACCCAAGCTAACAACGCACCTCCCCTTGTTGCAGTGTGGCAATGAAGCGCCTTGGTTTGGAGGGCTGACCCCCCCACCCTCCACCCCTGTCGTTTCCCAGGCAGAGCACGGAGGACCTGCTGTGCGGGCCCAGCCCGTCTCCCTGCTCCCCAAACCGCCAGACATTTACAGAAGCTAAATTAACTTCATGCATGGCTAGCGGCTGCCCCTTCCAGCTGCCGCAGGGCTCCTGCTTCTCATTAAGACTTAAGGGCGGCCGCGCCGCTGCCGGGGATACACACCTTGCAACGGAGTGCAGGGGTGAAGGTGGCCGGGACAGGAGGCCGCCTTCCCCAGTCTCTGTAGCAACTACGCCAAAGCTGCTATCACGAGACTCGGAATCCGGGAAGCTCACGAAGATGGCCTCAGCCGGGCGCGTTTGCGAAGCTCTCTCTGTGCGCTGCGCTCTCGTGCACCCTCAGGATTCTGAGAGATCCAACCCACCAAGCCCATTTCACAGATGAGAAAACCGAGGCGGAGTCGTGGAGCCTCTTAGACAAAGTCATACAGCTGGTATCCCGGACACGATCCTGGGAAACAGAGCTTCTGCATTTTCTGTTCGTACAGGTTTGTGGGCTCGCTGAAGCCCTTTAAGGTACGCAGGCTCACACCTGCGTCCTCGCACCATTTTGCCCACATGCGCGAGGACCGGGTTTATATTCCCATTTTATTGGTGAGGAAAGTGAGGCCAGTGGCTAAATGATGAGCAAATCAGGTCTAAAACTCAAGTCTAACTCCTTGCCTCCTGCCACATTACCTTCAGATGGCCTCATTTACAATGAACAGTGGGGGAATAAAGAGTGTTTAATAATAATAAAAAAGCATTTTCCTTTAGCATACATGTTTGGGGCTGGAGAGAACCTTACGGATGATCTGAGGGAGGGGTAGGTCGTCTGAGGCGTGAGGAGGGACCCAGGGGATCCGAGGGCTCCCCGAACATTTCTGCGAACTTGGGTGTGCATGTGTGTAAGTGCCTCACTCGGTGACAAGCCTGTGCCCCGGGCCTCTAGCACAGTACTGGCGACACAGCAGATGCCCACGACATGCTGGTGGAATTAATCAGATTCTTAAGGAGTTCTGTGATGTTAGGAATATTCTATAAGTGCATGCAAGGGCAGCTCTGGGTCTCAGAAATCATCTATTCTGCCTTCTTCCCCTCCAGATGCAGACCCAGAGGCCCAGAGGGAGTGAGGTGGTAGCCTTGGGTGCACTTGGGACAGGGCGGGTCTGGGAGCCAGGTGTCAGTGTCTGCAGGGGCCTCCCCGTGAGCAGTGCCTTTTGCTCCTCGGTACTCTCAGGGCTAACCGCAGGGAGAAGAGGGCACTGTGCACTGGCCCCGGAGGCCCCATGCTGGCCAGCTTGCATTCAGCAAGTCACTCTCCTCAGTGCAAAGGGAAGGTGCTAAAGTGCTGGAGAAAAGAGATTCTCTTAAGTAGGTTAAACACTCCCCCACTCCCCAGCCTCATTTACACTATTCATTTGCTCCACAGACTGTGGCTTCCCAGATAGTACGCAGGTAAAAGCAGCCCTATCCAGGTGTGAATGATTGTAAACCAGAAAATACGGGGGATCTGAAATCGAGCTTGCGCTCTGCGGAGAAGGCGCCCCTCTGGGTCCAGGTGGGCCCGGGGCCTGAACAGCCCGCATCTCCCACCGTGGCCAAGGTTGGCAGCTGTCTCTGGTGGGTCACCGCAGGCCCAGGCTGCTAGGAAACAGAGAGTGGAAGCCCAGAGCAGAATTTCTGGGAAACAAAGAAATTCCCCACTCCAGCCATTTCTGTTCTGTCCGAGCCTTAATGAGCTTTTAGTGCCAGGAGGGAAAGCAGAGGGAAAGAAAACAATCCAGAGTTGCTAATGCTATGGACAGTAAGCACACTGCAGGAGCCCCTTCCCCTGGGGCCTCCATCCTGCCCAAGGTCTGCCTAAAAGGGAGGAAGGGAAGGGAAAAAAAAAACAAGGTCCTATTGACTGTAAGGAGGGAATTTTGGATAATCCAA
Organism: Cryptoprocta ferox; assembly: GCA_028646485.1. NCBI lineage: Eukaryota > Metazoa > Chordata > Mammalia > Carnivora > Eupleridae > Cryptoprocta > Cryptoprocta ferox. The sequence continues at coordinate 20,092,479 of CM053565.1, read as the reverse complement.
TTGGGGGATGCAGAATTAACACTTTCTGCCTCATTAGTTGCTAAGTGGTGCTGAGGTCAACATCTCCACAATCGCGGGGAACTGGAGGAGTTTGAGGCTGTTTCTAGAAGGGGAGTCTGGCCATTAGTGAAGTGGGAATGAACAGCTGGTGGGAGCTAGATTTCCAGCTCCTTACGTATCACGACCAGGTTTCTGGAGGCCCTTTCCAAAGCCTTTGAAGGGTCTGGCTGATTTACAGCTTATGAGGAAGGCAGGCTTGGGTTCAAATCCTGCCTGCACAAAGTTAATCAGTTTCCCTCTGCGTTAGGTTCTTTATGTGTGGAATGGGGAGAGTAGAACCTGCCTCATAGGCTTTACTGAGGGTTCAGTGAGATAATATCTGTATGTTCTAGGGATGAAATAAATTGTATTAAACTATGTGTTCGGGGTCTTCCATCCTCCTTGGCCCCATCTGCCCATATCTATTGACTAAAGAGATTTTTGGGATCTACCAGCTCATATCATGAGGTTTGGCAGAAGTTGAGAATCAGAATCTGAACTGTGTGTGTGTGTGTGTGTGTGTGTGTGTGAGAGAGAGAGAGAGAGAGAGAGAGCACATGCTGTGGAAAGTATGGGAATTTACATCCCAAAGAGCCAAGAATGGCGCAGGAAAGAGAAAACTAGAAGCAGAAGGGAAAGGGGGCGAGCATAGAAGAGAAGGGTGCAGTTGGGGATAGGCTGACTTTGGGTAGGGGAGTTAACATGAGGCATGAATAGAGAGGCTGCAGGGAGCTCTGAGGTGTGACCTGTGGAGACAAGAGGAAGGTAGAAAGAGGGATTTAACAAGAGTTGCGGGTTTTTCATGAATCACCTCTTCATTTCATATCAAGAAATCAGTAAAGATGGTAATTGCTGTACCATTCCATTGCCTGCGAGGCTGGGTTTTCTTTCATGGGGACCAGACCAGACTCTGTGGGGCTTCAGATTCTATTTAGGTTACACAGTGGAAGTGTCTAGCATAGTGCTTGGCACACAGGAGATGCCGAGTAAAATGGAGTTATTAAAAGATATAGAGCGTTTCAACGGTGAGTGATCTATATCACAGCAACCAACTGTTTTACTTCCTAGTAATATTTCATTTAGGGGATGCTCTTGGCTCTGAGGAGGTTGTGTAGGGGGGGCAGGAAGAGATCCCTAAATATGGGGGATTTGTGTCCAAGACCCTGCCATGGGTGTGTCCTGTGCTGGAGGGGCAGTGACAGGGAGCAGATCTTTTGTCATTAATGTCTTGGCTGAATTTGAAAAGAATATGGGGAATGTATATGTATATGTATATGTATATGTATATGTATATGTATACATACACACACCATGTATTTATATAAATACATTTATTTTAAGTTTATTCACTTTTAGGAGAGAGAGTGGGAGAGAGAGAGAGAGAAAGAGGCAGAGAGGGAGGGAGACAGAGGATCCGAAGCAGGCTCTGTGTTGTCAGCACTATTCTAAATAGTCACTAGATAGTCTAGAATAGAGCACTATTCTAGAAGACTAGTCACAAAACAGGTAGACATCTTCTGGAGAGGTTGAAGCCTAGTACTTTTTATAAGAGTGTGGGGCCCAGGACAATGATGGTAGGGGGAAGGTGGTGGAGGTAGAGGTGGAGGGGTGAAGATGGTGGGTGGAGATGGAAGTGGTGGGGTGGAGGTGGGGGGGACAAAGGTGGTGGGTGGAGGTGGTTGGGTGGAGGTGATGGGGTGGAGGTGGGGGGGACAAAAGTGGGTGGAGGTGGTTGGGTGGAGGTGGTAGGTAGAGGTGATAGGGTGAGGGTGATGGGTACAAGTCATGGGGTGGAGGCTCTGGGATGGAAGTGATGGGGTGAAGGTTGAGGTGAAGGGGTGGTGATGAGTGGAGGTGGAGGTGGTGGGGTGGAGACAGTGAGGTGGAGGTGATAGGGGTGCAGGTGGTGGGATGGAGGTATAGGGGTGATGATAATGGGGTGGAGGTGATGTGGTGGGACTGATAGGGTGGAGTTGACATGGTGGATGAAGGGGTGAAGTTGATGGAGTGGAGGCAATGGTGGTAAAGGTGGTGGGGTGGAGGAGGTGGGTGAAGATGATGGGTGGAGGTGATGGGGGTAAAGATGATGGGGTGAAGGAGATAGGGTGGCACTGATTGCAATGATGGAGGTAATGATGGTGGTGGGATGATGATAAACATGGTGGAATGTGATGGGAGTAAGTGGTGGAGGTGGTGTTGATATTGGTGATGGGCGGGAGTGATGGTGACAATGGTATGATCACCATCTGGATGATGGGCGTACTGAGCAGTAGTAGTTTGGTGGTGATGGTATTGGTAGTAGAGTGTTTGTACCTGCATTAGTTTCTATTGCTATGCAACTAATTACTGCAAACTTAGCAACTTAACATAATACCCATCTCAGTTGCTGTGGGTTATGAGTCTGGGTGGGGGAGTCCTCCACTAAGCATCTGGAGGTGCTGAGGCCAAGGTGCTGGCTGGGCTGCATTCCTTCCTGGGGGCTCTGGGAGAGAATCTGTGTCCAAGCTCCTTCAGCTTGTTGGCCAAATTCAGTTCCTTAAGGTTGCGGGGCTGTGATCCCGTTTCCTGTTGGCTGTCAGCCAGGACTGCTCTTTGCTCCTAGAGGCGTTAAGCACCCCTTCCCGTGATTTCCATGTCATCCCCTTGAGCAGTGGTGGGATTAGTTCCCCTCATGCTTCACGTCTTCCTGACTTTTCTGTCTGCTTCTCCAGTTGGAGATAGTCCTTGGCTTTTAAGTGCACACAGGATTAGATATGTGCTAATTGGATAGTCCAGGATACTCCTCCCCATTCTGAGGTCTGTGATCCTCATTATATCAGCGGGATCCTTTTTGCCATGTGACATATTCATGGGTTCCAGAAATGTGGGCATGGGCATCTTTGGGGAGGAGTGTTCTGCAGAGACACTCCTCTGGTGGTGGTGATGGTGGTGCAGGAGGCCCTCTCCCTTCTGAAAAGTACATCCCTACCGCACTGCCACTCAGGTTCTCTTCGGCTCAGAGGCTGGGCAGGATGGAGCTCTGGGTGGCACAGCACTGGAGGACATGACTGGCTAGAGGGCCAGGCTGTTGGGGGCAAGGAAGCCGTGCAGGAAGGGATGAGGGAGGCGGCCATACTTGTGACCTTGGCCAATCCTCTTGTCCTTCACCTTGAGGACCAAGCTTGTTTGTTACACGTCTGTCCTTTCCCCTAAACTATTCTGTAAGCTCCTGAGGACAGAGTTGCTCTCAGCCTGTCCTTCCTCACAGCTTTGAGCTCCAAACTTACTCTTAGTAGAGAGAAGAGGATGGGGAAGTGATAGTTGTTGAGCGCTACTATGTGCCAGCCATTTAAAAAAAATGTTTATTCATTTTTGAGAGAGAGGAAGAGAGAGAGAGAGATCACGAGTGGGGAAGGGGCAGAGAGAGTGGGGGGACAGAGGATCTGAAGCGGGCTCAGTGCTGACAGCAGCGAGCCTGATCTGGGGCTCGAGCTGAAGTGAGATGCTTAACCAACTGAGCCACCCAGGTGCCCTGTGCCTGCCATTTCTGTATTTATTTGCTACCTGAGGGGTGCATCATGATGCCTACTTTACATCAGGGGAAACGGAGGTGTTGGTAGATTATGTTACATGCTAACGTATACATGACTAGCAAGCTGCAAAGCTAAGTTACAAAGCCAGCCTGTTTTTGTTCTGCAGCAGCATGCTGGCTTCCCCTTAGATGCTCAATAGAGCCCAGTCACCAAGTGACTGATAGGGAATCGAGGGAGGGGGCTCAGTGTGCTCCCTCACCTCACGGCTTTTCCTGGTGCTGATCTGGGGCCCCGAGATTGTGTGAAAGGGGGGCGTCTGGCTATGAGAGAGCTCTGTTCCTCTGGAACCAAGTCTGGAAGCATGTTTCTTTGTTTTAACCTGTTTCAGGTAGATTTCCTCCAGATTTAATACATAAAACAAACATCGTGTTTGGCTGTGGGTACTGAGAGAGGTGGGAGGTAGGCTTAATCAGTCACTGTTATTCCCGAAGAAGGTTCTGTGTGTGTAGGAGACCCTGCCTCTGGCAGCTGCCACTGCTACGGCTGCCACTCAGAGGGCTGGGCACCCCTCATCACCAGGGGGCATGCCAAGCAGCTGATTGCTCTCCCAGGCTCTGGCATCCCTCCCCTGCCTGCAGGTCACAGCCACCTCCCCTGTCTGACACACTCCCCATCCCCCTATCATCGCCTTCAGGAGAACGCGCAGACCCTCAACAAGTCACAGTTAAAAGGTATGTTAAAAGGGTCTTTTCTAGGTAGTGTTTTCAAATTTTTAAAAAAAGTTGTTATTATTATTATTTTTAAAGGCCGGAGCTCTTTGTTAAAAATAGTCCATCATGGTGATAGTTGTAGCTCAGCGAAGGGGTTAAATAAAAAAGATGCTGGGCGCCTGGGTGGCTCAGTCGGTTAAGCATTCACCTTTTGGTTTCAGCTCAGGTCACGATCTCATGGTTCGTACAATGGAGCTCCGTGTTGGGCTCTTGTGATGACAGTGCGGAGCCTGCTTGGGGTTCTATCTCTTCCTCTCCCTCTGCTCCTCTCTCTCTCTCTCTCTCTCAAAATAAATAAATAAACTTAAAAAATGAAAATTAATAAAAATTAAAAGATGCCAACACAGGAGAGGTTGAAATCGGAGCTGTTCTGATTGGAGCAAAGCAGTCCTGGATTGCCCCGCCCCCACTGACGCTTCGGGGGCTGTGATTGGCCCTCATTCTGTTACTAAGGAAACTGAGACCCAGAGGTAGTAGGTGGGGTTCCAAAAGTCATACCGTCAAAGATTGAGCCTGGACCAGAAGGCTTGTCTCCAGACTCCTGGTGTGTGGCTCTTTCCCTCGAGCCTGGTGACTTCCGGGATAAGTGGGGAGGGCAGGTGAGCATTTGACCCCGGGGAAACCTGGGGAGGAGGGGAGGCAAAAGAGATGGCAATGTTAAGAGCTCGTGGACTTGGGGATTTCTCAAGGGATGCTCCACAGTCTAAGCCCAAGGCCCCTGAACATGTGTAGGGATTCTCTCCCAGCGGGAGAGGTCAGGCGGTGGTGAGTTCTGTGAAGTTATGTCCCCTGCCCTACCTCACCCATCACAGAGTCCAGCTCAGTCACACTGGCACCCAGGCCAGTGGCCCCCTGGGTTGGAGTTGATATACCTGAAGGTCCGGGATGTCAAAGCAGTTAGAAGAAAGAGGCTGCCAGAGGACTGAAGGCATTCGTTTGTTCATTTATTCATTCAACGTATATTTATTAAGCCAGGTCTACCTTGTCTGATGGCCCATCGACTCGTGGACACTGGAGAACGGCAAAACGCACTAATAAAAATAATGTCTTCGGGCATGCAAACTGCAGTTACACTGAAAACATTAATGCAGTAGATCAAATATGGCCACACATTCTGTGCCAATTCTCCCGTGAGAGGGGAGGTCTTTTCTCCCGGCTGTTAGGGCTGGGCTGGCTTGTGACCTGCTTCAACCCAAACACGTGCCAGGAGAGACATGGTCTGGAGTCCAGCCTCAGGAGCCCTTGCAGCTCCTCTCTGATCCTCCTAGACCCTGGAGTCCATACCATGGAGAAGTCTGAGATGAAAGACCATGAAGACGGGGACATTCAGCCTTCAGTATTCCCAGCTGAGCCCAGGCCCAGGCAACCCTCAGCTGAATACACCTGCCTGGGCCAGTCCGGGTTAGCACCGTCCAGCCAGCCCACAGATTCATGGCACATAAACCGTGGTTGTCTTCAGCTGCTGTGTTTTGAGGTGGTTTTTTAACACTGCAATACATGAGGTACATTTGAGGTTCTCCTTTTATTCCTTTTTAAAAAATGTTTATTCATTTTTTAAAATTTATTATTGAGAGACAAAGAGAGACAGAGCATGAGCATGGGAGGGGCAGAGAGAGAGAGAGAGACACACAGAATCAGAAGCAGGCTCCAGGCCCTGAGCTGTCAGCACAGAGCCTGACGCAGGGCCCGAACCGATGAACTGTGAGATCATGACTTGAGCCAAAGTCAGACGCTTAACCGACTGAGCCACCGAGGCACCCCTCCTTTCATTCTAATAAGATAAAATGTTAAACTATCTGATAAGCATCTCAGGCTCTGTAAATTTAGAAAAACACTTACGAATTTTGCATACTTGTGGTCCAGTCTTCCATTCATTTAAAAGTAATATACAGACATGACACATGTATTCAAACACTCGGGAAGATAGAAAACAAAAGCCGTGGTTGTCTTCAACACCTGGATCCCCAAACCATTTCTTCAAAGGTAGGCGCTGTTAGCAGTTTCTTCTGGATCCTTCCAGTAAAAGTAGGTTATATGAACACTTGCATATCAATAGCTATGACAATATCTGTGACTGTCTCCTTTTTATTTGCAGCAACTATATTTGCACTGTTTTGCACTTGGGTGCATTTTTCCCCCTACTAATGATTTATCTCAAACTCCTTTCCATCATCTGGGACCGATTTCATCGTGTCTCACTGTGAAGGGCAGTGGCATTGTTTCCAGTTTTGAATATACACACAAACACATCTCGGTACTCTTTTGCGTATGGAGATTGCTTACGTATTCTGGATCAAAGGGCATGTTCATTTAACATTTTGACAGGTACATTTATTTTGGAGCTCCCGTATGAAAGAGGTTTCGTGCCTATTCCTAACAATATCTACCTCTGCGTGCTTTCAGATGCATGATCCTGTCCAAATGCCCAGAACAGCATATGAGTTGGTCATCTTTCTGTTTTTCAGAAGGAGAAACTGAATCTTAGAGATTAGGTTGAACACATGCCCAAGGTCACACAACTACTAAAAGCTTTTGTTTCCTTTTAGCCTTTCTTTTTTTTTTTTTAACATAAAAGCATTAACCTTCTGCAGGGATCTAAGAGGCTGGCAAAACCCAAATCGAAGACCTATGAAGAAAATCTCCTTACAGAAGGAGTGCAGAGTTATCGGTGTCTCATCCGTGGACTCCTTTGTGGTCATGAAGGGATAGCTGCTGTCTCCAGAACTTGAGCTTTGGAAATTATGAAGATGGGGGTTCGTCACAGGTGGGCAGGAGTGGCTGTGAGAGGCAGGGAGAGGATGGGTCATGGGGGAGCCCTGCTGCAGGCCCCCTGAAGCAGAGAGAGCCGTATACCATATAGGGCTGGCCACATGGCACCCCTGATGGGCCGCACGGTGTTCCTTGGCCGGGACTCTGGACTGGGGCTGTGGGAGATGCTCCCTCTGAGTGATGCAGCTGTGAGCTCAAGCCTTAGCAGGGCAGCCCAGGACCCCTGCAGGGGACTGGACTGTGATGAAGGTCTAAACTGGAACTTCTGCCGTGGTGCTTTAGGAGGGCAGAGACTTTCTGTCACCCCCATCCAGCCCCAGACTTAACCGGGTGAAGGACAGTGGTGTTATTTCCGGGAGGGTTCAGGTGGAAGGACATGGGGATAAGGGCACTGGTAATGGCCGGTAGCTTCTTTGTGCCAAGCATTCTTCATGGCCTGCCCCCTTGAACCTTCACATCAAGCAGGAGGAGCTGTTATTATCCCGTTTCAGAGATTAAGGACGCCGAGGCTCAAGGACCTTGTTTTCAGAGTTGGGCCTCAAGGTGTGGACAAGATTGGCAGCGAGGGTGGTATGTTGTCAGCTCGGGCCGTGCTGACAAATACCAGAGACTGGGGTGGCTTAAACAACAAGCATTGATTTCTCACCACCCCAAAGGCTGGGAAGTCCAAGACCATGGTGTCTGCAGATTCAGTGTCTGGTGAGGGCCTGCTTCCTGGCTTCTTGATGGCCACTTCTCTTTGTGTCCTCACACAGCTAAGAGAGAGATGATGTCTTCTCATAAGGGCACTGATCCCATATGAGGGCTCTGCCTCCATTATCTGACTGCCTCCCCCTTCCAAATACCATCATATATGAATTTGTGGGGGACACATTCAGTCCATAGCAGGTCTTCTGGAACTCTGTGCTGAATGCTGTTTAACCCCTGCCTGCTTGAGCCATATTTAGTGCTTGGAGCACAGCAGGACCGAGCCAGCACCTGGGTGCCTGTAGGCTGAGACAGGAAGCCAGACGAAGCCTGTGAAAAGAAGCCCATATTTATAGAGCATCCTTGTTTGTGGTACCCACTGCCCTGTATTCTGCTCGGGGAGGTTACGCAGCATATCCAGGGGCTCCAGCTCTGAGCAGTGGAGGCTAAAATTGAATTCAAAGTTCAGAAACTTTCTGCCTGATGAGGTAGGCAAAATGGCATGAGGGGAATTACTTCCACTACGCCATCAAGCTGCTGTAGGGTGCCAGGAATGAACCAAGACCAGCTCTAGGGGAGGAGAAAGAGAAAGACAGAATACCTTTATGAAGTTGACTCCTCTCTCTGGGGTAGGCGGCTGTGCCAAGGTCTTGTAGCCGGAGGGACCGACGTTTGCTCTGCTTTGAACCTGCCTGGGGTTTCTCTGGCAGTAAGGTACTCAGTACCTCCTATCCATCAGGGCCAGGCACTGGCAGGGTGCCTGAGTGACAGGGTAAAGGTGGAAAGAGCCCTGCCTACCTGGAGGATTTCTGGTATATGGGAGTGAGCCACAGACTCAGGTGTTCCCTGCCTAGAGAGTGCATGGGGCCAGGGGGGCGGGAGGCAGGGTGGTGGTGGAACGGGACAAGGAAGGAAGGGGGAGGAAGGCGTGGAGGCATCATCTCTGCTCCAGTGGCTCCCGTGTGGGGACAGCAACACACATGGCCCTGGGGACGGAGGCCTCTTCAAATCCTGACTCTACCACTTTATCCTTATGACCTTGCAAGCCACTTGCCCTCTGGGAGCCCTGGGTTCCTCTTCTCCCATAAAGATGTCCATTTATGTAGTGATGGGCACAGAATAGGCCCTTGGTGTCTTCTCTTCCTGGCCTTCCAGCCTCAGGAGTGCCTTCTTCTTGTTTCAGAGCGGCTTTCAATTCGTGGATGCACCCCATTGCGCATCTGTGTGCCAGCACCATGTGAGGCACTGAGGATGTCGTAATGACTCAAACAGACACAGCTTCTCGTCTCTGGGGTCTTACTGACATTGAGCTGTAAGCACAAGGGTGGTGATTTATCCAGGGGACTGTTAGGAACTGGAGGAGCATATGTGTGGCCTGGAGCTGCTGTAGGAAGGGAGCCTGGGCCTGGTGTCGGTCCTTGGGGGGAGGGGGGCCTTGAAGGGGTGGGTCCGGGAGGCAGAGCATCCCACTGCACAGTCTTGTTGTGCATGGAGCTCCTCAGGCCAGCTCTCTCTCACCCTCCCCACTACCCACCTCCAAAGACAGCCTCTCCTAGTTTCCTGTGGACAAGAAGACCCTCTGCCTAGCTTTCCCTCTGGCTGTCCCCAGAATCCCACTGCCAGTTGGCCCAGCCTGTCCCTCCTTTTGCCTAGAGCTCCCAAGCACATCTGACTCCACAAATCCAGCTTTCTGGGTCTCCATCAGGGCCTCTGCCCCAGGCCATATGATCGACTGTTTAAGGAAGCCTACCGCCTTCTCCCCCGCCTTCTGAAGCAGGAGGGCTGCCTCCTTCCTCTGCCTAACCAGGTGGGGGAGAGTCGAGGGATGGGGGGAGGATAGCCCTGGGAAAATGGTGCTTTCAGTTGTCATGGCAACTGTTGCTAGGTGTCACCAGGAACCCACACTAGAGATTGACCTTCCCAGTAAAAAGGCAGGGCTCTGAGCAGGACCTGAACTCTTGCCCTGGGGTGAGTTAGTCTTCCTCAGTCATTTATCCATTCATGCATGCATGCATTCAATAAACATTTGTCTCTCACCTTCTGTGTACAGGGGCTATGATGAGTCTCTGAGAATTCAGAAATACATCAGTCTCTGCCCTCAAGGAGCTCAGTACAGCGGGGGAGGGAAAATGCAAATATAGGGTGATATTGGACTGCATAAAGCCTGTATTGAACATATACACAGGGCACCAGGAGAGCAGGGCAGGGGCACCTAACCCCACCTAAAGGCTGAGAGGGCTCCTCAGGGATCGCTCCCTAAAGTGGGGGGGACCCAGGTGGCAATAACTAGGGAAGGGTCTGTCTCTGAAACTACCCAGTCCCATTGCAGGAGATGGTACATGGAAATTGGGGGGTGAAAATAGGCGTCTCTGTGGTCTTGGCTTTGCATGAAGGAGAGGCAGGAGAGAAGGCTGGGCAGATAAGCAGAGGTCGGATTACAGGATGTCTAAAACACGGGCGCTGGGTCCTTCAGAGGAGAAGGTGTCTCGGGAATTGAAGTCTGGAAATGGCATGTTAAACTGTTGGAGGTGCCTACTGACCTTGGACAAGGGTGGATGGGTGGGGCCTGGAGGGTATCATGGGTGAGATGGGCAGGTTTTGGGGACCACTGAAATCCAATGGGTTGAAGGGAATAAGAAGGAAATCTGGACTGACTTCCAGACTCCTGGCTCAGGGCCAGGCAGGACTCATTGTCCAAACAACTGAAATAGGGGACAGAGGGAGGAGGGGAGGTGGTGGCCACAGTGGGCCACAGAGCATGTTGAGGGTAGACATGAAGGCTGAGAAGGAGCACTCAGAGGAGGGGATGGCTGTGTGAGTTGTGTCCCAGGGGCCAGGAGGGAGTGAGCCATGAGAGCAGATGCTAGAGGCCTGGTCATGTGAGGACTATAAACAGTGCCTTGCATTTGGCAATTAGAGAGCCCCCGAGAGGTTTCTGCAGAGCGGTGGAGGCAGAGGCCAGGGGCAGAGGGCTCCAGAGCGCCAGGAGGGGAGGGACAGAGGCACACAGGTGAAGTTCTCACTCAAGGGAAGCAGACACAGGTCAGGGAGGATGGCAGGGGGTGGGGATTTCTGGTCTGTGGGGAGCTCCCGTGCATTTGTGTGTGATGGAGAAGAGGCTATTGGAGAAAGAGGTTGAAAACACAGGGCTGCGGGTGGAGATGGAGAAATGGCAGTGCTGCCAGTGACCCAGATATGTGGCTGTGGAGTCACATGCCAGGTAGAGAGTGTGGTCCTCGCCTGTGGGAGTGATCTGAAGCCAAAGTCTGGTCCGTGGGAGGGAGGAGGCGGTGGGTATGAAAACAGAAGGGGCGATGGTGTGTGTGTGTGTGTGTGGATGTGGGTGTGTGCGCGTGTCTGACTGTAGGCATCAAGACATCTCCCTGGGCCTAGGTCCTGGTGGAGTTTTGGAGCCTGGAGTGCTTTGTTGGTAAAAAGTTCCGGTTTTATAATCACTTGACTGAAATGGGTTGTGCAGAATGGTGAATGTGTGTTGTGTGTGTGTGTGTGTTTATGCTTGGGTCTATCGGTGTGTGTTTATATGTCTGTGCAGGTCTGTGCATGTTCATATGTGTCTGAAGACATGCATGTGCATGTGCCTATATGTTTGTGTGTGTCTCTGGATATGTGTTGTGTGTCTGTGTGTATACGTCTATATATGTATTTGTGTATGGGTCTGTGTACGTGTGTTTGTATGTGTCCGTGTGGGTGTCTGTATCTGTGTGTCTCTGTATGTATCTGGGTGCCTCTTGTGTCTATGTGGGTGTGTCTCTGTGTGTCCGATTTTGTGTGTACATTTATTTGTATGTGTACTTGTGTGTGTGTTTCTCTGGTACGTCTGTATGTCTCTGTCTCCATCTGTGTGCGCTGGAATGAGATCATATAGCATGTGTCAGAGGTAAAAGGACCCTGAGATATTGAGGCCAATAGTATCCCCGTTGTACAAAGGAAGGGACCAGCCCCAGAGACATGGAGGCACTTACTCAAGGTCATGGAGAACACAAGACAGAATCAGCTGGAGCCCGGTCTCCAGGTGAATTGTGTACATCTGGAGCTCCCAGGAGAGGGTTGGCTGAGGTCTCTTCAGAAGGGGAGGTCAGCAGAGGCCTTGAGGCTTGCTGGAACCACGGAGGCTGGCATTTTTCTCTCTCAGAACTTATTTGAGTTACATAAATGCATTGTCTCCCAGTCTGAACCTGCAGGCTCAGGCCCAGCAGGACCAATGTTACATGGGGACTCATTCTTATCTGGCCTGGGCCCTGGGAGATGGCCATTCTAACTGGGGTCCTCAAAGCCCAGTCCCCTGCCCTCCACCCTGGCAGCTGAGGGCTGACTCACTGTTGCCCACAAGGTCTTGAAGGAGCCGGGTGCTTGGAGCCTCCCCACTCCCCCTCCGGTAACGCTCATGCTCCAAGCTTGTCTCATGAGGCGAGCCCTCTCTTCTCCACGGTGAGCGGGAGCACGATGATGCCACCGTTATTGCTAACATTTCATTTCTGCCTGGGTGTTTCATTTTGCCATCTAATTTGCAACAAATCAAGGTGATTTATAGGGAGCAAGCCTGCATTTAGTGTGACATTCTCATCCAAAATGTTAGCCCCCTCATCCCGGCCACCACGCAACTGCTCTGACCTCACTCGATGGATATCTGTGGATTCAGAACTACGACTGGTGGGTCCAAAGGCCCTGGCCCACCCCAGCACCTGAATTCAAGTCCTTTCCACTGACATGGGCAAGAGCTGGTGTAAAACCCTCAAGGCTGTTATGAAACGTTTAGCAGGAATGCCCCCTGCTGCAATCAAAGCCAGCATGTGCTTGGCATCAACGGTTCGATGGTACCTTCTTCCCTCAGAGCAGTATTAGCCAATAGGAATATAGCGTGAGCTTCGTATGTAATTTTAAATTTTCTAATAACCGCATTTAAGAGGGTGAAAAGGAACAATGTATTTTGTAAATCAATCCGAAGTCTTATCAACATGTCATAAATATAATTATTAATGAGATATTTAACCTTCTTTTTTGTGCTAAGTCTTAGAAATCCAATGTGGATCTGGGGGGCTCAGTCCTCTAGGCATCTGACTTCAGTTCAGGTCATGATCTTGCAGTTCATGGGTTTCAGCCCTGCGTTGGACTCTGTACTGACAGCTCAGAGCTTGGAGCCTGCTTCGGATTCTGTGTCTCCTTCTCTCTGCCCCTCCCCTGCTCACCCTCTGTCTCTCAAAAATGAATAAACGTTTTTAAAAAAAAGAAATCCAATGTAGATTTTACTTTGACAACCCTACTTAATTCCTCAGGGAATCTCTCTGGTGTTCTCTGCCACATGGAACGAGGTTGTTCTAGATGGTTCTGAGCTGGGGGCTCTGGACTAAAGTTTCCCCATTCGTGAAGTGAGGGTGATACTCCCTGTTCTTTAGACTCCCCAGAGGTGTTTTTAGGGTCTGTCAAAGTTGTGTGCCTTGAGCATTCCCACTTCTAGAGCTCTCATTCTGAGAAAAGATAAAACAGAATTACAAAATGATAGCCCATGTTAAATATTTGCATTCAGAGAGTCAGTGTTTCCAACACCCTAAATAGCAACATCTGCTTGTGGACCCTTATGTGGAAGTCAAAAGTCTAAATTTGAAGTAAATCGGAATGTGCCGCCCTGGCCAAATATTCCTCCTGCCACCCCCCTCCTGCCCCCCCTCTCCACCGGCCACTATGGTAGACTCTTCATATTTGAAAAACAAACAGGAATGTTCTTTGCAAACTGAAAAGTGTAGTGCACATGCGTGAGATGGCTAGGAGAGCTGGGGTCCTTACATCTGGTAAGAAAACCGCAGGGGTGCTGGGAATTTGATTTGAGGTTGACACTGAGGCCAGGTCTATTCGGTGCTCCACTCAGAGCATTCTGGGCTTCTGGGGGCCTCCAACATGGGGATTAAGTGTGTATGTGCAAGGAGGGAAGGTCCTCCCTGTAGCAAATTTCTAGGTAGCTGTGGCTCATCTGCATGTCCGTGTGCAAGTGAGTGTGTGTGTGCACGCACACATATATATACACACACGCCGTTAAGCTTGTTGATCTCCTTTCTGCCTAATCACAGCATGGTTTATAGACAGTTGCTGCATGCCTGTCATTTGCAGGGATAGATGGATGACCCTCTTGTCCTAGAATCACTCTAAGATTTAGGACAAAGAAGATGAATAGGTCTCTTCCCTGGGGATCATCTTGTCCCCACTTTAATCTTTATTCTTAACAAGATACGACTCAGTGCTATAGAAAGAAGAAGAGATCTGGGGAGTCTCCAGTTCAAGGCTTGGCTTACTAATGAGTTTCTACTTTATGCTCCTTCGTTTCTCTGATACTGTGTCAGCTCCATGAGAATCAGCGTCCTGCTTGGGACAGTGTCCAGCACATAGCAGTGACCTAAATATTTGGAGGTTGATTTAACATTTGGATCTGTAAAATGGGGTGAATAATACTTGCCTTAATTGGTTGTTCTGAGAGCCAAATGAGGAAACCTCATACACACACACACACACACACACACACACACACAGCTTCCCCAGCCCTGCCCATGCTACAGGAGGAATTAATGGATTGGCCATTTAGAAACTTACATTTAGAGGAACGGGGTAGTTGGAGACTGAACCAAGATCCTGGAGCAGAGTAATGTAGAGGTGAGATAAGAATTTAGGTCTTAGACCAGTCTTGCCTTTCTTCTTTTGCCTTTGAGTTTACCAACTCATTTCGAGTGTGTGTGTGTCAAGTGTGTGTGTGTGTGTGTGCGCGCGTGTGTGTTGGGGGGGTTCTTCCAATGTGAGACACACCAAATACCTTTCCATTGGTCATTTATCTAGGAATTACCACTGGGCAATTGTAAAGTGTGTCTGTTCCCAGAATCAGCAAACTTTTTTGGGGGTGCTTTCCCCTCTCTGGACCTGGGATTTTTTTCTCTGGTAAGGTTGAAGTTGGATGCCAGGTGATATCTTCTGGCCCTTTGAGAACTACCTGAGTTTGTACTTGTAAGCCCATCTGGTCCTTTCCAGCCTAGAACACAGCTACCTGCTTTTTCTGCCAGAGGGAGCAGGGCTGTGTGCTAGGCTAGTGGTCCAGAGGAGTGAATTTCCATCCACTTTCCAAGCACATACACCACCCCAAAAGGAAGTAATTTAGCAACAGTGAAGATACTGAAGCTTGAGTTTGAACCAAAGTACGTTCAAAGGCTCCCCCATGGCTCTCTTCCTTCAACCTCGGAGTTGCCCTCATCAGGTTGGTGTAGGGGAATGAACTTGAGACTTTGGTTAGGACACTGGAGCTCAAGGACCAGTTTTGGTGCTGGCCACTCTAACTTTCCCTCGCTGGCCTTCCGTTTGCCTTCCATGAGCCAATGCTGTTTACTCTGGTTATTTCAGAGGGCCCTTAGCACGGTGGTCTACCACGTCATCCCGTCTCCCACGTCATCCCCTCCTTCAGTAAAGCAAAGTGAAACTGGGGTGGGAGGACAGGCTGGTGGCCACTTCCATAGGTGACCTGTTTATGTCTATAAGAAATCAGCACTGAATGCTCAGGCTCTTTTAGCTGCGAGCAATAAGCAGAGACCCCCTCTGATAAAACAGACCTTGAGCAAATATCAAGTGATTCATCTATTCGTTTGCTGAACGAACAAACGAACAACCAAAAACAACTAAAGAAAAACAACCAAACGAAACCCCACTGATTCAGTTCCTATTATCCGCCAAGTACTGTGAGCTTGACCTCAGCCTTCGCAAGGCTGTCTTCCTCCATCTTTGAAGTCTTGGCACAGAGGTCAACATGTTAAGAAGGGCTCGCATCTATGAAAACCCTGAGAAGTAGGTGATATTCGCCCCGTTTTCAATGGAGGAGCCTAGAGATCAGAGTAATCATTTAAAATCCTATTCAGGTATGTCAGCACCTTCCCACTGCACCTCCCGTGAATCCACACGCTGCATCCCCTCCCTCGCCATCACTCCACATACTTGGTCCTGCACTTGGGCTGCTCTGTGTGCTATGGCTTCCTCAGCCCCTACCAGAGCATCACACCTGCCAAGCTCTTTCCGTCCTGTGACCCTGCGCGTGCTGAGTCCTCCTGGAAAGATCTCCCCAGCCCTTCAGCTGGATGGCCTCTTCACAGCCTGAAGATTTCAGCTAAAATGCCATCTCCTTGGAGAGCCCTCTTCCACCAATTAGTCTTGACCAGGGTACCACTTGCATCCTTCACAACACGTTTCAGGATTCAAAATTCTTATTTAGTTGCTGGCTCATTAAATTTTTAAAAAATTTTTTTGGTTTGTTTTTCCCACCTGACTGTAAGCTCCAAGAGGGCGGGGCTGTGACTATTGATTCACCTAGATGCGCCTGGTGGTTAACACAGTGCATGCGTACAGGCATGCTCGGAGGGCCCTGGGGATGGAAAGACCACTCAGAAGAAGGCCTTTTCTTTCAAATAGCTTGTGATCTAATCATGAGGGGACACACACACACACACACACACACACACACACACACACAGAGATGATCACAGTCGAGACCGATCTTCTCTCTGGCAGGTGCAGTATGTAATGCCCCGGCATTAGAAGACACAGCTGCTACCTATATGGGCATGGGACACTGTGCTGTAGTCTGGGAAGTCTTCCCAGGGGAGGTGGTATTTGTTTTGGTAATGTCCTGAAGACTAAGTGGGGCTTTACCAGGTCAAGACTTTCTAGGCAAGGGGAGCAGTAGGAATGAGGGCCAGGAGTGTTGCAAGCCAGCGAGGATGATGCACTTGGTGGAAGGTGAGTGCCTTCCTGTGATGTGAACGCAGGAGCTCTTGGGGCAAATGTCGGGGGATGAGGCGGAAGAAGTGGCTTACATTCCTTCTCCTGTGAATGAGAAAACCGAGGTCAAAGAGATTGAATCCCTTGTTCAAAGTCTTACAGTGATTAAGTGGCAGAGATAGGATTCGATCCCAGGACTCTAGGCCTTATTCTTTCATGGATTGGGTGTCTGGTGAACTCACTGGGGCACAATTCCAGAGATCCTCAATAACTTTTGTACTGGAACATTGCTGGCTGACATCTACTCCACTGCTATCCCAGTGAGGGGGGCCTGGGCAGAAGCCCCAGTGACTGTGCCTTGAACTGTATTGAACCCCACGGGCATCATTCATTCCTTCATTTACTCTGTGAGTCGCAAATTCACCAATATTCACGGAGCCAGACACTACGTTGGGCCCTAAGGCCAGAAAGAAGAAAGACCAGTGAAATGAATGATAGATGACAGCAGTATGTTTGTCTGATATGCACTTTGAAAGTCGCAAGTCATGGGTTGTAGGTAGATGTACCAGTTAGTGTCCAGTGAGGAAAAAACACTGCACGAGTGTTTTGAACAAAGAGAATGAAAGGAAGAGAAAAGATTACCTAAGAATAATGAATTGCTAACCAGGTAGCTTGAAGGGGAGAGAGAGAGAGAGAGAGAGAGAGGACTAGACGTTATCTTAGATACAGCAACTACATGAGGCCACCACCCGTAGGAACTGGGGGAACAGAAAGATGTGGGATAATTAAAACTTAGAAGCTTGCAGAGGGGACCGAGCAGAGCTGAAAGAGAGAGTACAATGAAGAGTGCTCTGAAATTGTTGGGAAGAACTGGAACCTGGATCCGACTGATGTCAGTGGACCAGACTACTGCTGTAGAGGTGAGCAGTGAGACTGGGCGAGGCCGGCAGGAAGAGGAAATGGACAGGACGCCTACAGGAAGTGAGCTGATGGGGGCAATTTCCTCTTCCTCCTCCTCCTTGCAGACTCCCCTCTCCCCTAGCTCTCGCCGGGCTTATGGAGGTCCAGCGAGCAGAGCAAGAATCAGGTCGTCAGAGCAACAGAAGGCAGAGTGTAGATGGGCAGGTTTGAAGCCGACAGCCAGTTGTAGACAAGAATAGAGACCCAGAATCTTGAAGGGGCTAGAGGAGGATGCTTCCTGAAGGTGTGACATCCCTTTAAGAAGACTGTGAGTGGGACTGAGTCAGACAGAGAGAGAGAATGGCCAGAGCCAGGGTACATGCTGAGGAGGGTGCGTGTGTGAGATGAGGGGGGAGACATGGACAAGGGATGGGCAGGGGAGAGTCTCCCTCTGTCATGCTCTGGGTATCAAGACTCAAGGGTTAGGACATCAGGACTGGGCTTTGCAGGAAGGATGGGAAAATGACCTAATTCATACCCTTGCCCAATTTTATTTTCCCAATAGTCCCATGAATAGGGCATTATTGTCTCCATTTTACAAATGAGGAAGTTAAGACTCAGAGAGATAAAATTTCCTTGCCAGGGCTGCACCACCCCAGTGGGAGCCATTGGTATTGTCACCTCTGGGAACAGAGTGGCCTTGTGAGAGGGGGTTGGCCAGCATGGCCCGAGCTAGCAGTCCTGCTCTGAGGCCACACAGCTAGCGGGCAGGGTAGTTGTGAGGAGTGTGGAATCCTCTGACACATCCAGGCTCTCCTTTGTTTCTCCAGCACTTTCGAGATTCGGTATATCAAGAGTCGAAATCACACATACAGATCAGTCCTTCCAGGGAGCTCTGTTTGAAATCTCATCTCAACAATCCCCATTTCTTTAGCATGGCCTCAGTCTTCTGGGATGCTTGCATCAAATGAGCCAGTGTTGGCATCAGTGAAATTTCCCAGTAGCTGTGGGGTCACCAGTTTCCCACCCCCAAAATCCAGTGGGTGTCTGGAGCCAAGACACTGCCCTACCCCCTTCTGGTGGGCTCAGGGTCAGGAAGACCACTGCATGCCACTGGACCTTGAGGGCCAGCTACTGATTTCTCAGCTTCTTTCGGAGTTTGCAAAATTCAGTCTTTGGTGCTTGTTATAGCTAATTTCACACTTTGCTGTCACTTGTTATTAGGCGAGAAAAAATACAGGCCCGCTAGCAAATCCTCATTTAAGGGGAAATAAAAAACGCATTGGCTCTGGCATCACTTAGGGAAAGAGGCAATTACTGAGGAGAGATTGCTGAGTGTAACTCATGACTTAGGGATCCGAGGGCGGGATGGGACTTTGGCCCCACAGCATGGTGTGACTTCCCGTGGTTTACTTTGACCACATCCAGGTGATACCACACAGTGTCTGAAAGGACATGCATCATTCCAGGTGGGGGACATCTGAAAGAACATTTATCCAATCCCATGGCTAATCCATTGGTAATTCACTGCATAGCTCTTCTTACCATTTGGGAAATGTATCCACAGGTCCCTGCTGGCAGTTCACACTTACGGAGCCATTTACAAGTAGTTACAGCAGGCTCTGGCCTGCGGGGGCACAGAGCCCTGGGGCCAGAGCACCAGACAGCATTGTAATAGGCTCGGGCTGGCCTCTTCATTGGATGAGGCACTCACAAGGCAGGAGAGAGCTAAGGTGATGGAAGTCTAATGTCCTAATGATAAATGTCCTAAGTTTAGGGCACTATTCTGGACTCTAGAGATACAGAGACTAATAAGGCACATTCACTGCTCTCTGGGGTCCCCTAATCTGGTTGGGGAGACAGGTCATATACAGAAAAAGATCAATCACCGCAGAAGGCAGATACATGCCGGGTGAGAGGCAGAGACATGAAGTCCCTCTGGAACTGAAAAGGCCCATCATTTCCAGAGGAGGAGACTAAGGGTCAGAGAGGGGCATGACTTGGGCAGAATAAATGGCAAGTGCAAGGTTAAGACTGATGAGACTGAAGTAGCATGGTTCTGTCCTCTCCCGTTTCCAGTGCATGATACCAGACACACCCGGGTACGTGTTATATCAATTTGTCTAAGTGTTGCCAACCCCATTTTATACAGGCAGGATGTGTGGTTCGGGGAGGCTAAGTGACTTGCTGGATTTTCACAGCTATCAAGCAGAACTGGAGCTTGAACTCTGAGTCTGTTGAACTCCAGAGCCCATGCTTTTGCCTCCGTGTCTTGCTGATGGCTCTGGAGATCAAGAAGAGCCTCAAAGAGGAGGTGGTGCTTGTACTGGCCCTTTAAAGAGAGAAAAACAGCAGACATGTGGCCTGGAGCAAAGGGACTGGCAGTGATATTCAAGTGTGGGGAAGAGGGGACAATGGGCATGCACTAGTGACTTGTAGGGAAACTGTCTTTAGGCTGTGGCTTTTGAACTCTCTGCAACAGAGTTGAGGTGCTTTTTTCTTAAATGGCCTCCTAACTGAATCGTCATCCTAGACATAAGCCTCCTTGTAACCCAGCCTCTTATTAGAGGGATAGCCGCTAACCTACCAGTGAAATTTCCTCCCTCATCTTGACTCTCAATCTCCCCGTATTCAAATGGTAGGCACCAGGGAACATTTGGGGTGCTTGGAGATGGGTGACATGATGGGCTCAGAGTAGTCCAGGAATTTTCTCTAAGCCAGTAGGTTTCCAACTTGGCCATGTTACGGAATCACGTGGGGATATTTAGAAATACTGATGTTCAAGGGATTCACCCCAGGGATTCAGGGCTGAAATACTGAGTTGCAGCTTAGGTATCAGGTGATTTTAATACACAGCAAAGGTTTAAAACCACCGTTCTCGTTTATACCCCTCATGCACGTTACCCGGCCAGCTTCGCTTCCTGTCTCACTTGTACACGTAGCTTGGCCTTCCTGAAACCCATCAGCTCCCAGGTTTGCTGCCTCTGATCATTCATTTATTCATCGGAATTCAACTATGAGGTTATTAGACCCTAAAACCTAAGCATTGAGGATATAGTCAGTGATGTGCTAGGAAATATTTAACAAGTAGCTTTCTGGGAGGAAACCAAATCCTGATTTATAATGTTGTTCAATCTCCCTGTTGTACATATTCCCACCAAGACCAGTTTCAATAAGTCAATGAACTCATAAGAAATGCACGTAATTGGCTCTCGCGACCCAGTGTGAGCCGGCTCTCGCACACTCCTGGGTAGAGCGAGAACCAGCATTCACCCCACATCCTTAAGGTAGGCACAGCCCAGTTGGGAGAAGGCGTTATGTGTACACAGCAGAAATCCCAAATAAGTCATGCAGGAGGGGCAGAAGTAAATTCAGCCTGGCAGGGTCAGGGAAGTTGAGTTTCGCTGAATAAATAGTCGACCAGAGACAGACCTTAGAAATCAGTTTCCTCAGTTGCCACCCTCCCTTTGTTTTTCTCTAAATCCCCATGATGTCATTGACATCAGAGGATCAGACCAGGCTGAGCTAACTGGCGTTTCACACTCAGAAGACATCGTTCTGCCCAAGAGGAGAGAAGTCACAATTTATTTAGTCAGTGAGGCATTAGATGAGTAATATGCATAATTCTGTTATGTTTTGTAATGTGTTGCGGGCCCTCAGTTCTGAACGACCGACCCCGCCCAACCCTATCACAGTAGGTAATGAGAAACAGGCCCAGAGACCCACGTGGATGGTACAGAGGTACAACAGGAAGCCAGGGCCCCCACCTCCCAGAGCTGTGTTCTCACTCTTCCGCCACCGGGCCAGTCTTAAGGATCAAACACCTCTTGGACAACATGTTATTAATATACTAATATGGGGAACACCAGTTCATTTGCTTCGAACAAAAGGTTCTGTGCAGAAAGGAAATCCAATCTCCCTTCTAAATTGCTCCTAATAAGCCCACAATTGGCAGTCCCAGTGACGATCTTCTCAGGCTATAATTGTGTGAAAAATGGACGCAGTCCCATAACCAAGAGGAAAGACCAAATCTGCCCCCATAGGGTGGTGGTTAATAATCTCGTTAAGTTATTAAGGAAATTAGCAAAACTTCCTGCCTTGGTTGGCAGGGAGTGTCAGGGGAGGCTATTTTGTGGAACACGGGGGAAACCAGCAGTCCGTGAACTAAAGACTCCTTCCCTGATGAGTTGTCATTTCCTGGATGCCAGACCCCATGGGCTGGTTCTGAGCGCATACTTGTGGGCTGCTGCCAAGGGCATGGCAGACCCTTATTCCGTGCAGAGGGACACTATGGCCCACTGAGGGTCACTTTAGGAGTGTGTATGTGTGTGCACGTGTGTGTGCACACGCGTGTGCTTGTACATGTGTAGCTGATGGTGTTATGGACTCTACAGGCTCTGGATTCATTGATTCATTCGAGAGGCAACTGGTGTCTTCAAGCATTCAGTGAGGAATCGGGAACTCTGGACTCTGTCCTGGCTTTCCACACCTAGGTGACCTCGTGGGAATCACTTCCCCCCTCAGTGTCTTTTTATCAGGAAAGCGGAAAGAGGGGTTTGAATTAGCTGAACCTGTAATGCTCCTTCCACAGCCGTCATTCTAGTCTTTGCAGTGGCTGCTTGAGATTCAGTTAATAGGGAAACAATATTTTTCCTCTCTCTTGGCACCCAGCCTCATACCCATGAACTCATAAAGCACAGGTGGATCTTTTTGTTTTAGCGGCCAGGCTTGGTCAACCTCATCACAGATGACCTGTGTGGTTTAGCAGCTGTTTGAGCTGGAATCTAGGGGATTCTACACTTGCGGATCTGCATTCTTTATCTCCCACCTCATTTTACCATAATGACCTAGAAATCTGGGGTTAGAGTTTTTGGTCGCATTCCTCGTCTTTGAACCATCATTTTTGAATTAATAATTGAGTGAATACTATTATTCACAGTTAATTTATTTGAAAAATGATTATGCGTGTTTAATGCTTTGGGAGAGATCTCAGTGTTCTGGCTATTTCCGCATAAAATCCTCTAGGCAAAATTAATCACTCCCTCCTCGGTGTACCCACGGTCCTCGTGGTTCAGGCCTCTGGTGTAACTCTTCTCACATTGCCCTCTGGTTTTGTACATGTCCGTCCCCTCTGAGAAACCGAGTCCTCCCAAGGCAGGAAGCGAGTCTTATTCATCTCAGGATTCCCATTTCAACTGCAGCTGGCTCATAAATGTTTGTACACCTGAATGGAGTTGTTCTCCTTATGGGAAAACAGAGGTAGCCGACTAGCTGAAAATTTATCTTTGGTGCCTGTCGGTCTTTGACAGGACATTTTCCTCCAAAAGGTAATTGATCTCACCTTATGCTCGTGCCTCAGCCTTCTACTCCAGTCCAGTGCTTCTGGAATCTACAATATCAGTTCTGAGGTCGACCTCACGACCCCTTGCCATTTGCTTGATCAACGTTAAAAAAAAAAAAAAAAGTATTGTGGATCTATCAGTTTAGGAGTCACCAGACAATTTTGTATGCCTCAGTCCTTAAAGGAACCTGTATTCATATTCTTTTTTTTTATGCAGATAAAGAAATGGAGGCTCAAAGAGGTCCTGATACTTAGCTAGTCACACAGTTAGTGAGCGGCAGGGCTGGGATTTGAACACAGGTATGTCTGGCTCTTTTGCCAAATGCTGTTGCTTCTCTGGATGTCCAGATATAACTATATTGTTTTTTAAGTTCATTTATTTGTTTTGAGAGAGAGATGTGTGCACATGTGCATGGGGGAAGGACAGAGAGAGAAAGAGAGAGAGAATCCCAAGTAGGCTCTGAGCTGTCAGCCCAGAGCCCAACGTGGGGCTCGAACTCACAAACCATGAGATCATGACCTGAGCCAAAACCAAGAGTTGGATGCTTAACCAACTGAGCCACCCAGCACCCCTGTCCAGATGTTACTTTAAGCTCAACATACGTCAAATCAAACTCCCTACCTTCACCCTCAAACCAGTGTGTCTTAACTTATCCCCGTTCATTCAGACACCAGGTCAAAATCTCAAAGCCCATTGGGGCTCCTGGCTGTCCTTTATTTCCTCAAGCCAGTTGCTCACTCACTGTCCTTGCCAGCGTCTCTGTAGATGTCCTCCTATGCCCACTGCCACTTTCCTGGGGTTTAATTACCAAACCCAAAGGTCTCCTGCAAACGGCTCATTGGTCTCCAGGTCTCTAGCTTGTCATACGTTCCACTGTCATCTGAGTTTCCCTAAAATGTGATTTTGAAAATTTTACTCCCTTGATTAAAGTCTTTGAAGTGAGTCCTCTTATAGAAATGAGCCCAAACTCTTATAATGAGAGAGAGAGAGAGAGAGAGAGAGAGAGAAGAAAAACACACGCAATTTGAATCTCTAGTAATGGGCTGGGGGTTTTCGTGGTGTTCTTCTTATTTAATCGTCAAAACAAACATCTGAAGTAGGTCCTTTCATTTCACTGCCCAGGGAACTGAGTTACCTCTTTCAGGTCACGGAACTCCCGGAAGTGGTGGGCGGACCGTTGGAACCTAGGTGTGTCTGCTGTGACACGTTCTTTCCGCCTGATACTCCTCCTTAGCCTGATCCTGAGGAAGCCCTTCTTGGCCTGGCCCTGCCCTCCCTTCTGCATGCCACGACTCCACCCAGATGGCACGATTCCCCTCTGTTCTGGAGGGACCTCTGTCACCCTTGTCATGCCATTCTTCTGTAACGTCACCCTCCGTACCCTGGATGCCTGCCTTCTCCGTTGGGTCAGAACCTATGCATCCTTTGACGCTTAACCATTCTCTTAACGCTCTGGGGCTTTCCTCTTCCTCCCTAAGCTCAAAGACCCTCTCCCTGCTCTTCTGCTTCTTACCTTTACTAACTTATTTTCCCCTTGCTCTGTTTAATCATCATGTCTGACTAGCAGGAGAAAGGGCTTCACATTCAGACAGACGTGCATTGTGTTTTAGGTCGGGTTCCCCAGGAGCAGTCTCCGAGGCCAGAATTCCTGTCTGAGTGATTTATTAAGAAGAGATCCCAGGAGAAACCAATAAGGAGATGGGGGAGGCCAGACAGAGAAGCGGAGATGCAAGGCGAGGGAACAATTTGGGGCCAGGTCCTGGCTGAGCCTGACTCCGCAGGGGACTTTAGCATGTCCCTGCTGTAGGCAGTGCTGTGGGACCTCAGGCTCCCGGCCATCACTGTTGAAGGGATGCTTCAGAGATTTGGGGGTTACACGTCTGTCCAGGTGTCTTCCTTTTCAGCAGAAATATCAGCACCAACGACAATAGCTCATGCCTCTTGAAGTTGTGCTATATGCCAATCAGTATTCTTTTTTTTAAAATTTATTTATTTAAATTCAAGTTAAATGCCAGGGGCATTGAACTCCCAGGCACCTTACCGTTCTCTGAGAGCAATGGAAAATGGACATAGTAGCCCTAGGACAGGCTTCCAAAGGGAATAGTAGGAGCAGGTGATTAGAATCGAGAAAACCACCGCAGCAGCTGAAGGAAAGGCGCACAGGCCCAATGAAGCGGAATATGAGCAATCTGGGTGGAACATCAACAGGGTCTGCAGGGTTGTTTGGCACGCGTCTTAATCCTTCCGAGACTCAGTTACTCCAGCCGTGAAATGGGAGCGATGAAGTGGCTGACATATAGCAGTCGCTCAATAAATGTTCGTTGCTTTCCTTGGAAAGAGCCATGTACTTTATGTGTTATGTATACATTCTATACTATATTATGGTTATATGATAGCCTTTTTAAAAAAAATTTAATGTTTATTTATTTTTTGACAGAGAGAGAGAGAGAGAATGAGTGGGTGAGGGGCAGAGAGAGAGAGAGAGAGAGAGAGAGGGAGAGAGTGAGTCACAGGATCTGAAGCAGGTTCCAGGCTCTGAGCTGTCAGCACAGAGCCTGATGTGGGGCTCGAACCCATGAACCGTGAGATCATGACCTGAGCCGAAGTCGGATGCTTAACTGACTGAGCCACCCAGGTGCCCCTGTTATATGATAGTCTTAACCATGCTCTAGTCTTTCTGCCGCAGCACCTTCCTCTGCACATGCTCTCCCTCTCAAACCCCTTCTGCCTTATGTACTCTTACTGTTCTTCAAATCTCACTTCAAATGCCACTTCCTCCAGGCAGCTTTCTTTGATTCCCAGGCTGAGTCATATTCCTTCTTGCTTCCCTCACGAATCATATGCTGCCACAGAACCCTGAATAATTCTTTATTTTTTAAATGCTTACTACTGTTTATTATTATAAATATGTTTCTGTTATTATTTATTAAATTAACGAGTGGGGTGAATGTTAACTAAAATTATCATGGTCATCATTTCAGAACATACACACATATCAAGTCATTATGTTGTATACCTTAAACTAATATGATATTATGTCTGATGAAACTGGAGGAAATAAATCAATTGATTTAAAAAATAAATCTCACCTCTATTAGAAGTGATTGTCTTTTTGATCACTTTGTTACTGGAACCAAAGACGTCTTGGAGGAAGCAACAGGTAAAGGAAGAAAGTACGCACGAACACAAATGATAAACCCGCCGAAGGCAGAGCAGAAGCCCTTGGGTTGTCCCTTGGCACTTTTATGTAGCAGGTGCTTGGTAAATGCTCTGGCTGGAGGGTAAATGAAGTCAAGGACTCTGATGGGACAGGATTCCCAGGCCTGAATCCTGGTCCAGGTTTATTACTGTGTGCACTCTTAGTAGGCAAGCCAGCAGCTCCTCTGGGTCTCAGGTGCCCCCATGCAAAATGCCAGTCTCTCAGGGTCTTTGGCTCCCAGCATGGACCATCTGGCAAGACCGTATGGGGGAGCGCTGCAGAGATGGAAGGTGGTAAGATGGATTTCCATCTATGGAGTCCTCCCGCCAGAAGAAAAGATGCATCAGGGAGCTGGGAGGCAGAGGGAAGGCTGGGGCATGGTTGGGGTGGAGCGCTGGAAGGCACTGAAGGAAGAGGCATGGAGGAGCTGGAGTTGGTACCCAGAGCATTAAAGCATGGTGAGGTGTTCACAGGAGCAGCAGATGGGTCTGGGACTGTGTCTTGCCTGACTCTTGGCTCTGCCGCTCCATAGCTATGTGACCCTGGGCAAGACAGCACATTGTGTAACTTCTCGACTGCCTTAGTTTCCTCGTCTGTGAAGTGACGGCCATACAGCTATGGGAATTGAAAGACTTAAATACACGTTAAGTGCTTAAAATAATGATTGGCTTTATGACAAGTGACATAAGTCAGAGAAAGACAAGTATCCTATGATTTCACTCGTGTGGAATTTAAGAGACAACAGATGAACCTAGGAGAAAGGAAGGAAAATAAGATAAAAACAGAGAGCGAGGCAAACCACAAGAGACCCTTGAATACAGAGAACAAACAGGGTTGCTAGAGGGAGGTGGGAGGGGGGATGGGCTAAATGGACGATGGGCACTAAGGAGGGCACCTGTTGGGACGAGCACCGGGTGGTGTCAAGTAAGTGATGAATCGCTGGATTCTACTCCTTAAACCAAGACTTCACTGTGTGTTAACTAACTTGAATTTAAACAAAGAAATTTTAAAAAATAATAACTAATGGTATATAGCACAACTTTAAGGGACATTAGCTATTGTCGCGGGTGCTGATGCTCTTGCTAAAAAGGAAGACATCCTGGACAGACATGCATCCCCCAGACCTCTGATTCTGCAGTTCGGCACTCACCAGACACTGCTTTGTGAAGTTTGCCACCTTGGTGTTGTGGGGAGTGTATGAGCTGTAAGTATGGCGGACCTTTATCTGAATCCCAGTTGCACAAGCTACTTAATCTCTCTGAGACTCTGGTTCTCATTTGTTTATTGGGGGGATTAAGACTCACCTCGGAGGATTACTTTGAGGCTTAAATATGTATTTGTGAAGCACCTATTGCTTAAAAGGCCTGGTGTGAAACCTGGTACCTTCTCTCCCTGCAGCACCGGGGGAGGGGGCACTTAGGAGAGTGGGCAGGGAGCACCATTGTTCTTGCAGATTTAAAGATACATGTATACTGTGGATAATAAATTTATGGAACTCATCCCCCTGGGACCTGGCAAGGGATGAATATGAATGGGCCAGGGAGGACTAGGGAAAATGGATGAGGGCTGGACCCTTGGTGAGTTCTTACAGCAACATTTCCTGGAAAATGTGCATTTAGGAATAGTGGTCATGCTTAGATACCCCGTAGGAAAAAAAAATAAGAAAGAAATAGCTTCTGTGGTTGAAAGCCTTTGGAGAAAGATGCCTACTATAGTCCACGACTACTAAGATCTTTGCACTCACAGTTGCTCAAGTGCTGATTCAGCAGAGATGTAGAGTACCCACTGCATGCCAGGCACAGTTGTAGGCGTGTGACTTTTGATCTTGGGGTTGTAAGTTCAAGCCCCATGTTGGGTGTAGAGATTACTTAAAAAATTAAAATCTTAAAAAAAGTTACAGCCATGCAATTTGCCCCCATGGAGCTTATAATCTAGTAGGGAAGGCAAACAATGAGCAATAAACATAATACGTTGTATGGTGTGTTGTGTTTGAAGGTAAAAATGCATTGGAAAAAAAAAAGAAGAAGGAACGGTCAAGCAGTTTAAGAGAGGGATAGCAGGTTGTGAAATTCCACTGGCTGGTCAGGAAAGCCTCCTCTAGAAGGTGGCATTTGAGCAAAGAAGGCAGCTGGGGGGTTAGTTAGTAGGTTGGCTGTCATAGGAAAGACTGGAGGCTGGAGTCTGCCCAGCTAGTTGTGATCCCAGAGCAAGCCCATGTGCCCGGGGGTGGGGATGGTGGAGACAGGGAGGACGTCCTGGCAGCTGTGTTGGCCCCTGTGAGGGCTTTCCATCCCCCGCTGCAGAGAGAGGAGTTGACGTGATCTGACTTACACAGCATGAAGATGCTCCCAAACATCTTTGACCATGGAACCTCTTTTGTTTCCTGTTGAACCTTTTTTTTTTTGACATTTATTTATTTTTGAGAGACAGAGACAGAGCACGAGCGGGGGAGGAGCAGAGAGAGAGAGAAGGAGACAGAATCCCAAGCAGGCTCCAGGCTCCGAGCTGTCAGCACAGAGCCTGACTCGGGGCTCGAACCCACGAACCGTGAGATCATGACCTGAGCTGAAGTCGGCTGCTTAACTGACTGAGCCACCCAGGTGCCCTTCTTGTAGAGCCTTTTAAACGTCTTTATACATATTATCCCCCACTCTTTTCCTCTGGAGTCTCAGATGCTTACTCAGCTCAGTGTAGTGTTTCCCAAAAGACTTCACCTCTGGAATCTTTTCAGCCTCCAGGAAGACCTGTGACCATCTTGCTTAACCAGCATCCTAAAGCCTTCCTATTTCAAGTGTGGCCTGTGGACCTGCATTATCAGTGTCACCTGGGAGCTGATTAGAAATGCAGAATGGCAGCCCCCACCTGGGCCCCGCGTGGAGGCAGCAAAACGCCCGTGCACCCAGAATTTCCAAAGTGCTACTCTATGGGACACAGGTGGAGAAATGCTGGGTTAGCTAGAAGTTGTGCGTGTGTGTGTGTGTGTGTGTGTGCGCGCGGGCACGTGTGCAAGGCAGGGGGAGGCTAATGTGAAGAAGTTTACGGTCATTTACATAGCTTGTTTCCCAAGTTCCCACCTGCAGTGTAGACTATCCAGAGCTGGCTCAGCTGACTGTCCTCCACATATCCCTCATGCCTTCAATGACTCACTGTGGCTCGAGGCTTGTATTAAACTCTTTCTGACACCTGTTCAGAAGATGCCTTGGCCTCCTCTTAGATTAATGAACCCTGTGTGCTTATCACCTACATCTATATTCACATCGCCTGTCGCCAGTCCCCAAACGACTGTATCCCTTCTGCTCTTAGACTGGGTCTCCTTTCAGCGTCTCCCCATGGGAGGGACCGAGGAGGGGTCAGGATCAGAGATAATCCACACCTTTCCTTTCCCTCCCCTCTTGTAAAGCTCAAAAATGACCCTTCTCATGCAGCAGCTGGCTGTCGCCACAAGAACGTGTGCCTCGGGGTTGAATGGATTGGTGTTTGCATCTCAGTTTTATTATTTCCTGGTTGTGTTAGCTCAAGTGAGCCATCTAGTTCCTTTGAGCCTCTCCCCTCCCCCCAGTTGTGAAAGGGACGTGCAGTTTCTGTCCTGTAGACTGGTTGTGAGGACCACAAGCGAACATCCTAGGAAAATCCCTTTGGGCCTTTTATGTACCCTGGACCTTCGGATCATAGACAAGAGACTCAGATTATAGAAACTGGTACGTGGGCCTAAATTGCTTGGATGGTGTAAGTTTGTTGGATGGAGTGGGATGGAGCACAGTGAAATGGGTCCAGGAGTGGTGCTTGATTCCTGCTCATCTCATAGACAGAGGATGCCCTGGGCCTCTTGCCCAGGTCACTCTGATACAGTAGCCACAGCCTGGCTGCTCTCGCTCCACCTCCTGGGACCGGGGAGAGAAGCGTAGTCTCTTCCCAAAGAGGAGAGGAGGAGCCAGAATGTGCAGGAGCCCGTGGGCCAGCAGGCTGTCTGCTCCCCTCCCCTGGCGAGTGCTGTCCGGTTCTCGATGGAAGTGACCACAGTCACGGAGGTGTGGTGGCTACATTGAAGGAAGCCTGGGCATTTGCTCTGAGCGTGCGTGGGCCTGGATTTTCCTTATCATTAGGAACCAAAATAGAAAAGACAGGCACACAAAGAGTGCTGAAAACTGAGTGACAATAGTCAATAATAGACAGTATGGAAACACCCAGCCTCAAGCCTGCTGTCACATGCAGTAGGGCTTCTCAACTCAGCGCGGTTGACATTTGGGGCTAGATAATTGCGGTTGCGGGGGCTGTCCTGTGCATCGGGTGATGTGTAGCAGCACACCTCGCCTCTACCCGCCAGATGCCGGTAGCACACCATGCGTCATAACACCTGAAAATATCTCCACACCTTGCCAAATGTCCGCTAGGACAGGAGTGTTCCCAGCTGAGAATCACTGACATAGAAGGTGCTCAATAATGGTCCCTATCTTCTCAATCCAGAAACCAAGCAAAATACAAGAGCGGCTCCGTCCTTTTCACACCCAGCTTCTCCCTCCTGGTGCCTTGCGGGAGATGGGCAGCAGGTGATGCCACGGGAGCTCCATGTGACCCTCATCCAACTCAGAGGTGGCCTCAGTGGAGGGACCCAGATGCTGCTCTGCTCTTCTGTGGCTTGTCTGGCCCCGTATCTGGTCTCTAGAGCCCAAACATAGTCAGAACAAGAGCCAGCCCCGCTCCCTGGGGTGCCCACTGATTGAAAACTTTCCTGGGCATTTTTGGCTACTGGGAGCATTCCATTTCACATTGATTTATTATTATATTTTTAAAGACACTGAGATTTAAGACTCATCCAGGAGACTCTGCTTGCCAAGATGTAATTAGGAGAAAATGACAGAGGTAGTAAATATATAATTAACTCTTTTCTTAATGCCTTTTGCTGGCATTCTTAATCTCTCTGCGCAGTCTGAGAAACTAGTTCTCTGGAGTCTCCAGGCAACTAGAAACAATTACCATCATGTTTGCATATTATGTCTTTGAATAACATGGATACATGTTTATGTGTAGGAAGTTTAGTGGGGAGCCACAAAGATAAACATGGGTGCATACATATTCTCTGCTCTGAATTGACTTTTGATTGATTGGTTGATTTACTCCTTGGTTCATTAATTCCACAAAAATTTAGTGTGTACGTACTAGTCAGGCACCATGTTATTTCCATCCTGCTAAGATCTGCTCCCAATTTTAAGATACTGAGTTCCAGTATATGTACATGATGCATATGCATGTGATGTTAGGGAGTTCTACACATCTGTGCACACACACATGCATATTAATGAGGCTCAGAGAGGTCACGTAACTTGCCAAAAGTCACACAGCTGTCAGATAATGATACTGGTATTTGATCCAGGGTCTGATTTTCACTACCCTTTGCGATATTCTTTCAAAGAAAACTGCCCAAGGAGGCGATATTTGAGCTGAATCTTGAAAAGTATAGAGTAGGAAATAGCCCACACAAAGCTGGTGGAGTGATGATCCAGGAATCCCCAAAATTGAGAGCCACTAGGTACTCGGAGAGGAGTAGAGGAGACGAGCAGGGTGGGGTGCAGCTCAAGGAGGGGCTTCTATGCCAGCTCCTTCCAGAACTCACAGCAAAATCTGATGGGATGTGAACCCCCCCCTCGCCGCCCCCAGGAGCTAGAGAGCTCCCACTGAGAGCTACAACCTGTAGCCAGGCCGAACAGCACAAGTTACAAGGTGACCCCCAGGCCCATTAAGAAACCAGGCAGCACTTGATTTCACCCAGTAACTGTCTCCAGCCTTCTCTTGCCCAGGAAGCAGGGACCAGTTAATTGCAGGGTGATCGCCATGTTCTCTCGGAGCATTTAATGTAGCATGTAATTGCAGGGTAAATAAATACAGAGCTATTTCCAGCTCTCAGCCCAGTGCAGCAAGCCTGGTGGTAATTACGGCTAGGGATTGGCTTGGTGCAATTTCTAAGCAATGGCTCCAGGCCTGAACTGGGTCAGCCCTCCAGCAGGTCCTCTGTGCTCCCAGGAGAACCAGGGGTGTTGATCTCTACAAGCTTCCCTTCTACTCAGGTACCTGGACCTTGAGCGGCTGTCCTGAACTCCCTAGTACTCTAGCCCACACCTCCACCTTGCGGTCCCTCGGCCTTCTGGTTGGCCCTAACTCTCCCAAATACTAGTGGTTAAGCTGTCCAGGCTTGGAGTAAGACAGAACTGAATTTGTATCAAGGTTCTGCCACTTACTGGCTGTGTGACCTTGCACAATTCGTTGTATCTCTCTGAGCCAAATTCTTCATCATAACATAGATAAAAGTAATATATATGTCATAAAATTGAGAGGATTAAGTGAGATAATGCATGTAAAATGATGTGTATGCTGCCTGGTCTGGAGTAAGTGCTAAATGTTAGCTGATCCTTTCTCCTATTCCCTTCCCTTCCTTTCCTCTCCTCTCCCTTTCAGTTCTTTCCTTCTTACCCTCCTCCCTCCTTCCCCTCCCTTCCCAGGGCAGTTATATACAAGAGGAAAGAACATACATTTTAGAGCCCAACAGACCTGGGTTTGAGCCCTGGCTCCACCAACTACTTGCTATTTTGGCCTTCAAATAGCTATTTAAGCTCTCTGGGCCTCAGTTTTCGCATCTGTTGGGTGGGAACAATAATACCTCTTTACCAAGTCGTTGTGAAGATCGAGGGAGATTGCAGCCCTAAAGGTACCTAAACCTAAAGGTACAGTGCAGCCGGGCAAGAATGGGCTTCCTGCTCAGTGTGTCACAGGGTGGGTCCCCCAGGAAGAAAACTGCCAAAGAAGATTCTTACAATCAGTTTATAAGTGAGTGCTTTTGGGTAACACCTGTGGAAGGGACACACAGAAAGCAGGGCCGTGGCAGAAGAGGAGTTGAGCTCCATTGCCCTGTCAGTGGACACCTTGACCGACACCATGGGGAGGTATGAATATATAATGAGACTTCTGAGGTGTCCCATGTTGGGACAGGGTGTTCAGGCCTCAGGACCTTCCCACCTATCGGTATTGGAGGTGGAGTGCCTTGTAACGGAGGTGTGATCCTGAGCAAGGCAGCTCTCTGCAGACAAAGCCCAAAGGGAGCTGGCAGTGGAGAGCTTCTTGTAGGCGGTGGCCTCAGCAGCTGAGGGACTAAGTGCTTTCTTCCTGAAGAGGGACCTGGGGGCACATCCCTGCATCACCACAGCCTGCTGCCTCCTGGCCCCAGTTCTCAGCAAAGCGCCACCCCTCCCACTGTGGTCCCCATCTCCATATTGGTGAAGGCCCGTCTCCTACCACTCTCTGGCCTCCCATGTCTTCTGACCCACTGCGTCATTTCCGGATGTTCTCATCTCACCTGGGAAATGTCTCTCTACTGTGAAAACTGACCTTGGCCAAGTGGCAGGGATGGAGTGAAGACCAGCCCTCAGTCGACTCCCCTCCTCCCCGCTCAGCCTCGCTTGAGCTCGGACTGCCCTTGGGCGCTTGTGTCCTGAAAATACGTGGCTGTCGGTGGAGATGTGTCCTTCCATCCCCCTCCCCCCCCGCCTATCTGCTTCTGTGCTTGTGAATCTCACCTCTACTGCTTGTCTCAGTGTCCTTGTGTTTCGTGTCTCTGTTTTTTTTGTTATTTTTATTTTCATATTATCTGACTTGGCTTCAAGCCCACACTGCCGGCTGCTGTGATGTGAGAATCCACGAGGCTCACCCCGGCTGGGGCTCAGCTCAGAATCCCAGGAATACTAAGCGGCAGGGCCCTGGCTCTTCCGCATCCAGAAGATACAGACGGGCCTGATGGGACCAGCCGGGGGGAGCTGGTTACTTGGGGCGCCCAGTCTGACCAGAGCTCATTTGAATGAGACAGAGTTTCCCTGAGTTCCTTGTTGTTGGGGTGAGGGAGTAAGGACGGAGGAGTGTGAGTGTTAGGCTAGAACATGTGATTTGGACCCTGCAAGTGAGAGGTTAGCCATCTACGAGTTATGTCACCCTGAGAAAAGGCCTTGGCATCCCTGAACCTCCATGTGTGCATTGGCCAACGTGACCAGCCCTCACGCTGTAAGAGTGCTATTGGGAGGGAAAAATGGGGGGGGGGTGTTCTTGGAGGAAGGGTGGGTTTCAGCATCTTTCCCTGACATGTGGGTCTTTCTGTCCCTTCTTATCCCAAGGGACCCACTCTGATATGGGGGGGAGGGGTTGTGCTGGCTCCCACTCAGCATGGAGTGCTTGGGGTTTGATGACTGCCTCTTGGGTCCCCCAAGGGACTCTGCACATGGAGGGTGAGAGAGCACCCTCTCCTGGGCTAGGTGGAGCTTGGCTGTGTAGAAGGGAGGAAGGCAGAGGCTCTGATGGCCCTCGCTGTCAGCTGCCCCGGGGAAGACGCACACTCCCGTGAGCAGTATCTCCACGACCCAGGCACCGAATGGCGAGTGGTGACTGCACCGGGCTCCTCATGCAGGAGAGCATGATGGAGAGAGGTGGGTAGGCAGTGTGAGTGCTCACTCTCCTGTTCCTAAGAAAGTACCAGCCTGGGTCCATCCTGACGGACTGCCTGATGACCTGGGCCCAGGCTTCAGAGGGGCTCCTGCATTCATGCTCCCTGCCGTTTCTTCTATTTTGGTTTTATGTGTGACCCACGTGTCATTCCCCTTCCCCTGCTTACACAGCAGAATCCACCGGCAGGGTCAGGACCCTTTGCTCTTCACCATCCTAAACCCCTTGTCCCTCCCCAATCCCCAAGACAGAGTTTGTGTGGCATCTGAAAGCATGATGATACCCAACCCGGATGCCAGAGTAATCCCAGGCTGGCCCCGCCCCCTCCCAGCACTCTGTGGCCCCGGGTGTGTGGCCAGGGCACTGCCAGAGGAGTAAATCCACGCCATAGGACTCACCTGGCTGTCCCACCCCACACCTCACCATCCTTGCAGTTGCCAGTGCACATGGGCTCTCTGACAGAGATGGCTTCAGGCCCCTTGAGTCCTCACAGCAAAGCTGGGAGTCAGAGGCCATCACTGTCTTCATGTTAAAGCTGAGTAAACTGAGGTCTAGAGACAGGGCAGTACCCCCTGGTCACACGGCAATAAGAAGCATGCTGGCCGCCATCACAGGCAGTCTGGCTGTGCCGCTGCCCTTGGACTGACTTGCTTGTGGGAAGCTCTGGGCCATGTGCTCTGTGCATCTCTCTTCTGGCCTTGAATTCCCATTCCTCTGACTCTGCAACTGCCCTTCTCACTGCGTCCCTGCCTGGGTGTGTTTGGCTGGCAGTGCGTGTGCTCCTTTGTCTCTCTGCAAGGGTCTCCTCTGTGTCCACGTGTCTGTCTCCTCACCAATCCATCTGTCTCTGGGCCTTCGCGTTACTCTTACCTTTTTTGAAATCTTGTTATCACTCTGGGGTACTTGCAGCTTTGAAAAGAGCCCTGCGGGGTGCCTGGGTGGCTCAGTGGCTTAAGCCTTCGACTTCAGCTCAGGTCATGATCTCACGATTCGTGGGTTCAAGTCCTGCATCGGGCTCTGTGCTGACAGCTCAGAGCCTGGAGCCTGCTTTGGATTCTGTGTCTCCCTCTCTCTTTCTGCGCCCCCCCCTTGCCCACTCCTGCTCTGTCTCTCTCTCTCTCAAAAGTAAATAAACATAAAAATAAATAAATAAAAAGAGCCCTGCATTTTCTGGAGCTTTTGTGCTTAAAATAAAAGATGTGGGGGTGGGGGTGGGGATGGTTTCCAGGTACTAGATTCCAGAAAGTTCTCTTTGAATTCTTCTCCTGCCTGTCCAGTAAGCCAGCCAAATTCCTGACATCAGTAGGGACATCTTCCCGAGGATCTTGAACGCACTGGGGCAGACCCCAAGCGAGTGAGATTTAGCAGCTGTAGTCTAAGCCACATTGGGTGGACACATCCAGGAAGGAGGCTGCCCAGCCCTGGTTAATGTCGGCACATTCAAGCACCCAACCCAGGGAAGATCTGGGCCCAGTGTGGTCGCCACCATGAACTCACCCCTGTGCCTACCTGCCTCTTCCCCACTTCAGTATCTCAGGTGTGGGTGCCAGGATACAGGGCACCAAGACTCTGCATCCCACAGACTCATAGATACGCCAGGATCATGGTTCAAAATTTCCATGCCACACCATGATGCAAAGGACTGACAAG
>CM053565.1:19753873-20051373 GCA_028646485.1 Cryptoprocta ferox | reverse complement strand
ATGTTGGCCACTTCACCTGGGTTAGTTCTGTTGGACTAAGCTCACCAAACTCAGCCCCTAATTTGCACAGAAGGACATTGTGACTCAGAGACAGAAGAAGCTTCTCTCTTTTTCTTTAGGGCTAGCTGCCTAGATCCTTTTACTGTCCATGGTAACAGGATGTTATGATACCTAGAGCTTTCCCGTTTACATGCTCACTCCTTATCAAAACTGCCCGTGTTCTCTTCCTGGGCAGGAGCTGTGAAGCAGGAGTTAGTCTTACGAACTATTCCTTAGGAAGGTGTGGTGGGCTAATCACAGACATGTAATTGAACTTTTCACTGCTTTTGCTTGAGGGAGTGGAGGTGCATATTTCAGACAGAAGAGAGGTTTTCCAGGAAGGGGGTACTTTCTGGTGCTCCTTAGGGTACATCTTCTAGCTGAGAACCACAGGGGCTGGACCGGCCCTATGTGAATGACTCACATAGTATTATTCTGAGCCTCGAGATCACTTGAGCTCTGACAGGTTTTGCTTGTTTTTAAAGCATGAAAAACTACTTTTCTTGGCTTTCAGCCCATAAAGTCCAAACTCACTGGGTGTGAGTATTTTTCCACCTTCCCTGCTGTGTATTATGTTAATGAACCTATCACCAAGTGGGTATTGATCCCTGACTATATGTCAAGTTGTTGGTCGGTACCTGTGCGGAATTCAGGCGTGGAGAAGGCACTCTCTGTCTGTAAGACCTCTTAGGCTATGGTTGGCCAAGAAGGGGTAAGATGATGACGACAAGGATGAGAATATTAGTTTAACTTCTGTAAATCTGTAGTTTGGAGTTCATAGTTTCCGGCATGACTCAAACTTGCTGAGCCTCAGTTTCCCCACCCGTAACCTCCCCATGTTCTCATGAGGATCCCATGAGGTGAGGGATGGGAAGACACTTGGCAATGCAAAGTGCCACAAGCCTGGTTCTCGCTGTCACCTCTGGCGTTTTTCTCAGGCTCGCGGTGGAATTGTTACGAAGGTCAACAGGTTCACTGCTCCCATTTCAGGCCAAGGACTCTGATCCCTTCCTCCTGTCCCGGCGAAGCTGCGGATGCAGATAGTTACAGATTCCTGGCCAGGGCTGCATCTCAGGGCCCAAGTTTGAGTCCCAGCTCTATGTTGGGCTATCAGAATCCCTTAATCTATTGGATTAGGACCTCTTCATAAATACAGACGCAATAGGTAGATTCAAAGAAAACTTTCTAATTCTCTGTATTTGTGTGTCTTTACTTCTACATAGGCATGCCCCGACACAACCTTTCTGGAGAGTTGTTTCCAACCATGTAGTCCTGTGCTTGCCTCCTCCTTATCTCTTTTATCACCCAGAGGAATTTTAATTATCCATGTGAATGGCCGGGCTGGGGTAGGGATGGACAGAACTGCCACTTTCTAGAGCCGGTGTGGGAGTGTAAGTGTGTATGTGCATGTGTATGGACATGCATGTGTGTGAAATGCATGCCCTGAAGCCTTTGGACTTGCCAGAGCTCTGCCCCAGCTGCCAAACATGCCCACTCAGGCCTCCTGAAGATTGCAACAGAGGCCAGGCTCAGGGACCGAGGTTTCTCTGCTCCTGCGTGTTGCTTTATCTTGTTTAGCTAAGGTAGACTGCTGCATTGACAGGCCAAGAAACAAAGGTGGGAGGAGCAGGGAGACTGCTGAGAGCACAGCAAGCTGGGAGCCCCAGTGCCCATCTTTGGTTCTGTGCTCAGCCAGCTTCCAGGTTGAGATGTAAATCATGCCGGCCAGATGGCTGGATGCCACTGCGTGCCCTCTGATTGGCATGCACCTTGCACAGGTGTCCTGGAGGGAAGCATAAAGGAAAGGAGTGGAGGGGGAAGACCAGGGGAGGAACACAACCTTGTGCCTCAAGTTTGGCTTCCCAGACTTGGTGGGCAGCCCGTGAACCAGGAGGAGGCTGGCCATGTTCTTTGGAGGACACAGGGCCAGTGAGTTTGCTGTTAGCATGAGTGACTCAGGATACCTGGGTTTATTCTGAGCATCACTCTGTCCTGTTGTGGGGGGACCTCAGGCCCTCCCCTTTCACCAAGATGCCACCTGGTGTAATGGAAAGATGCAATTTGGAGGCAGAGGGCCTGGACTGCTTTGCTGGCTGGCTGGGCATTTGCTCCCTGTAGAACTCTAGGAGAGTTGCGTAGCCTCACAGAGACTGTTCGTTGGGCTCCTCAGCCAGAAGCTGCCAGAAGCTGCTCAGTGTGGTCCCTGCCGCCCAACTGTGATTGATGCCCGTTGCCATCTTTGCTGTTTAACTTTCTGCACCTACAACTCAGGGCTCAGCTCTGCAGGGAGGCGGCATGTCCCATATCGGGGATCCAGCCTGTCCCTGGGATGTGTTCTGAGCACAGCGCCCATCTGAGCAGAGACTAAGCAGAGCCGGGACCTGGTCAGGATGAAGCCACTCAGAAAGTCTAACAGGGAACTGCTGGAGTCTAGGGAATGAGGCGAGGCGTCCATCCACCCCAGCGATTCTCAACTTTGGGCAACTTTGCCACTCGGGGGACATTTGATGATGCCTGGGGACAAGTTTTGGTTGTCATAACGGGAGGTGCTAGTGTCATTGAGGGAGTAGAGGCTGGGGGTACTGCTATGCATCCTATGATCCCAAGGACTGCTCCCACAACAAAGTCACCACACTAAAATGTTAGCAGTGCAGCGGTTGAGAAACGCTGATCTAGCCTGAGAACTGCCCAGGAAACGGGCATAAGTTGGGGATAAGAAGGACTTTGCATTGCTAGTGCCTTGTGGTGCTGGCAGCCATGTGATGCAGGGAGCTTGGACCCCTGGGCACCAGTGGGTCTTGCCCTCCCTTCCACAGCCCAGTGCAGGAAGATGCCTACCAGTGGTGCAGTGGGGCCCATGGCTTGGGTGCCTCGCCCACATCCCCTGGACACTCATCCTTGCACTGGCTGCCAATGACGCCTTGCAGCAGACATCAGCAGCTCCCCAGCCCTCTGCGGAGGGCATTCCCTCTGCCCACAAGCAGGACAGGGCAGAAGTGTCCTGGAGCTCACACCGCTGGGGGAAGCCCTCAGCCACTGATGATGAGAGCTGGGGGCTACATAGCCCAGCGTGTTCCGCACTGTTTCTCAGCGGTCCCGGTGGGACCAAGCCTCCTTTGTCCACAGCGACCATGGGCTCCTTCACGCACCCTCTACTGCGCCTTCCCTTCCGTCCCCACTTCCCAGCTTTTCTGCTGAGGCTTCTTGGGACCCCTTCACCAGTCGACTGCTTCATTCCTGTGTGAGAGTTGGTTCGAGGGGCCACCTGACCTGAGACACGCAGCCCTCTCCACGTGCCTGCAGGAACGAACACTGCTCTTCGTTGATGCGCTTCCCCACCTCCGTACATCAGTCAGCCACAGCCCTTCGGTCAGCCTGCAGCGCTTCCTGACCACTGACTCTGGGCCCGGAACTGAGGATCCATACCCATGTATACGTGGGGAAACCGAGGCTGCAAGATACACGTACGCTTGCTCAAAGTCCCTTGCACCGTAAGCGACCAAAACTGGAACAGAAATCCCAAACTCCCAAATGTGTTTTATGCCCATCTTACCTACCCGTTATTCCTCAACTGACCATGCTCGGAATTACCTGGAGGGCTTTGTGTAAACACAGATGTCTGAGCCCCATTCCAGAATGAGTCATCATCTCTGGGAGTGGGGCCCTGCCATTTGTAGTCTTAAAAGGCCCTATAAAGCATGTGTGCACACAGATGGGAGAGTCTGTGCACCACTCTGTCCCCCTGACACACACAAATACGTGCGCGAACACACACACACACACACACACGCAGCGCCTGACTTGTGAGCATTGGCTTCAGGATGAAGACAGTGAGAGAAAGGAAGTCTGTGTAGGACTGGGGCTGAAGCTCCAGGCTGACCTTACATCATCACGCACATGCCCCCCTCCCCCCCAGCCCCTGATGGGAAGTTGGCATCCTGTGGGGCAGGCCGGCTCCCCGCTGTTGATTTAACATCCTTAGAGAATCATCTTGCCAGGTTTCACCTAGACGGGCTGTCCTGTGGTTCTCACTGCTTGTCTTACAGTTGGGGTTTCCTGTACTGCCATATGGTGAGCCCTTGTAAGGCTTAGTGCTGATGGGGCCCCACGCCGGCAGACGGGCGCTTCCCAGCTCAGGAGTCCAACGGCACCGAAGCCCCTGACTCTGCTCTCACCTCTCTACCTGCCCCCTGGAAGGGCTAGAGATTGCGGGATTTCAGGCTAAATATAGAGACAGACCATTAAGAAACAGCATCTCCTCCCCCTTCCCAGTCTCTCTGGGCTTTCCATGTGATGGTTTAATTGCTCCGGCAATCTGTTCTGTTTCTCCCTTGCAGAGCATGGAAAGCTGCAGCCACGGCCTGTGGTGAGCGGCTGCTTTGGAGATGGGAACAGCTTTTTAGAGGAAGAAGGAGGCTTCTTCAGGTCTCAGAACTCAGTGCATTCGGGCTTTATCTCTGGAGATCTCCACAGAGTCTCTGTCCCCCCCCCCCAGCCCCCCTGCCCAGCCCCTGTGGGGTGCTCACCAGGTGTGAGGGCTGGCCCTGGAATGGTGGGGCCGCTGTTTTTATTCTGAGCAGCATGACAGGAGGGGCATTGGGCTTGAGGTCAGGCAGACCCGGAGCTGAAATCTGGCTCGGCCACTTAGAGGCACTGTGATTGTGAAAGAGCCGTTTAGTTTTCAGGAAATGAAATTGATGGGAAAGGCCACCGCTTTTGCAGGATGGGTGTGAGGCTGGTGGGAGGGGCCTGGAATGGATGGCACATAATAAGCACATAGTAGGGCATCAGCCACACAGTAGGTCCTCAGTACAATGGCTACTGTCAGCAGTTCTTGGGCTTATTAGCTGTGTGGCCCTGGTTTTCACAGCTATAAAATGGATATCTTAACATTACCTACATGTAGGACTGGCTGCATAGTCTTCAGAGCCCAGGGCAAAATGGAAATGTGAGGCCCTTCAAAAAAGAAGCATTTGGGGGCGCCTGGGTGGCTCAGTCGGTTAAGCGTCCGGCTTCAGCTCAGGTTATGATCTCATGGTTCATGGGTTCGAGCCCCGTGTCGGGCTCTGTGCTGACAGCTAGCTCGGAGCCTGCTTCAGATTCTGTGTGTCCCTCTCTCTCTGACCGTCCCCTGCTCATGCTGTCTCTTTCTGTCTCTCAAAAATAAATAAAAACATTAAAAAATTAAAAAAAAAAAGGAAGCATTTGAACACAGCGACAGCAGAGCAGTGCACCAGGCACGGGACGCTTCTGAGCCCTGGGCCCCATGCAATGACACAGTTGGACACCATTTACGTCAAAGGCTTGTGGCACAGTTAATAAGACAACGCATGTAACGTACTTATGACACTGACGTGTTTATTACTACTATTAATTAAGCATGAGATGTATCGTGGGAGCAGTAAGTCGCCCATTTTGCTGTGACACACTACAGGGAGGAGTGAATAGATTGCAATCAGATTTGATAAGCTTCAAGCGGCAGGTCACAGAGGTGACAGTGGGCTACTGAACACACTTGGGCCATTGCAAGGAACAGTTTGAGAGTTCTCATCAGAGCCTGGAATGGAATGGGGGATGGTGGAGAGGAGAGCCACTTGCATGTGAGTGTTCGGAGAGAGAAGAGTGTGAGAAACCCCCAAAAAACATCATTGCTTGGTGACCCGAGGGGATAGCATTCACCAAAACAGGGAATCCAAAATAAGAGATTCGGGGGTGGGGTGAGTTGCTTTTGGCCACATAGCATCTTGAGGTGTCAGTGGGGCCACTGTGGTGTGGTGCGAAACAGGCCCTTGGAATTCGGGGAATGGGGCTCAGCTTAGGGCACGGATGAAGACTTGTGGGGGCGGGGGCTCAAATGGAGACCCACGTGGAAATCGCTGATGTACCAGAATAGATGAAATTATCAGTGCAGAACACATTTCCAGATTGCAGGAACTGGCGATAAAATAGTACCGGAAATCAACTCTGTACAAAATTAGCCAATAAAACTGGGAGCTTTGAACTGATCTAAGAAAAGAGGGAGGAGTGGAGAAAGTGCCATTCCTGCAGGGGAGATCCTGAGCTTCTGCAACCCTTAGTTTCTTCATCTGTGAAATGGGCACCATATCATTTGTCGACGAAGAGAGAAAATGGGAAAAGGCGTGTAAACTATTTCTCATATTGAGTTAATGAGCAATGCGATTTGGTCCCCTTCTCATTTTAGCTTCTGATTCTTGGATCTTTTGAGTGGGTTGCATTCTATTTTTATTACTGGCTTTTACAGTAATGTTTTTACGTATGTTTATTTTCGGAGCGATTACATGAGCTATTCCCTATACACAGATCTCCTTTAGTCCTCACAAGACTCTTTGTGGAAT
Organism: Cryptoprocta ferox; assembly: GCA_028646485.1. NCBI lineage: Eukaryota > Metazoa > Chordata > Mammalia > Carnivora > Eupleridae > Cryptoprocta > Cryptoprocta ferox. The sequence goes on along the minus strand of CM053565.1, from coordinate 20,044,978 downwards.
ATTGGTGGAGAGGATGCTCAGAGAGGTTAGGTCATTTGCCAAGGTCACACAGCTACAAAGTGTCGTGATGGGATTCTAGTCCAGGGCTGCCACACCCCAGGGTCCACACTATCTTCATGACTCAGTGAGAGCAGGACAGACAGGACAAACAACTTGTAAGAACTCATCCTCGAAGCTTGGCTTTTCTCCAGTCCACCTGTTAACGATACCAGCTGCACAAGTGTGCAGATGGAGATCAGAGAGCACCTTGTTCTACACAATTGTTCATGGTAGGAAATTTGCTATTCTCGTGTCACCGAAGTGCCTTGACAGTGGCCACTCACAGGGGCTGCGGCTCTTCTCCTGGCTACAGAGCCGGCGTGGTGAGGGGCTGGCAGACTTGGGGGAGGAGGGGACAGCAGGATGGCAGGCGAGTGGCCTGAACCCGGAAGAGAGGAGCTGAGCCCTATTCTTTCAAGCTTCCCACCCCCTTGGCCTGGTCCCTCCCCTGTTAGAGAGAGGAAGGTGGCCCAGGAGCTTTCCCATGATTCCCCAGACTTTCTTCTGCTTCCTCAGGTGGCCGTTGGTGGGAGGCGATGCTAAGAGAAGCATCAGAGGGAGGTGGTAAAGAGAGTGAACTCTAGAGCCAGCCTGCCTGGGAACAAATCCAGGCTCTGTCAGTTCCAGGCTGTGTGACCTTGGGTGCGTTACATAGCCTTTCTGTGCCTTGGTGTCCTCTTTATAATTTTTTAAAAAATTTTTAAAGTTTATTGATTTTGAGAGAGAGGGCATGTGTGCGAGAGAGGTGGGGGAGGGACAGAGAAAGACGGAGAGAGAGAATGCCATGCAGGCTCCATGCTGTCAGCATAGAGCCCGATGCGGGGTTCAAACTCCCGAACCAGGGGATCATGACCTGAATTGAAACCAAGAATTGGACACTTAGCCAACTGAGCCCTTCAGGCGCCCCATCGGTGGGCCTTTAAAATGAGAATAAGAATGGCACCTGTCTCATAGATAAGTGAACTCGTGCCAGTAGATGGTGGTCCTTATTATTATTGTTTGTTGTTGTCATTATTGTATCAGAGTCCTGGCCAGCCTGAAGAGATGCCCAGCCTGTCCTTATCTATGCTTCTTGTCTTGTACCCACCCTTTCGCGCTTGGCCTCACGTCATAACTATGCGGGTGGCTGGCTTCTCTCCCTGATAGGCCGGAGGCTCTGGGAGGCGGGGATGGTGTGGTGCTCCATATATCTCCATGTCTCACAGCGTGTCAAAACCCCACAGCGGAACGCAAAGACATGAACTTTGGAGTCAGAAGTATTTGGTGTGGATCTGCCATTTACTGTGTGATCTGAGTCAAGTTGCTTAACCTCTCTGAACGTTGGTTCTCCCGTCCATAAAGTGGCATATGAGCTAGCGCATGGGCATGTTTGCCTTGTGTTTGGCACATGATAGGCACTCCATGAACACCGCCTCCCTTCCTTTCCTCCTTCTCATTTTTTGATTGTTGACCTCGGTGTGCATTTTAAGTGGGGTGAGGGAAGTGGAATTTAGAGGCTCCTGGAAATCGGGGTTCCCTCGATGGAGGGGTGAGGTCCATCAGCATTTAGTCCCTTTAGCCAAGGAACCCAGACTGCTCTCTTGGCAGTCAGAAGCAGGTGATCATAGAAGGTCAGGCAGAAGGGAAACTGAGGCCAGGAGGATAGCGGCTTCTCCCAGCACACAGCAGGGCAGGAAGCCTGTGTTCTGACTCTGCCTCGGGCTTCCTCTCACCTTCCTGGGCACCTGTCTGAATGAACTGATGTCTCACTCTAAGCCACTGTCCACAAGTTTCCCTTCCAATGAAAGAAGAATCTTCTGGAAACAGTTTGAGGAGTGTGTGTGTGTGTGTGTGTGTGTGTGGTAGGGAAGAGGCAGGTGATAAACACTGTCAAGGAATCTGAGCCCTTAATGAGATGAAGAAGAAAGAAAAGGAATCAGATTCCCCCCCCCCACTTCCTGGTTTGCAGGGTGGTATGAATCCAAGTTGACAATGGTCCCAAGGAGTCTCCCTCTACTGCCTTGGGAGCTCTGGTTATCCACTCCCCTGTCCCTGGTCACTGATTAAGTGATTGCGAGGCCTTTTTAGTTGGGGACTATGTGAGAACTGTGACTGTCCCTGCCAGGCCAGTTCAGAAAGGGCTCGTGTCGGAATACCTCACCACTCACCACCTTTCTAAACTTGAGCTTGTCTGAGCCTCCGATTGCTCGTGATGCGATGGAGGGAGAGAGCAGCACCTTCTCTGCCAGTCCCGCCACGTAGGCGTATGGAGTCGGAAGGTCAGAGCTGGCGTGGGTTGTAGAAACATCTACTCCAGTGTGGCTGCTTGGTTTCATCTGACATGTTCACTCCAGCCGGTTGGAGGTGGTTGCCAGGGGCAGCATTCTGGGGTTCCTACTGGGCATAGCACAGACGGCTCAGTGATCAATTAGTAATGGCTGCCAGGGGCACAGCGCTGGTAAGTTGAGGTCTGCGTGCTGTAAAATTTTCTTCGGAGTCTATCTCGCTGCTTTATTTTGCAAGGAAGGAGACTGAAACCCAAAGAAGACAAATAATTCAGTCCTAGTCACCCAGTTATTGATTGACAGAAAGCATCCCAGTCCCAGATTTTCTGATGCCAAATTCAGTGATCTTTTCATAAAATTGTCAATTATAAAACATGTCACCAGTGTAATAATGTCTTTATTGTCTTTTTCAGTTGGCCTCTGCTTGCATGAAAGTCAGTCTCCTGCAGTCCTTCTGATTGGCTCCACAAAGCAGAGACCTGTATTTGTGACATCCTCAGAACTGCCACTACCAAGATATGCCGGGTTTCGGGTTCCCATTTCGGGTTCCCATTATCCTAATGATGATAATGACAGTGACGTTGTAGAGCATGGATTAATATAATATACATAACATATACTAGAATAGATACTCTCTAGAACCTGTATTACATGTAACGTACGAATATTTGTTCTACATATTATATGCAATACATATTCTCCATGTGTGTATGTTACATATGTTATATACAATGTAACAGTAACATTATTTAGCACCCACGTGTATTAGGTCCAATGACCTGACTAGCTGGCCTCCTGCTCGGTTCCACTCCATGCATATTTAAAGCACTTCCCCTCTCTGGGCTTGTTTTCTCATCTGAATAATGAAAGTCCCCGAACAGATGCTTCCTCTCCGTGCTGACATTTTCCTCTCTGTGCTTCATATTGTCAGCACCTACTCTGTGCCCAGAAATGGGGAAACGGCACAGGACAGATAGGAACATGTCAGTACCCAGCTCTTTGCTCTTAAGGCACCCAACCAGAGAGTGAAACCCCAGGGCACCCAGAAAGCGGCGCTGCAGTGTAGAGAGACGGACTGGAAATGATCCAGGGAGACTAGAAGGTGTGGAAGGAGGCTAGTGTAAGTGTGGTGGACAGAAGACCGTTGGTAGCAACGCAGGCTTGAAGCCTGACTCTAGCACTTACGAGCTATGCATCCTTGGCTCTGATCCTCCCTTGAGGCTCAAAATTCTTACCTGGAATGCTGACCTCTTATTACAGATGTTGCAGGGGACCTGGGAAGGTAGGGAGGGCACAGATGCGCAGTCCCAGTGACTGGTGCAGTTATTGACACTGATGTGGCAAGGAGTGAAGTAGAAGGACGTCTAGGGAGGAGGGGACTTGTAGTTGAGGAAGGCTTCCTGTAGGAGGTGGCTTAAGGTCAGCCTCAAGGAATATGTTAATGCACGGTGACACTAGTCATTTCTTTACCCCCAATTGTTCCCGCCTCTTTGGTCCCCACCCATGCCTCTTGGAATGGAGCATGAATATTAAGCACATTTTTCAAACCCTTTGAAGATAATCAGAGAGTGCTGGCAGTGCCCCAGTGGTGGATTTCTTACATTTTTAAAGAGCATCCTGTTGATATGGGGCGGGGGGGAGGCAGCTGTGCTCCAGTCACTCTCTCTCGGCAGCCCGCAGTACAAGCTGGCACGAGCACTTTATTCCCGACCCCAAATAATAACAGAGGGCATGCCCCATGTTCAGCACACCCTGCGTATGTGTGCAGTTTACAAGGCATTAGGAAAACTATAGAATTCCCTGCAGCTCTGGGATGAAGAACAGCCTGAGCCAGCTCTTTTATCCCCCTGGAACGTCCGCCCTCCCCATTCATCCTTCCATTTGGTCATTCATTAGTATTTGAGCATCTACTGTGTACCAGGCACTATATTCCCTCAGGACTCTACTTGGATGCCGCCTCCCCCGGCAGCCTTCCTTGATATCCACCCCCTACCCTGCTGGGCTCCGTATGTATTACGTATCTCACCTTGTTCTGTTTTTGTACCTGCTTCCTCATTTCACTGTGTGCCCCTCGATCTCTCGCCCTATGGCTACATGAGAGGCCCGTGGAGCTGGACTCGGCTTCCTAAGTTGCTTCTCCTGGGCTGATTCTGACCCCGTTTCAGATGTGGAGGCTGGAAGGCAGATGTGGGGAGAAGCTTTAGACTCTGAGGTTCCACGATGCTTCTCTGTATACTGGGACAGCAGGGCGCTACTGAGCTCCCTTTGGTTGAGGTCTTCCCTCCCTCCCAAATACGTCCCCTAACCTATCCAGCAAGACCAGGAGGCTGGGCTTTTTGAAATTCTGCCCCTGCTTTGAGCAGTCATCACCTGAGCAGGCAATTATGCAAACCACCCAGCAATCTTCTCAGAACAGCAAGCCCGCTCCAGAGGAGAAATGCAAACAGTAAACACCCATTTGGCTGCCTCTCCGAGGACAGGACAATACAGGCACCTTGTTTGTGGAGCCCCCATCACTATGCAGCTCAGCTTCAGCCACGGGGTGTCAGAGGGCGGAACTTCCCAGCATGCTCTCCAGTTCTGAGGACGCCAGCCAGGACGTGCTCCCTAGTCTACTCTGGCCTCCGCTGCTGACTGCTGACTGCATCTGCCCCCCAGGGGAACTGCTCTCTGCCCCCTTTGCCATCTCTACCGGGTCCCACAAAATGCCAAGGTGTTGTCCACCTCTGCACATAGCATGTCACAGTGTCCCTTCTCAGCAGTGACCTCACCCCTGGCCAATGGCTACTCATTCTCCTCCCCCACATGGTTCATGGTCTGGGTGTCTCTAAAGATTATTTTTCAGGGCTCCTGGGTGTCTTAGTTAAGTGTCCTACTTCGGCTCAGGTCACGATCTCCCGGTTTGTGAGTTCGACCCCCACATCAGGTTGTCTGCTGTCAGTGCAGAGCCCGCTTCGAATCCTCTGTCTCCTCCCCCCTCTCTCCTCCCCACCCCCTCTCGCATGTGCTCTCTCTCTCTCAAAAATAAAATAAACATTAAAAAAAGATTCTTTTTCCAGTTGTTATCAAAGCTGGTCCATTTCTCCTGGTCTTGTACTTCCACTTTTCACGTGGTCTTCCTTCTTGTTCCCTGACCCGTCCTTTCTCTTCCTGGACTCGTGACCTTGGCTTTGGTTTTGATCACTTCACACCTATTGCTGACCCCGCAGATCTCTCAGCCCTGGTTTTGAGATCCTCCACTCCCACCTGCCTGCGGCCACCTGCATTATGTCTCATTCTGGCGCCCAGCACGTGGTGTTTATTGGGCCTCTATCCCAGGAGAGTGGAGATGAGAGCAGCATGGATCTGGCTGTCCCAAAGCTGCAGTCCTAGGATGGAGCAGGCAGTGAGCAAAGGAGTCCAAGCGTGCTGGGACTAGAAGAAGGCATGGCTGCAGGGGCCCTAACAGTGGGGAGCCAGCTCCTTTGGGGCCAAGACACGCCCCGCTTAAGCTATGAGTTTGAGCTGATATTTGAAAGTCTAGTAGGAATTAGTCGGGTGAAGCATCTTCAAGGAAGGGGCAGCATGTATAGAAGTCTGATGCAGGGGACAAGGTGCATCAGAAAGTTACAGTCCAGTGTGGTCAAAATGTAGAGATTGGGAGGAAAAGAGGAGTGGATGGGGCCAGAGAGCTCAGCAAGGGCCTCATCCTGGAAGGCTTGGAAACTATGGTTAAGGCACTGGGGTTCTATCCTGAGATGAGCAGGAAGATTTTAAAGGGGTTTAGCAGAGGCAGTGTCTCTCCATGGGTCTTCACTGTAAGTCCCCCATCAAGCATTTGGGTATGTAACTTGTTCACCCCACATGTGCCCTGATCAAGACTCTCAGTCTGGAGTGGTAGAAACCCAATGCAGAGAGGTTTGACAACAAAGGAAATGTGTTAGTTCAAGGATCGAAGCATTCAGGCACGGCTGGATCTAGGGGCTCAAGTGTCCCTCTCCATCTCTTGGCTCCAGTTGCTGCTATGTTGGCTCCATTCTCAGACTCTCCTCACCAAGTGACAGGGATGAGGCTGACACGTCACTGCCTTAGTTCCCAGGGCAGAAAGAGAGTGACCCTTCCCCAAGAACTTCATTGAGAGCCTAAGATGGGCTCTGAATTCATCCCACATGTGTCTGATGCTCATTCTTGGAACGACTGGAGCCAGAGGGTGAAATATGCCGCTGGATCAGGTTGGGTCACATGCCAGCCCCTGGGTGTGGCAGTGTGGTGGGCCCAGGCAGAAACCAGGGACAGAGAGTGGAAGAATGGTGGAAAGGAAACATTGACTACCATCACTAGAAGATTGAGGAACACGTGTCAGATACCCAAGAATAGTAGGACCCCGTCCCCGTGAAATGGTTTCTCAGAAATCCTCAATGTAGTCCTTCAACTTCGGCCAAACTAGATCCCGTATCCCATGGACCCCCGGATGTCCCTCTGAGCCTTTGTTTGGAGGTTGCCTGGTCAGTAATGCACCTGGAGCGGAGAGGATATTCTTAGCATCCAGGAGGATCAAGCTCAGAGCTCCAGGTGTGTAGGGACAGGGGGATGTGTGAGCAGAGATGTGGTGGTGGTCGTGGCGGGGGCTGTGATGGTGGCTGGATTCTCTGCAGGTCATTCCAGGACCCCAAGCAGCCTCAGAGTGTTTCCCTTTTTTCCAGATGCTTGTTCTTTGCCTCCCTGGCAGAGAGAGGAACAACAAACCTCCATTATTCTGTTGTTAGGTCCAGGTAAATAGGGCAGCAGCTGCCGGGCCTGAGGCAAGGTGACCCCTGCCTGTCTCCAGAAGCCTCTGTAATTGTAGAGGCAGGCAGCCATCCGAAGGCAGTGAGGACCCTCTCAGGAAGGGGGGAGGAGGGAGCCCATCCGGACCAAATGAGCAGCTTCCTGGCCAGGCAGGAGGTCACAGGTGTGCTGTAATATCAATACTTGGGAATCATGGATGCTTCTGATGAGTCAAAGGGCTGGGTTATGCCACAACCCTACCTGGCCCTGAGACACCACTCACTCCTCGCTTTTAATCCTCATCCTCCAAGCAGCCGAACCTCTTCTGCAAGAGCTACTCCCTGAAAATTGCTTCTCCGATTGCCTTTCCTGCCTGAGTTACTGCCCAAGTTATCCCTCAACACTGGCGTTTCTTTAATTTTTTTTTTCACTTAATAACTCCTTCTCAAAGCCTTACTATGTGCCAGCACTCTTCTTAAGATTTGTTTCTGGGGGGCCTGGGTGGCTCAGTGGGTTAAGCATCTGACTTTGGCTCAGGTCATGATCTCACGGTTCATGAGTTCGAGCCCCGTGTGCCCGGGGTCTGTGCTGACAGCTCAGAGCCTGGAACCTGTTTTGCATTCTGTGTCTCCCTCTCTCTCTGCCCCTCCCCTGCTCGCACTCTGGCTCCCTTTCTCTCTCAAAGATAAACATTTAAGAAAAAAGGTTTGTTTCTACCGGGTTTCATGGGCCCATTGCACATTACAACCTATTGACAGGCCCTCAACTGTCGTCAGCAGGTCAATGGCCACTTGGGAGATGGGAACTACACCCGTCCTTGGAACAGAAAGAACTTACTATAAGACACTTTGACGAGATAATAAATTTGTTAACCAGCTAAGTGAAAGATGAAATCTAACACTAAGGTGTAGCACAGTAGCCAATACAGTCAGTAAGAGGCCACCGCCTTCCCGCTGAGGGAAACAATTGCAATTACTACATTGTAGAAACTTGCAGGGAGGGGAGGGAGGGGCCTTTGAGTCTGGAGCTCAGCCCTGGGGCTGGGCTGCCTGGCTAGTAGTTAAGTCTCTAAGATCACACACGGCGGGGGGGGGGGGGGGGTGGGGGGGGTGGACCCAGACCACTGAGAAAGGGGTGCCTGCAGGCTGGTGCTGCTGTCCTGGGAGCGAGGTACATGCTGCTGGGTCCCCAAGTATTGGAAACACCGCACCATGGGTTCAGCTGCTGCTTTTAGGAAGCAGCTGCCTATGCCCGAACTGGGAAGCACTGCTGAGTTCATGCTTAGAGGAACCCAAGCAGGAAGACGAAGCCGCTTGGAAACAGGGTAAGAGGTCCCAACTTCTCCAGCCTTTTACCCGCCCTGCTCTAGCGCCCCCTGCTGGCAGAACCTCACCGGAACCCAGATGTGGAGGCAAAGTGGGTTTGTAACCCAGGCAAGGCGAAGTAGCAGAGAAGGGCGGCTTTGAAACCAAGCGACAATAAACCACTTAAAAACTGGCGTGTGACTTCTCATTGGCCATGCTGCGCACTGTGCCTACAGCAGGGCTGGCCAGGGGTCGTATTGGACAGGCAGAATTTGGAGTCCGTGGACCCAGACCCATCGCTTAATTTCAATGTGACTTATTGGTCACGTCGCCACCATCACTGAGCCTCCGTTTCCTCATCTGGGAAAGGGGAGAATATCCACCTTTGATGGGAGGAGGAATATCGGGGTAATGCAGTGTGTGGAAGGAGTGTGCACCTCGAGCCGACTTTCAGGTACAAAGTAGTGAGGCAGTGCTCAATAAATACTTCCCTGCAGAACAAGGATGCAGTCTATTTGGGGCTTTGAACATCTTCTTTAACCGCATATCCCTTTGGAGCCTTTAAGGTTCTTCGTATAAGCAAGGAAGGCACAAACTAGGCTTCGTGTCAGGGAGACTTCCCTGACAATGAGAATGTTGTATGAAAGAAAGCAAGCCGTCTCTCTTCTTAGAGATGAGGTTCTGTTGCATAAGCCAGCTCAAATAGACGTAGACAAAACACTCGCAGCTTCGTGGCAGAGCCGGGGGTGGGAAGTCGGAGGGAATCAGGCTGCCCTTGTCCTTGGGGATGAGGAGCCAGAGCTGATGAAGCTCTTCCCCACATCTAAATTGGAGGCACATTTTACAGCTCCACTGGCACTGTGTGGGCGGTAGAGATGTTGCCTCTTCTCATCTTAATGATGTTTTGCTCTAACAGAGACATTTCTGCTCCTTGGAGCTCTGCTCACTGCTTGGAGGTAGGCCTCCTGGGATGCACCTGGGTGAGAGTGAGAGCATGCTCCCCACTTTAGGCACAGAGGTTACCATGGAGCAGCGGGCAGAAACAGGGAGGCTCCACGGGTCCTGCACACACTGGTGGCCAGACTGGGGGCACTGGAGCACAAGCCTTCTCCCCGCCTCTGCACCCCATCTCAGGGCCACGAAAGAGTCCTGAGCTACCTTTCACGGGCCACAGCTGCTTCCCATCTTCACAGAGGCAGGTGGGCAATGGGGACAGATGGACTGGGGATTCAACCTCCCTCGGTTCTTTTCTGGTGTTGGGACTTCGTTTGGATGATTCTTTCAAACCTCTATATGTCTGTTTCCCCAAAACAGGTAATGTATGTGGGCAGGCTTAGCTCAATGGCTCTCAAATGTCCTCAACCCTCTGCTTCCTGGGTTCCCTTCTTTAATTTTTTTAATGTTTATTTATTTTTGAGAGAGAAAGGCAGAGAGTGCAAACAGGGAGAGCAGAGAGGGAGACATAGAATCTGAAGCAGGCTCCAGGTTCTGAGCTGTCAGCACAGAGCCCGACATGGGGCTTGAACCCACGAACCGTGAGAGCATGACCTGAGCTGAAGTCGGACACCTAACAGACTGAGCCACCCAGGTGCCTCTCTTGGGTTCCCTTCTAATACCCTCATGATCCTGCCTGGACACTCTCAGCAAAGCATACCACTCCTAACGTCATCCCCATTCCCTGTAGACTAAAGAATGTTCCATGGTCCCCCTTGCCCAGCAAATGGAATTTAAATCCCAAAGGTTGGCAGTCAGGGCCTGCTGCAGTCTGTGGTCTCCATTTTTGCTCCCTCCTCCTAACCCACTCTTTTACCCCAGCCAACCTGGGCTACAGTGCAATCCCCGGAAACGGACGACATCCTTCACACCCCGGCCATGGTCTGCAGTGTTCCCTCTGTCCCCAAATTGGTCTCCCTTCTCCACCCCACTCGATGGCTCAACACATCACCACCTCCTTTTTGAAACTTTCCTGGGTCTCACCAGCCTGATGCTGGTTCTTCCTTCTCTGAGCTTCCTTGGGACTTTTGATTTTTTAACAGCGTTGATAGATTGCAGGATTTATATTTCTTTCATTACAGATAGAGGAGGGTGAGCAGATAAGTAAATGCAATAGACCGAGGTTTGAGTCCCCAGTCTGTCACTGGCAAGATGCGACCTTACACAGATTTGATTCAATTCCCTTAGTACTTTATGGGGCTATTGAAAGGATCACAGATAATGTATATGAAGTTATGATCACAGTGTCTAATAAAGGTACCCATAATTATTATTATTATACTGCATTAAGTACATATGAAGCACTCAATGACAATCTATTGAATTGATTGAAGGTGTGGACATAGAGTCTGAAGGCAATAATATTGGACCTAAAAATTATAAATTGGCGTTTTTAAGAATTGGATTTATCTCTTGGTGGAGGTCACTTGTGGGGAAGAGCACTGGGTGCTATATGGAAACCAACCTGACAATAAACTATAAAGTTAAAAAAAAAAGAATTGGATTTATCGTTTCAAATGATAAGGCGACATGTGCTCATTGTACAAAATTTATAACATGTATATATTATAAAAAGGAAGAAAAAAGTCACCCATAATGTCACAAGTCCATGATAATGACACTTATGTTATATTTTCTTTCTACTTTTCATGCATTTGTAAAAGGGATCTTGTACACATATGTAGTTTCCAATAGTTGTATGTGGTGTAAATACAATTTAGAAACTACTGTTTAAATTATTATTATATAGGGACACCTGGATGGCTCAGTCGGTTAAGTGTTCGACTTCAGCCCAGGTCATGATCTCGCAGTTTGTGAGTTCGAGCCCCGCGTCGGGCTCTATGCTGACAGCTGAGAGCCTGGAGCCTCCTTCCAATTCTGTGTCTCCCTCTCTCTGGCCCTCCCCTGCTCATGATATGTCTCTCTCTGTTTCTCAATAATAAATAAATGTTAAAAAACTTTTTTTAAGTTATTATTATATAAATAATACATAATAGTCATTTTAAATACAGAAAATATTGAAGCATTTAATTGAATACCTAAATCTACCCCAATATTGGGCTATATTGTTTCCAAACTTTTGTATTTGCATTTTTGTCTCAGATGTCAGTAGTAGATTAAGGGCATCTTTCAATACCGTGAAACAATTTTCTGACCTCAGTTTTGATGGCCACATAGTATTCTACCCTACAAATGTAATTTAATTCTATCCCAATGTAATTGGGATGTTTTTGTATCTTTCCTGTTATGAGTGTATGTTTTTCTGAGTTTCAGATTGTTTCCTTAGGAAAGGCAATGTACTTTTATTAGTAATAAAAACCCAAATTTTAACGGCATATGAAGGAGTCTTATGTGACCAAAAGTCTGTAGGAGGGACTGTTTCTGGATAAGTTACTTCAATGACTCCGTGATCTCATCAAGGACCCAGATACCTTCCATCATTTTGGTCCTCTGCTTTCTTCAGTGATACTGTGCATAGGCATCATGACAAGTGATTTATGTATATGATCTCCTTTCAGGTTTGCAGACACCCTAGGAAGTGGTGCTATTAATATTCCTATTGCCCATTGTACAGATGAGGACGCTGAGGCTAAGATAGCACAACACCTAACAGGTGGAACATCACATGCTCATACCACCAGGGGCAGGGAACGGTATAGCTCTTCCTGTGTCTCTTCTCTGCCTTTTGGATATGGTAAGTCTCAAGGCCACAGAAAATTTGAAAGAATAGGGCAATGAATGCCTGTCTTCCCTTCACCTAGATTCACGAGTTCTTAACCATTTGCCATGTTTACTTCCTTCTCTCTCTCTTCATCTGTCTTCCAGTGGAAAGCAATTTGAAGACATCATGATTCTCGGGCCTCTCTTTTTTAAACATTTTAAATTGAAATATGATACACTTGCTGAAGTGCACTTCTCGTGTGTACAGCTTGATGAAATTCCACAAATTGATCACAACCAGCGCTGTCCTCCCCTGAATCATAGTGAGGATGATACTGAATAAAATAGAGGTTTGTTTGGAAAGAAGGTAGAGGGTCTGCAGTATCTCCCAAGGGCTCTGCTCTCTCCCTGAGGCTGGAGAAAGAGACTTGTCACAAAGTACAGAGGAGTGGGGGGCCACACTAACATCTGGCACAGAAGGAATAGCTCCCGGTTCAGCACAGACTTAGTTGTTAGAGAGGCCTGCATTGGAATATCAGCTGCGTCTCTAACTGGCTTTGTGATCTTAATCAAGATGCTCAGCCCTGAGCCTCCGTTTTCCTCATCTCTACAGTGGGAATGATAATAGGATCTACTTCCCAGCACCAATGTGAAGAGGAAGAGAGATTGTGTCTATAAAGCTATAAATCACTTATCATGGTGCCTCATACACAGCATGCGTTCAAGAAATGGGATCTATTATTATGATTATTAGATTAATAGCCTTGCCAGAGAAGCAAGGTTATTGCTCTGCTCCTTTTACAGAGGAGAGAATGGATGCTTCGAGAGGAAAAAGAAACTTATGGCACTTGACTGGTAAGAAGACAGAGCCAGGATTCACAATTAGGTTGTCTGACTCTAAACTTGTTGATCCCAATGAATTGATCAGGCCTGGACAAATGGGAGACTAAATCATACCTCGGAAGATCAATTGGTTAACTGACAGCTTTATAATAAGAGGTGTAATTGCCAAGCAGCCAGCAGGCTGGTGTCGGCAGGTCAGCACTTCTTCTTCCCAAGAGGAAATCACGGAGGGCTGAGAGGTGGTACCAAAGCTTCCTGTGGGGTCACCCTGTACGGCAGGCCTTGTAGACTCCCCAGAAAGCGCTGGTCCCAGGGGCTCATCAGGACTCCTTTCCTCACTTACCATGTCTGTCCCTTCCCCAGTGTGGGCTTCAGCCTTACACAGGGATGGAAGAGGTGTGAGAAGTTACGGTCCAGGTGATGTCTTAGGACCTGCTGGCTTTGGGGCTCGGACTCCAGGTCCCTGCCCATCGCCGCCACCCCAGCTCCCCCGACACTTTCCCTTCCGTGTTCCGGAGGGGTGCTTGCTGTGGTTTTTTATAACTTCCTTCACTATTACTTTATTACTTTTCAAGTGACAGGCAGCAGAATAGACTTCGTCTCGATATTGGCGGGGAGAACGTGGTCTGCATTGGTGATAGTCTGATTTCATTTTGGCTTTGCTTCCTTTTGTGCACAGGGGAGGAGGGGTGGTCCCCTGTAGGTCTGTTTCAGCTGGAGGGAGGCAGAGTTTCCCAGCAGTCCCCAGCTTGGACTGGCAGCGGGAGACCCTACCTGGTCATCACCTGCAGAGGTATTTGAACCGAGAGGGAAATTGCAGTTAAGGGAGGGGTACATAGAGCATGAGCATCTGATTAAGGAAGATGGCCCTGAGGAGTCTCCCTCAGATGCTGTCTGGGGGGGCTGCTCATGGGTTTTCAATTGTCTTAGAGCCCGTGCTCCTGGTGGCCTTAAGTCTCCGAGACCCAGGCCACTCACAGGAGGCAGAGGCAGTCCTGGCTTGAGTCGAGATTCAGCCACTGACTGAAGAGTGGGGTCTGGGGTTGACCACACCAGGGTTCAGATATAGAGGTTCTTTGATTGTGAAGCACATTTCCTAGCCTCTCGGAGCCTTTGTTGTTCGCCGGGAACTGTGGGCAGCAATTTCTATCTTGGAGGATAATAAAATAAGAACTAATCCTCAGTGAGCTTTTACTGGGTGCCAGGCACTATCCTTGGTACTTGAATGCAACTACCTGTCAATTCACGCAACAACTAGCTAGCATTGGTACCACATGTGATCCGTTTTTTATAGATGAGGAAACTGAGGCTCTCATCTGCCAAGAACTTTGCATGTATGTCAGGTAAGACTAGAGAGCAAGCCCAAGGAATCTAAAGGAAGAGATAATGCATGATTTGTGAAAATTGACATTAATGTATTTTTAAAAAACCTCACGAATCTGTTCAGTTCCTTGGACCAGAATAAGAAGTAATAGGCCTCAGAGGCAGCATAGGAAGGGTGTATAGTGTTTGCAAAAGTACAGGCATTCATAGCAGAAGCACTGATTGAGTGGCCTCTGTGTCCAGCACTGTGCCAGGCTCTATAGATACAAGATGGACACGCTGGGGTCTGGCCCTGGACAAGCTTCTGGACTCTGGCCAGCACACAGCCAGGCTGTGTATTATGACATCTGTGCTGTCCACAAGAGTCCACTGAGGGCTGGGGCCAAAGAGGGGACAGGGAGATTTTCCCAGAAGAGATGGCCCATGAATGTCTGTGTTATGCTACACATGCCTAGAATCCTGAGGGAGACTCACCCACCAGGCAGGGGTAATCAAACATGGCCTGGGGGCCAAATTTGGCCCACTGCCAGCCTTTGCACACGGCTCTCTAGCTAAGAATGCTCTTTTACATCTCTAAATAGTTGAAAAAAAATCAGAAGAATGATATTTTGTGACACATGAAAATTATATGAAATTCAAATTGAAGTGTCCTATAAGAAAGACATGTTGGAACGTGGCCACACTCATTTGTTTACATCTGTGCGGTTGCTTCATGCTGTGGTGGCAGAGTGAATAGTGGTGCCACGCGCGCTTTGGCCTGCAAACCTAAAACTTTTAGGGCCCTTTGTGGAATTTTGTGAACCTGTGTTCTAAAGCATCATCTTCTTCCTCAGGATCCTTTACCTTACTGCGTATGTGTGTTACACACTTTGCACTATCTCCCCTCCATTGCGTGGTCTAATCCTCCCCATCACTGGGTGAAGTAGGCGTTAACAGTCCCTCCTTTCAGGCATCCAGAGTGAGGATCCAGGGGGAGAAGTCAGTCGCCCACGTACACAGCTAGTAAGCAGGGGAGCCGTGGCAGGCCTTGGACTCCCAGGTTTTCCAAAGCCCGGGCCCGCCCTGCTGCCCTCTCCGAGGCACAGACTGCGTGTTTGAGGCCATGGCACCATGCTGTCAGAGGCCAGCTGGCACTGGAGGTGTGAGTCTGTGATCCCGGTGGGGGTGGGCATCACAGGGCAGGAGCCTTCCATCCCGAGGATTAGGTGACCTTTAGTGTCTTTCAACTCTCTGAGCCACGGCTGTGTGATTTCTGGCCAGTGCCACAGAAGGCCGGGCCACATGCCGTCTCCAAAGGCTTCAGCCATAAGATGAAGGTCTGTATGGGATCTCACTTCCCACACTCCAGTCTGACTCTCTGGAGCTCTGTAGTTCTGAGCAGGGACTCTCGGACGGTTGAGTCTGTTTCCCCAGGTGAGTTTCCATACTGAAGTACAGTGGCCTGGAGACAGCGGAGGTCGAGATCCAGTTAAAGATCATCTGCCACCTCTTTTCTTCCCCCTGTATGGGAATGTCCCCGTGGCCCTGCGGAGCTGAGCCCTCAGTACCCCCCCAGCATGGTGCAGTGGGACAGGCATGGGTTTTGGAGTCGGACGGACCCAGATTCAAGTCGCAATCCTGCCACGTACAGGCTGCGAGTTTGGGGCAAGGGACCTCAGCCCTTTCAGCTTGCATGTCCTGGGCTGCAAAATGGAAATAATAATAGTCCTTATCGCTTAGGGTCAAGAAAGTGAAAGGGGACACAGCATCTGAAGTACCCAGCATGTGGCAGGGTCTAGTAAGTGTTAGCTATAACTTTAATTCATATTCAAAGCAACGGGAATCTGAAAATATTTAAGAGCGGTTAAAACCTGATAGTGTGTGACTTAACTCCATCCAAACACAGAAGGAAAAATATCAGTGCTCTTGATGGCCTCCTTTGACTAGAAACTAAAATCTTCAGCAGCAGGTTATCTTTCTGTTTGAGACCCTCCAAATATTTTCAAAACTCAGCTGTTTGAAGGAGAGATGGAAAATTCATCCATCATCACCTTCAGTGGATCTTGGGCTGTGGGCTACCAGCCATCCCCAGTCTAGCATGCACCTTCATTCGGTGTGACTTTTGCATATGAATGTCTCTCTGTGTAAGTCACCCTTTGTTTCTTTGTTTCACGGGCTCCTATTCATCCTTCAGAACCCAGCTCAAATACAACCATTTCTATGAAGCTTTCCCTTACACCCTCATTGATTCCTCGTCCATGTCCCCCAGCGCTTTGCACATAAGCTGTATTAGAACATTTAGTCCATTGAAATTTAGTTCACTGTTGATGTTGGATCTTTGAAGGACTAAGTAGAGGCCATCTCAGAGTAGCAGTCAGAATAAAAAAGCAAAGGAGCAGGGCCCTTTTCCTGGAGAATCTGCCTGTGCCTCCACAGACGTGCTGCTGTTACTCCAGAGGGGAAGTGGCCATGATAGGTCTCCCCATGAGATGTGCTCATAGTTTCCTTTCCATCTTGATTAATACAAATATGTGATGTTTACACCACTGTAGGGCAGCTTAAAACTGTGAATTGCTTTACAATCTACACATCAGATTACATGTCCTCTCATATTTCATGTCCTATCAGATTTATGAAACCTCCGGTTCTCTGTCCCGCTTGGTGAAAGTCAGAGCTTTGTACCATCATCTCAGGTACAGGCGTGGGGGAAGGCAAGTCCCTGGAGCTAGTGATGGGGGTGGAGAGAGAACACAGGTCCCACTGCGGCCCTTCTGCCCTTTGTCCTCTCATGCTCCCTCCAGTCTTAGTGTGTGTGCTCGTGTCTGCTCCCCTGTCTTGGGTGTCGGCCCGTCTCTGCCAGCTGCTCTGATGTACTTGGTTCCCTGGCTCCGCCTTCCCAAAGGCCCCTGGTGGAAGTCTCAGTTCAGACCCCCCTGGGATAGGAGAGCCCTCTCTGTCTCTTTTCCCACCCCCCATTGCAGAAGGGGTGACCCCGCTAGACTCTGAGTTCCTCAAAGGTGGCATATGTGTCTTTTTCACTCTACACTGACCACTGCGCCTGACACATCGTGCGTGGATACTCCTTGATTGTGAAGTGAATGACTGAATGAGTTGAAGGAGCAAATGAATATGTCTTGATGACCAAGCTTATAAAGAGTCTGCCCCACCTGTAACCTCCCTCCGCTCTTCACTCCTTCCACAGGAAGGTGAGAAGGGGAAGAAGGAGCCATTGGAACCATCAAGGAACTGCGTGCCTCCAGTGGAAGGGAGGGAGGCTGTAGGGAATCAGGAAGAGAAGGGACATAGAAAGAGGAAAGTCAGTGTTTACATGGGGCCTATGGAAATAAACACTTGGCTAGTAGGCCTGTGGCTGCAGGGTAATGGGGGGCGAATGCCTTCCCCCCGCTAAGATCTGAAGTGGTACCCATTCACTGTCTTCCTCCACTGATCTCAGAGCTTCCTACTCTGTTTTGGGGTTGGAGTACCCCTCCAGACTAAGGGCGTGTTCTATACTCAGATGAATTCCAAGGGGCTTTTTATAAAGGAGCAAAAGGGGCCTGGGGATGGAAGTGTCTGAAGGTTAAGGTAGCAACAGATACCTTCTTCCCCTTTGTAAATAGTATTTTTGTTACTTCCTCGTCACCATCGCAGGCTTCATATACAGAATCCCCTGAACGGAGGGGATGGGGTTTTCTCTCCCCTGCCTGGAGTAGGTGAGGGTGCAAAAAAGGTATGTATTTAAAGAAAATGAAATTTAATTTAAGAATTTAAAGAAAAAGGATCTATACTGTTCTGTAGAGGTCTGATGGAAGGCCAGCCTCAGTTTCTACCTCCTTTTAGCATCCAAATTTCTTTGCCATGTACTTCTGCCATGGCAGGGGCCACCTTGAACTTCTGATAGCCTCTGACTCCCCTCCAGCCTCCAGCTGCCCTGTCCCATCATCTCATACCCATGGCGAGGCAGCAGGGGAAGAATTCTTACGAGATCGACAGCCCTCTGGCTATGTCTCAGGAAGAGGTGGCATGGAACGGGCTAGAGCAGCCGCCCTGGCTGTGACACACAAAGACCAAGGGGACCCGTAATAGGGTCTGGCCCCTTCCTCCCACTCGCCGCTCACCAGGCGTGTAGCACCTTAATCACAGTAATGATCCACATGCCCAGTGGCATGTCGTATGCTAAGGTCTGATGATCTTCTGCTTTCATCTACGCTGCTGGGTATGCCTCCCGAGCGCCAGGAGGGGGGTTTCCTTGTCAGAATCTAATTACGGATCTTTATGCTCTAATCACATTGTCTTGTCCACTTTGAGCCGTCCAGCCGGTGGGCATGCATTCCACTGCTCACGCTTGCTTCCGCGCTCCCCTGCACAGCTCGCTGCTCCGGCGGACTCTGAAAGCGAGCAAATCATGGGAAGCCTGGTGGATTTGCTTTCCATGGCGGGGCTGAGTCAGGTAAGGTCACTTCCTGCTGCCAACCCTTCCGAGACCTAAGCAGACCCGGAGAAGCTTTGCAGGCCTCGTTGAGGCCACGGGCCTTCGCCTGGCCACATGTGGCCTGACACGGAAGCTCAAGGCCAGGGCAGCACCTGCCATCTTCATTTCCGACTACTCTTGTGGAGTCTCTGATCCTGCTGGACCGGGCCTCCTTGTTTAGGAACTTCACCGCCCCTTCTCCATTTCCATTTCCCCTCTCTCCCTTTGTGTTTATCCTTGAAGACTGCTTTCTTGGCTCTGAGGAGTTGTACCTCCCTGGGGCCTCTGGCTGCCTTGAGTCAACAGCCCTCCTGGCTCATGCCCCAGGCTGCCCATGACAGTGGGCTCGCCCATTCCCCAGGGACACTGGGAAGCCCTCCCGCAGGTGCTGTGCTTTGAGGCTTTGAACCTGTTACCCATTTCATGTTTCCACCAATACTGTGAGATACACATCACAGTGCTCCTTTCCCAGATGGGAAACTGAGGCTCGGAAGATTAAGTGACTTGAGATCAAGGCCTCTTGGTGGATACGTGGCCTACTGGAGCTTTGAAGACGAGCTTCTGCCTCTAGAGTGCACAGTTACCCCGTCTGAGGCAGCAGGGACCACACACAATCATACTCCTCGAGTAGGGATCTGCTGGGCCCTTGGGGACCGGCTCAGAGGTGCAAATGGGTCCTCAGCCACCCTTGACAGTACGATGGTCCAGTTCTGTTGGGAGACACAGACATTAGCTTCGGGAGAGATTCTGGGACGAAGGGGCAAGAGAAGAAGAAGCGATGGCCGCCCATTGGGTCCATTTTATGGGTGGAGAGATCATCCCCAGGTTTGCCTTCATCACTCTGCCCTTGAGGGATGGAGTATGGCCCTGGGGGATAGGGTAACCATGACCACCATAGCTTTGGGTCTGCATACCACTGTCTAGCATGCAAAGGACTGTCACCACTATTGGCTCATCTCACCCACAGGGCATCCCCCCCAGGGCAGCCCTGAGGAGCAGGCAGTGCAAAATGTTCCCATTTGGCACACAAAGCAAATGTGACTCAGAGAGAAGGTGCTTATGGTCAACACCTGATCGAACCCCACTCTCATGGTGCTCCTTCCTCTCCCCTGTAAGCTCTCCACTTCCATCCAGCTTCCTACTCTCTTCACTATGGTCTTGCCTCCTTTATCTACTCCTCTCCACTTTTCTCTGTCTGCCTCTCTCCGAGCACCCATGCACTACCTGCAAAATGGGTATTTCAGTGCGTCCCGAGTCATTAGCCTTCTCATTGAGTCTGAGGAGATTTGGACATGGAAGTTCTTGCCGAGCAGGTGCCCTTATGTTCCCCAACTTCCAGCACTGTCGTCATGCTGAGCCCAAGGCTGGGTGGTCCAGTAGACATTTCTCCCCCACCGAAAAGCTCGGCCCCCAAAGGGCCACACCATCAAGTAAGGATGAAGCAGATATCAGCACTCCCCCACACCCCAAAAGGAAATAAACAATCTTAAACACAGGCCCTGCGTGAAGGGGTCAATAAATTGTGGCTGAAAATTTAGAACTATGGGCAAGTTCTTATATAGGTTGTCAGACTGGATTTATACCACGCAGTGCCCTGAAAACCTCGAGGTGAGAATTTCATTTAGAGTAACTATATTGTCAGAAGCGAACACACATCTTGTCTAGAACCCACCTTTGTTCTAGGATGCATACAGTTCCCACACATAAAATTCTAAGGAAATGAGCACCTTATGGTTAAAAATAACTCCGTTACCAGGAAACAAGACTCCCTGAGAGTGAAGCAGAGGAAACAACCACAAGGACCTTACTTCCTGAACCTCAGTTTCCCCACCAGTAAAATGGGCTCAGAACACCCGCCTGCCTGAGCTGGGGTGCGGAGGGAGTGAGAAGTGTGCAGCATGGGACTGCTCTGTGTGATGAGTGTTCGATGAATGGTGATGGCTGTGATTATTTTCTCCATTTATTTTTCTAATACTGTTGTTCAGTGAAGGTTGGCTTTCCGGCCTTCACTTCCCGTTCATTCACATACAGGCAAAAGAAAAGCCATACACATGGAAAAACATCACAGGAGTTGGTGTTAGGGGGTTTAGACATGAATCTAGGTCCCTTGGGGTCTGTAACCTGGTCTACAAACTGGACAGTCGCATTGTCACGTTCTCTCCCTGGGCAAGGTCGTTTGAGGATGAAATGGTGGGAGGGCTGAGAAAACATCTTGCAAACTGTAAAGTGCTACGCAAACGTGGCCTGCGCCTGATCTGTATTAATTTCTTCCATCTTCTCTCCCAGGATGTCTCCATCCTGAAACGTGGCGGGTGGAGGGTTCAGAGGTGAAAGCTCATTTTGGGCTTTCTACATTGCAGTGCTCCCCTCCTCCCTGAGATTTTATTTTGCTCTTCGGGACATGCAGGTGCAGACGGATACCTTTTCTTTTTACTACACTGGGGATAAAGGAATCAAAGCGTGCTCTGGAGTTCAGAAGTTCTGGCTTGGGGATGTCCTCTGTCAATCCCTCTTTGTGTGACCTTAGGCCAGCCCCCTTTTCCAGGCCTTAATTTCCCCATGCGTGAAATGGGGGTGATAAACCACCTCGGAGTCGTGCAAGAATTAAATCAGATTTTGTTTGGAAGATTGAAAAGGTTGGAACTCAACAGCCTCTAAGGTGCCTTGCAAAGTGGGCACGCTGAAGCTTTGGGAGGAGAGAGAGAGACACTTCTGGAATGGCAGTGTCCACTCATTATCGGGGAGAGGGCGGGTCTGGACGCAGCAAAGGTGAGGACCTCCATGGTGCTGTGAGGTGAGCCTTGTGACACAGGGCACGGTTTCTAAAACTGGGGCGGCAGTTGGCATCTGTTGCTCTGCTAATGAGGCAAAGAATAGTCCCCGCCTCCGGAGCTGTCCGACTTGAATTACATCTTAGCAACACACACCGTCTTCCTCTGGCAAAGTGTGCAGTCGGGAATAAAAAAAGCTTGACCCCTGACTTCGGGGCCCCAATCTGTCTGTGCCATTTGTTTCCATAGTGATTGTCACTGAGAGATGACCTGCCACTCACTCATCCGTGGCTTTGTGTCGCATGCAATTTCTGCCTCCTGCACACACCCTCATTGCCCAGTCGGAAAAAACGGCAGCCTCTGTCAAGCAGGAAAGGCACCGGGAGGCACAAGAGCTGGGCCCCCTGTCCTGGCTCTTCCCCTGGATGCTGTGTGACCTTGAGCAAAACTCTGCGCTTCTCTGGGTCTCCATGTCCTCATCCCTGAAATGGGCTCTCCATCCTTAAGGTGACTCAAAGGTTCTGAGACACTGGATGATGGTCGGCAGGTCTCTGCTCTGGTCGGCAGGAGTTGAGTTCCTCCTTCCCAACGAGAGGGACTTAAGCATCAATGTTGCTGCTGCAGGATCACACCTGCCAAGCAGGGTTCATAACCCTTGGGTTCCCAGCCCTTCAGGGACCCTGTCCCCCCACCGGGGCCTCGCAGCCACATCCTTCCCCCTCTTCTGTCCAGTTCCCTCCTGCGCTCAGGCCGCTCCTCCCACCCTTGATACTTCCGAGCTTTCCCACCTACCCTATGGGTGACCTCCCATCCAGTTTTGACAACTTGGTCCAGCTGTGGTGTCTTCATGCCCCATGGGAACATTGTATCTCTGTATTTCCTGGCCATACCCCTGTTCCCAGCCCGAGTGGCCCTGTGGCCGCAGAGACAGTGAGAGAACAGCCTTTCTCTGGCTCAATGGAATGTGCAGGGTGACAGCTGCAGTGTCCCATACGGACACATTCGGATCTCCAGGACTACTCCCACTCAGGCTTCAGCTGTCCCTCTGGGACCCCCTCCTGCTTCCTCCTGTACCTTCTGCTCCTTTTCTCCACTCTGAGCCACATGGGTAGGAACAACCACTTCTCTGTGTGTTGGCATGTCTCTGGGCCACTGCTATTGCCTCAGGTTTTTTGCCCACAGTGGTGAGGATGCTGTGCCAGAGACCCCCGACTCCACCCCAGTCCACTCCCCTGGATGGAGCTCCATCTCTAAGTCTGCAAGATATAGGAGGCTTAGAGCTCAGGAGGTCGCTACTGATCTGTCTCTTGGGGTCCCATCCAGGATGAGCCATTGAGCTCCGGTGGGCTGCTATAGATAGTGTGGGATTCTCTTCCATCCCCCGGAGGTGTACGGGGACAGCCTCTCTTCGGTGCCCCTGCCCTCTGTGCCACTGCTCTGGGTTTATCCCGTAGGGCTCCTGTCTGGGTTGGGACTTGCTTTTCTTCCAAGAGAGTCTGGTAAGGGAATGAGCTAGAAGAACTTCCTCTCTGCATGGACGGGGGGAGGGAGGTCCCACCATAATTGGGTTCACCCGGATTCCTGCATTTGGCTTCCTCTGTCAGTTCTCCCCTCCCCACCCCCTCTGTGCACACTTGCCCAGGGAGATCTTGCTGCACTGTTCATCTCATGCGCCCCCCACTGGCTGGGAGCTTCAACCGCTCTTCGTTGCACTCAATAAAATCCAAACACCTCAACCTGGCCATCAGTGCCCTCTGAGATCTCCCCCTCCCCTCTCGCTCCAGCCTCACTGCCCATGCCTTCCCTTCTCTGGGCTCTACTAGCAGCACTGACTTTCTGTTTCTCTAGGCAGAAGGCCTGCAGGCCTTCACATATGCCCTGCCCTGCATTCCCCGCTCTCCCCCGTGGCCCTGTCATCATGTGGTTCTCAGGTCAGACATCAAACTTTTCTTGACACCCCAGCCTGGATCAGGCCCCCTGTTGTGTTTCCTTAAACTACCAGGACCTTGCCTTCACAGTCCTGACCCGATTCGTGATTATTTGGAGGGATAATTCTGTCCCCAACGAGACTCTCAGCTCTGTGAAGACAGGAACTATATTCTTGTGCGCTTTTTTCCCCAGCACTACACCTACCACGGAGCGTTGTTGTGTTCAGTTTCCTGTTGGTTGGAAGGAAGGATGGGGGAGGGGATTCAGAGGAGGGAGGGAGGAATAGGAAGGGTGGAGGCCGCGTGTTGCTCATCTCTGCACCCACAGTGCCTAGTGTTGTGTTGGCAAACGGTGCATATGAGGAGAGACGCTGGCTGGATCCAAGGCGACCACGGATTCAGAGAGACACTGCACATAGAATTTATGTCTACGGGGATATTGTTAGAGACCCCAGCCACAGGTGGCCTGTGCTCTGTCTTTGGGCCTTGGCTTGGGGGACCGATCCTGAAACATAGCCTTGCTCAATGAGAACGGGCACCAGATGATGGAGATGCTTCAGGGGCACCCCTTGGGAAGCTGCTGTTGAAGCCACGTGAGGGCATAGGCTGGTCCACCGGCTCCCACAGGGAAGCCAAGTTGTGTTCAAGATGCCCACGGAGATCACTGAGGAAACTGGGCTGATGCCCTCACTCCAAGAGCCAGCCTGCTGAACCGGAGGGGATGGGTGTGGAGTGGAAATCTCATGGTTCTTAGAGTCTGGCATGCCTTGGACAATGACTACCAAGGACGGCATCTCTCTCCCAGGGCTGAGGTGAGGAAAGTGGGCACTTTCCTCTCCCTTCCCCCTCCATCCCTGGTGTTACTGACATCAAACCTTCAGGACTCACCTTGATGAAGTGATTGACACCTTGGTCTTCTTTTGGACCAAAGAGATCCCTGATTTCCCCAGTGATGACTGGCATGAGCTGCTCCTAGATGCCCGTGGGCAGTTCATCTCTGAAGGGGGCTGCTGTGGAGGGGACAGAGCTCCCCTGTTTCTAGAGCTGGGGTCAGAGGACGGCATGGCTGACCACAGCCCACCCTGCTGTGACAGCAGCGGGGTGCACTCTCCGTAAGCCCCAGTGTTCTGGCTCCCACTGCCCACTGGCCAGCCCTGGAGTTCTCAGTGGGTCTCCTAGCTCTGCAGGGTTCACCTGACCAGTCAGAGCCATGTCCTCTCCAAGCTCCAAAAGGATCCACAGGGTGCAATGTGCCTTCTCTTGATTCATTCATGCTCTGTTTGCTCTTAATGAAGGGTGGCCAGGGAACTGGAGGAGTTAGATATGGTCCCAGCCTCCCATCAACTGACATGCCTGTGACCTTAAATAGCCTCTTGTCTGGACTTTTGCTGTCTCATATGAAAAACAAGAGATTGAAAAAAAAGGCCAAATCACCGGGCCTCAAGCTAACACACACTGTCTCCAGTCCTGATTCAATTACCAATGAGCTGTGTAGCTTTGCGAAGGTTACTTGACCTCTCTGGTTTTTTCTTCTACAGCACAAGACTACCGGGAGAATTAATGAGCTAGTCAGGGTACGGCTGTATTACCTGTGAGATATTCAACAAACAGGAGAGGAGGTGTCCTTGTGATATTTAAAGAACCTTCTGGTTCTACCCTCTTGGGTCAGTGGCTATACAGGACAGCCAGAAATGCTGTCCTGTGCTGTGTAAAGACAGTAGGATGGTGCTGAGGACCCAACAATGGGCTGGCAGGGAAGGTCCCTGTGTGCAACTGGAATGACCTGAGTGAGGGGCTGGCCCCCAGAGGTTATGCTAAGTACAGCTGACTCTGCCTGGTTGTTGAGCCCTGACAGTGGGGGGGTATAAGCTAGTATAAGCCAGTCTGAGCCTAGGGCCTGAAGCGTCAGCCTCTCTGGGTTCAAATCCTGCCTCTACCCTCTGCTAACGATGAGTCGACATGTCCAAGTCTTCCGTTCCTCCATCGGCAGAATGGGGTTAATCATAGGAGAGATTGTGAGGATAATTAGAGACAATGCCAGGGGAGTTTACTTACTAAGGATATGAGAGTGCTTTCTAAATCTCAGTTGTTATTATTAGGAGTATAGAAAGCAAGACACCCTTTCCAGAAGCCAGGAGCTGGTGGGAGCTGGGCAGCATTTCAGGGTCCTCGCTATCTCCAGGCCTCAGAAGTAGGGGCAGCAGCCATGGGGGCCCTGGGAAGGGGTGGGGAGAGCCAGCGGGCTGCAGAGGGGAGAGCCCCAGCTGAAAAAGGCACAGACTCAGTCCCTTGACCCAGTCAGGCCCCAGTGTGTCACCAGCTCCCCGTTTCCTGGCCTTCAGCCCCTGCAATGCCAAGGATGGCACATTTTCTCCCCCTCTAGGCCGACCTTCCAAACTCCCCTACCCTGAGGATAGCGGGGGCAATATTTATAGAATTGAGCCTGGGAAGCCTCAGGCAGATATTTAAAGTTTGGGCAGCTCAGGAAACCCACCTGCCCTGCGGGTCTATTCAAACTAGGCCAGAAGAAGGAAAAAAATAAATTCATGGGCTCTCGCTGATGCTTCCCTTGGGGATTTGGGCCAAGCCTGAGGCCCGCTTCCCTAAGAAACTCTCTATTCCTGATCCTTGACTCTCAGAAGTCCCAAATCACAGTCAGACGAGGGAGCCCTGGCAGGCAGAGGTTTGCCTGCCCTGAAAATCAGCATCTGTTCTGTACTAAAAAGCCCGCTTCTGGCAATCTAAAAAAAAAAAAAAAAAATCCTAAAGGCAGTTTAAAGAAACTGCTTTATGAATTAAGTACCTATGGCCCTTGGATTTAGCAGAGACAACATTTAGAAACACCATGAAAACAACGGTGAGGAGGGGGGGCTGGTTAGGTCAATCACAGTATCACCATGAAAACACTGTTTCCAGCTGGGTGACAGGGTGACCTCGCTAATCGGAAAGGCAAGGAGGTGCCCAGATGTCCAGATGTCTTTGGACTTCAGAATCACAGGTGATTTCTTTCCTTTTTTGTTTTTTTTTTTGGTTTGTTCCAGATTCCCTGTAATGAATATATGCTGCACCCCAATAAAACCAAAACCAAAAACAAAACATGAGCTCTGGTTGAAAAGTCATGTTTACTGGTAGAAAGGATGGTCCAGTGGGCCAGGTTGTCACCTCCTGATGTGCGTCAAGGACCACCCAGCCTCCCAGAGTCACTGAGGCAGGGAGAGGGCCAGACTGTGGTATTTTGGCCCTCAGGCTTGGAAGGAGGGTGGTGAGAAGTAAATGAACACCTACTGTGTGCCAGGCACCTCATGTGTCCTGCATGCCTATTAACCATAATAGCCATTTTTAGCCCCATTGTACAGATGAAGAAACAGAGGCTCAGAGGGACATGTTAAGGCTTGTCTCCTTCTGACACCTTTAGAGAATAATGTTGATGGATATAGGATTGATGTCAGAGTCATTCCCTCATTCTGGAGTGAAAGAAATGAGGCCCAGAGAGGGTCAGAACATTTTTTGGAGCCACACAGCGAGGGCCCGGTGGCTTCTCGGGTCTTGCCCTGCCCTGAGGCAGGAAATTCAGCTCACCATGTGACTCTTGCGCTCCTCCACTGTCTTCTAGCTCCTTGGTGCATGGTGGTTTCTCCTCAGCCCTGCCCCACTTAAGCCTGGCTCTCCCCTAGACCCTCTGCAAGGCTCCCCTCATGCCTTCCGGCCATGGGTTGGCTGCTCCAGGGCTGCCTGGTGACCTCTCACTTGCAGGGGCCATTCCCACATGCAGCCTTAGAAGGAAGTTAAACAGGGGCACAGGGAGAGCATCCCCAGCACAGGATGAAGGTCAAAGCTCAGCCTCTGTCTGGTCTCTTAGCCTGATGCCGGGAGTGCCAGACTTTGGAAGGCACGGACACCTGAGCTGGGGCTCTTCAAACCTTTTGCTAGCCGCCAGGGTTCCAGCACTCTGCCTTGCCTTTGGGTTTGGTGAGTCTCTGATGACCTCCACCACCCACCCCCTGCCTGCCCGGCTCAACCTACACTTCCCAGTGTCCACCAGGGCCAGCCTCCGAGTGGGTTTTGTTTCTACCTGGACCTGGAAAAGCTTTATTCTATACTGCATTGAGAGACCTCGATTCCAGCGTGCTAACTCTCCTTCCCTGCTGCCGTCCCCAGCCCCCAACCCCACCCCACCCTTTTACCCAGAGCTTCATCCATGGCGCTGTCACCTAGAGGGACAATCTACTCAGCAGTGATAGCATTCTTTACTTTCATTAAAGCTGGAGTGCTAGGGTATCAGCAATCATGCCAGGAAGTTACATTTATTGACCACTTATCATGTGCTCTTTTCCTGCTCTAAACGCTCTGCGTGTATTAAGTCCTGTAACCCTACACTGACCCTTGCGCTTAGGAGCTATCATTTCTCCATTTTATAGATGAGGAGGAGCTTAAGTTTCAGGGAAGGGAGTAACCACCAGGTCCATGCAGCCTCTGATCGGCAAAGCGTGGTGTCGCTCGGCCAGTCTCCTGTGCCACCTCCCCAGACACAAGAGTTGTCATTGAAAAGTCCTTGGAGTATGGCAGGTAAGGGGTGCTAAAGGGCTGGTTCTCTGGCACTTGTGAGTTTATTGATTCTGTACCTTTCCTGGTCTCACTGTAGCCCAGCGGTTTAGAGCACAGGCTCAGGGGGCTGACGAATGTGGTTTCAAATCCCACCTCTGCCACCTGTAAGATATGTGACCTCAGGAAAGGCATTGGTACTCTCTGAGGTGCAGTGCCTGATCTGCAAAGCGGAAATAAGATTTTGTAGAATGTTAGAAAGTTAAATGATATCTTCCTTCCAGACGGCTTCCCACGGGCTTGGTGCCGTGACTGGCTGCATTCGCATCATGGTGCTGGTTGCTTTCGTTATTATTCATTACTATTTCTCATTGTATGCATTAGTAATAAATAAGAGCATCAGTTATTAATGCTCTGGCTAGTTTCTACACCACATTCTGGGGTTCAAAGAATTATGCCTTCCACCCTTGTGCTCTGAGAACCCCCAGCCTAGAGGTTGAGAGAAACACCCAACAAGTTGTCAGGGGCTATAATAGAATAGAACCACTATATTAAAATAATGTTCTTTTCTTGATAAGAGCAACAGACTGCCCTATCCGTAGGCTAGTGAGACAGAGGAAGTGACATTCGAGTGGGCTTTGAAGGATGAGTAGGAGTTTGTGGGGCTGAGGAGAAAGGTCTGAGT
Source organism: Cryptoprocta ferox (assembly GCA_028646485.1). Lineage (NCBI taxonomy): Eukaryota > Metazoa > Chordata > Mammalia > Carnivora > Eupleridae > Cryptoprocta > Cryptoprocta ferox. Next base: position 20,016,429 of record CM053565.1, on the reverse strand, counting down.
GGGCAGTCAGTGCATCAGGAGGATTTGGAGAAGGGCAAGCAGGCCTGCCTGGCTGGAGCCTGGGGTGTGTAGGCCAGCATTCTTAAGGACCATGCAGGGATGGCTGGTGGGGGCCAGATCCTCATATGCCTTACAGAGCCTGTGGCCAGGAAGTCTTGTCCTTTAGCATTAGGGATCCATTTTCACTTGCTGGTTGATACCTAGTAGGACACTTCTATCACTGATGAGGGTGGAGTGGCAGAGGGTCTTGAGCAAATGAAAGAAAGGGGTATTGTTGAGACAGAGTAAGGAAACAGAAGTAACCGTGTGTGTGTGTGTGTGTGTGTGTGTGTGTATGTGTGTGACATAGGCTGAGGCAGAAAGAAAATATAAGATGATGGTATGAATACTCTTGCTTAAGAAGGAAGACTGAATAGTGGGTTCTACTAGAAGCCTCTGTGGAACATACAGACTGGACTTCCCAATAGGCAGCTGGAAATTGGCTACTAGAAATTGGTCTTAGAGGAGGAGTTAGCATCTCTTCCTCCAGGAAGGCCTCCCTGCACCTTCCGGGAAGAGTCAGGTCCCCCCCTGTGCCCGTGGACCATGCCTTTGGCACTAGCCTCCATCACAGCCCTGATCATGCTGTGTTTTAATGCTCTGTGGACTTATAGATTTTTCGCCAGACTATCAGCTCCTTGAAACCAGGGGCCGGTCTTCTCCATTATTCTATCCTCAGAGTGTAACACAGTGCCTGGCTCAGACAGGTGCTTGAACAGATGTTGCTAAAGTAATTGAGGAAATGCATATATGAGTTTAGAAGTCAGGAGAGAAGTCAGGCTGGCTGTGGAAGGCCAGGGTTATTCTGGGTGAGCAAGGAGGAGGCTCTGGCCTCAGAGAACCAGTCCCCAGGAGTGAGTCATCATGGAGCCACAATGTTTGCTGAGTTGTGGCCTTGGAGTCAGATAGCGGGGCGGCTCTGCAGCAAGTGTGCTTCCTGGAAAGTCTGATTGCTCAAGTCACCGTGACCTCTTATCTTAGACGGGCTACTCTGGGGAAAAGGAATCAGAATCCGTTTTGCACAGTACAGCTGCAGAAAGCCCAAAGTGGAACACGTATCTGAAAAACGTCAACTACGAGGAAGAAGCTGTTGACCTGAAAGAATCAAGTGTTTGCTGTTGATTAAAACAAACACAAAAACTACCAGCTTCCTTGAGACTAATTCTTTGGGAATGAGGTGCAGATCTTTTGTGGCTCTAAGGCTCTGGGGTCAGTTTCTGGAATCTAGAGGGGCTTTTATTATTAGTAGTCTATGTAGCTTGGCCCCACGTACCTTCTCAAAGGCCACTGTGAAGCCAGGATGTGTCTGGGCCAGCAGGTGGGATCCCTCAGCCACCCCCTCTCTTTTTAACCCTGGCCCCTACTTCTCACAGGAACTCCTCAGAGCATATCAGAGTGGCCTTGCTGTCTTTGGTGATTTTCTTCCCCCCCAAAGTTGCCCCTAGCCTCCTGGGCTGGGGCAGATTCGCAGTGCATGGGATCTCAGAGGAGGTGACCTTCCAGGTCCCTTCTAAGCTTAGTGCAGTCAGTGGACCCAATCTCTGCTCTGGCCTGTACTAAACTCTCCCCAAGCCTGAGTCGACACATCTGAAAAATGGCCTGATCCCACTGACCTTGAGAGTTGTTGTTGGGTGTCCATTCCCTGGGCATCAAGGGTGTGCTAAGCACTGTGGTAGACAAGAGAGACCGAGGCTCCTTGTCTGGAGGAGAGAGAAAGTAAATGTGCAATTTCATGTCAGACAGTAGTAAGAGCTTTGATGAAAAAATGAAGCAGGTGAAGGGATGGTGATTGGTTCTAATTGAGACTGGGGGAGTGAATCAAAGGTGGCTTCTTTGAAGAGGTGACTTTCTAGTTGAGAACTGAATAAAGCATGGGAGGGGAAGGAGTAGGGCAGAGGTACATTCTAGGGCAAGGAAGAACATTCTAGGCAGAGGGATCAGTGTGTGCAAAGGCTGCACGGGGGCATGGTTGGCTGTGTTGAGAAGAAACTTCACGGTGGCTAGAACGGAGGGAAGAGCAAGAGTTGTGGCAGGTGAGGTGGAGCAGGAGGCCATGGGTAGCCCGAGCAGGGCCCTGGGGGCCGGGGACCTTAGGGGAGGCATCATGTGCAGCCTTTAGAGAGTTTTGAGCTGGGAAGTCCAGAATCTAAGCCTGCTTGATCTTTCCCTGTCCCTCTATTCACACAGAGCCTCCGATGACCTCTCTAGTCTTAAATGCTTTTAGACCAGGATTGTCCAACAAGAAAATAATGCAAGCCACCAGTGCACTTTTAAGTTTTCCAGTAGCCATATTTAAAAAGTAAAACAAGGGGGGGCACCTGGGTGGCTCAGTTGGTTAAGCGTCTGACTTCGGCTCAGGTCATGATCTCACAGTTCGTGGGTTCAAGCCCCGCATCGGGCTCTGTGCTGACAGCTAGCTCAGAGCCTGGAGCCTGTCTTCGGATTCTGTGTCTCCCTCTCTCTCTGACCTTCCCCTGCTCATGCTGTCTCTCTCTCTCTCTCAAAAATAAATAAAACATTAAAAAAAAAAAGTAAAAAAGGGGCACCTTGGTGGCTCAGTCGGTTAAGCAGCTGACTTTGGCTCAGGTCATGATCTCACAGTTTGTGAGTTCGAGCCTTGTGTCGGGCTCTCTGCTGACAGCTCAGAGCCTGGAGCTTGCTTAGGATTCTGTGTCTCCTTCTCTCTCTCTGTTGCTTCCCCACTTGTGCTCTCTCTCTCTCTCTCTCAAAAATAAACATTAAAAAATTTTAAAAAAGTAAAACAAAACAGGTAAAATTAATTTTCATACTATATTTAATCCCATCTATCCAAAATATTATTGTTTCAACATGAAATCAATATAAAAAATAATAAGGGGATATTTCACTTTTTTATAGAAAATCTTCAAATTCTGGTACATGTTTTGTAGTTGCAGCACAAGTCAGTTCAGATGACCCATGTGGCTACTGTATTGGACAGTGGAGCTCAGAGGGGGCTCCTGCATCCCAGGTGGGGGGCAGGGGTGCTCCACAGGGGGGCCTGGGCATGGGAGGGAGGGAGGAGCCCATTGTAGATCATGGAGGGAAAGTGGCCTTGGAATTGATCCCCTGCCTATTGCAAGGAAGGCTGCTTGCCTGGCCCGGCTCCATTTGGGGGAAGCAGAGATGATATAAATTGAGGCCGACAGACCCAGCATGACTCCTGTCTAATCGGTTCTGAGACTTTAATAAAGTGCCTTTTTAAAGGTCTGCTGGAATCAGGACCGGCAGTCCTTTCTTAAGGGAAATGTGGAGCATGCGACTGTGCCCCTCGCAGGTTCCAGGAGGCCCAATGGGCAGCCTTCCTCTCTGAAGTTGATGGAGACTGGCCCACGTTCAGAAATCTCGGTTAATGAAGAACAATCTATCCAAGCGTTCTTTTTCCCAGACTGCACCTGCAGGCTGGCTGGTGGCTTGAAGGATCCTAGGGACCCTCTCTGTTGATAACACACAAAACGAGACCCTGGTAAGCTGGTGTCAGTTACTAGGAGAGATTGCTGGGGTGCTTGGTTTGCTAAAGTGGGTTCCTTAGAGCTGTACCAGCCCTAGTGCATGCGTCAGGCCAGAGGAGACAATGCTAAGCAAAACTGGTGCGGGCAGGGGAAATTAACTGGAGGTTTGGAGCAGCCCTTCAGGGCTCAGGCTTGGGCAGGTGGGCGGTGAAAAAGGGGTCTAGCGGGGCTTCTCAGTGCCTTCGCCTCCCTGCCCACAGGGGGGCCTGGGCATGGGAGGGAGGCAGGAGCCCAGTGCACCGGCACTCGCTACGCTGGATTCTGCCACTCACAGCACTTTGCATGCTCAGAGGGAGAGCTGGTGGGTCAGGGGCTCCAGTCCCCCCAGCCCCCATCCTCCCACCCTGACCTGCTACGGGATCAGTATCCCAGCCCACTGAGATACAGTGAACTGAGCCAGGGTTGTACGATACACAAGCTACAGGTGCATTTCTGGACCTGTTTCTGGAAAGCTCATCATGTACGGTGACTACCTCCTTACGTATGGCCCTTGGGGTCCAAATGAAACATGAAAGACACCAGGCCAGACAGTTCCTTCCCAGTAAGTCCTGAGATGTGAGAAGTGTAAGGAAAACTGTAAGTGGTAGATTCCAGTCTTCACTGCCTTGAGGATGAAGAGGGGATGACTGAGAATCTCATAACTTCTGTTCCATTTTTTTTTTTAAAGAACCTGTGCTCCTTAACGGAATGGCAGATTTCAATTACTGTTACTTGCTCCATGTGTCCCTTAACTAGTCTGCAGACTTGTAGGAGGCCTCAAACAAAAAGCTGGTCACGTGTAGCAACTAGTCATAGTGGGGCCTGATCAGGTGGTCTGAGAGTCATCAACATGAAGGCTACTTGCACAGCTAGCTGCTTGGAGATGGGGATGGGGTGTGGTTGGGGATGGGGCAGGCATGCTAGTGGGGATGGAGATGGAGATGGGGTGGGGATGGTAATGGAGTGGGGGATGGGGTGTGATTGGGGATGGAATGGGGGATGGAGATGGGCATGTGGATGGGGTGGGGATGGGATAAGGATGGGGATGGGGTGTGGTTGTTGGGATGGGGTGGGGGTGGAGGTGGGGATAGGGATGGAGTGGTCATGGGGATGGGGTGGGGATGGGCATGGGAGTGGGGGTGGAGATGGAAATGGGCATGGGGGTAGGGGTGGGGATGGCATATGGATGGTGATGGGGTGGGGTGAACATGGGAGTGGGGATGGAGCTGGGGTGAGGGTAGGGATAGGGATGGAGATGAGAATGGGGAAGGGGTAGGGTTGGGGATGGGGATGGCGATAGGGGTGGGGCTGGAGATGGAGGACTGTGCTGCCTTTACCTCATTATGACCCAAGGTCTCTCTGTGTCTGTGTTCACCAACCACCACACCTCGTCCGTTGTGATTTTGTGAAGATTTTTATTTTATTGTTTTACTTCCCAACTGTTATAATAATATAGGCACTAGGCAGCACCCCCTGAAGCTTAAGCTATTTTAGGCTAAGGTGAAGGAAATGCTTTGCACAGCAGGCAGTAAACCTAGAGTCAGATGCACAATGAATTATTACCAGGCAGGAAGGGTGCCTCTTCTGTGGGCAAAGCTGCCTGGGCCAAGGTCACTCCCCACCCTCCAGGGGCTTGACCCTCAGCCACTGCCCAAGGAGGCTATTGAGCTGACCCTGCCGCAGGGTCTCCTGCTCCCAGCCTGTTACCTCTGCCTGAGTGGGGACCTCAGCGGGGAAGCCACCACTCTGAAACCCTTCAGAGCCGGGGAAGGTGATGAATGCAAAGGCAATCCAGGGCTAGTTGGTGAACATTGAATTAACTGTAGAAAATTAACTAAATGAGGTTGGTGAGTGAAATGTAAATGAGCCCCCGCTCAGCAGGAGCTAGGGAAAGGATCACAGTAGGAGACAGAGTCAAGTGGGAGGCTGAGAACTTGGGAGTGAACAATAAGCAAATGTACCAAACCTGTAAACAGCTCTTGAAGGAGGAGCGGGGTGGAGGGAAGGACAGGCAAGGGGCTAACCGGGAAGGAACAGAAAGACTCCTGCAGGTGCCGAGGTTTCTGATAGCCCAGGAGGGGTCTATGGAGACAGAGTTTAGGTTCAGGACGCCACGTGTCGTTCCTGTGCACCCTCGTTGAAGGCAGTGCTATTTGATGGCAAGAAACATAGGTCCCCTCAGGCCGGCTTGAGTGAAAGCCTGAGAGTGGGTGGCTTATGGTAAAGATACGCAGAAAGCAGGGAAGAATTTCACAGCAATCCAGGGCCAGGCACCTGAAAGCAGCCACATCTGGTGGAAACTAGGGCCAGGAACAGGAAACTGGGGCAGTGGGACCCCAGGCGCTAGTCCTTCAGGGTCCATCTCTCTCCTGGTGCGCCCCCCCCACTTCTCTCTTTGGGACTCTGTTCCATTTTCCCCACTTGCACCAACCGACTCCCCCTCCACTCAATCGTGGTTCCTGCAGCCACTGTCCTGCTCACCCCCCCGGGGCCAGCTCTCAAGGAGCCCAGAGCCTAGTGCTCTATATTTCCAGGAGAAACATCTGAGGGATAGAGTTCATCTTTTGGAGTGAGTCTCAAAGCCTGTTTTCCTGTCACTCTGTGGTGTGGCTGGACTTGACCTGGGCAGTCAACCTAGTCCAATCAGAGAGTGGACGGAGGTGGATAGTCATGTCATACCAATCACAGGTATGTGGCCTGGGGAAGGAAGCATGGCTCACATCAGAACAGAGATTCCACAGGATAGGAGGACCTCAGAACTGCACTGCCCTCCTACCACTAAGCCGCTCATAAGCTCCGCCCCCATGGGGGTGTGCCCCACATTGCTGAGAATCTCTGCTGCACTGATCCACTGCTCCTGTGGGAAGGTGGTGCACCCTTCCAGAACCCTAGGAGGGAACCTAGGAAGGGTTACCAGTGAGCAGGTAGGGATGGGCATCTCTAAAATAACACAGGTTTCCACCAACCAGGCCAGGCTGTTCTGCATCTGACACAATCATGGTGGCTTTTTCCAGTTGGCAGGGGGATAAAAAAAAAAAAAAGTAGGCAAAGACATCGAAAAGCCTCCCAGTGAAGCTTTTCTCCCATATGTTTTTCTTAAACCTTTGGTGCCTCCTACTGTCAGCCTGCTGTCACTCACTAGCGGATGACAAATGAACGCACAATTAGCAAAATTAGCCAGACAAATATTATCAAACAGCTGCTAACTCATGCCTAGATTTGCTCTCTTGTTTGTGTGAGAGTCAGCCCATGTGTTAATGGCTGTAATTTGATGTGGCTTACACATATCATAGTCATAGCTAACTGATGACATTGTCTCTGAGTCCCAGGGATGGGGTGGGGAAGACAGGAATAAGGGCCATGGAATTGATTTAACTCTCTGGATTGGATCACCGATTCCCAGGGTGACATTGGACTAGTGACCTAACCTCTGAGCCTCCAATTGCTCATCAGTGAAATGGCGATAAATAGTAGTAGTAATAGTTCCTCAGACATTTTTGGGAAGATTGAGCGAACTCTTCCATGTAAAGCACTTAGCATAGTGCTTAAACCATAAAAGAATAGGCGTGACTTACATTTGTATGTTTACAAATCTCAATTGAGGCAAATAACAGTATTTTTGCTTCTGTGAAGAACAAAACTTTTAGATACTTAATCACCTAAACGAATTTGAGAACCCCTGAGTTAGAGTATTGTCCAGGGGGTCCCGAAACAGCATTGCAAGAGGTCAACCAATATTAAAAGTCATCTTTCTCCATATCGGGGTCGTAATTTTTTGCAATTTGAGCCTTTTGTATCTAAAGAATCACCTCATTTGGGGGCACACAAACACTTTGAGGCCTCTTAAGATCTCTTAAAGAGAGACATAGGCCAAATCTTTCACCAGCCAAGACTGTATTCTGAAATCCAGAAGGATGGGGATGGGGAAACAGGAGGGTGAGTGTTGCCAGTTCATCACAGCTTCCACACCAAGGGCCAGAGCAGGTCAAACGGGAGCCCTAGCCCAGGAAGATGTGGGCAACTGGCCAGTTCCCTGGATTTGGAGGAGAACGGATGGATCAAACCTGGACTGTGGGAACAGAACAGCACTGGCCACAAGAGTGACATCATTCCAGTCCTAGAACACAGAGCTGGGGTTCCTCAAGCCAGCCTGCCTAAGGGGAGGGTGAGCCTTGGAGTCTAGGGGTCAGGCGGGGCTGCAGATGAGGCCCCAGCTCTGGGGAGAGGAAAGCTACTGGGACCAGCACCAGGCTCCCCTGAGAGGCCCAGTAGTTATTGGGCCATTTTGGGGACCGAGTCTCTGTGGCCTTCCCCTGTGCCCCATGCACCAGAAGTAAGGACTCAGTGATTGGCTGGCTGTGGTGATGCAGTGGTTTCTGGGCTACCGTCCGCCTTCCCTGCAGGGGAGGGAAAGGAAGTGTCGTACGTGTGGCATCTACACTTCATCAGCCGTATGCTCTCGTGTGCGGCGGTACAGGTGAGGCTGGACTTTGGTAGGGTTAAGGTACCAGGCACAGGTCACACAGCTGGGCTTGAGGTCGGGTCTGCTGTCTTCAGACCCCTTGCACTGCTACACCGAGGTTGGTTTCTAGAAGACTCTGAGGCATCAACCCCGTAGCAGGTGACTGGAGAAGCAGGGAAGACAAAGAAAGCCCTGGATGCACTGACCCTCAGTCTTTCTGCCCAGCTCAGAGGTCGGGGGACAGCAGATGCGGAGTGACTGTCATCCATGTGTCTGCATCGTTGTCACAGGCTGGCTGTTTCTTCCTTCCCTGTCCCTGATCCCCCTGCAGGGGCTGAGGTCCATTCTAAGTTGAGGGTCACTTAGAATGACAGGGTGCTCGCTAGCCCAAGGCCATGGCAGCAGTTAACTGAACAGCCTAGGATCATGAACAGCTTTGTCCAAACACAGATATCCAAATAGTGCTTGCATTCCTCACTGTACCCTGCATGTCGGCAGCCCAGCCGGGATTGCGTCAAAGCGCCTTCCGAGAAGGGTGTGGAGGGAAAGGTTAAACAGTCTCCACAGCCCTCTCGTTCACACTGAGCAAGTCCCCAGACATCGACGGCATAACAGAATTTTGGCAAGTGGAAATTGACGCTGTGTGCTCCGCAGAGGCTCCCAACTAAAGGAAATGTGTGTTGCATTCTTCCAAGCATGACGGCATTGCTCCCACCCTCTTATTTGTCCACTTTGCGATAATGCTGAGGTTGTGTCCATGCAGTTCCAGCTGCCCAGGGAGGACTCTAAGTGCTGTGTTCCCCAGGCCCCCGGGAGCTAACGGGAAAGCCGGTGTGCCTCCTTGTTGAAGCCGGCAGAGCTAAATGTCACCGCAGAGTGTGCGTGTGGCTGCTCTGCAGGCCTGGCCCCGGAACTGGCTTGGGGACAACTGAGGATTGCCACAAGTGATGCAATGCAGGAGGCAAGTATTACAAGTGCCATTTATTAGGTTGGCCAGACCCTGTGATAAGCACTTTATAGACTTGTTCTCCGACTGCCCCACAGACCTGTAACTCAGGTGTTCTAACAGGGGAAGAAGCAGAGGTCAAGGGAGTGGTAGGGGAGGAGGGCGCATGCAGACTTGCTCGAGGTCACACTGCAGGTGGTAGCGAAGTTGGAAGTGGAACCCAGCTCCCTCTGCCTGTGAATCCTGGACTGTTCCCTGACAGCTTCTGCTGCATGGGTGTTGGGTGGGCATGAGGTATGGGACAGACCCTGGTGAAGTCGGGTTCTAAAACTCACTCTGATCTAGCCCGGGCTGAGAACCCTCTGTTCCTCCCTTTACCCCTTTTTGTCACATCTCCCCTTCTTCCACCTTCGTTCTGCCCGCTGATCACCTTATGTCCACTGGTGACCTCGAGAGCATTTGTAGACCCATTTGGACCACATCTAGCAAGAACTCTCTAGACTTCCCCTTCCACTCCCCTGCCCCAGAGCCTTAGAGATGGGAGATGGTGACAGAGGAGTCATGTTCCCCATAGATAATTTTAGAGCTCAGCCATGGGAAGGGGCAGCTCATTTTTGTAGAAATGCTCTGTGTTTGGAATCAGGCGATTTGGGGCTTAGACTTCTCTTCTTTGGTATCCTGTGTGACCGTGAGAAGTCATTTGCTCCTCGATCTCCTCATCTACAAAATGAGTCCTTGGACTGGGTGATGAATAAAGTTCCCTCCACCAGTACCAGTCCATACATTCCCTGTAAATGTAGCTGGGTAGATGGATGGACCAGTCAGCCTTGGAAACTGGAAATATTCCTCAGGCATCGTCCTCATTCATCAGCCTGTCATCTGCAGGGGACTAGAAGGTCTGAGAGAAATGGGCTCCATTTTTCCTCCTGGCACAGAGCTCTGGCTGGATTGGGGTATCGCTCCCTTTCCATCTTCTGATGGTAGCTGCTCCTTGGCTAATGGTTTCTCAAAGCCAAAAGACTCCTACACTCCAGGAGCCGTGCAAGCTCCAACCCTCGTGCGTTCCAGTTTGCTGGGTCAGTGGCATGATTGTCAGGACCCCCTCATTGATGGACCCCTCTCTAGAGTGGGGGTACAACAGTGAGGAAGGGCTCCCATGTCTGCTGGGTGCTTAGAGCTGGAGCAGATGGGCCCAAGGGGTCACCTTCAGTACATGTGTCATATGACCTGGTTAGGACCACAGATCTTCAACCAGCCGGGAGTGGGGAGAGCAAACACAATCTTCTTAGGAACTAATCAGCAGCCTGTGCAAAAAGGGACTTTCTGTGTGGCCTCACTCTGTTCGAACCCTGTATTTATCATTCATGAGGTGAAAGAGTGTCGATGCTGGGCACATGAGCATTGGAATTCCAGGGTTTAAATGCTGACTTTACTTTTCATTACCAGTGTGAGTTTAAGAAGTTAGCTAATAAAGCAAAGCCTCTGTTTCCACATCAGAAGTCTGGGGAAGGGAGGTGTATTGGTATTTACCTCCCAGTATTGTTTAAGGATACAATTACATAATATTTATAAAACATATAGTATGGAGCCTCTCACATAGTTTCATATGTGTAGAATGTGTGTTATTTAATTAATGTATTGATGTATCCATTTCTGTGTTCCCCTGATAGAATTAAGATATTGGCTCCTTGAGAGTAGAGATCTTCTGTCTCAGTGACTGTTATTCAAGCACAGAACAGAGTCAGGCAATATCATTGAACAGAGAAATAGAGTTTGCCAGAAACAGAGTGGATTCCTGGGCTTCTGGGCTTTCAGTGCTGAAATCAGGCACGTCCTAGGCAAACAAGGATGAGTTGAGTTGGTCACCCTCCAGAGAAGAGAAGGAAGGGAGGAGGAAGGAGAAAGGGGAAACAGAGGAAGGGAGGGAAGATGGGAGGGGAGAAGGAAGGAAGGAGGGAAGGAAGGAAGGAAGGACGGAGGGAAGGAGTGAAAGAAAAAAAGGAAGGAAGGAAGGAAAAAAGAAAGGAAAGAAGGAAGGCAGGCAGGCAGGCAGGCAGGAAGGAATTCCCCACTTTACAAATAAGAAAACCAAGGCCCTTAAGAGTTTATTGAACTTGTCCCAGACCCCACCATTAAAAAGTAGCAGAGCAAGGATTTGATACTAGTCTTAATCACCAAGCAATAATGGAAGCTATAGAAGTTAGCAGGTTCATTAACACCGTGCCTGGCCCACCCTGCCTCAGTTTCCCCACCTGTGAGATGAGAGTCTTGGACGAGTGTTCAGGAGTGGGCCGAGGGAACAAAAGCCTGTCCTGCCCCAGCCCCAGGAGCTCCATTAGTCCAGAACACCATGCAGAGTGCCCTGCACTGATGAGGCTGTGTGCCTGAGAATGTTTCCAGACTCGTCCACAGCTCGGGGCCAACGCTGAGCACTGATTCCACTTTGTCATCTTCAGCACTGCTCTTGGGGGTTGGGAGGCAGAGGGGGCTGCTTCTGGGGGGGGGGCGGGAGGCAGAGCATTTGAGAACGCTCATGTATCTCTCTCTCTCCCGTGAAAGTTCCCCATAATTAGCTTGGTTTGAGCCATTTATCTTGCAGACTCCCCATTTTGTCAGAGATATATGCCAGGCCATCAGGGCTGATCACGCTGTGGTAATAATTCCCCATCTAAACTCCAAAGCCCATTTTGCACAAGGGTCTTTAAGATAATTAAAAGCAACTCTATCATCTTTCCTCCTTAAACACTGGAGGGTTTCCCAAATGAGCGAGCACTGGGTCTTCTGCTTGGAATTCTCTATGTGTACCCTTCCTCTGATCTGCTGTCCCAGGCCTGCCCATGCCCTACCTAGAAGGAGCCTCACCTGCCTCCTGTCCTGCCCAGCTCCTGTTGCCTGGAGGCTCTTACCCAGAGTTTGTACCACTAATTTGGCATTCCTTTACACACTGTCCCATCCCCTACCTAAATTATATCTGCTGCAGAAATGCTACCGATCACAATGATTCATATTTTAATATTAGCATTGATATCATTTTATCATTCAGTAGGTACCAGGTATCATGCTACAATTAGCTGCTTGCATTATTTTATATTTGCCTCAACCTATCAAGGTGGATATTATTACAATACATTTTTCAAACGAGACTCAGAGAAGTTATGAAACTTGCCCCAAGTTCCACAGCTAGTAGGCAGAAAGGTCTGAACTCAAACTCAGGTCTCTCTGACTTCATGCTGTCAACTGCTACATGTCCTGCCCTCTCTGGGGAGGGCCACTGTATTTCACTGGACGGTGAACATGGGACGTGGCTAATTAAATACATAATAAATGCACAAAAGACATTAGCTAACATTTATTGAGGGCTTATGTTAGGTCAGGGACTTTTTTTTATGTTTATTCATGGGGGGGGAGAGAACAAGTGGGGGAGGGGCAGAGAGAGAGGGGGACATGGAATCCAAAGCACGTTCTAGGCTCCAAGTTGTCAGTACAGAGCCTGATGCAGGGCCCGAGCCCACGAACTGCGAGATCATGACCTGAGCTGAAGTCAGACAGTTAACTGACTGAGCCACCCAGGTGCCCCAGGTCAGCCACTTCTATAAGAATTTTCCATGTATAGTTGATAGAATCCTCCCATAAACTTTGTGAATGAGGAACACAGGCCTGTCACTGTTAAATACTGGACATCCAGGGCTAGGACAAAAGCTGATGACTGAGTGTCCCTCAGGGAACTTGGAACGTGTGAGGTAAAATCATGGTCTGTAGGATGATGGTGGGGGATGTGGGGACACCTGGAGATCTCAGGACAGCCCTATGCATCAAGACCTGCATCAGGGCAACCATGATTCTGTAACAAGAGAACTCCAGCTCCAAACACTGGTTTTCCTGGGTGCTGATCACCAGTATGTTTTTAAGGCTTCACTGCTGCCCTTTCACATCTCCATCTGCCACCACCGTGCTATCAGAAGCTGGCCCAGGCAGGAATCCTGGTCCTGGGGAAATCGTAGCCAGGCTGACATCATTCCAAGACCACCTGGGTCCAAATCTTGCACCTTGTTGATAGCTGGAAGGAATGCGGGGTCTCAGCTGACAGTCCGAAATGGCCTGCTATTACTTCTTCCTCCACCTCCTGCATTTATTGCCGAGACTCAGACAGACAGACAGCCAGATAGCCTGTGTGCCCAGCCTGCTCAGGAATTCCAGGGAAGCCGACAGCGAGTGTGTCACATCCCTGCCCCATGTCGAGTCATCACACAATGGCAGGGACGGTCTATTCATCAGGTCCCCTAGACGGCCCTTGTTGGCAGCCAGAACCCCAGGCTAATTCCCATCTGATGTTCCAGGATCCTTCAGAAACTCCAGTAAGACCCAGGTCCCCTCTGCAGGTACGACTCCTGTGTGTCACCACATCTGCCTGAGTGTTGTTCCATAATATGCCGGCTTCTCTAAATCAAGCTTTTCTGATGCAGAGTTTGGAAAGTAAATACTATGCCTTAATCCCATTTCTAAATACCGAATCCGATTTTCTCAACAGCTCCCATAGTTGGTGAAGGTCTACTCTCCTGTTCTTTCTGGGAAATCATTAATGGGCACAGTGGTTTCCAACAATTTCACTTTTTCGGGTTTTTGTTTGTGTGTGTGTGATTTCTCCCAATCCACAGTTCTCCTCCAGGCGGCTTGATAATCCATAAGTAACTTAAAATGAATCTGAAGATTTATGTAAAAGAACCTATGGGAAACCTTAAATAATTTTCCTTAGGTAAACAATTCTTCTGTAGTGCAAAATAGCTGGCCCGAAATAATGCACATGCTTTGTGTAGGTAAGTGCATGCTTAGCGCTAATTGAGAAACACTTTCTTAGTTGTTGGGGATGCAAAAATAAATCATAGTTTCTGCCCTTAAAGAATTTACAGGCTAATTGGGCAGACAAGTTACTTACATAAATATCCTTTTTTTTTTTTTCCATAATAGAAATGCAAGGTAGAGCTTCGTATAAGGCGTTTCAGGAGAGGAGAGGAGAAAGATCACAATTGCTAGGGTAATCAACAGAAGAATGATGGGAGAAAATTATATGAGAAATGTTGCAGAGGATAGACAGGGTTCTGGCAAGGGGAGTTGGAGGGAAGGAAAGAGCATAAGCAAAGTCAGGGAAGTAGGAGAACATGGAAATGCATGTAGTTCAACCTGACTTAAGCAGGACGCACAAGAAAACATTAAAATCAGGAAGACAGGGAGGGAATGAAAAAAGAAAGCTCAGGCTTAGTGGTCTGGTCACTGAAACCACTAGCTTGTAAGGACCCTCGTCAGGGACTACATCTATTTTAATTCTGTCTTCCTCACAATGCCTGGCACAGTGCCTGACACAGAGGAGATGTTGCAATTAATGTCTGCTGAATGACGTTTATTGCATCCAAAAGACAATGGACCATCATGGCAGTTTTGGGGGAGGAAGAGGTTAATTAGGAGGCTTTGACATTGACAAGATGCATTCAGAAGTAGATCGGGTGAGAGGAGGAGCGAGCTGGGTGTGGGAGACCTTTAAGGAACCATTCAGACGGTTGGGGCGACCCCAGGCGTGCAGGACCTACAGCAGTAGACTGGAGGCAAGAAATGGGGAGTGCTTCAGAGATAAGAAAGAAAGGTTTCTTTCCAGAACCTGGAAAACAGATTTGGGAGCAAAGGCCAGAAGTCGCAATGACTTCAAGCGTTCAAGCTCAAGGACCTGATAAAGAGAGGTGTTGTTAGCAGAAAGATGAGAGTTAAGAGGAGAAGCAAGCTTGGTATCAGGGCTTTTGGAGAAGAGACAGCACCTGTGACGTATGAGGCATGCCAGGCTGGAGGCCCCGCCGGGACACTGGAGAGGATGGCGTCCAGCATGTAGTGGGGGAAGCAAAGCTGAAATCGCCACAAGAGAGACGATCAAATAGACAAGAACTTTGGACCAGAACTTTGGAAGACACCTACGTTTTAAAGGAGGAGGAGGAGGAGGAGGAGGAGGGAGCCAAGAAAACGTGTGATTAGAAAGGCAGGCGGAGAAACTCCAAACACACAGGTTGAGGGGCTCCTGGGTGGCTCAGTCCGCCGAGCACCCGACTTCAGCTCAGGTCATGATCTCACAGTTTGTGAGTTCGAGCCCTGCATTGGACTCTCTGCTGTCAGCACAGAACCTGCTTCAGATCCTCTGTCCCCACCTTCTCTCTGCTCCTCCCCTGCTCTCTCTCTCTCTCTCTCTCTCAAAAACATTTTTATAAAAGCACAGGTCAGGTGGAGCCAAAGGAGGAGAGGGCTAAGGGAGCCCATCCTGGTTGGCCATGTGCAGTGTTCAGTGTGGAGTGGGATGACACCGTGGGGACCCCGGTGCTGCCACCGTCTGCCCATAGCATCCAGAGAACTGCTACCGTGCCTTCAGAGTGCACTACACTGTCACAGTAGCCCCATCTACAGGTGAAGAAACTGAGGCTCAGAGAAGCAGAGTTCCTTGTGTAAAGGCATCATGATAGCAAGTGCTGGAGCTCCGACCTGAGCCTGCTGGGCTCTCATTCCCACCCCGGGACACCAGCTCCCCCTTGGGAGGGCCACCAGAAAGAAGCTGTTGAACTGGCGTTTCACAGTTTACTGAAGGCCATATTCAACTGCTGTATTAGATGGAGCTCTTTCTGCTGAAAGTACATAAATTCCAATAAACTGGCTGAAGCAAAAAGGCTCAGTTAGCTGGACGGGTGGCGGAGATGGGTGTCACCAGGAGTGACGTGGTTCAGGCATTCAGAGGAGGTTCTGGGGTCAGATCATCTGTCCTCCTTCCTTCAGTTCTGTCTCTTCTCGGTCGGCTTCATTCCTAAGCAGGCTCTCTCCTTGAGGTGGTGGGTGGCTACTAGCAGTCCCGCAGTCTGAGGCTTGCTTTCTCTCAGGTTTAAGTCCAACAGCAGAGAGAAAGAGCCTCCCGCTCAGCAGTCCCAGAAATGGTGTCATGTGTCCAACCCCACATGAATCACGATCTCATATTCTTCACCCTTGAGTTCCCTGTGCAGCTCGGGCAAATCTCAGAGGTTGGGCGTGGGAAAGGCAGTGGTTTTCTAGGAGGAGAATTGGGGTACAACTTCCAGAGGAAGGAGGAGTGGGTGCAGTGGGGAGTGGCAGACCCGGTGGGTGTTTCCCCCCGACCCCCTTGGGAACAAGCATTTCAGCAGAGTGGCGAAAGGAAGCCAGCGCTGAAACCGTTAAGAACTGAGTATGCGGGCAGGAGCCGATAGATGTTCATTTGAGCAACTTGAGAAGCAGAAAGATGGAATGTAGCTGGAGGAGAGATGGGCAGATGTCATCTTGAATATGAATAAATCTTGAGTGGATTTGAAGGCTAAGGAGAATACCCCAAAGCAGGGAAGAAGACCTAGAGTGTGCGAGAGACGCCAGGACTGTTCTTCAGGAAAAGGCGGGAGGGGTGGGAGGCAGAGCAGAGATGGCCCGAGAGAGGAGTGGGGCCCACTCATACTTCCGAGCAGGGGAAGATGGACGCAGAAGAACACAGGGAAGCTGTTGGCGAATGAGGGGCTTTCCTAACGCAGGGCATGCCCAAAAGAGTCAGCATCTCCAACAGAGTGCTGAGATTTGCACAGCCGTTGAACTTCACTGCTTGGATTATTGGTTTTGTCACTGGACATCCACACAGACCATTGCTGTGAAACATGGGGCAATTCCTCCTAATCCTTCAAGGGGATGGACGCACTTGATTCATCGCTGGTGCCCTTGACATCCAGCAGACAGAGGCGAGGGCAGAGCATTGACCCCCTCATATGTCACCTGCATACGCCAGCTATCTTTAGGGCTTGCTTTTTGGTTGAGTTAAGGCAGCCACAGCAGATCATGTGAAGCGTCCCACCCATGATGGCCGATGCCCTCCGAAAATGTCTGTTCCTAGAGTATAGGAAAGGACAACACAGGCCTGTGGGCATTCTTGTTGACTGATTGCCTACGAAGACTTGATAAGCACTTAGCTGCCTATAGCAATGAGCCCGACATGTCAGAAAACTATACTTCCCTCCCCCAGCTTACTCTAAATCTCAGCAGTGCAGAGCCTCTTGATGTCATTGAAAAATAAAAATATTTTGGGGCCAGACTGGCCTGGGTTTGTGGCTGACCCTGCCATGTCTGTGTCACCTTGGGCAAGTAAGTCATTTCAGCTGGATGTACCAGACCAAAGTGTTGTGCCACCCCTGGTCTACTTGGCCCCAGACGTCCCTTGTTCTATCACGTGTTTGCCTCTCTGTTAGAGGAATCATGGCAGCCACTTAGTCCATTCTTGCAGTCATAGGTGCTGGCCATCATCACCGTCTCCTGATTCTAAAATACCACAGATTGACTGAGCCTCCCTTGGGACGAAGAGCTGGGCTTGATCAGGGTCTCCCCTGCACCTGACGTGGAGAGAGCAGCAGACATCCAACATCCAGGTACAGCCTCCGCTGGAGGCTCTGGCCTCCCCACTGGCTGGATAGCGTAACTGGGAAGGATGGGAAACTTAACACGCTGCGGGGACGGGCAACCCTGAGCAGTAAAAGACAGAAGATTAGAAGAAGCCAGCCAGTACATTGTTTGCCTGTCCAAGCCACGTGCAGAGGTCATCTACGGTCTCTCCGGAGCCATCGTGTATGGTGAGGCAACCAGGAGTGTTTTCTCGTGCTGATGTGGCCGGCTTGCATATGCACCACCGTGAAACTGCCTCCCTTTCTACCGTACCCCACCTCCCTTCTCCTTTATCCAGACTTCCCTGGGATTTTGCTCCCAATCAAATGCAGGGTTAGCAAGTAAGTTTCGCCTCAGGCTCTGTTCTCTAGGGAACCCAACCCAGGCTCGGAGCTTTGCTTTCCTTATTTATAAAACAGAGCTGATGATATCTATGTCACAGGCTTGCTGGCAGGAGGCAGTAAGATCATGTGCATTGAACATCTGGCCTAGAGTGGCATGTTGTAGGTACTCAATAAATATGATGAGTACCATTGTCAACAATTACAACTATTTTAGGAGATCTGACATATGTGTAGCATTTAATCATTGTATTTGTATCATTGTTGGCAGCAGGAACATCTTATGGATGGGGGATAAGACTGAGTGCACTTTTTATGATGAATATGAAGAGGGATCTACGTGTAGCATATTTGAGAATCTTGTCAAAAAATTAAGAAGGGGACGCCTGGGCGGCTTGGTCGGTTAAGCGTCCGACTTCAGCTCAGGTCGTGATCTCGCAGTTCGTGAGTTCGAGCCCCGCGTCAGGTTTTGTGCTGACAGCTCAGAGCCTGGAGCCTGTGTCTCCCTCTCTCTCTGCCCCTCCCCCACTCATGTTCTGTGTCTGTCTCTCAAAAAAATGAATAAACGTTAAAAAAATTAAGGAAGGAGATGATGGTTCATCTTTGTGATATAGATAAAATTTGGTAGATTGGGCTGATGGTAGTGGTGTCCTAGAATTCAGCTTCTCATAGGGAAAGATTCGGGAAACTCAGCGTGAGTTAAAGGAGAGACTCTTTACTCATTTTGATCCCCTGATAAACAGAATAGCAGGAGCTAAGAATCAAGAGAAGTCCCTTGGTGAAGAATTTAACTTACAAAGGAATTGTGTTTTATTAGTCACAAGTGGAGCTTGCCACAGGATAGGCACAATAATGTCACTGTTAAGCCTGTTTGGTAAAAAAAAAAAAATATATATATATATATATATGTATATGTATGTGTGTATATATATATGTATATGTATGTGTGTATATATGTATATGTGTATTTATATATACATATATTTATGTATTTATATATGTATTTACATATTTATATATATGTTAAAGTTGCATTGTCCTAAGCAGAATAAATTTTGAGAAAGTTATAATAATAGCTAACATTTATGGAAAACCATGCAGTAAGTTATGTTTTTATACATATATATAAATACATAAAGTTCCATGCTAAGCTCCCCATGCACTGTCTCATTTCATCCTTCTAAAACCCTTAAGGTGCCAAGTCATATTGGTTCCCCACAAGTCCAAATGAGGAAGCTCAGAAATCTATGAGAATTGGCAGAAACTGGGGAGGGAAAAAAACCCTCTTGATTGGAAAAGCGATAAGCTCTAGGTGCTGCTAAAAAGGAGAGCAATTAGAATGCAGTGTAAAAAGTGCTGCTGACAATCTCTAGCTCTGACACTTGCCTTAAGCCGGAGGTTTCCAAATCGTGCTCCCAGGGCCTCCACGGCAGGGGGTGGGGCGGGGGGGGGGGGGAGGGATCTGTTGAAGGAGATGGGGTTGTAGGTGGTGCTCCAGACCTCCCACCCCTGATTTCAGTGGAGAAATATGTATTCAAGCATTGAGCATAATAAAGTTCTATAGCAACCCTGTGTTTCAAGGCTTTCAGTATTGGAAATGATGGACATGACATGGTATTCCATTGATAAATATAAATGGTAGCTAGCCTGAGAATACATTAACCCCTGGTGTAGGTAGTGATTTCACTGCACATGTCAAAGGCAAGGTGAAATTGTGCAAAGGGCTGGATCTGCTTTCGGCGTTGATTGCTGTCGGTACCCCCTTCTGTCCGGTATCTCTCTAGGTCCTCTGAGTTTTAACTGGGCTTATGATCTCCTAGGTACATAAAGACCACATTTCTCAGCCCCTTTTGTACACAGGTATGGCCATAGAGCTAGGCCGGGCTAATAGGATATAAGCAGAAAGGGTCCAGAAGCTGCTTCCTCCCCTGCCCCCTGCACACTGCTTCTTGGAACACTGGCGTGACTAGAGCGCATCCTGGACCATGAAGACAAGGATGATGCCCTTGGGACGGTGCTCCAGGACTTGTTGGCCCAGTCCTGCCTGCCCCTGAGCTTGGACAAGAGACTCGGTGGCCAACCTGTTTCAACTACCGCGAGGGCAGGGTTTTCTACTTCTTCCAGCCAATGAATTCTAATGGTTATGCTCATTTGTAGATGAGACAGAGGTCTCTAATCCAAGTGTTATCCTCTCTGTCTTCACATGATAAAGGGAAAAGCATCTTTATTTCTTCACTCTCCCTCAAAGGGATCCTCCAAAGGTTTTGGCAACATGCAAACTCAGCATGAGAAATGCATTACAACCTTGCCAACAGCGCTCGGTCTGGGTATGGCACAAACGGGGCCTTCCATGGCTCTTGTGGACCAGTCACTGGGAGCCCAAGACACTCCTGGTACCTGTTCTTCCCTTACCCATGGCTTCGCCCATGGACTTGCTTGTGCGCATGCTTGAAACCACCCTCACTCCCTTATCCATCTGACACATTCCCCCTCATCATCTCTATCCGGTTTCCACGTCACCTGCTCAGAGAAGTCTTCTCCAGCGCCCTGCAGTAAAACCCCACATGGCTTCTTATTACAGACTCAGGAAGGTGGTGTGAGATACTGTTTACTCTCGGAGAGGTGGCCTATCCGAGTTTTTGATCCAGTGCTGTTTACTGAGCGCTGACTACACATCAGGCTATGTGCTAGCTGCTAGAGAGGCAGTGATGAACAAAGGAGATGATCTGTCCCCTGCCCTCATGGAGTTTATAGTCTGGGGAGAAAGACAATCAATAAAAATGCAATAAAAAATTGTGATCAGTATTCTGAAGGAAAAGAGAATGGGATTCTGTGAGGAGGAAGAGCCAGACTGGGGACGTTTGCATCATTTTGACGGAAGACTCCTGTGGATTTTATTATTCATGCTCGGAATCAGCAATTAAGAGGCCAGATGGTGGTAGTAGCCAGGTTTGAGTCTGCACCTTGGCTATGCCACTTCTCAGCTGTGTGACTTTGGGTCAGTCATTTATCCTAAGCCTGATAGGCAATGGCATCTGTCTCATTGAGTCCAGTGCATCATGCCTGGCACACAGCAAGTGCTCAATAATTACAACCTCTTGTTATTTTTGAGTGTCTGTCATTCTTTGGGAATGGGGATGCTCTCAGGGCAGATTCTTCTCCTGTTCCTCTTAGGATCCTGGGTGTAGGATATATAGTGGGCACCCCTTAAACTCATTTGAATAATAATAGCCAGCATGGACTGAACTCCCCTGTGGGCCAAACACTGTTCTTAGCACTTCATAGTCATTAACTCATTCAACACGGATAACAATTCTATGAGGCTGGTGCTCCTGTTACCCCCAGGTTACTAATGAAGGAGATAATCCAGAGAGATTGAGTTCCTTGCTCAGTGTCATGTGGTCAGCTGGTGGAGGAACTGGGGTTCATTCCCAAGCAGCTACACCCCATTGCCTCCGCAGTGGGTGAAAGAAACACGTTCATCATTTCAAAGAAATGCAGCCTCCTCTGGACCATGTCCTTATCAGGGTGTAGGTTCTCCAAAGGTATACTAATTTGGGAAATGCATTGCCCCCTCCCAAATTATGTAAGAATCATTTCTACACTCTCTTGTTAACTGTGGGTGAATCAAGAAGCGAAACAAATAGAATTCATTCTTCACCTCTCAGTTGGCATCGATGGGATTCTGCCAGGGGCTCGGGGTTTCCGGGCATGCGTGTCTGAGCAGAAGCAAGGCGTCACCCCCCTGCTCCTCCACCCACACCTCCCCCAGCCTGTGGGCCCCACAACCCATGCTCCCCGGTTCCTCCCTGCCTCTGGTGAGTTCTGCTATCTTCTTCCTGCTCTCTCTCTCTCTCTTATTAAAACACCTTCACCCGAAGGCATCTGCAAGATGAGAAGTATGCCTGCCAACTCACCCTGGGAAGCCAAAATGCTTGAATTGCTTCTTTTATTTTCAAAAAAGTATATGTTATTTGGAATGGAGAATGGCCTCACCGTGTCCTTGTGGGCCTGCTGTTCTGGGATATTGTGTTAGAAACTCCGGGAGAGGATAATGCCTTCCATACCCCTAGCTCCTCTTGTTACAGAAATTGTGATAAACTGCCAAGAGTGCGGGTACCACTGCTGTTCTTTTGATTAATGTTTTCCGAGGTGTGGGGCTGCCTCTGCCTTTAGCCGCCCATCCCAATTATCCAATTATGTAAGGAGGCCTCGTGGGAAATTGTCGATGAGACAAACCATGGACAACCCCAGATGGTACCATCAAAATGGTGACATGATTTCCACACTCCCCATCCAATGGCTAATGGGTGGCCTCTTTGCTGTGACTCACAGCCAATCCTGGTCTGAGGAATGGCTAAGGGAACAGCCAGGGGACATCAGGTAAGCAGTGGGGAGAAGGGAAGTAGGGATATAGATCAAGGGCTAGAATGACCAAGAGCATTTCACATAGAGAACTTCATGACTCAACAAATTAAGAAGTGTTAATTGGGGTTCCTACTCGGTGTTTAACTCTGGATTAGGCTCTAAGCATAGGACAGCGTATTCAAATCCATAGACTTAGCTTCAACTTCCATTCCCAACCATTTGCTAAAGACGATGGGACTTTCCGAGACTCAGTTATTTATTCTGTGAAATGGAATGATTCAATTTTTCCTAGTGCATCTTAGCCATTTTTATGTGGCTGCTAGTAATAGTAACCCATTTAGGCCAACTTCTTTAAGCCAGAAACTGTTGGAAGGATACAGTTGTATGTGTTTCAAGGTACCCAAGGGCAGGAAGTACTGCCAGTCTCACAGGGGCATGGAATCAGGAACTGAGGCACCATCAGGAATGGAGTGACCTACACTTTCTCAACCTCTCCACATCTCTCTCTCCTCTCTTTCTCTCTGCTTTGTTCTGTGTATTTGTTTAATTCATAACTGTCTCTCTTTGCACCTCTCTGTGTGTCTCTGTCGCTCTTTTTGCTTCCCTGTGCACACAGTAGAAAATAGATACTCCACCACTGTGTCCCTGGCCCCTGGGTCTGTATGATTCACAAGTCCTATGATCACTGGAAGTTTTGAGTCCACATTACAAATGCCAAAGAAAGAGAATATGGTTGGCCCAGCCTTGCTCAAGGGATTGGACAAGACCATGCAGCCTACTGCCCACCCGGCATGGCATGGAGTCAGGACTATGAGAAAGAGCACAGATTGGCTTTCCAAGAGGAGGTGCTAAGGCAGAGGGCGATGGAAGGTAACTCTGGACACTGGGTGGCTGTAAGAAGTAAACAGCATAATGGGAAATATCTCAGTCCAGTCTATAAGAACTCAGTGCTGTGTGAGCACTAGAAAAATCTATTGCCAACGGAAGCTTATGATTCATTTTGAGGGGCATAAGGTGTTTTCCTGCTTTTTACTCAAGTCTCCAACATAATGTGCCTGGCTGATTGTCAGTGTTCCATAAATGCTTGTTGAATTAAGCTGAATAAGAGGGATGGCATTGAACAATAGCCTACAATTAAAGCCAAGGTGGAGTTGAACTCTAAATTAGGCCACACTTTGAAGGCGCTGTAGTCACCCTGGGCTACCATGAAGTGGTAAGTCGACTGCTGCCATTGGCAGAGGGTTCAAAGAGGAGAAAGATCTCCAGGTTTCCTTGAAGATAGACAATCTGGGGAGGCATCCAGAGAAAGAAACAATTCAAGACAAATCACAGCAGCATGAATGGATAGAGCTGACATGAACGTGATATGCTCATGGTAGAGAGGAGTGAAAGTGGGACCAAGTGAGAGAATATGTGTGAGGAGGAAGCACAGTGGGGAGCAAACCCAGGTGACAAACAGAGGGACTTTAGACACTACTGAGAGGTAGGCAGAGATAGTCAAAAGGGAGGAGCAAGAAGCTTCTTGAAGGCAATTGCAAAGTGAAACTGTCAGTCCCTGCCCTCCCTGGCTAGCCCCTGTGTCAAAGAGAACCAGGCCTTAAGAAGCCCCACTCCCATTGGAAAGAGGGGGCTGGCATCAGTCTTGCTGCCTGTGCCCCAGTGTTCTGGCACCCTCTGAGCTGCCGACCTCATTGCGTCCTTATGTGGCAAAGGCATAAAACAGAGAGTCTCCGTCTGGGGCTCCTGACCTCCTTTCCATTCCCAGACTGTAATTTCTAGCCTGGTGAATTGAGACCCTGATTCCCTGCCTCAGGGGACCAGATGTTAGCTCTGTAGATCCAACCCTTGCCAGGGGCTGATTGCATTCTAGACAGACCCTAAAGCCAAGAGAGCATCTCTCCTCTAATTGAAAAGACACCCTGCCCAAGAGATCAGACAACCCCGAACATCAGTCAGGCCAGTGGTGCCCATCTTGAGCATGCCTCCTAGACTCTGTAATTTAGAAATGCAGGGCCCGCCAGCTAGGGCAGGCTCTCTATCCATGGCCCCTCAGTGCCAAGTGACCTTCTGTCCCCAGCAGCCTCCCCAGTAAGATCTTAGCATGCATTGAGGCCAAGGCCTCAGAGCTGATGACAGATCATTTTCATTTAAATGATGCAAAGTCCTAGAGAAATGTAGATTGTCCTATGAGATACTTATATTCCGATAACCCTGGAGGAGATGGTGGATGGAACCAAGAGTCTCAAGAGCAACTGAATGATGTACTCTTTTCCCGGCAGCATGTTCTAATATACGCCCATGTGTTTATGGGACACACAGTGAGGAAAGAGTTTTCATGCCTCTGCCTTGAACTTATTAAAATATCAACAAGTTTCCTACAAGTGGACACGGACAGTATGCCCAGCCTCAGAATAGGTATATTTCCACCATTCCAATACCTCTTCTATGTGGCTCAGAATGTGAGGGGAGAAATATTTGATCAACGTTGATAGGAAGCCCCAGCTTCACTGGGGGGACCTTTCAGAATACCATAGGTCTCCTGTTTGGGAATGCATCCTAGGCACCTGACAAGGGAGTAGGTATCAGCCCAGTGTCAACCTCTTTTATGAACCTCAGCTTGTGACCACCCTAACAGACTTGCCCGGGTCATTTCCCATTTGTCTGATGGCAGACTGCTTTCTTTCCCTGCCCCAGCAGGGTGGGGACTGGCTTCAAGATACGTCAGTGGCAATCACCTTTCTCCTATTACCATTGCAGATGATGGGTGGCTGACTGAATGCTATATCTGCAAGCTCAGACCCTGCATTAGCATTTCAGTCTGTCCTCACGCATCACTCTGCTGGAGGACATGCACCAAGCACTCCTGACATACATCGGCACAGGTCTCTGAAACAAGGAGTGAAGGATGAACATGCCTCTGATGGGTGGGGATTGTCTAGTGGTCCACTGTCAGAATCTCCAGTGATATGGGAATTCAGTCATGGCTACCTTGGGTCTGAACTAGGACTAGTTTGCTCTCTGCTAGGGACAGTGCCTTCTGAATGCCCTGGTTCATGGTGTAGAAGAAAGAGCCTTTTGTGTCATCCCCACTTGAGTTCAGTCCCTGTCTACCACATAACAATTAGGAAAACACTGACCTGCCAGGCATTGTGGGTTCCTGTGCTAAAGAGAGGAATGCTAGTAGCTACCTCCTGGTGAAAAATCGTCTTTTAAACTAGACAGCTCAAGCAAATTGGCCGGTACATGGAATTACTTAATATATGTGTCTGTTTTCATCCTCGTAAGAATTATCCCCATAAGGACTTGAGGCCTGTGCACACTTGGAGTGCTTCCTATTTCTGAAATTCTCTGTCCAGCCCTAGATTCTCAACCCAACTGCAGATTTCAAGATGGCGCCGACCAGCTCCCAGGGGAAGAACGTTCTGTAGCTATGGCTGCTAGCCCTCTACCTCACACGCTTTTCTGCCTGCAAGGATGTTGTTCTGATGAGATGCTGAGACCCAGAGAAGATGTAATGGCACAGCTCCTACATTTCTTTAGGAAGAAGTCACCATAGTAACTGAGCCCAGAAGGGTAGTGTGGTTTTTACATCTGATAGCATCTGTGCTGAGGCCTCTCTGGAGGCTGTGGAATGTTCTACAGGTCGTTCTAACTCATTGTAGGAAACCATGCCACAAGCTCCAAAGAACCTCCTCAGTCCCAACAAGAGGAGACATGGAAGAGCCTGGATGTGGCGGTCCTTATGATGTCTCCTAAGTTTGCTCTCATTACCCACAGCACTCCTCTGGGTTAGACCAATAGTTTTCAACCTTGGCTGCGTGATAGGCAGTTTCAGAAAACACTGATGCCAGAGCTCTGCCTCAGAGCATTTGAATCAGAATCTCTGGGGACAGATCCGAGGGATCTATATTTTTACAACTCCCTAGATGATTCTAAAGTGCAGACAGGATGGAGAGCCACAGCTTAACACCAGTGCTTTTCAAATTTTAATGCGCATACAAATCTCTTAGATCTCATTAAATTGCAACCTCTGATTCAGAGGTGAAGCCTGAGACTCTGCATTTCTAGTGATGCTGATGTAGCTGGTCCGGGAGCACACTTGAGCAGAAAGCCTCTGCAGCCTTCCTCATCACCCCGACTGTAGTTTTTTAAACCCTGCCTGCAGACCCAGCCCTGCACTCCTTCCTTAGGACCAACTGTGAGCAGGGAGCAGAAGAAACCTGTTCAATTCGAGCCCCTCTCCTGAGCCCTGCACTAAGCCACCTGGCTGGGAGTCTTAACCATTGGCAGCAGGTGTTCTGGAAGCTGGAAACTCATCGCACGGCCATAACCTCTGGTTATGTAATTCAACTTTCTATTCCCAAATGTCATCACCCCAACTGGTAGCCCACAGAACACTGGGAAGCAAATAGAAAACCCTCCCCTGTTTAAATAAACTGGGGATTGTGAACTGACCGAATTTGAAATTTGAATAGGTTTCTTTACCATAGGATGTATCAGATAGGCAAGTATGCATTCTGAAATCTAAACCATGAAGCACTTCAAGCACTTCCCAAAGTTTTTTTTTTTTTAACTACAAAATTCTTTATGTGTGGGACACCTAATAACATCTTGTAGCCCCGGTGAGCTTTAAACCCCATTTTGGAAAATGCTACTTTAGATTTATTTCTACAGACATGAGATAAGCATAGGGATAGATGAGTATGGAGATGACTGGCTGGAATTTTCCATCAGCATGCAAGAAAGGGGAACCCTCCACGGACCATCGTAAATTGTTCATGTGTCTGCAGCCATGAGAGAGAAAGCCCAGGCCTGAGAAAAAGATGGCCAAAGGTGCTAATTTGCCATGATTTTGAGAAATAAGGGGGATAATTTTTATGGCTGCTGGAAAGGAATAAATTGCGGCTACAGTGTTTATGGCACTGAGGAGGGAGGTTGAAACTAAAATATTCTTGCAAAGTCAAAGGTCTTGGGAGATGGGCCAATGGAATGGATGTTGCTCTGTCGAGGATATAATTTTCTCTCTTCATATTTATTATTTTTTGAAATATGAGCAATTCCTGGGGACGCAAGCAGAGAAGACTGCTGTATATGGGCAAACATCCCATGCAGAGTGTGGCAGGATGCTTACTGTGATGTTTGTTTCTTCACATGGATTTGACATTAATCTCCTGGAAATAGATGAATTTGGAGGAAATGGTAGCATTTTAACAGTTCGGCAGAACTTCTGCTCTTATATTCTATTCCTTGAAGAATTGGGGTCTTATTGTTCCCCCCCACCCAAACATAGGTTCCTAGTGAACCCTGGCCAGTGGTTGGATACCTGTTACCCACTGATGGGTAGAAAGCCCAGATGGTGATCGTCTTGTGTTGACTGCTAGAACACCTGCTTATCTATTCACCGGCCTGAGGCAGGACGACTCTGGTACCACATTGCTGAAGTGGACATTCCTTTTTGTAATTTTAATCCTTTAAACAGAAGCAACTTCAAAATTAGGAGCCTCTGGTGTTAGCCGCATGGGAAGGGGTGCATTTTAGGGTATATCCTTGTTTACTTCTGTGTGAACTGGATTCTGCACTGTAATGCTGGGTTTATTTTTCTTTCGGGTGTTGTGTTGGTTAAGGCTTGGTTGCACTCATTAGAAAGAACTTTGGATAGTTGAAGGGAAAGAGATTTATTGCTAGGTTTTAGGTGGCTTACAAATAATTGTCAAGGCTGAAGGAGTAGGGTAAACTCCCAGGAATGATTCCCAGTCTTGAGAGCCCCTCCTTTGGTCCTCCCTGCCTCCCCCTGCAAAACTTAGATTCCAATTTTAGTCTTG
Source organism: Cryptoprocta ferox (assembly GCA_028646485.1). Taxonomy (NCBI): domain Eukaryota; kingdom Metazoa; phylum Chordata; class Mammalia; order Carnivora; family Eupleridae; genus Cryptoprocta; species Cryptoprocta ferox. Next base: position 19,988,491 of record CM053565.1, on the reverse strand, counting down.
TACAAAGACTGAAGAAACACAGATCGAGAGATCTAGATTGTAGTCAGATCCCTAGGTACAAGAGACTCTGGAAAATGTAGTTTTAGCTTTCCCACTCTCTGCAGTGCCGAAAGACACACAAAAAGGAACTCACCACAGTTTCGGAGTGAGCAAATCTCCCATACCTGGGACTGGAGTGATGGAACATAGTCACAATGTCATTGTCATTAGGTGAGTGATGAAGCCTATTATATTCATGAGGCAATCGTACTCCTGACTGGAAATGCAGAAGCCCTGATTGGAACAAGCCTGCCAAGGCAATTTTGCAGAGTCCCGGAAACCAGGTCAATATCCCTACACCTCTGTTTACCAACATCACAGTTTTTGCTGCGCCATCAAAATGTCTCCCATTCTGGCATTTAAAGGTACTCTGGGGATAAACCTGTTCAGATCCCTGCTTTCATAAAGCTTATCACACAGTTTGCTAACTCTTCATTCTCAACTCTGTCTCCCTGGGTGGAATGTGGGTTTGCAGGACTGGGTCTTGGTCACCTCTAGACTCCCAGTGCTGAACTTGATTCCAGGCACATGGTGGATGCTACAGAATCAAAGAAGGGAGAAACAGGAGAGGAATGGAGAAGGAAATTGAGGCCCATCTGAGGGAATTCACCTGACTCGGGCCTGACCCACAGACTTGGGGGCAGAGGCAAGTGAAAGCCCACATACCCTGTCTCTGTGTAATGCCTTCCCTTCTCTTTCAGTGGGAGGCCAGGGTCAGGATCAACAGCCACAGTAATGAGGCTGCTGAAGTCAGTGTCCCTTTTCCAGAGTCTTCCTTCTGTGGTCACTGGTCCTGCCGTAATCCCAGAATATGCCAAGTTTGGAGAGAGTGAGGGTAGGCGGAAGCATGAGTGAGCCAGAGGGAGGAGTCCATGGTGAAAAAGATGCTCCAAAGAATGCAGAGCCAGAGGCACAAAGCCAGGGACTCTGGGAGCCAGAGAGAAGAGGGAAAGGGCCAAAGGAGGAAAAAAGAGAGCTTAGTCCCGCTGGCCCACTTGAGAAGAGATGTGACCCTCAGTTGCAGTCCTTCTGGGTTTGGTGGAGGCCTATTGCATAAAAGAGGCACCTAAATCCAAAGAGGCCAGCGCCCAGACCAGGAAGCGGGAAGCTGTGAGCCAGTCCCCCTGTCTCTCCAGTTACCTTGTACCACCTCCCTGACGTCTTCAGCTCAGTTTGGTTACAGGAAGAGGCCTTCAGCTCACAGGGAGAAATCTGTGGCTTACGGCACAGCCCCCAAGATAGTTAAATGGTTAATTGAGCGGCCCATCCTCTTCCCTGCATGCCCCCGCCTTCTCCAGAATCTTGTGGGCTGCCTTACACCTCACTGGGTGTGTATAAAACTGTCTATTAGTGGGTCTTTATTGCACTTTGGCAAGGAAATTGTATGAAAATAGACCTAGCATTGCTGTTCTGAGGTTAAGTACTTTTCACTAGGCTGATAAATAACCTGATAGGGATTTTTTTTTTGTTTTACTTGTCATGAGTCAAAATAATACAGCTAGTGTTTAGATTTTTATTCCCACCCCAGCAGGAACAAATAATACACAGTAGGGCATTTATTTTAATGAGAATGCACAGGCTTTCAGTGTTCGGAGAGCATGTGGATGGGGTGTTTGCAAGATATATGTTCTTAAGATTATGTGCTCCATGGGGGTGTGGGTATCACAAGAGGGACCCTCTGGAATAATGTTCAGAACAAGAAAGCAAAACCACTAATAACTTTTTTTTGGCTTGTCAGTCCCAGGAGACTGATTCATCTGGGGGATGAGTGTGGTAATGGCCGCCTTCCTTCCCATGTTTGACTAGCTGTGAACACATATGGGCTCCATTACCCTCATGCTTGAAGAATGCACATGGGTACTTATTAATGTGTAGTGGGGGTAGAGAAGAGAGGGAAGGAAGTAACTTTGCTAGTGTCCACTATTTGCTGAGTACCGTGTTTTATCTAGGTTAACTTTTTTGAAATGCATGATAATCCTGGGAGAAAGGGATTGCCATGCTTATGTGACCAGTGAAATAATCAGGGTCCTAGAAGTTAAAGTAGGATACTCTCCCCCTCCCTCATAACATAGTACTCATTCAATCACCTATGAAGTCTATCTTGTACAGTGGTAACAGGTTGTGCACTGCATAACTCCAAGTAGCTCAGTTCATGCAGGTGTTCTGGAATTTTGAGGTTCTTAACCTGCACAATTGTATAAAATATGTAATGTGCTGGGAATAAGGAAGCAGGAAGATATGACCATATATACATAACATGAAGACATCTGTACATAACATGCAAATTATAGAATATCATTGTAATTGAATTTTAAACACACGTTGCAGGATTTGAAATTGAAGTGAGACAGCTCTCGTATGTGTCTGATGCTGGGTGTCCCAGGCCCTCTTGTAGAGAAGGACTCAGACTTCTCCCCATAATCATATCCCCAGCCTTGTCCTCTTTACTCCTGGTTTCTTCCTGTGGGCTCTAACTTTCACTATTACATTGCTCAGATATAGCATGTCCCTTTCTACTTCGTCCATGTCAGATCCCAGCCATCCTTTGGTTTTGGCCACACTAGCTTTGTTCCCACATTTTTCCTGAGGCTCACCCCGGGAGCCCATGTCTAGCTTCAGCTCATTGCTTCCGCCTCAACGCTGACAGTTGGCAGCCGTCTCGCCCCATTATGTGGCTAAGCTAGGACGCAGAGAGGTTAAATACTTCGGGGGTGTGGCCTCTGCTGCAAACTTCTCTATATCTTTGGGGAGTTTCTGTAGAGTTTTGACTCAGCTTTCTGCTGTTTCTTCAAACATGAGAGTCTTCACCTTTGCAACTGAATATGAATTTCAGAAGCAGACAAAAGTCATTGGAGGAAGGGGGATGTTGGGTCAGTCAAAGCAAATGTGACTATAAAATGAAAGCTAGTGTTCTTGTGGGCCCTGTAACCTGTTGACGGTGATATATTTCCTCCATTTAGAATTGGGACAAAATTGAGACCTTCTGCAAAATAACTGGCCAGTACTCATTAAAATTGCTAAGACCATGAAAGCACACAGAGTGGTCACAGATGGGAGGACACTAAAGAGATACAGCAGCAAAATGCAGTGTGGGATCTTGGATGGTTCTGTAAATAAGTATGTTGCTAACATTATGGAAAGCTGGGTGAGGGAATACATGAACTCTACTATTTTTGTACCTTCTCTGAAAGCCGAAAATTATTTCCAATAAGAAGTTGAACAAAAGAAGGAAACGTGGGCAGAGCACCCACCTGGGGATAAAATGAAATTAAATGTTATCTTATTTGGAATCCTTTTGCCTTGCTGGGAGCTTGTATAGTTGCAGGGAAAAAATATATGACCCTTTTGTTAACCCAGAGCACCTTGTTGATACTGCTTCCTCCCGTTTGAATATAACCAGTCCGCATTGCTATCACTGTCCCGATGACCTATATTCATGATCTGTTTGCAGTTTCCACCATGGGCGTCCCTGGTGCAAATCCACTTCCACCTGTCTCTCCTCACTCTCAGACTTGCTTTTACCGTGGCTAGACTTCTCCGCACAATAGACCCCTTCCCTCCCAGAAACCCATCTACAACTGCACCTCTGGGGCCACATTCTGGCCACCGGTGAGCCTCCCAACCACGGGCTCCTGCCCATTTGGACCGCAGCTCAGTGCTTCAGTTAGAACACAGCAGCTATGAAACTAGAATTTCAGATGCATTTGAGCAAAAGCAATATTGTTGGAAGGGGTATATAGCTTTCCATGGAGATTCACCATTTGGAAATGCAGCACCATTGGGCACCCGTGGGCTCATTTATTGCAAATGGAGTTTCACCACCTTACAGTCATGCCTTTTGTGTGTTGGGAGTGGCTTCAAACTTCATTTCCAGGGAAAGTCAATATAAACCAAGTGGAGAGCGTTGAATAAAGACACATTTTATTCAATTCAAACCCATTTTTTAAATATCACAATGGAGCAGACACTGGACTATGTCACAGGGCAACACAAAGATGATGAGAACGTGGTCTTTATCCTCGAGCAGGTGCAAAGTCTAGCAGGGTGAGATGCCATGATACAAAGTTTAATGTGAAAGGAGGCAGGGAGAGAGAGAGAGACGCTTTCAGGCAAAACCATCTTTTTTTTCTGGAGCAATGGAAGTGCATTTGATAGATGCTGTGCAGAATATCAATGAACTTGGAAGGAGGAAATAGCCTCTGAGCATGTCTCATTTTGACACTCAGTATTTGGAATAGCAGCTCACATTTCTCTCCAAAGTCCCTCCTTTTCAATGTCTACTGGCCACACATGCAGATAACCTGCTACATGGTGCTTTCCCTTTAACACAGTATGACACAGATTCTCCAATGTGCCTGCTCATGAACATCATCTCAGAACTTTAGTGAAACTTCATAATCTCCAAGCCTCCAGCCACTCATCCCAAGACTCCAACTCAATAGGGCCAAAGGGCAGTTCCTCACTAATGTCTGATTCATTTCAAGCAGGGATGTCCTCCAATCACCCTTTAACGATAGGGTGTGCATTGTTCTGGACGCTCGCAAAGGGCAGAATAAGTGAGCGACAGGTGGGGCCAGGGCCACCCTGTTGTACAGCCCCAGGGGATGGACACCAGGCACATGGAATGCAAATGAGTGTTGCCTTCTACATGGAGGCCAGGGAGGCCTGGGCCACAGGAGACAGTGTGGATTGTAAATTGTTTCTCATGTTATAAGTAGTGTATGCAAGTATACACTAGTCCCAAGAGGATTTAGATCAGTGAGATGCCCAGAGGGCCAAGGCTCTGTCACAGTGAGGTTGGAGCCACTCCTGAAGCCGGAGAGGTACTCTCAGAATCCAGCAAGCCACAGAGAGCCCCTGACAGGAGGAGCCAGGCCACTGGGCTAAGGTGTTCTCTGGGAGTTCTAAGCATCCACAAGCCAAGTGTGCAGACCCTCCTCCCCCCTTCCCCTCCCTCTTCCTCCCCCTCCTCCTCCTCCCCCTCCTGGCTAGCATGTTGTGTCCACTGCACAGCTGAGGAGTGATTATGAATATTCATCCTCTGGCTGTGCCAGAGTCACTTGACTCTCCGCCTATGCAAAATCAGAACTTACTTGGGCTGGCGGGAAGGAAGGTTCCCCCAAAGAAAACATCTGATGGAGTGGGTTGAACCGGTAGGGAAAACAAAGCTGGCGATGGGAAACAGGAGGATTATTGTGGAAGTGGCTTCTGCTCATGCACCAGCTTGCAGGATGCCGTCCCGGGGAAAGGCACGTTCAGACCGGGGAGAGAAACACAGTCCTAGCCTGAGGGCAGGTCACAGACTGCTCCCGCTTGCCCTCTACTGGGCCCCAAGGCAGAAAAACAAAACAGCACAGATAAATAGTATCTTTGCCCAGAAGCAATTGGTGGCTGGTTGGACAACAATATAAATAGAACAACACGTTCATAATTGAAATCCATAGTTCCTTATTGAGTACCTGCTGTGTAGTAAGGACTTTGCATTTCTTATCTCGTAGTCCTCATGATTACCCTTGTCTCCATTTTACAGGTGAAAGAACTGAGGCTCAGAGAAGCTAAGGGTCTTTGCTTCAGAGTCCTGTACCTGTTACATGGTGATTCAGGATCTGAATTCAGGTTTTATGGGGACTGAAGTCCATGTTCTTGTCTTACTGCTGTTCTGCCTCTTAGGATGTGATTGATTGATTGATTGATTTACTTTTTTAATGTTTATTTATTTTTGAGAGAGAGAGAGAGAGAGAGAGAGAGCGTGAACAGGGGAGAAGCAGAGAGAGAGGGAGACACAGAATCTGAAGCAGGCTCCAGATTCTGAGCTGTCAGCACAGAGCCCAACGCGGGGCTCGAACTTTCAGGATGTGTGGGATAGACACCAGGTCACAGCATGGTGGGGGGTAATCAGAGAAGATTCCCCACTACGACCAACTCAGCCTGGGAAGACATCCAGATATCAACCATGCTTGAATTATGACAGCTTTTCAAGATCTATTTGCCTGTTGGCCCAAGTAAACGAGGCAGCCCCCTAAGGGGCTATGTTGGCTCCACTGTTTCCTAAGAGAAGCACAGCCTGGCAGGAATGGGGCCCTGTCCTTCAAATGGTGTCCCCAGCTTCGGGACTTACCACAGGCCAGGCACGGGGTAAGCACATAGCACGGAGTACATAGTCAGTCCTCACCATAATACTGCCACCAAGCCCGATTATGTAAATAGGGAGATTGAGGAGTAGAGGGTTGAGATGACTTACTCAACGCCATACAGTTGGAAAGTTCTGAGCTTGGATATAAAACCCAATAGTCCAACCCCACCAGAGTCAGTCTTCCCCAACATGGGCCAGACTTACAGCATGGACGGTGAGTCATGATCCACGTGTCCCAGGAGTGCTGACCATGTTTGTCATTAAGCCAACAGTCATAAAGGGGCTGCTTGTTTCTCTAGTCCTGCTGTTTTGTGGACTGCCAAGGAGACTGAGGCCCAGTAAGGGCCAGTGTCTTGTCTGTCGTCATGTAGTGACTTGGGGCTATGCTGACCCCAAGTCGATGACCAAGATATCTTGAATATAGCGCCTCTCTCACCTACTCACATGATGTATGTCAATTGATTATCCACCCCACCAGTGTTAACCCCATTTAACAGATGAGGAAACTGAGGCCCACTGAAGTTAAGGGATTTGCCCAAGTTCACACTGCTAGTGAGGGTTGAAGTTTGAATTCAGACTCAGGTCTGAATTACCCCAAATGTGGGCTCTTCTCTCCCAGGGAATGTCAATGCGACTCTTCTAATGGTGGCACTAGGTGAGAGGTGAGAGCATGTGGGAGGGCACAGCTCTGCTAGTATCTGTTCTCTACTCTGAAATATGTGATCCTCGGGGTGCCTGGGGGGCTCAGTCGGTTGAGAGTCTGACTTTGGCTCAGGTGATCATCTCACAGCTTGTCAATTCGAGCCCCATGTTGGGCTCTACTGACAGCTCAGAGCCTGGAGCCTGCTTCAGATTCTGTGTCTCCTTCTCTCTTTGTCCCTCCCTACTTGGCTCTGTCTCTCTCTCTCTCTCTCTCAAAAATGAATAAGCATTAAAAAAAAAAAGAAATATGTGATCATGGACATCATGAGGCCCAGTGTGCATGTGCACACACATACACAGACACAGTTTCTCAGTCCATCCTTCCTTCTTCATCCCATCCCCGCCTCCAGAGAGCCCCAGCAGGCTTTCCCACCCATTATCCAAATGCACTCTGGGTTTGTACCCAGAAGCTTAATTTCACATCTGGCAGGAAGCAATTGTGCAAAGTTGCTGAATCCTCCTCTCCACGCCGTCAGGGAGGGAGGGGTCACCAAACCCCATCATCCCAGAAATGTCAAAATATTTTCCATTCTCCAGCAAAACCAAAAGTGGCCTAGAGTTGGAAAGTCCATAACAATAGGGCCTAAAACCAAACAGCTTTAAAACAGAATTCTCCTCCGGGAATCCGTGCGGCTGTAGGCTTTGCCCAAGGGGCATGTAGCTGAAAACACTCATGTAGCTGATGTGAACTCACGTGAGACTTTGGAAGAGTAAGCTCTTGGAAACCCACCTCAGATGGAGAGACGGCCCACCCACATGGGAGTATGAGTTCAGGGCAGGATGGAAATGCAGAAGGATGGGGAATAACATTTGATGAGTTCCTTCTACTACAATCTTCATGCCGTAAGGCAAGTCACCCAATCCTTACAACCACCGTGAGGTATGCTCCATTTCACACGTTTTGTGGATAAAGGACTAAGAATCCAACATCCTGAGATTTTGTCCTGGGTCTGCTACTACCTGGTTATATAGCCTTAAATTAAAAATAGAAATCCAGAATGGACTCTGACATCATCAGACATTCTCTGGAATAGTGGATACCCATGTGTCGCTGTGCCCCTGGCTTGTGCCCCTGTCCCCCTGACTTGTGCCCATGGCTGACATTGCTAATTGATCACATTACTCCTTCCCAGGAATCCTGAATGAAAGTTCAAAACCCTTTTCAAAATAGCCTTGTAGGTGACTACCTCCTATGCACTGGATTTGGCGCAAGAGATGAGCTCTATTTACAGCCAAACCTGACCTAGGCCAAGCCTTTATTTTTAAGAGGAGGATACCAAGCCTCAGAGAGGAGCAGTTACATATGTAACGTCACACAGCCCAAAAGAGATGGGTCTCAAACTCAGGGCTTAGGGCTCAAAGTACATTATGCAATGCAGTTCCTCATGAAGAGAGGGATGTCACAAGCCCCATGGGACAGAACAGCTCACTTCCATTGTTTTTGACCAAGTGGACTTCAATTCTGGAAACAGGTCCTCAGCCTCTTCCTTCCACGATGCCCCTTCCTTGTTCCAGCTGGGCAGCCAGGATGAACACCGTATCCAGCCAGTTAATGTGTGCCTGGCATTAGCACAAAACTAACATTTTATTTCCCTTCCACAGTATGTAATTTCTTTGGAAGTTGAAGTGTAATGAAATTGGTGTTTATTATAATTAATAAAAGCCCCATAACTTTAAATTGGGTCATAAATCTTGCAGGGAAATTCAATACCGCTGGAGGAGTCATTCCTTTCCCAGAAGGGGCTCTTCTGAGGAAAGAGGCAGTGGGCTCCCTCCTCCCAAACAGGCTGGCTATGCTTGCTCCGGTGGCTGGCTCTCTGCTGCCCATCTACCCAGGTCACAAGCAGAGCACCGGCAGCTTGTGGCTCTGCAAACAGAAGCGTACTTTAGACCAGTGCCTGTCGATACCGTTCGAGTGTGAGCATTGCCGGCACCGTCAGCTTAGCAAAGACTTATCTTGAAGAATAACATTTTCCTGGCTTTTGATGTGCCAGGACGGTGCTAGAGAGAAGGGAGGTGCTCTTCTCGTCCTCCCTGAGGACTCCTCGTGCTCCTGGTCCAGTGGGGAAGGTATGCTTACAGAGCGACAGGTGCAATTCAGTACGGATCGTACAGGTAGCAAAGGCGTGCAGACGTGAAGTGGTTGACCTTCTGTTTGAGTGATGTCGAGAGTGATGGGGATTATATCAGTGAGAAAGAGAAGGGTTTTGCAAGCCACTTAGAGGTTACCAGATGGGCACAAACATCCTTCCAACACATCACCTTCACCACTGCATCAGAACCATTGTTCTGCCTGGAAGACTTATCCGATATCTTTGAGCGGCTGGTACTTCGGTATGCAGATTTCGGTACAAATATTGCCTTAAAAGACCTTTCCTCGCACCCTACCCATGTCTCTCCTTCCCACTCTTTTGGTATCATACTTCCTTCTCTAGTCCCTTTACAGAGCTAGCGGGCTCTGTGAAGCTACATTTTTTATTTATTTGTTTCCTTGTCCATTTCTATTTCCCAAATGCCCAGTACAATGTAAACACTGTGACAACAAGAACCTTGTCTAGTTTGTTTACTATCATTGCCCCTGTACCTAGAACAATTCTAGACACCTACGGACCATTAATAACTATTCTAGGCAAAGATTCATGAAACTGCGCGGCTCATTAAAAGAAACTTGTTTAAAGCAGATTAAAAAATTGCATGCCACGCAATAAGGGAAAATGGTATATGAAAATGCCAAAGCAAAAGACAAATAAGGGCAGCAACATAAAATCACCATTCGAATTGCTCAGGGGCGGCCGGAATAGGGATGGAGAAATATCCAATAAAGAAGTCATCATCTGTTTGTTGTGGATGTGCACCAGAAACCCCCTTCTTCCCCTTCCCCCTTGAAAATGTTAGTGATGGCTTTGTAGCTCATTAAATAAATAATCACATGAATAACCTGACCCCAAAGCAGTGTGAGGTTAGTGTATGCATAGGCCTTAACATCTTGCTATCGGTGGGTAGCAACTTCCGTTCTGAGCTTCCTAACAGCTAAAACAAGGAGGAATGAACTGTGATGACTTTCTTTTTTTTTTAATTTATAGTTTATTGTCAAGTTGGTTTCCATATAACACCCAGGGCTCTTCCCCACAAGTGTCCTCCACCATGACCATCCCCTCCTTCCCTTTTCCCCCTCCCCCTTCCGCCCTCACTTTGTTTTCAGTATTCAAGAGTCTCTTGTGCTTTCAAACCTCAGGGACTATGACATAAACCCAAAGCCATTGCTCAGGGAGCTCAGGTTTTCCTGGACCTAAAACCTTGAGACATTTCCCCACTGGTTTTCACAAGGGGCAAATGTTTTGAACAACTGAGTGTCCTCAGTTGCGTGTGTTCTGTATACGTAAAAGAGTTTCATTACTGCAAATTTTCTTAAAGCAGACTAATGACCTAATGCCAAAGGGAAATTTAGCAAAAATCTTTCTACAGGCAGCCCAAACCAGGCCATCTAAGCTCATCTATGATGGGCTGACTGGAAGGATATGTAGAGCATCTTAGAGCTGTAGAAGCAATTGCCTGATTTATCTAGGTGCTTCAGTGTGGAGTGCACATATATATTTACAACTGGTATATCCTCTTAATGAATTGATCTCTTTATCATTATATAATGACCTTTGTCTTTGTTACAGTTTTTGTCTTCACGTCTCTTTTGTCTGGTAGAAGTGTATTACCCATGCTCTCTTTTGGTTTCTATTTCCTTGGAGTATGTTCTTCCATTCCTTCATTTTGACTGTTTGTGTCCCTAAAGCTGAAGTGACTCTAGTTGGGTCTTGTTTGTTTGTATGGATCCAGCCACTCTACGCTGATAGGTAAGGACTTCCTTGTACCACCATCTTATTAACTTTTTTGTTCGGACTGTTTTATAGTTCCCTTGTTTCTTTACTCCTCTCTTTATGAACTGTTTTCCTTTATGAATGGATGCTTTTTCATAGTGGTATGCTTTGCTTCACTTCTCTTAATCTTTTGAGTATCTACTCTAAGTTTTGCTTTGTGGCCACCATGAGGTTTACATAACACTTGTTATAGATAGCACAGTCTATTTTAAGCTAATAATAACTTTGATCATTTACAAAAACTCTACCCTTTTATACCTCTACCACATCTTATGTTTTTGATATCAAAATTTACCCCTTTATATATTATGTATCCATTAACAAATTATTGTAGCTATGGATATTTTTAAATAATTTTGTCTTTTACCTTTATATTGGAGTTAAGTTAATAACCATCATAGTGCAGTGTTAGGGTATTCTGAATTTGACCATATATATGCTTTTACCAGTGTGCTGTTTATTTTTATATGTTTCATATTGCTAATTAGCAACTTCCCTTTCAGGTGGAAGACCTCTGTTCCACATTTCCTGTAAGGCAGGACTAGTGGTCACGAATTCCCTCATCTTTTGTTTGTTTGGGAAAGCCTGTATCTCTCCTTCATTTCTGATGGACAACTTTGCCAGGCAGAGTGTTCTTGGTTAGCAGATTTTTTTTTCTTCCAGCACTTTGAATGTATCATCCTACTTTCTCCTGACCTGTAAGGTTTCTGCTGAGAAAGCCACCAATAGCACTGTGGGAGTTGCTTTGCATTTTTTCTCTTATTGACTATAAAATTTTCTCTTTGTCCTTGATTTTAAGACAATGTTATTATAATGTATGTTGGAGGATATAATTTTGGGTTGAAATTTTAGGGGGACCTGTGAGCTTCGTGAACTTGGATATCCACATCTCTCTACAGATTTGGGGAGTTCTGTCATTACTTCTTTAAATAAGCTTTCTGCATCTTTAGCCCTCTCTTCTCCTTCTGGGACTCCAATAATGTATTGCTTCTCTTCATGGTATCTTATAACTCACAAAGACTTTTTTTTTTTTTTACTTTTTTTTCATTTTTTCTTTTTGCTCCTTTAAGTGAATGATTTTAAATTACCCATCTTCTAGTTAACTAATTCTTTCTTCTGCCTGGTTTAGTCTACTATGGAAGCTATCTATTAAATTCTTCAGTTCAGTTATTGTATTCAACTCCACGATGTGTGTGTGTGTGTGTGTGTGTGTGTGTGTAATGGTTTTTATCTCTTGGTCAAACTTCTCATTTTTATTATACACTTGATAATTTTGTTTAGTTGTCCATTTGTATTTTCTTATAGTCCACAGCATTTCTTTAAGAAAATTATTCTGATATTTTTGTCAGACTCTTTACAGATCTCCACATCTTTGGGGTCAGTCATTGGAATTTCATTAGTTTCCTTTGGTGGTGTCATGTTTCCTGATTATTCCTGATCCTTGTGGCCTTAATCAGACAATCTAAATATATTAATCAAATATTAACAAATCTGAAGGGAGCAATAGACAAAATACAATAATAGTAAGGGACTTCAGTACCCCCACTTTCAATAATTGACAGATCATCTAGGCAGAATATCAGTAAGGAAACATTGGACTTGAACTATAGATCAGGTGGCTCGAACATATATATACAGATCATTCCATCCAACAGCAGTAGAATACACATTCTTCTGAAGTGCATAGAGGATACTCTCCAGGCTAGATCATATGTTAGGTCATAAAACAAACCTCAGCTAATTTAAGAAGACTGAAGTCATACCAAGTGTCTTTTCCAATCAAATGGTATGACATTAGAAATCAATAACAGGAGAAAAACTGGAGAATTCACAAATACAGGAATTAAACCTCCTGAACAATGGGTCAACAAAAAAATCAAGAGAAATCAAAATATATTTTGAAACAAATGGAGATTGAAACCACAACTTACAGGATACAGCAAAAGCAGTTCTGAGAGGGAAGTTTAGTGATAAACACCTCCCTTAAGAAAAAATGATCTCAAACAAACTAACTTTACAGGTTAAGGAAGTGGGGGGAGGGGAAGAAACGAAGCCCAAGGTTAGCAGAATAAAGGAAGTGACAAAGATCATGGCAGAAATAAATGAAAGACAGAAAAACAATAGAAATGATCAACAAAACCAAGAGTAGTATTTTGAAAATATAAACAAAATTAACAAACTTTTAAGCTAGGTTAACTAAGAAAAAATGAGAAGACTCAAATAAATAAAATAAGAAATGAAAGAGAGACTTTAGAAATGATACCACAGAAATACAGAGCATAGGAGACTACTACGAGCAATTTTATGCCAACAAATTGGATTACCTAAAAGAAATAGACACATTCTTAGAAAAAGATAATCTGCCAAGACCAAATCATGAAGAAATAGAAAATCTGGATAGGTAAGAAGTAGTAGATTAACAATAACAGTAAGAGATTGAATTAGTAATTAAAAAAAAAAAAACCCCTCCCAATAAAGAAAAGCCCAGGACTAAATAGTTTTCCTGGTGAGTTTTACCAAACATTTAAAGACAAATTAGTGCCAGTCCTTCTCAAAGTCTTCCAAACAATTTGAAGAGAAGGGAACACTTCCAAACTTACTTTACAAAGCCAACTTTACCCTGATATCAAAGCCAGGTAAGGACACTCCAAGAAAACCAAGAAAACAAAACCGTATCTCTGATGAATATCTCTGATGAATAGTGATGCAAAAGCCCTCAACAAAATACCAACAAACCAAAATCGACAGCACATGGAAAGGATTGCACATCATAATCAAGCAGATTAACTCCTGGGATACAGGGATGGTTCAACCTAGGAAAATCAGTACATGTGACACACCACATTAGTAGGACCAGAGATAGAAATTACATGGTCATCTCAACAGATGTACAGAAGCATTTGACAAAATTCAACATGCTTTCATGATAAACACTCTCAGCAAAATAGGTATAGAAGGAAAGTTCTTCAGTATGATAAGGGTCACTTACGACAAGCCAACAGCTAACATCACACTTAATAGTGAGATGTTAAGAGCTTGTCCTCTAAGATCAGAAACAAGAGTGTCCACTCCTATTCAAAATAATACTGGAAGTCCTAGCCAGAGTATTAGGCAAGAAAAGGGAGAGAAGCATTTAAATTGGAAAGGAAGAAATAAAATTATTTGTTTGCAGATGATATAATCTTATATATAGATAATACCGAAGATGCCACCAAAAATCTATTTGAACCAATAAATGAATTCAAAAGTTGTGGAATCACAAAATCAAAACAAATAATTGTGTGTCTATACATAACAACAATCTGAAAAGGAAATAAACAATCCCATTTACAATAGAACCAAAAACAATGCAATACTTAGGAATAGACTTAACCAGGAAAGTGAAAGATATGGGTACTGAAAATAATATGACATTGATAAAAAAAAACTTGAAAAAGACACAAACAAATGAAAAGACATCCTGTGCTCATGAACCAGAAGAATTAATATTGTTAAAATGTCCATACTATCCAGATCCATTTATAGGTCGAATATAATTCCTATCAAAATGTCAATGACATTTTTCATGAAATAGAAAAGAACAATCCAAAAATCCATTTGCAACCAGAAAACATCCTGAATAGCCAAGCAATCTGAGAAAGAAGAACAAAGCTGAAGGTGATCGATCACACCTCCTGATTTCAAACTTTATTATGAAGCTATAGTATCAAAACAGTATGGAACTAGCATAAAAAGAGACGCATAGACCAATGGAACAGAATTGAATGCCAAAAAATAAACTCTTGTATATATGGTCAACATATATTTGACAAAGAAGCCAGGAATATTCAAAGGGGGAAGTATAGTCTTCAATAAATGGTGCTGGGAAAAAAATGGACGCAAAAGAATGAAATTGAACTTCTGTCTGACACCACTCCCACCACCCCAAATTAATTGAAATAGACTAAGACCTGTAACCATAAAACTCCTAGAAGAAAACAGGGAAAAGGCCTCTTGACATTTGTGTTGGCCAAATATTTTTGGATATGACACCAAATCAGATGCAACAAAAGCAAAAATAAACTATTGGGATTACATCAAACTCAAAAGCTTCTACACAGCAAAGGAAACTATCAACAAATGAAAAAGCAACCTACAGAATCGGAGAAAATATTTGCAAACCATGTATCTTTGGGGGGTTAATATATATCCAAAATATATAAGAAACTCCTAAAACTCAATAGCAAAGGAACAAAGAAACAACAGCAACAAACTCAAAGCAACCAAAAACACTAAAAACAAGCAGAACCCAATTAAAAAACGGGCAGAGAACCTAGACAGACATTTTTCCAAAGAATTCATGCAAATGACCAGCAGGCACATGAAAAGCTGCTCAATATCACTCATCATCAGGGAAATACAAAGCAAAACCACAATGAGATACCACCTCACATCTGTTAGAATGGCTCTTATCAAAATGACAAGGGATAACAAGTGTTGGTGAGGATGTGGAGAAAAGGAGACCCTGTGCACTGTTGGTGGGAATATAAATTGGTACAGCTATTATGGAAAACACTATGAGAAAACAGTATGGCTATTAAACACTTGAAATGTAGCCAGTGTGATTGAGGAACTGAATTTTTATCTTAAAATATTAACATAAATTGAAATAGCTGTGGCTAGTGGCCGCTATATTGGACAGCGCACCTCCAGAAGGACGCATTTGAGTTGCGTACTGTGTTCGCGGGAGGCAGCCTCAACCTGGGCTGAGCTGAGCTCCCTGCAAATGCTGGAAGAAGGTTATATTTGTCTGTGGGACAATACCCTTCTCCAGCCTCCTTTTCTGGTGAGCCAGTGAGCTTCTAGAAAAGTGCCACCTAATGGTCTGGTTCTGACCTTTGCATCCTCGGTGTCCAGGGCGATGCCCAGCATTGGAAGTTCACTAACTCCAGGCTGAGTCTGGCTAACTCTTTAACCAATCTGTCAGGCTTGTCTCCTCCGTGCTGTGGTGTGGACTGATTACCTGTTCTGAGGTGCCCAGCCTAACAATGAGCGTTAATGAAGATTTTAAAGACAGGTGTGAATATCTGATTGAAAAGGCAGATAGATACAGGCAAGGAATTGCAACTCACAATAGTATTATCTTTGTAGAAAGCCAGGCTGCCTTCTCATTGTGGAAAGGAGGGTTTTTTTTTTCCTTTTTTTTTTTTTAACTGAGAGAATTGTTTGCCGTGGGTTAAATTAAACCCATGTTCCAATATAAAATGCAACATAATTCAAGTCAATGTTAATAATGATGGGAAATCTTAAGAATTATCTTTCACAGTAAATTACCTCTGAGATTGCAGGTACTCCTTATCAAAAGTAAATTCAATATAAAGAACACTAAACATGCAGATGTGATAAATTATGGAGCGAATTCACCTGCTATCATTTGGGTCCTCTTAGTTTTGAGTTTCAGGAAGCAACTGTGACTTTAGGGAAGTCATTTCCTATCTCTGGGCTGCAGGTCCCTCATCTGAAAAATGAGGGAGGTTGAACCAGATGCTCTCCAAGGAGCTCTCCAGCTCTGAAAATTTATCAGTCTCAGATTCCATGAAACGGATCCATTTGGCATTTCATTCTCCAGTGCCCTCGCTACAAGAGAGACCCTGCTAATTTAATAAACTGAGCGGGCCCCTTGGAGGCAGCTGTCAGGAGCGGCTCCCCTCCCAACCCTCCCCACACAGGAAGCATTTGTACTCAGCAACATGAATTTGCAGTTGCTGCTTCTGTTCCCAAGGCCAGGCCTGGAGAGGAAGTGTTGGGGGAGGGGAGAGAAGACCGTTTCGTGTCTCTCTGCTTACCCGATGCGGTGGTCTCATACCCCGGCTGCACTGGGGACTGATTGTGACAGAGAACTCCAAAAGGTAGCTGGAGGTTCAGAGAAAGGTTTTACTTCTTCCTCCCCATCTCTGCGGTCCCTCCACTCACCCACCCCCATATTTAATGATCTCCAAATTGTTATCAGACAGGCACTCAGAACTGCAGTTCAGGGAGGTTAATTGTATTTTAATTGCCTCCGTATCCAGGGGCACCTACCTTATCCCTTGTGACTTGGAGGCTTGGGGACAGATGACTAACTCCTCTGCCCCCTCGGTGCCACCAGAGCCACCTCACTCTCACCCTGCCTCCTTCCTCCTTCTGCTCCCCCTAACATCACACTTCAGCAGCTGTCTCCCTTGCTGGTCCATGCTGCTTGTGGCCAACAATGTAGTTTTTGTCCTTGTCCCCAGACCAAACTGGGATACAGGGTAGGTGGGGTAGGCTTAGGAGGTAGGACAGAATTCATGGTTTAAACTGAGGAAATCATGGATGCCTATGATGCAAAGGATCATGTATACACACAAAAGACCATTGTGTGTGTGGGTGTGTAGTGTTTATACATATAAACAATAGATTACATCCTATGTGCATGTGTGTATACATTGTATATTTAAACGGTATATTTAAATTACATTATGTGAAAATTATCTACATTAAAACAAACCATATGTTTCATTGAAAATGCTACCTGCCCTACTCTAGATTAGCTCAGAAACAGGGCGGAGCCTGAGCCTACAGATGGTCAAAATCAACAGGCTTGGAGCAGGGCTGGCCCTGCCCTATATTCCTGACCAGAGCCTGTTCCTCCACATCCTCCTGCTGTACACCCATTAGGCTCCTACACTGAAGCCTTCCAGAAATTATACCCAGGAACACTAAAGACCTTACCCTTCCTCCTTCCAACCCTAAGCACCAACCATACCCAGTATTTCTTTGTTGCTTAGTGATTTCTGAACTGCCGCATGCTCCCTAAAAGCTCCTAGGGCCATCTGGAGCCCCTGCATAGTGAATTCCTGTTCATACCTTAAAGATCGCCTTCTCCATGAAGCTTTCCCTGACATACAAGACAGTCCACAGTGCCTTCTTTTTCTTGGGTCTCAAAGTAAAATTTCAGTATACTGCCAATATCTATTTGTCTATCTCCCTCCACTAAACAGTAAGCCGCTCAAGGGTAGAGACGCTTGTCACATTGCAGTGCGTGGCATAGTTCCTGGCTTGTAGCAGGCATGGAGACAATGTTTGCTGGCTCAGTTAACAACCAAGTGAATGGTGAGGAAAGTGTTGGAAAATGCAGTTAAGGTCACAGGCTTTCAGCAACCCCTGTACCACTGCTCCCACATGGTCTAAAATAGCAGGTTCTGTCATTTTCTCCTGTTTCCACAAAATTAGCATGATGAGCTTACAACAGTGGGCAGCACCAGACAGCTCTCAGGGCTCTCTGATTCCAGTACAGAGAGAATATATCCGTTTTCCTTTGGTCTCTACATCAGTCCCTCTCAAATGTGAATGTGCCTTCAGATCACCTGAGGATCTTGTTAAGATGCAGATCCTGACTCAGTAGGTCTGGGGCTGGGCCTGAGCATCTACACAGCTAGCCAATGATGCTGATACCACTGTTTCAGGGACAACACTTGCAGCAGAAAGAGTTTACTCCGTTTCTCAGAAAAGGGGTGATGCTTCTGATTAGAAGCCTTGAGAGCCAACAAGAACAGGTGATTTAGGAGAAAGTGAGCTTTGGAGTTGGACCCAAGTCAAATCTGGGTCCTGCTACTTCTCTATCGGTGTGATCTTAATGTATTTTCTTAACTCCTTGAAGCCTTGGATTAGGTAAAAATGAAATAGTGATCTGTATCCTCACAGATGTGTTTTTCAGTAAGGATTACATGTGCCACATGTAAGGTACTTCCTGCCTTGTAGTAGGCATTCAATAACTAGCTATCCATGTCCTTCTAAGTGGAGCCAGTTTTCCTTCTGAATGGATCTGCTGTTTGCTTTTTCTGATATGTCAAGTTCTCCTCCATACTCAGAGCCCCCCTCAGAAAGAGAGTTACATTCCTGCCCCTGACATCAGAACTAGCCATGTGTCCTGCCTTGTCCGATAAGATGTGGGGGCAGGTATGTGTATCACCTCCCATCTTTCCTCAGTCCATCTTTCATGGGACTATCAGTGACAGAGCCAGGAGCTGCTCCTTCAGCCACGGTCCCACACTTAAAGCGACATACAGCTGAGCTCCAGTTGACTTGCAAGGAGAATATTAAATGAGGGAGAAATAAACCTTTGTTTCTGAAAGCCCCTGAGATTTGTAGGGCTATTTGTTACTGCAACAAAAGTCATTTGTCCTGACTGATAAATCCTTCCATACGTTTATTGCCTTCCTGTCTACTTTATGCAGGGTACTGAGATGGTCACCGAGATTGCACATTGTCAGATTATCATATGACTATGACAGCAGTTATGTCCTCAAAGCACCCGGAGTTTAGTGAATGAGCCAGAAATGTAAATTCTCAAGGATAACACACAAATAAATGCAGTTCATTGGAGCAGGTCCATAACTGAGGTACTTCTAGACTACAGAAGAAAGATTGGTGACTCCTTCCCAAGGAATTAAGGAAGATCTCATGAGGGAAGGGGCATTTGAGCTAGGTCTTGAAAAAAAATGAGTGCCTTTTGATCAGACATCATAGTACATCAAACATAGCACACAGAACGGTGTATTTTTGAATCAGAAGTCCCATATTTCAGTCTTGACTCCAGCACTTACTTACTAGGTGATCTTTAGCAAGACACCTAACCTCTCTGTGTGTCACTCTTCTGCAAGGCAGGGCTGGTAACACATCTCATATTAGGGAGGTATGAATAAAATCGCCTGTGAATAAGCACATGGTTTATAGTAGTATGCAATATAATAATCCTGTCTTATTACAGGGCAGATAGAAATTCCTGCCTACGTTTTTGACGGCTTAGTTTCTTCTTAGTACCATGCTTCATACTTTATTTAATCCTCTCAAAAACCCTATGTGGTAAGAACTCTTGTTATCCCTGTTTCTTAGGGAAGAAAACAGACTTTGAATTGGGCTTGCACAGCTTGACTCCAGCCCCTGCCCCTAACCACTGCACAGTCCTGCCTCCCTGTGTAGAAGCAGAGAGGCCCGAAACTCTGCTGTGCGTGCGGGCATCGGAGCTAAGTAGGAAGCAAGGGCAAATAGGGCTAGGAAGAGTGTTTAGAGCTGTTCACCCTGGGAGGGCAGCACTGGCTGAGATTACAAAATCTTTGAGGATGCTCTTGTGGCCACCCTGTGCTCCTGTGCTCTGTTCCTCTTGGAACTTCACAGATAATGATAATCCTTTCTTCACTCACCACAACATATTGAATACAGGCAAGGCCCCTGGAGAAATACAAAAATGAACAAGACCTACTCTAGGCTTTGGACTTTGATTTCATTCTTCGGGCTTTAGTGAAGCATTGAAGGGTTCTGAAGAGGCAAGAAGAGGAGTGAATCTGGGCTTGGTGGGGAGGGCTCTGCCTGCTGTGGAGACAGCAAGAGCCTGCACACGGGGAAGCCAGGTGGGACACTAATGGATAGTCTAAGAGCAGAAGGGTCGCGAAGAGCAAAATGCTAGATACACTCCTAGATGGAATTCACAGGCCTTCATAATGCTGGGAGAGGGAAGGTGATGGGAGGGAGAGGTCAGATAACACTGAGGTTTGGGATCTGAATGGATGCCAGCAGGAAAGAGAGGGAACGAACTTTTACAGAGGTGTGAGCAGGGATAAGGGAAACACTAGTACCTGAGTGAGGTTGGAAGGGAACAGGTAGGGTGTGGGGGTAAATATCTCCACCTTATCCCCTCTCAACCTTCTTCTGAACACTCACTGGCCATACCCAACCTTCACCCAGAGGGAAAAGGAGCTCAGATGGCATGATTGCATACAACTCAGCCTCCTGGAGCCCAGAAAAGGGCAGAGAAAGGCAGAGAAATGACTGGTGCAGGCTTACAAACAAAGAATGCCTAGCATAGGGCCTGGAGAGCGGGGTGGCCCTATAGTTACACCTGAGCTCTGGAGCCAGACTGCCGAGATTGGAATCCCAACTCTTGCACTAATGATATGATAGAGAGCAAGTTACTTTGCCTATTTGAGCTTCAGTTGTCCCATCTGTAAAAAAGAAACTTGATTGCTGCAGGATAGGACACAATGCCTGGAATACAAGTGCTGAAGGCATGTGGACCTCGTTTTGTGTTTTGTTCTTTATTTTACAAAATAATAGCCCACCGGTGAATACAGGTTATCAAGAGATGCTGGCTGGGGGGAGGGGGGCGGGGGTTGCTGTCTTGAGTGTTATGGGGTCTATGGTTCATGGGGAGATGGCCAGCTGACATGTGTGTTAGGGCTGAGCAGAGGATTATAGGGCTAGAACAGATTTGGGGCTCAGCTGTGTGGGGATGCTGGATCTCAAGACAGGGCAATAGATGGGACTGTCCAGGAAAAGTCTTTGGGAAGGGAAAGGTTTGGAATCTTGCTATACTTAATAAGGCTACTTCTTGCTCCGATGGAACCTCCCATTACAGGGGGGAACTCACTAACCCTCTACCTGGTTCTTCCTCTACCAGATTCACTCTTGTGTTAAATGGCTGGAAGGAACCAGGAGCAAAGCTTACAGTCTTTGTAGGGAGCTAAGCCAGTTGACCCACTAGGGTTTCCTTCATTCATCAAAATTGTGTTCAGTATGCAGATGCAGGATACTGTACAAGAGCAGGGGGAAAGAAGAAAAAAAATAATCAAGAATGGCCTTGGCCTCATGAGCAGCTCTCACTTGTTCTAATATTTTGAGATATGCTTTAGTGTTTGGTGTGGCAACATGCATATTCTTGGACCTTTGCGAGCTTAGAAATAATTTAGAGCTCTACTTCCTGGCTCAGGAAAGCAAAAGTAACCTGAATCAATGTGAAACTCCGGTCCCAAGCCTATCACGGACTATCAGATAATAGGAACATTTCAAGAGAGGCTGCAGTTCTCAGACAGATGCACAGAGAATCAAGTGTATGGAAGTTCATGAATGCGACACACTCTTTGGTATCACAATTTACCTCTTGGGCTGGATTGGATTTGCTCTACTTTTTGCCCATCCAAGTGAGCATGAGAAGCAGACCTGGTTCAAATCCAAAGTTCAAAGACGGCTGGACTGTGAGCTCTGGATGGGGACTGCATGTTTTCCACATCTTTCCCCACAAGATTCCCAGTGCCTAACTCAGTCAGGGTAAGGCAGTAGGTGCTCCACAAATGGTCATTGAATGAGTGAAGCTATAGGGAGCCCACAAAAGGATATTTAAGAGAATTTAGGCTTGTATTAGAAAAAGGGTTCTGCCGTGTGTGAGTTGTGCAACCGTGGGCATCTCACTTCACTTTTCTGTGAATCACTTTCCTCATCTGTAAAATGAGGAGAGTAATTTTTCCCCTTTGTTAAAAAAGGTTGAGAGAACTCAATAACGTACTGGTTCCTGGTAAGTGGTTGGTAGAAAGGAAGCTTAAAAAATATAAATTACTGCAGTGTTAGCATTTTTAGCATTATTTATGTCCCCAGAGCCTTCCCAGGAGGGAGATTCCATGGGGAGGGTACTGAGGCCGCCTCCCTCAAGGAAGAGAGTGAGCACATTTCCTGTCTTATTTCACTCTCTCATGACCCTATGAGTTAGGGAAGGTCACAACTTTAGTGCCTTTTACGGATGAGAACACAGAGGTACCCAGCGATAAAGATAACACAGCCAGTAAGTTACCAAGCTGGGACCGTGAACCAAAGTCATTGCATCTTGGCCCCCACATTGTTTGAATGACTCCTTGCTGCTCATTTGGCCCATTATTAATTAGTAATTTTTATTTTAAATATGTCTTATCTGAAATACCTCCCTTTTTTCTTAAAAAAGACACAATTGAGCATTTTTCCTGATTTAAGCATTTTTTCTTTCCTTGTGATAATAAGATTTCACTACCCTTTACTGGAATTAAGAGACTTCCATTGAGTGGTATTATAAAAGCTGGGATTAAACCACTCACTCTTGAGCCCTTTGCTCTTTCAAGGGGATTATTCTTTAAAAAAAAAAAATCCATCCAGTTAATCATTTTGCTGTAGGCCAGGTTACTGTGGCTGGGATGAATTTGGCAGCCAGAGGTTTGGGTTCAGCTCATTCATTAAGCATCTTCTCAGTGCAGGGGTAGGGGCCAGGGAGGGCAGGGCCAGGGCAGGAAGAGGATAGGGGGCAGAAGCAGAAAAGTGACTAACCGGGGACAGTTCCCTGCAGGCCTTGGTGAGGGAAGGCCTGTCAAATAAAGGAGACCCCAAATCCTCGGGTCTGAGCTGAGAATACTGCTATAGCAGGCTAAATTGTACTCCCACTTTCTTTCCGTTTGTCCTTTTTTCACCCTTTTGGGATGTCTTTCACTCTGAGGCCCTACTGCCAAAGGAACCACATATTTTGAAAAAATTTTAATGCTTTTTTTTTTTGAGAGAGAGAGAGAGAGAGAGAGAACAATCAGGGGAAGGGCAGAGAGAGAGGGAGACAGAATCTGAAGCAATCTCCAGGCTCTGAGCTGTCAGCACAGAGTCCCACATGGGGCTCAAACTCATGAACCATGAGATCATGTCCTGAGCTGAAGTTGGATGCTTAACCGACTGAGCCACCCAGGTGCCCCAGGAACCACATATTTTATATGTGCTTATATATGTGGTTATAAAAAATGCGTGTGTTGAGAGGACTATGGGATGGTGATCCGGGCAAAATTGGCCAACTGTATTCTGGAAACTTCTGCTCATCTCTCAACAGAATTTCTATTTTCAATAATAAAAATAATAAGTCCAATGATCTCAGAGCCCCAGTTTCCTATTCTATTTTCATTTATTCCACATATATTCTCTAACAGGCACTGTGCAACTAGTGCTATCAGCAGATGGAGAATATGGTATATGATGGCTCAGATTCACGATCCCTGTCCTCTTGGAGCTCAGAAACTAGCTGTCATTAGAACTTGGCACAGGGCAAAGAGAGTAGGGCAGTTAATTTTAACAGGACAGGAATATTGCTGATAAGGAGGGGCAAGACTAAATAATAGCTGGTTTGTCTGATAACCAGCTACCCAGAGAGCATGTGGTGACCAGCAGCAGGCCAACTTCTCCAGAGGAAGCTTCAGACAGGTGGAACAGGCCACTGGGATACACAGCATTCACAATGGCTAGCCAGGAGAAGGTTGGCATGAGAGACGTCTATGGCCGGCAAAGGGGTGGGGAAGACTTTAGCACCAAAGGGGTGGTAATAGAAAGAGAATGTCAGGATACCTGGGATGTTATGAAACAGGTTTCCTGTGTTGGCTCAGTCCCAGGAGAATGAAGGCACATCTGTCAGGTCTGGGTACAAGGCCCAGTCCCAGGTAGGCCAGTATCAGAGCTGAGGCTCAAAGTTGTGAGAAGAATGGTTGACTTGAGGCTAGGCTCACTAGGTTCAAGTTCAGGTAAACAAATAATTTTTATTTATTATTATTATTATTTTTTAAAGTTTATTTATTTTGAGAGAGACAGAGACTGTGTGAGTGGGGTAGGGACTCAGAGAGAGGAAGAGAGGGAATCCCAAGCAGGCTCCAGAGCCCATCTTGGGGGTCCAGCTCATGAACTGTGAGATCATGACCTGAGCTGAAACTAAGAGTCGGTTGCTTAACTGACTGAGTCACCCAGGTGCCCCAATCAAATAATTTTTAGTATGAGGCTGTCCCATGCAATATTTTAGATGTACTAAAAATTGATTTGTTATTTATCTGAAATTCAAATTCAGTGGTGTCCTGTATTTTATATGACAACTCTACTTGAAGCAGAGACCTATGGTTCTTCCATCCCTCCTGCCCATTTGGTCAAATTTAGGCATCTCCATCAATTAATCCTAGGGGGAGGGGCAAAGCCAAGTACAATGTGATTGATATTAGAAGCTAGGAGGACACAAGCCCAAAGATGTGGAGCTAAAGCGCTAATCTCCAGACCATTAGCTAGGAAGTCTTAGGAGGCAAGAAAGACTGAAAACAGGGTCAGCCTGAAAAGGATGAGCAAGTACTGGATATGGATACCCCATTTTATAGGTGAGGATTTTGACCCTCAAGGAGGTGAGGGAATGTGTCCAAGGTCACACAGTATTAAGTGAAGGCATGGGAATGATCTCAAATTCTTCTGGCTTTTCTATTATATCACAGTGCCTACCAAGGGTGTAGTGAGAGAAGCCCACCCACAAGTCAGAAGGTGTTGGCCCTTGTCCTGGCTCTGCTCGACCATATCGTCATGGCCTGGCCTGTCCTCACATGTCAGATGCACAAGTGACATGCAGAATCTTAAACATCCCTCTAGTTCTCCAAAGTGAAGACAAGTGATTAAGATCATGGGCTCTGGGTCAGAGATCAAGTCCTGCCACTTCCTGTGCGGACATGTGGATTAACTCTGAGTTCAGTTTATCTCATCTGTGATGAGAATTGTTATAAATAATACAAGGGACAATGTCTGTGAATCTCCAGCATACAAATGTGGCTTCATAAGTGTTCCTTTTACTCCTTGTCTTCAAGTGTTTTGATGTTCTTACAACTCTGAGGCTACTTTGTAGGCTCTGGATAAATATTTCCACCCACTTCTTTCCTGCGATCTGCCCTCATAAACAAAAATTTGCAGTCCCTGGTAAATCATCAACAGCTTCGCACAGCACTGGAAATTCAGTGTCTGCACCTTGTTTTGCATGATCTGGCCCTTCACCTCCTCCCACTTGCTCCTCCCTCTTCTCTCCAGACACACCAGCCCTTGTGCTATTCTGACTGTGCAGAGCTCTTCTCTGCCTCAGGGTCTTTACATACACCCACCTCTTGGTTCCCCTGCCCAGTATCAGCAACCCCGTCTCCTACCCGAACCACAGTATCTTAAGTAGGCCTTTCCCTAGTCAATCATACCATTCCCATTCTTGTTTTTCCTGAGCATTTGTTATTTGAAGTCAACTTGTGTGTTAATTGCTTGCTTGTGTTTTGTCGGTCTCCTCATCACACCAGTCCATGAGAATAGTTGCATTGCAACCATCTTGCTGATTCTTGTATTCCTGTCCTTGGGAGGAGTCCCTGGTACATAGTAGTACTCAATAACCATGTGTTGGTGAATGAATGAATGAATCCATCCATCCATCCATCCATGCATTCATTCATCCATCCACTCACTTTCCTTCCCTCCCTCCCTCCCCTCTTCCTTCCATCCTTCCTTTCTCCCTTCCTCCCTCCCTCCCTCCCTCCCTTCCTTCCTTCCTTCCTTCCTTCCTTCCTTCCTTCCTTCCTTCTTTCCATCTACCCATCTACCCACCCATTCATCCATCTTGGTGTCTCTGATTGCTGTCTTATCTCCTTTAACATCTCCCTGCCCACCCCATTCAGACCAACCCTTGCTTCAGGCTATCTGTGGGATCTTGGCTTCCCCATGCTTTGGATTTCTATGGCTCTATGCTCTGTGGCTTGTCACCAGTCAGTCCCACTGCTGGCTTCGGGCCCAGCTCCAAGATTCCCAGGCTGGGCTTAGAGGTTGTCCACAAGACATGTTCAGACACACACAGAAGGCAACAGAAGACTATTTACATCCTCTCCTTACTGAGAGAGAAAAGTCTCACTGCTCTGCTGGCTCAGATCTGGCGAGTCTAGGTGAGTCACCTGGAGGGAGCCTAGAGAGGGAGACTGAGCCTGAGAACAAAGGAGAAGAGGGTTCTCAGAACAGCAACAGTGTGGCTCATCAGGAACATGCACTCCCTCCCTGGTCCTTTTGGGGTCCAAGCTCCTCTCTCTCCCTCTGCAGAGTGTGACTCAGCCCAAACACTCACCCCACCTAGAGGTGGGTACAGCTGACAGACTAATCACCCCCTTTGCTGTGACTCAGCACCCAGCTCCCCCTTGCTGTCTGCTAGCGACTCATCAGAGCCATCCAGGGACTGTTTACCATCCCCTCCAGCCATGCATAATTCATCAGCCTCCCTCTTTCCTGTGGCCATTTCTCCCCCTACCCCCACTCAGGCATCTGAGTCCTCCTCTTCTGTGGGCCCTGAGAACACAGAAACCCCCTCCTTACTGAGTGCCCTTTGGGGTCCGCATCATCCACGCTGGAAACTGGGAAAGTCAGCAGGTCAGGCCGGAGCAACGAGGAAGGGGCTGGGGCTGACGCTGTTGCAGTCAGCTCCCACTAGTGTTAGTTCTTCAAAGGTTTCCCAAAATAGTTCCCAGTTGTACTGCACTTTTAACTGCTCCAAAGTGGTGACTTGCTGCAGTCTGACCCTGCCTCCTTCCCCTCCCAGCTGGGGTGACTGAGACACTGACCCACCGGAGGCATCCCAGCCCCACCCAGACCCAGAGTCCCCACCACCCCCGACAGGGCCATGGGGCCCCAGCCCTCTCGGGGGAAAGAGCTAGAAGTGACTTTGTGCTGCTTAACCATGGATCCCCATGTCTCTCACATGAGGAAAGCCAGCTCCCCAGCTCTAGCAGGTGCCCTGACTTCTTCAAGGAGATACCACCTGTCAAGACAAAGCATCATGCCTCCTGTCTTTGGTG
Organism: Cryptoprocta ferox; assembly: GCA_028646485.1. Taxonomy (NCBI): domain Eukaryota; kingdom Metazoa; phylum Chordata; class Mammalia; order Carnivora; family Eupleridae; genus Cryptoprocta; species Cryptoprocta ferox. The sequence goes on along the minus strand of CM053565.1, from coordinate 19,961,309 downwards.
AGGGCCAGCTCCAAATACCAAAGCAGGGTGACAGACATGGCCATGGCAGCCACTGCTCTAAGAACATTGTATGTACTGACTCACTAAATGCTTGCAATGACTAGGTACAGTTCTGCTCATTCTACAGGGGAGGAAACTGAGGCCTGACTATGGGCAGCAGTCCAGGACAGTTTGCGCTATCTTAGAGGGTCTTCCTTCTCCTCGCTTCTCTTTTTCTCCTGAGGCTGACTCTTTGCTGTCCTTGGGTATCAGTATATTTTGCTTACCACTTATATTGAGCTTACATATACTAAGCACTTTAGTGCCAAGAGCTTTACAGATACTAACTCATGTAATCCTCACAGCAACCCAACAAGGTAAGTATTTTTATTGCAATTGTGAACATGATGAACATCAGTTCTGAGAGTTGTTGACACTTGGACCTTCCTAGTGAGAAGTGATAAATTAGTATCTCCCTTTCCCTGTTTCTAAGAGGTTTGGCCTGGGCTTCTCCCCACACACCACCCACTTCAGTAAATCTGTTCAGAAAATTTCACTCCATCAGCTGCTCAAGCCAGAAAATGGGGGAAGCATCTTGATTTCTCCCTCCCCAGACCCCTCCAAATCCAATTCAGCATCATGACCTCTTGTCATTCTACCTAGTCACCTCTCATTCCATCCACCTTCTTGCTGGTCTGTTTCAGTTCTTGCTCTCTCCCCAACCATTTTCTAAACAGCAGGCAGGGAGAGCCTTTGGTAAATCACTTAAGGAAAAAACAACAACAGCAACAACAACAACAACAACAACAGAGAATTCTTCATCATGGTCCATAGGCCCTACTTGACCCAGCTCTTCCTCTCTTGTCTGCATTGTTTCCTGTGAAGCTCCTGTTACAGTTTCTAATTATGTACCAAATAGAATGATTCTGTGTTCCACACTTGTCTCTGCCACTGGACTATATATTCTGTTAAAGCAGGGATATGCGTCATTTTCCCTTCCCTGTTTCCCTCATCCAGCACTATACCTGGTATCCTATAAATTAAGGGTTGGAAAAATACAACCTGCCATCTGATATTTTTTAGGTGTTTGTAATATAACAGTTTTATTGAGATCTAATTCACATTGCATACAATTCACCAATTTAAAGCATACAGTTCAATCCAGTGGTTTTCAGTATAACCACAGAGTTCTGGCACTATTGCCCCAATCAGTTTAGAAGATTTTAATCATCCCAAAAAGAAACCGCTTAGCAGTCATACCTTATTTTCCTCTAACCCCTCATCCCCATTCCTAGGCAACCACTAATCTGAATTCTGTCTCTATAGATTTTCCCAATCTTGGCATTTCATCTAAATAGTATCATGCAATATAACTGGGGTTACACTGATGTTATAGCATGAATTTGTGCTTCATTCCTTTTTATGGCTGAATAATATTCCAAGGTATAGATATATACATTTTATTTATCCATTCATCAGCTGATGAACATTTAGGTTGTTTTCACCTTTTGGCTATCATAAATAATGCTACTATGGACATCCAGGTACAAGTGTTGTGTAAACATATGTTTTTATTTCTTTTGGATATAGTTCATATGATAAGCCTATGTTTAACTTTTGAAGAACCACCAGACTATTTTCCAGAACAACCGTGCCATTTTGCATTCCCATCAACATGTAATGAGGGTTTCAGCATCTCTACATCAACACTTGCTGTGGTCTTTTTTTATTATAGCCATTTTAGTGGGTGTGAAGTGATACCTAATTGTGAATCTTGATTTGCATTTCCCTGATGACTAATGACCTTGAAGATCTTTTCATGTGCTTATTGACCACTTACATGTCTTCTTTGGAAGAATGTCTCTTCAGATCTTCTGTTTGTTTTTTAATCGAGCTACTTGTCTTTTTATTTTTGAGTTGTAACTTTCTTCATATGTCTTGGATACAAGTCCCTTATGAGATATTTGGTTTGCAAATTTTTCCCATTTTATGAATTCTTCTCACTTCCTTAATGGTGTCCCTTGCAGCACAAAAATTTTTATTTTAGTGAAGTCTAATTTATCTATTTCTTTTCTTCTGTTACTTGTGCTTTTGCCATCATATCTAAAAACCATTGCCCAATTTAAGGTCATAGCGATCTTTGTCTATCTTTTCTAGGATTTTATAGTTTCAGCTCTTATAGTTAAATCTTTAATCCTTTTTTAAGTTGGTGTTTGTATTTGGTGTGAGGTAGGGGTCCAACTTCATTCTTTTGCGTGTGGCTATCCTATGTCCCATGTCATTTGTTTTTGTAAATAAAGAGTTTTTTTTTCCTTTGAACACAGGCACATTCATTTTAATATTATCTAAGGATGCTTTCATGGTGCAATGGTAGAGTTGAATAGTTGCTACAGAGACCATGTGGCTAATAAGGCTGAAATGTTTACTGTCTCTTCACACACACACACACACACACACACATACACACACATATACTTTCTCTCTCAATTTAAAAATCAAAATAAACTATTGTCCCTTCCTATAAATAGTTATCAAATAAATAAATAAAATTTAATTAATATATAAATATATGGCCATCAATAAATGTCCCCTGGCTCTCGCTAAGAGCAAACCGTTTCATTGGCTTAATGTAAAAGAACTTTCCTGTATGAAAATCATGAGCCAGGAGATGTGAGTTCAAGTCTCAACTTTGCCACTTCTGTAAGTCTCTTTGGCAGGAAGCCGTTAGGGTCACTTTCTTTAAATTCCATGTCCCTGATCTTCTTTAAGAAGGTGCCAGGTCTCTGGTACCACTGGGGCTTTCACATCCTTCTTTGAACGTTCCTGTCCACCTTGTTAAGGGGCTCCTCGCAGAATTCCTTGAGTGGGAGGATGCAGAGGTGAACATGGGGAGGGAAGCCCCAGGGCATCTACCTGTCCTGTCACAGAAGAGCTTTGCTTTTGCTTCACTTTTTGTTAAAATGCCTTGTGAGGAGCGCCTGTGTGGCTCAGTTGGGTAAGCATCCAATTTCAGCTCAGTCATGATCTTGCGGTTCATGGGCTCGAGCCCTGCTTCGGGCTCTGTGCTGACAGCTCAGAGCCTGGATCCTGCTTCAGATTCTGTGTCTCCCTCTCTCTCTGCCCCTCCCCTGCTTGCACTCTTGTCTCTCTCTGTCAAAAATAAATAAACATTTTTAAAAATGTCTTGTGGATGACAAAAAGAGCTTGGCTCTTGGGATTGGGTGGAAATAGTTTCTGATCCTACTTGCCCTTGCTGCACAATCTTGGCAAGTTAATTTAATTCTCTTTGAGTCTTAAATTCATCATCTGAGAAATGAGGGAGAATAAGAAACATATCAAGTTATTGTAAAAATGTGAAGGGATAAAACCTCACCTAAATAAAACCTCGCCATACAGCTTCTGGTGCACTGGAGGGGGTCAGGAAACAGGAGTTACTGACAATATCATATTCCACTTAAAGCTGAGTAATCCCCGTCCAACCTGGCCCAGATGTAGCAGAAAATATATGAATTTTCCATTAAACCTTTTCTGTTGCTACTAAAAGTATCTGTTCCTTCCTCTGGGCTCACATAACATGTCATTTCTCCATTACAGAATTTTTTCCCTGAGGTTCTGTCTCCTGGATGTCAATTGTCTCTGGGTAACCATTGTCTAGAATGGCAGCTGGCACATATGGCTCCCAATATATGTCTGAATGTCAGCATTCACATGATATACTCTTTTCTTGCCACATTGACTGAAATGTCCGAAAGACACAGAAAGATCTGGAAATCACTGGGATCCAAATGAATCATGTTCTTTGGTAACAAGGGTGATGGTCTAAGCTATTAAGAGGTTCAGGCAAAATTTGAGAAGCACATTTCAGAGCCTGGCTCCTTCTTAGGTTTTGGAGGAGACTTTTGTGAACTGTGATCCCTATGTCTAGATCCATGGCACCTCTAGACCCCACTTCTTCACCCAGTCCGTTCAAGTTTACCCCAGGAGATCAGAGGTCAGTCTTGGGGGCCCACATTATATGGGACACTTGGCAGTCAGAATGTTTTTAAGGAAGCAAACAGAAAGATGAAATTCAGGAAGAGCCCCAAGGATCATGGAGTTGTAGGAAATTACCTTAGAAAGGAAACTCAGGAAACCTGGAAATATACAAATTTAAAATACATACACTTTTTGATCCCCCAAATCTCACTCCCAGGAGTTCATCCTAAAGAATAAATCCAGAAGTGCTCCAAGGTAAATGTAAAGATATTCATGGAAGTGTTGTCATTGTTTTTTTAATAAATAAAATGTGCATAGAATCAGAAACAACCCAAATTTCTATCAGTAGAAAACTATGAATATGTCCATGCAGTAAAACATGATGCAGATATTAAAAAGGATGAATTCAGAAACTTTCCCAAATCGATGTTAGGAGTGTAAATTGGCACAGATGTTATAGGAAAATGGCAACTCCACTCCTGGGTATTTATACCCAAGAGAAGGGTCTTTACAGGTGTATGAAAAGGAGTGCAGAAAGAATCTCTATTTGTAATGGCCCCAAACTGGAGACAAGCTAACATTTCATCAACATTGGAATGGATCCACTGATGATTATGTAATGTAACCAGACATCGGAGTACTGTAAAATAAAAATGAACTACAGCTATACAGAACTACATGAAGGATTCCTACAAAATGTTGAGCAAATAAGCAAGACACAAAGGAATAGTGTTTGATTCCTTCTATATGAAGTTCAAAATCAGGCAAAACTGATGTATATTTGAAGTCAAGAGAATAATTATTCTTGGAGAGAAGAAAGAGCTTCGTGATGGGGGGGAGGGGTACAAGAGAATTGCAGGTAGGCTAGCACTGGGGAAGGGGGAGCTGATAATGATCTAAGTATTGTCCTCAGTGGTGGTTTCATTGTGGACTTCCCTGTGTTTGTCATATTTCAGTAAAAAACAGAAAAAAGAATATCCACCATATATTCGAGAAAAAAACAGTCTTCAGAGCAATATATTGTAATGTCTCATTTATGTTAGAGAGATATTAGCTGTGATTCTGGAAAATTCTGGAAATATATGTACCAAGCTGTTAATAGTTATGACTCCACTTGGCAGGAGCGTTTTAATATCTATTACTTTACACAAAAAATTTAAAAAGATGCTTTGATTTTGAAAAACAAAGATAGCAGGGTCCTATTTCGGCCAGGTTGTTGAGTTGGTCAGCCCAAGGGAAAACAGCAGAATGAGGCTCACAATTTACGTAACTGAACTGGCCTCCTGTGGCTCCTGACCATAGCCTGATGTCAGTATGCATTCTCCAACCTGGGGCGTCAACATCTTTAATGCATCACCCCAGACCCCCCAACTTCATTCCTGTTCATCTCCTCAGTTGCTAGGCAATATGTAATTAAATTTTGGAAAGCCTCCTCTACCCTGGATATATTATCCTAGAAATTGGACTTTGCATCTGGCAGTCTTAGAAAGCAAAATTCCACTCTCCTCAGCCCCCCACCCTCTGGCTTGCAATTGACTCACAATTTAATTAAAAAGATTCCAGGGACATCTGGTCTCCTTTTCTAGGAGTGCATTTGCAGTTGGTTTTTCTGGCATGTTTTTGTTTGCAAGCCATGGATTTATTTACAGAGGCAGAGAGACTCATTTCCCTCTCTTAGGTAGACTTTTGTGGTCTTTATTAATGCTCCGTTGTAAGCTATGACTGTTCTGTATTGTAAGCTCTTAGTGGTCTGTTTCTCTCTGAGCTCTGTTGAGTCAGTGAGTCACCAATGATGCCACCAAGGTGCCTGCCCCATTGCTGACACCACACAGAACATAAGGTGCCTATTCACTGCTGGAGAATACAGAATGCAGCCCCTCAAGCCCCCCGGTCCCAACCCATGTGCCCCTTCCCATCAACAGAATGCTTTCTTGGCCATTTCTTTAACAGTCACAAAATAAATATGGAAAGAACTCTTGGAGATGTTCATGGCGGAGATGAGTGGGAAGAGCTGAGCCAGGAGCTGGCTGGGTAATCTCTGGCAAAGCACTTGCCCTTTCTGGGCTTCTGTTCTACCTGCAAAATAGGTGATTGGACTTAACTAGCATTTCCCAAATGGTGGGTTATTTCCATATTTTCATGATTTGTTCTGATCTGCATGCCTCCTGCACTATTATTTATACAATCCTTTTCTTTAGATTGACTCTCTTTTTTCCCCCCAGAAATGTATGTATTTATAATGGGAACTTTTACACAAATGGTAAAATATCATTCACCATAAATAGAAAGTAACTGTAAAAATACATATAATGAAAACAAAACAGTGTTGCTAACTTGTAACTAGACTTTGTTTTCTGCCAAGGCTCTGTGCCCAATACTTGTTCCTTGTTTGTTAAAAAAAAAAAAAAAATTAGCAAATGTTTAGAGACTTGTAAGAGGCATATTAATACCACTTTGAGACTTTCTCCTGAGGCAATACCAGAAGGACTAACAGAGACTCGATGAGGAAATAAACTCCTGATTATAGGATAATTTAAAAGGAACAGCACCTAGGTAATCTTGAAAGTCCTTGCTGGTTCTAGCAATTAGGAGAGAATAGGTCTGGGGCACCTGGGCGGCTCAGTCGGTTAAGCGTCCGACTTCGGCTCAGGTCATGATCTCACGGTTTGTGGGTTCGAGCCCCGCATCAGGCTCCGTGCTGACAGCTCAGAGCCTGGAGCCTGCCTCGGATTCTGTATTTCCTTCTCTCTCTCCCCTTCCCCCGCTCGTGCTCTCTGTCTCTTTCCCTCTCAAAAAATAAAGAGACATTCTTTTTTAAAAAAAAGGAGAGAATAGACCCTAGTAGAGGGGTATTGCAGACTCCAGGAGTTGATGTTGAGTCTCAACATCAGAGTCTGCAAACAGATGTCAGGTCACCTGAGCTACCTGATACCCAGACTTAGTTTTCCTGTGCAATATTCCCCAGTGTTCCAGTCTGGGCTCTCTCAGTTACAAGGGACATAAACCTAGTAAAATATCATCAAGTAAAATATGCTAGGGCTAAACGCATCATCAAGGGCAGGAGTCCTACTGGGCGCTACCATGTGAACAGGAGCTGAGCTATTCATTTCCCAGCTGCCCCTCTCCATCTGGTGGATGAAATTCACTGAATGTGCAGTGAACCAGAAACCTGGAAGGACCATTTCAGGCTTCTTCCCGGAGTTATGACAACCTGTGTCACCAGAAGGAAGGTGCACACGGGTGCACAGGGAGGGGGTCCTGTTGGGGGAGTATCTTTGATCAATCATTAATTCTTTCACTCATCAGCTGTGGGAGCCCAGGCGCCCGAATCCTGCATTTTTCATTTAACATTGTCCCCTAGACATTTTCCCTGTCACTTTATTCTGGCTTTTTAATAACCACCTTCTTTCCCACAAAGCAAGTATACCCTAAATTATTTTCTTAAATACTCCTTAGGCCTTGGTATTACAGAAGAGCTGGAATCGCAGAAGTAGATGTGAGTTCAGATAGGGGAATGCGGCTTACTAGCTATTTTACCCTGCGTACTTGTTTGCACCTGTTTCTCAACTACAGGCTTGGGATTGAGAAGACCTCTACCTTAGATGCTTTTGTGATGATGAGGTGCAATTGTGTATTGTCTATTCCTGAACTTTCACCATCTTCTGGAACAGACTGAAATATACAACCACACCTTGTGGAACAGACTGAAATATACAACCACAGCAGAACACTGTGTTCAACAAATAGTAGGAGAGGATGTTACACACAGTGTTTACAAAACAGAGGATGGGGCAGCTGACTCTCCCACCAGGGAGGCTCGCTTTAGCTGACCTCAAAGGGAGGGAGGGACCTCTTTCGAGGAAGAGCACTCAAGAACGAGATACTGGGCAGAAGGAAAGCTTGAGCAGTGATTAAGAAGGGGGATATGAGAGTATGTTCTGGCCACAGAGCAGGGCGGTGCAGCATAGGCAGAGGCAGAAGGGGCAGCTAATGCAGAGACCAGAGAGGTGGGGAGGAGCTGCTTGAGCAGAACTGAAGACCACTGTCTCCCACCTGCCCCTGATAGCTTTGCCATTGCTTGGCCATCACTGAATGAAGGTTCTTGCCTCCTAGGGATATCTCATATGCTGTATAGCTAGAAACCATCTCCGGCCACAGCAGTGTCCGAGCAGAAGCGCAGAGAAGTTTGCCCCGGAGCTCAGCGGTAGTGGAGGTGCAATGAGACAGTTGTGGGAAATTATTACTAGGATTCAACCAATGGGAGGCCTCTCATTTTCCTCTCAGCAGGCAGAGAGGATGGGAAGGGAAGAGGCAGGCCGCTCCAAGTTTTTGAGCTGGCGTCAAGCATGAAGAAAAGTCAACACGTTTCAAAGCGTTGGTAACGATTCTCCCCTACTCTCCACACTTCTGAGGCAAATGAAATTGGTGGTTATTAAATGCATCAACCTCAGCAAACCTGTCTCCTCATGTTCAGAATGGGAATAACAATGCCTGGCCTGATTCTATTAAAGAGCTGCCATGAATTTAAAAATTAAGTAGTGCATGTGAAACTACTTCAGAAGCTGAGAAGTACCCTACGAGCGTGAAAAAAAGGATTCCACGGCTGTGATATTATCGCACAAACAATTTTGAATCCTGCATTTTTCGTTTTTTTTTTTAAGTTTATTTATTTATTTTGGAGGAGAGACATCCCACAAGCATGAGCGGGGGAGGGCAGAGAGAAAGAATCCCTAGCAGCCTCCGCACCATCGGACTGTCAGCTCGGAGCCCATGCAGGGCTCGAACTTAGGAATTGTGAGATCATGACCTGAGCTGAAGTCAAGAGCTGGATGCTTAACCAACTGAGCCGCCCAGGTGTCCGAATCCTGCATTTTTTATTTAGCATTGTCCCCTAGACATTTTCCATGTCACTGAAAACTCTTTATTCTGGCTTTTTTCATAACTACTTTCTATCCCACAAAACGAGTATACCCTAAATTACTTACTTATACACTCGTTAGTAGTGGACATTAAGATTGTTTTCAATTTTCTGCTTTTAAGACTAATATAAAAATGCCCCCCTTCGTAAATATAAGGGTTTTCCCCCTTCATTTTAATATCTCAGATGATTTTCTTGGCACAGAAAAAATACCGTGAACAGCAGTCAATGGTTGCAGAGCTCTGCTTACAAATCGACAGATTGATTTCCAAAAAGCTTGTGCTTGTTCATACTTGGACTGGCGGTGCGTGACTGTGGGCACTGGGTCCTCAGTGACCAAAGCTGTAAACTCTAGAGAATGGGGATCGTGCTTTGATTACTCACCCATGTACCTCCACTATCCACCACAGTGTGGGGATACATTGTAGGTACACAGGCATTTCTGCTGTAAGGTGAATGGTCCACTGGTGTCTACCTCATTGGGCATGCATCTGCACACAGAACTCATAGACTACTTAACTTTGAACTTCAGAATGGCAGCAAAAAGCCTGCCTCTGAAAGAACGAGCTCATGCTGTGGAAAGAAAACTAAGTAAAAACCTCAGCATAGCAAGAAGTCCTAGAAGGCTCTGTAACTATGTGACGTGATTCTGGTATGAGCTGCTAGTCTCTTCTGTGGGAGAATTACTCAGTCTGGTTCTAAGAGAGAACCAAGCAGCTTCCATACTGTGTGGCATAGAAAAGTTTATCATTGGAAGGAAGTAATCAGATAAATAATTGTTTGCTTGGGTTTTTTTTTTTAATATATAATTCTAGTATTTCATTAGATTCCATTTTTGGGTAGACTATATGTCCTCAGGATGGAGGGTTGCTAGAGCCCCCCAAATATGACTGTGTAGATGGTCACTGACTCTGCCTCTAGAGAGAGGATCAATCCCAGAATGGAACACAGTGCTTACTCTGCATGACTTTATACCCCAGCTCAAGAACTCTGTGCAGCCCACCCTTCTCTTCCCCATCCTCAGTTCCTACAGAAAGGAAGGTGAAAGAACTTGCATTTACCGAGCAGAAATTATGTCTGGCACTATACATGCCTTATTTCATTCTTAGAAAAATCTAGAAAGTAGACACCATAACATCCATGGTAAAAATTAGGAAACTGGGGCTTAACCTTCCTCAGAACTTCTCAGCAGGTATGTGGCAGAGCCAGGATTCTGATGCCATTCCCCCAAACTATAGTCCCTAAGTCTCTCTCATGCTAAGTTAGGGACATATATAAGGAAGACCACGTCCTACCCACACCCAGGTCACATTGCCTCTCTCACTGCCAACCCCAGCTTCTTTGATTTACTGAATTCCAATAATTAACATCATTCCCTTCTTACTCACTCTGCCTTCATGAGTCCTTTCCTGGGAGCCCCAGTGGACAGGGACCTCACTCCACACTTAAAATCTGTCAGTTGCTCCAGTGTGATACTGGGGGAGTTATTTAAACTTTTGACTGAACTTAAGAGTCTTATAGTAACAGGGGAGAGTGATAATGCCTACCTGTCTTTTCTGAGATACTTTCTTTCTTTTTCCCTTCCCCTTTATTCTCCTTTACTCCACTCTTACCTCCTCTTTCAATGACTCATTGCTGAATGCCTACTGAGTATTGAATTTTGGGCTAGGTTTTGTGGTGCTGCAGACAGACCCAGGAATGGAAGCCATAGCTTCTAGACCTGGAGATTTGGGGGAAGTTATTCCTTATAATTACTTCTTGGATAGAAGTGAAATTTATATAACACAACACTATTATTATTATACCTCCTTTGCTCCTTATCTCATGCCACTTAAAATTATTAGGGGTATTTATGCACAGGGACATGGCTGCCCCTGCATCCCTAGCACTTTACACCATGGATGACATATAGCAAGTACTCAGTGAATACGAATTACATGAATGAATGTCTTATCCTCCCAAGGACAGTTTTAGTTCCTGGACAGTCCAGGGCATGTCAGTATCAGAGCTGAAAGGGACCTCTATGAACTTCTAAGTCAATCACTCATGGGACTGAGCAGGGGCTCGGACATCACGCACACACTGAGTTAGTGACAGAACAAGGTCTCCCTACCACCCCAGTATATATCCCCTCCTTTTGTCTAGTATGGTGCAGTGGTTGACTCTACCTCCAACAACCCATCAGTGCTGGTCTAAAAGGTAGGGCCTGGCTGAGGCCAACTCAAATGGCTGTTGTCCCTTGAGATTCCCAGAGACACCTGAGGCCCTTGCTCTGGCTTCCCGCCACAGGAGGCACCTGGGAGGTGAGAGAGAGCAGCAGAGAGGCCCCCTGAGCAACTCAGCCCCTGATGCTCAGGAAGGCTCAGGTTGTCTTTGATTCCCAAAGATAGATCAGCTGTGAAGCTGCTCCCACTAACCCCAGCATTAATGAGGTCTTTGAACAGAACAAAATTCATATCTGTAGTTGAAAACACAAAGAGAGTTGGTTCCAGGCTGATAGCGCAGAGCCCCTCATTAGCCACTTCTCTGTAAGCAGCAGGCTGGACTCTGGAGGGTGGCCACGCAGAGGGATATAGACATAGGGCTTTAGTACTGCTGAGTCTGGCATCCTGGGCATTATTCATTTCCCAGATGTCCTCCCCTCATCTATAGAGTGAGGTTTGTTCTCGCTCCTTTATAATATAGGTTGTTGCACAAACTAACATATGCAAAGCATGTGGCCCAGGGTTTTCCTCTGAGTAGGTAGCCTAAGGATGAGAGAGAAACTGTGCTGAAGTGGGGGGTAGGGACTGGCCCACCTGGGTCTACCCACCTGCCCATGGGCCTTCTTCTGAGGACGAGAGCTCAGAGTCCTCTCAGGCTTTGGTACCCCCTGCAGGTGTTATTTATGCTCTTCTTTTTTCTTTATGATTATATGAACCATTTATTTGTGTTCTAATTTAATTTCTGCTTAGTTTGGACTGCTATAACAAATTACTGTAGACTGGGTGCTGGAAACAACAAACACTTATTTCCCATAGTTCTGGAGACTGGCAAGTCCAAGGTACCAGCAGATCTGGTGTCTGGTGAGGGCCTGCTTCCTGATTTGCAGATGGCCATCTTCTCTTTGTATCCTCAAGTGCTGGAGAGAGGGGAAAGGAAGCAGTCTCTCTTGTCTCTTCTTATAACGGCAGTAAACCTGAAAGCCACATATCTAAATACCATCATTTTGGGGATTAAAGATGAGGAAACTGAGGGCAAGAGAGAGGACCTGACTTGTCCAATGACACACAGTTTACCTGACATCTTGTCCAGGGCCTTTTTCATCAGGAGAGAGGGAAGAACTCTCCTCCCTCCATGGGCCATGGATATTAGAATGTCATTTTCAAAGAAAGCTGTTATTTTAAGGTAAAGTGACTGCTATGGGCAGAATAAGCCCCCCTACCTGGGCTATCCTTGACACTCACTAGACCCCAGGCTGTAACAGTTTGCTGTTGAGGATGCTGGCCTTGAACAAGCATTTGCTAAGGACATGGAGTTTGGTTCCAGGTAACTACATGCACGATAGTGGAAGGTGAGTCAGAAATCTCAGATCTTTCTAGATCTGCCCCTAATTTACAACAGGATTTTGGAATAGTCACTTTTCCTACTTGAAGGGCAGTTTCTGAATCTGCAATGGTGGCTTGAAGGAGCTATGTTGGCACAAAGGATAGGCTGTCAGCGGTTTGAATCCCAGTTCCTGTGTTAGCATCTGACCTCAGGCAAGTCTCTGAGCCTCTGTCTGCTCACGTCCAAACATGTCCAAACACGTCCAAACACGTCCAAAATGAAACCTCAGGACCTTGGACAGTTCCCAGCTCTCTCTGGGGTCCAGTGCTTGCATCTCTAAGATAAAAGGTTGGACTTAATGGCAGTGAGGTCCAGGTGAGTCTTACCAATGGCTTCAGCAGCCTCTAAGTTCATTTCTCCCTTGTTGTTTTTCTTCTTCCCTCCCTCACAGTGGGGGATGTGAAGGGTCCAGATGGACTGGCTGAACCATCATGGGACCTGTGAAAAGGGGTAACACTACAGCAGCATGCTCTCCTCTATGTGCCTGGACGCCCCCCCCACCCCGGCTTTCACCTCTCCCCTTAACCCGGTCTTCTCCTTCTCCATTTCCTCTGTCCTGCCCCCATAAATGCTCTTCTGTGAAACTGAGAGATATTTCTGCAACCGGAACCTTTAATTCTGCTATTAGTGAATTCAGACATCCAGGGCTGAGAGATCTAGTTAAAGATGCACTGTGTTCAGGGGCACCTGGGTGGCTTGGTTGAGTGTCTGACTTTGGCTCAGGTTGTGATCTCACAGTTCATGAGTTTGAGCCCCCATCGGACTTTCTGCTGTCAGCACAGAGCCTGCTTCATATCCTCTGACCCCCACCCCTGCTCTTTGTGCATGCATGGTCTCTCTCTCTCAAAAATAAATAAACATTAAAAAAAAAAAAGATGCACCACACTCAGGATGGCTCTGGGAGACTGGGCACAAAAAACGTGCCCAGAGCCCTGGAAACCAGAGCTGGTATGGGTGTGGTGCATCTTCAGGGCAGCTGAGGAGCAGCTGAGAGGGGTGACAGGGGTGGGGGGGAATAGCACACACACTCACCAATCCCCCAAGGCTCTGGAGCTCCTGGCCCCAGGAGGCAAGCTTGGTCAGGTCCTTCAAGAGTGGGTGTCCTCTGAGAGGCCACACCCAAGTCTCGCCCGTGGACAAACGTGATGGTGTCTCATGGCTGGCCCTTTCCAGGTGCTGTGAGCTCTGCCTGAGATGCTGCAGCCCCTGTGTGCAGCACGCCCACCCGCCCTCACCCTCACACACAACGTAGGGAGGTCCCTCGTATGTGTAGCTTGTCCTCAATGTGGAAAAGGCCATTGCATCTTCTGAGCTCTCACCACCTCGGGTTCTGATACTACTGCCATTACTACCACTGCTACGACCACCATCACTACTACTACCACTGCTACCATCACTGCTGTTCATATCACTACTTCTGCCATCATCACCACCACTGCCGCGGCCGCCACCACCACCACTACTACTCTCACTAATATCACTACTACTACTGCTACTACTGCACAACCACCACCACTACCACTGCTACCGTTACTATTGCTGCTACGACTACTATAATGTGATAGCAAGTACTCTTTCTGCATGTTCTAAATGCTTCGTGCATTATTTTATTAAATTCCTACCTGATGAAATTGGTACTAATACGTGTACTCATTTTGCAGATGACAAAATGAGAAACAGAGAGTGATTTACTGGCTCAAAGCTAACTGGCCAGTCTGAAGCCAGAGCCCCTGTTCTTGGCCACTTTGCATGTGATGTCGCATATACATACATTGGATGTATGCAGGATCATTGTGTAACACATACAACTAGTTGTTTGCTTCTTTCTTTCTCCTCCTCTTCCTCTAGATTATTCTCTCCCCTCGTCTCTCTCTCTCTCTCTCTCTCTCTCTCTCACCCTTCCTCCCTTCTTACACTATGAGCTTCTCAGGGACAAGGACTTTAGAATGTTTTAGTCTCCAACTTCCTAGGGTCCCACACAATGCTGGCATGTAGCCAGCATCACCAACTCTTGAATTGGGCTGTGCCGTACAACTTGACTATAATTTGAGCCACGCCTGGGCTCTCCTAGTCTCGAGGCGTCGATAGAGTTGGCCATTCTGGGGCCATGTCTGGGAGATGTGGGAACTCAGGTTTCATCCCAACCTTCACTCCCTTCTTTTGGTGAGACCACAGGAAAAAAGGCACAATCTGAGAGTGTGTCAGGAAACACAGAGCACCACCTTTCCCCCCGACTTATCTTCCTCATTCCAGTGTCTCTCAGTCCCGTATGCCAAGAGTGGATGCACATGGAATTTCACTCCATGTATCCATGGTTTACAACTGGCTAATCTCTCTAGAAGCTTCTCCACCAAAGAACCATCATCATAACTGTGTAGTTTCATCCATTTTGCAGAGTCATTTCATTTAATCTTCAAAACATCCATCTGGGGCTCATAATATTATTAATTGTGAATTTACATATTGTTCAGGTTGGCAGATTCACTCATCTGGGATCATACAGCTATTCAGTGGAAGAGAAGAATCACACCTGATCCTACTGAGACCCAAGGCCCGTGAATCCCCACTGATGACTGTTGTGTCATCTCATGCATATGGCATTTTCCTGTGAGGAACCTTAAAGCCCAGAGATGGTAAACAACTGACCCTACGTCACACAGCCAGTTGGGAGTAGACCAAGGTTCCCAGGCTGGGGTTGGCTGGTTCCTGACTCTTTCCTTGCTGCATCAAGGACCCAGTTATGCTTACTTATGTGTGTGTGTGGGGGGTCTCACAGCATCCCATCCCTCCCTCCTTATGTCATCCCATCTGCCTTCCCCAGTAACCTGGCTCTCCCAATCAGTAACTTACTAGAGTGTCTCCTGTGGCCATGCTGCTGCCTGCATCTCTCCCCATGCCTTCCTCCATCTCAAGAGGAAAGCACTGGTTACCTAACCTCAGCTGTCCTCCCTGCAGGAGCCTAGGTCAGAAGTTCCTCCCACTCTTGCTCAAGCCTAGCAACCAGAGGGAAGTGGCGAAGCCATAGCCCTACTCGGCCCCAGAGACAGCACATCTTTCTGAATGTTAACAGCCACAAGCCAGCGCACACCATCCACAGGGAAAGATGACCCGATCAGGAAAACTCATTCCAGGCAGATGACAAATGGGAACTGACCATTTGTGTAACAGAGGTCCCAGATCTCAGCCCCAGCTGACTCAGCTGTGCACACACATCATTAGGACCATCCACAGGGGATGCCTACCCAAGTGTCTGCGAGTTGGCACAGCTGGACAGCATGTGCAGCAGCTCGGCTCACTCTGAGGCTTCTGTTGATGTAAAGAAACCCCTCCTCCTGTCCCTAAATCCCAATATACACTGATGGAGTCTTGGGGCATGATTCTCAGACCCCTGTTCTGACATACTCACCATAGCTGAGGCATGCAAATATGCATGTGTCATAGGAATGCACATTAACCACATAAGCACACATGTGCCAAGTATATATCTATATTTGCTCACCACAGAAGCCCCTTGCTGCACAGTGTATCTTATATATGCACACGAATATATGCATATGTGGAGAAACACAGAACACATACACCAACAAATGCCATACCATGCAACCTAATGGGACTGCACACATGACCCCCACATACACACACTCTGTCTGCACACGCTGTTCATAAATAGATACTCCGCCCTCTAAATAGACATGCACACCTGTCCTCAGCACAGAAGCACATAGAATCACTCCTTTGTTTCCAAAACTCAGCCGGAGTTGGAGCTAGACCATTAATCACCAAAGAAATGTGCCACCTCCCCACCCCATTTCCTAAACAGTAGATGTGTCCTAGGATAGACAGTCCCCAAATTAGGAGATATATGCACCAGAGTTGACCTCTGTCGAGTCCATTCCCTCCTGGTCAGAATGGCTGACAAGTCAGGGGTCTGAGACTTTTAACATTGATGAGCAAATACCTCAGCTTTTTTAGGGGTAGATTCATGGAATCAAAGGGGAAGATTTACAAAGGTGATTTAGAGATAAGGAAACTGAGGTCTGCAGAATTTAGGAGATTAAGGTCAAGCACCTACTTGGTGGGAAAGCCAGCATCAGAATTCTGGTCTCGTGGCTTCCAATCTGATTATCTTTGTGTGTGTCCACTTGCTTATCAAATTCAGCAAGCCTTTGGTGAACTTCTCTTCTGGACCAGACTCAGTGCTAGGCCCTCAGTATTTTGTTTCTCCACTTTGAAGAAACAATGTCCT
This sequence comes from Cryptoprocta ferox, assembly GCA_028646485.1. Classification (NCBI taxonomy): domain Eukaryota; kingdom Metazoa; phylum Chordata; class Mammalia; order Carnivora; family Eupleridae; genus Cryptoprocta; species Cryptoprocta ferox. The sequence continues at coordinate 19,944,603 of CM053565.1, read as the reverse complement.
TATCAGAAGACAGCAAAATAGAGGGGGAGGAACACGGCTTTGCCATCAGAAAGCCATGAGTTCAAATGCTGACAGCCCCTCTCCCAGGCATTCTGGGCAAGTTATTTAACCTTTCTGTATTTCAGTTTCTAGGCTGTAGAATCAAAATCATGAAGCATCAGACTTATATGTGGATTGAGATAATGCATGTAAAATCTAGCATGTTGCTTTAACATAGTTGGTGCTCAGACACCCTTCCCCCAAGAGAGGATATGTATTAAGTCAGTAACTTCTGATCTCCAGCAGGAAAGGGACATAGATTATCCTGAGGCCATTGGAGAAGGTTAAACTAATTGTATGCTTGTCCCCTCTGACCCTACAGATATCCTCCTTCCCCACTCCAGCCTACAAATGACCACAATCCAATGATCAATAATGATGACACAAGGAAAACTTCCTGTGCCACTGATTTCTGTGGCTTCATTGTATCTAGAAGATTCTAGAAGGAGTCAACTGCTTTGGCAAAGGACCTCATAGCTCTCTTGGAAGGAAGATAAGCGTTCTCTGTTTTCCTTATTAAAGAATAGCCATGCGTGGTGACAGGTAGAGACGCTGGCTCCCCATTCCATTTGCACAGCCTACTGGCTGTCTTGCATTCTTTCTCTGTCTGATGCTCAGAAGAGAAGCTGGGAGGGTTTGGTCCCAGTGACACAGAGCAAGCCTGAGTCACCCAGTGCAGGGTGGGGGTGCAGGGAACTCCACACCTGTCACATGCTTGGCGTGCATCCCAACACAAGGGCCACTGTTTGCTGGGATGGTCTCTCTCATCTGACCCCTAGAGGTAGATGCTCTAGCTTTGGTCATGGAAACAGTGGCAGCATTTCTCATTCAGGTAGTTTTCTTTAATTTCCCACAATTACTCTGTGAACTGAGCCGATCAGGTATTACCCCATTTGGGAGACAGGAAAACTGAGATTTCAAAAAGACCGATCATCCAGTTAGAGCAGTGGTTCCCAACTGCAGTGATTTTGCTCCCCTCCTCCTCCTCCCTCCACCCAGGGGACATAGGGCAATGTCTCTCCACATTTTTGGTTGTCACAACTGGGGGTGTATCTAGTGGGTACAGGCCAGGGATGAGGCTAACCATCCTACAAGGCATGGGGCAGCTCCCACAACAAGGAAGTGTCCAGTCCAAATATCAATACTGCCAAGGTTGAGAACCCTGATTTAGATCTGTAAACACATTCTCAGCTTGCATTTTCTAGACTAAGCAGAAACAAAGATTAGTAAGAAAGGTTTTCTTCTTTTGTTGCTGTTTTTGTTCTTGAAAACCGGGCACTGAATTTGACAAGGGAGCTTCCTCCCTTTCACCCTGGATGCCCCCTGCCCCACCTCTGCCGGTCAGTGAGGCTGACTCCTCTGGGCTTCTCCTTCAGGTGTTGTCCTAGCATCCTAGTCTCTGCCACGTCAGCCTGCCCTCATGGGTGGTGACAGGAGAGTGCAGGTGGGAGTTCTCCTCCTTCATTAGGGTCCTCCCCTTTGGGGATGCCTGCTTCCAAGAGAGCCTTCTCCATGAGAACTCAGTGATCACTCATCCCTCTCCACAAGAGGAGACTCCTCCCAACACCCTCACATTTTCCAACTGGAAGGGCACTTTGAAATCATTTTGTTCCCTGCACCCCTTTTGAGGTCTCTGCCTTTTAGAGATAGGGAAAATGAAGCAACATTGTTGTTGGGAGCAACAAAATTAGATCTGTGTCTCTTAACCTGTCCCCTTCCCCCCAGAGATGTCTCCACGGCATCCTCTGTCCACATTTCTCCAGACCGCTGGTGCCGACTGGTGCTGGGCATGCTTTTCCCAACCCCGTCCATGGGTTAATGGGGTAGAACAGCCAGGTCCAAGTCATTTTGCTGGGATTGGATTTCTGGGCTCAGGTAATGGCACCAAGATGCTGCATGCCCTGAGTGCCAGGAAATGATGTGGTCAAATGACCCCAACATAAAAGTCAAACCGGTCCGACGAAGGCAGATGTCTAGGGCTCCATGCAGAGCGCCTGCAACTTTTGATAGCTTCCATTCTGTCAAAAGAACTAGCAACGATTCTACCAGCAGAAAATATGACTCTATTATACGTGTGTTCTCCAATCACGACCCAAAGAAAATATGCCCACAAACAACCCCCCCTCCCCAAGACAAAACCCAACAACAGGCTGTCAAAGTAAGTAGATCAGCTGTTCTCAAGTTCTTCCTTTAATATCTCTTTGCTATTGTTCACTCCCTTTGTCAGCGGCTGGTACTCGCTAGCAGACAAGTGGTAATTGCTGCCAGAGGCTTAAGGAAATTTATGCGAGAAGAGCTAAACATGGAGAGAAATGGTGTCCAGGAACTGTCTTTCTGTATGTTGGGGACATGAGCACACACAAGGGACAAAGCGGAAAGCTACGTTGGTCCAGGTCCTACCCCTTCGGTGTTTATTTTGCTTTATCTTGTTTTGGACTGGTGCATATAAATTCTCATGAACATGCTGTTTAGTGAGCGAGAGGACTATAATGCAGGCATGTTCGCCTTCATACATTGCTTCCGTGCTCCCAGCCTCAAATCTGACTCCCCAACCCCTGTGCACAGAATCCCCACTTATTTGGAGCATCCGGAAGGAACAGTAATGGAGGGATGGTAGACATAATTAGACTGTAAGCTGCAGTAAGTAAAGGGCCATGTGTTTCGGAATGTGTTTCCGGTAAAAAAAAAAAAAAACAGCATAACCTCTAACATATCTGAATTCAAAAATCACTTTGTATCCTTACTGCATCTGCCTTTGCAATTGCTCAAGACTGCGGTAGCACCCACAGATTTATCCGCCTCCAGACTTCCCTTAATCCGACCCATGTTGCAGCAAAAGTGACCTTCCTCAAATGCAAATCACATTTGGGGATTGCAAGCCTTCTTTTGCAATAGAGTCCTCCTTGGCTTCTTATTGCCTTTCAGATAGAATCCGGACTTTCTTGCAGGGCATGAAAAGATTTCCTTGCCTGAGACATGCTTACTCCCGACTCAGAGTTTTCTATTCTTCTGTTCCCAGCCTCTGATGCAATCTTGCGAGATATCTGACATTCCCATTCCTTTCTTGGTTGACTCTGAATATCTTCCATGATCAGCTAAGATCACTTCCCAAGAAAGCTTGCTATGATTCCCATCCACCTCTGAGCCTTGGCAGCAAATAGCATGGTTTTTTAAGAGAACGGACTTTGGCATCAGACAAGACCTGGGCTTCGATCTTGGTTTGATCGCTTATTGACCGCATGACCTTCAGCAAGTTACATGACATCTCTGACTCCTCAACTTCCTCCACTACAAAGTAGGCATGGTAGTGACCTGTTGGGTCACTTGGAAGGATTAGTTGAGATTGCACAGCAGATCACCAGCTCCCAGGCAGTGTCCTGGGCAGCAGGTCATTCACAGGAGCTCCCCCTCTGCTTCCCAATCCGGGTTTTACTCCAGAGCTCCCAGAGGATAAGAGCTGAACACAGGATCCAGCCCAGAGTCAGCCCCGGCTGCAAGTTTGTGAATGAGTACGGTGCAGAATGAGCACATTTATTCACTAGGATAGAAGACCGAGGATCCAGGTTCTACTCTTGACTTTAGCACAAATCAGTTGTGAAAATTAGGCTAGTTGTCAGAAACACGAATGCAGAAGGAGTCCAGGAATCAACCGGTGGGCAGAATCTGCCACATCTGAGATGTGTTACTTCCCCAAATGCGTTAGCACCTCTCAAAGACTCAGCTTCCTCAGCTGCGGAATCAGAACACTGCCTACCTGTCATGAGGATAATAGGCACATCATGTGCTTAGTGGCAAATATTACCCTCCTCTTCCTGTGTTTTCCTGTTTTGCTTGGCAGAGTCCCTGAGTGGAGAGCCATGCCCAATAACACTGTGGGCCCTGGACTGGAGCCTGCCCCCCTCCCGAGAGCCTCTCCACCCCCTCACCTGCACACCCAGCCGCTGCCTGGGATGCCTTGGGGAGCAAGGCATTGGGAATTACTGTGTACATGAAATGCTGACATTGTCATTTCTGTTCTTTTATAAAAGCGGAAGGCAGTCGGCTCTGCAGAATGTTGTATAAATATCCAGATAAAAAGATTAGCAAGAGATTCCTGAGAGCATTGGAGCTTCTAAAGCGAGCCTGCTTTGAGTCAGGGAAGGGGACAGCATCTCAGCACCCGCCTCTGTTGCTGTCAGGTTAACGACATCCTTCCCCGACCTGGGAACAGAGGCTGACATGCTCACGTCCCCCAGGCAGTGGCTTACTGAAAGCATAGCAGAAGAACAAGAGGTGTGTGACCCAAGGGGCCAACAATGTCACAATAATAGGGGAGACCCTCGCCCCAACGGCTAACCAGGGTTGTTTGCCCCTTAATTATGTATTTATTGTTGCTGAGGATAGAAAGCAGACGCTGCTGCTGGCAGAGGCTTGTTTTACTTCTAGCAGTAACCCATTCTTGTCCTCTTTCGAAAGGGCTCCTACACCCAATTAGCTCATCGGATCTCCAGTCTAATGGACTTTTTGGCAAAGGCAGTAGTGACTCCGCTTTATTTTAGCAGCCGCACCTCTGGCAGTGTCACCAGCCCTTTTCCTGGAAAGGCAGGGTATGTACTAGAATGAGCTCGGGCTCTGCAAGGGGCTGGCTGTGGGGCCCTGGAGCTCAGTCCTCTCTCCTGTTGAGTGGGGACAGTGTGCAAAGCTCATAGGGCTCCCAGGGAGAGCTGTCCTTCTGTTTGTCAGCATATGTGTGCAGTTGCATCTCCTTCAGCCTGGAATGCTCCCTGCACTTTCTACCCCCACACCCCTTTGCCCAGTGAATGCTTACTCCTTCCTTCTTCCCTTCCTCCCTCCCTTCCTCCCTTCTTTCCTTCCTTCCTTCCTCCCTCTCTTCCTCCCTCCCTCCCTCCCTCCTTCCCTCTCTCCCTCCCTCCCTTCCTTCCTTCCTTCCTTCTTGAAGCCTTCCCAGACTCCCCTCCATTGGATTCCCATCCCTGTGCTTCCCTTTATACTAACATGCACCACAGGGCTTTGTTCTTGCCCATTTGCTCATCTGCCTCACCCTCTAGGCCATCCTCAAGAGCAGGGGCAAGTCTGTTCTCCTCTCTGTCCCCAGTGGATAGGGACTCTTCAGGAATGCTGGTTGATGAATTAACGGGAAGAATGGGCTGTGTCTAGTTTACCGTTGCTAGCTGAGGGCACTGCGGTACTCTGAAACTGTCTGAAGTAGAGAAAGAAGGTGCGTGTACCTAGGGAGCAAGACTAGTCTCATATCTGTGGTTTATGTGTGCCCAGGCATGGGCAGGAAGGGGCGGGAGACCAGGAGCTGAGGACTGCCAAGAGAGGTAAACGCTGGAACGTCCGGCTGGATGCTGGGGAAGTGGTGATGATGGAGGTTGTTCACAAGGCCCATTGACCTGGGACTTACTAGATGATAACTTCTCTGCAGACAGCTGGGCACTGGACTCTCCAGACAGGTAAGGCAGAGCTGCACTGCCCGCTTGATGAGAAAACAGAGATTCCGGGGGGAATGGGTAGGTCTTTCCCAGATCCTATGGCAGTGATAGATCCTGAAGCTTCGAGGCTCCTCCTTCTTCCCCACCAGGTGCCTCCCAGAGGTCTCTGCTTCTGGGGAAGGATTCAAAGAGGTCCTCGGAGCTGTTCCAAATCCTCTAGGTACCTGGGTTTACGTGTGCCTGGCTAGGCATGGGGGCTTTTCCGCACAGCACCTGGGAAGGTCTGGGGGAAACCAAAACTCGCTACGAGCCCCTGGGATGAAATTGTCTGGGGTGGGAGAAGGTGACGTGGGTCGGTTTCAAAACCTAGACTCTCTGGGCCATCTGGACTCTGCCTTGGAGGGTCAGGTCACTGGAGAGAAAACAAGGCTTCTAGAAGTGATCACCAGGAATCCCAGCTGCTCACAGATGTAGGCTGTGAAAGAAATAGTGTTGTTGTGTGTGGGTGGGTGCACATGTGTGTTTAACAGCAAACATCCCACTTTGAAAGGAGTCAGATTGGAAATGTCACTTAAGCTGACTGACAGATATTCATTACGGAGAGGTGGCGTCACATCTCCCGGTATCTGCTGAATCCAGGACTAACTCACCCATTGTCACCAGCCCCACTCTCTCTGCACATGAGATTCAACAGAACAAGGTGAAGGCCAAGGGCTTGGCCGTCAGAGCTATTATTGAGGCTACTGCCAGAAGGGACACACGCCTGGGTGGGGGAAATAGCTCATCAAGTCAGCCCCCAGCCGGACTGGGCAGCAAAGCAGGTGGACATTGGCCACTGGTAGAGAGCTGGGCAAGCACCCCAGCCAGGCTCAGGCACTGGCTGCTTACTGTCTGCGTCTGCTGGGTTCCCTGCCACAGACCCCATCTTGGGGGAGCTGACTCCCAAAAACCTGCATCATGTTCCCACAGGAGAAGGGTCCAAAGCCAGAGCTTGTCCCGTGCTCACTGGGCCCAGACGCGGAAGTCTTGTATGCTCTTTCAGCATCCCATTTAAGTCATTTTGTTTATGCCCAGTGTCCCCGGCTGTCACCTTGGCTTTGGAATCTTAGGGGTTTTTTTTAAGTTGATTTATTTATTTTGAGAGAGAGAGAGACACAGAGAGAGAGAGAGAGAGAGAGAGAGAGAGAGAATGAGTGGGGGAGGGACAGAGAGAGAGGGAGAAAGAGGATCCCAAGTAGACCCCATGGAGCCCAACGCAGGGCTCAAACTGTGAACCACAAGATCATGACCTGAGCCAAAAGCAAGAGTCGAACATTTAACCAGCTGCCCCGTGGAATATTAGACATTTTATCTGTCACTTGGACAACAACAGGGAGGTCTTTGCATGAATTCTCCAGAATCTCCTTCATTCAAAAGTCATTTAAAGAAGAAAAAGTCCATTTTAGCTAACTAGCTAAATATAGATAGGAGCTTTGGGAAGACTGGAGGCAGCCAGGGCTCTGAAATAACATGGCCTCATCCTAACAGCCTTTTATTCAGATATGCATAACATTTCATGGAGTTTATAATTCCCTGTTACAACTTTTGATACGACACTCACTTTTATATAATGGATACGTGAGGTCATTTTAATCATGTATATAAACCTCATGAGAAAGATGAGGATGGGGAGGAAGAATTCAAACATGTAAGGGCCCCCTGTGTGGCAGATATTTAAAATGTGATCATTCTGGGGCACCTGGGGGGCTCAGTTGGTTAAGTGTCTGACTTCGGCTCAGGTCACAGTCTCATTCGTGGGATTGAACGCCGAATCAGGCTCTCTACCATCAGCATAGAGCCTGCTTCAGATCCTCTGTTCTCTTCTCTCTCTGCCCCTTCCCTACTCATACTCTCTCTCTCTCTCTCTCTCTCTCTCTCAAAAATAAATAAACATTAAAATAAAAATAATTTAAAAATACAATGCGACCATCCTATTATCCCAACAGGGGATAATATGGGGCTACATTATCCTCATTTCTCAGCTCAGAAAACTGAAATTTAGAGAGGTAAAGTGCGCAGTCCAAGGCCATCCAAGTATTCAGCGGCAGAGCCACTGTCTGCCTCCTAAATGGTGTCCTTCCCACTGTGTCATATCAGCTCATTCATGCAGGGCTCCTGTTTTCCCGCCCGCCATATATCTCAGAGTTCACCACCACATTTACATGTGCATCCCCCACTCAACAATATAAAGGCATCCGAGTGATGTCAGTTACACACCAAAATGATGGAGAGTGAATCTGTTTTTCCTTTGGCATACACAATAAATTTGGAGATAAGTTTCCAGGAAAGAGAAAAAGGTCTCAGCACAGGCTAGGATGAAACCTGATGTCAATGAATATAACTGGGTATCAGTGGACTCATAGAAATGGGCATCAGTGGTATGACACTTAATTGACTTTTGCAGAACTTTACCAAATTTTGGAGATTTTGCGACTCTGGATTTCTTTTCTTTTTTTAATGTTTATTTGTCTTTGAGAGATGGAGAGACAGAGTGCGAGCAGTGGAGGGGCAGAGAGTGAGGGAGAGAGAATCCCAAGCAAGCTCCTCGCTGTCAGCGCAGAGCCTGATGTGGGGCTCAAACTCATGAACCGTGAGCTGAAGTCAGACACTTAACCAGCTGAGCCACCCAGGCACCCCCGTTTCTTTTTTTTTCCTTAAACCTCAGGTATCCTAAGGCTTAACACTTTATTTCCTGAACTTGTCTTTCCCTGTGATCTGTTTATATGTTTTTCTTAATTTTTTTCATATGTATTTATGTATTTTGAAAGAGAGAGACAGAACATGAGCAGGGGAGGGGTAGAGAGAGGGGAAGAGAGAGAATCCTAAGCAAGCTCTGTGCTGTCAGCGCAGAGTCCTACATGGGTCTCAGTCCACAAACTGCAAGATCATGACCTGAGCTGAAATCAAGAGCCGACGCTTAACAGAATGAGCCCCCCAGGCGCCCCTATTCATATGTTTAAAGTGGTTAAAAGTTTGGACTTTGGAGCCAAGTTGTAAGGATATGAATCATAGCTTCACTGCATGCTAAGCTGCATGACTTTAGCCGGGTTCACATTGACATTCCTCAGTTTTCTCCTCAATAAAATGGAGATATGAAAAAAAAATGAGAATTCTAGGATTGCTAGAAAAAATAATTTGTATAAATCAATTATAAAAATATCTAGCACATAGTAAGTACTTAATAAATGATGGCAGCTGTTATAATCTGATGGGATTTTTTTAAATTTTTTAAATGTTTCTATTTATTTCTGAAAGAGAGCAAGACAGAGTGTGAGCAGGGGAGGGACAGAGAAAGAAACACACACACAGAATCCAAAGCAGGCTCCAGGCTCTGGGCTGTCAGCACAAACCCCAATGTGGGGCTCGAACTCACTAACCATGAGATCATGACCTGAGCCAAAGTCGGGTGCTTAACTGACTGAGCCACACAGGTGCCCCATAATCTGATGTTTTATGATCACGAATATAGTTAAAGAACAAGATGACACTTTATATTTAGCAGGTGGATAGTCCCTTAAACTGGGTGAGGGAATTTGTTTCTTCCCTTACTGGCATACAGAAATGAGAGTCCCTGCCATCTCTGTGAAGGTTTGGGGGCTGGTTACTCTCCATCCCCAGGTGGCCATCACCTCTCTCTACATATGCCCATCTGCCTTCCCCGTGGTGGTGGAAGTACCTTCCCACACCGGCATGTTGGGACAAGGAGCCTGGGAGTCATGGTTCTTGCTCACTTGGGTGCCTGAAATAGCAAGTCTCATGGTAAAGCCCATAACCGGGCTTATCTCAGTCTTCCCTCATCACTGCAGTCTGTGTGGTCTTCATGCATCAGAAAGGTTATGACTACATCCCAGCCAGTCTGGAAGAATCTCAGATTCCCAGAGAACCCTTAGATTTGGCTTTGTCTGGTAATGCTTAAGTCCAAGGGCTGCAGGAATCCTGCAAGATTTTTTAATTCCAACTTTATTCATGTAGATACATAGATTTATATAGATTTGATTAATAAAGTCATTTAGAACAACAATATACAACTTACATGCCATGTACCAAATTTTAACCACAAATGCATTAATTTGTATTATCAGATCACTTCGTGTGGTTCTCCCAGTAGGGTTATCTGTTATATCAGAACTTACTGAAAATGAGCCATTGGTTATGAAGCCTGCATCTTTGCACTGATTTTTTTAAGTTTATTTATTTTGAGGGAGAGAGAGAGAAAGTGAGCAGGGAAGGGGCAGAGACAGAGGGAAAGAGAAAATCCCAAGCAGGCTCCATACTGTCAGTACAGAGCCCAACACGAGGCTTGAACCCACAAACCGTGAGATCATGACTTGAGCCAGAATCAAGAGTTGGATGCTTAACCAACGGAGCCACCCAGGCACCCCTGCACTGATTTTTTTTTTAAAAGATAACTTCATGCCTGAGCTCCTACATCTGTGGAATTAGAGTTTCACGGCACAGAAACACAGCCTTGTGTTCCGTTAAGAAGTGAGGCAGAGAGAAGGTGCGTGACTCCCAGCACGGCCCAGTGGTTGGTTGTATAATTATAGCCAAATGTGTAACTCACCAGAGTCATGATAAAATCACACATCAGAGTAGAACTGGCACCTATTGTCTGGTTTACCTCTTCTTGTCTGACTTCTGAATGTATAGGAAGGGCCATGACCCACGGTTACAAACTGTAAGAGATTCAACTTTCAAGCTCAATTTTCCAGCTACTCCCTTTTCAGGTTCCTGCATCCGTTTAATTAAAGAATTATCCCGAGATTGCCAGATGAGCTATTGGAGACTGGCATCATTTGCAACTACTTCTCTGCATGAATCAGGGTTTTCTCAGTGCTCTGCAAGCCAAAGATAAGAGAGGAATAAATTATATTCTTGGTCTTCTGGTAGCCTCGATTTCAAAGGTTTTTTTATGTTTATCAAAACAGTCTCAGAGTTCTCATCCATTATAAGTTAACAATACATGTTTTATATTGGGACTTATGACAGAAATGTATACTATTAAAATGCCACATTAATCTGTCATCTACATTGGGGTCCCACGTGAGGGGCCATTCAAGAAAAGGAATTGTTTTTTAAGTTTAGAAAGCCATTTCTGAGACCTACCTTACAAAGAGTGGCTGAGTCTGTTCCTTAGCCTCCCTCAGTCATGTGTCAATACTCACTGGCCAGCTGTCATGTGCCAGGCACTGTCCCAGGTTCTTGGGACACAGCAAAAGACAAGACAGATGAAGTCGTTGCTGTCATGGGGTTTATAGTCTACTGGAAAAGAGACAGTCAACAAGCCAACAGATAAACAAGACCATTCCAGAAGGTAGGTGCCATGAATAACGCAGGGCATCCTGGAATTCCTCCCACCTCTCCTGATTCTCCCCGCTGGCCTCTCCGAACAGGTGTCATTGATCTTTCCCGAGACAGCCCATCACATATCAATGATGCACTGTGGATGGTGCTCTCTTGGGCCATCAGTCTCCCAGCCTGAACACCCCTGAAGCCCCCCGTCTCACTTCCCAGTGTCTGCATGCCCATCCAGTGTTGCGATTCCTTCGCATCCCTCTCAGAATATAATAATGTCCAGGCCTGCAGTGGCTCTACGTATGATCAGGGCAGAACAAGACAATCTCATTCTTAAGCCCCTCTCTTCCACCCCCAAGTTTGCACCCACTTTTTTCTCTGGATTCCTAGTACCATGGACTCCTTTCTGGCTTATAGTACATCGCATTGTCCCAGGACTGTCTCAGGTGTGGACGCTGACACATCTCTCCATCTCCTGGATGTTTGTGGTTTTGAGTTTAAACCTTAGTGCAGGACGTGGCAGGATGGTCTCAATTATGTCTTGTGATGATGACCAAAACATCAGTAATGGCCACTCAGAAAGATTGATGGCTTCCTCTCTCATGGGCTTCTGCCAATAAAGGTGGCCTTTGGAGCATGTCAGTGTTCCTCACACTGCCTAGACCCTACCTGGGGGACAGCGTGTTCCCAATGGCTGCCTTTCACTCTGTGAAGTGACATTATCTTTGATCGGTTTCACAATAGGCCCTTTTAGCATCAAATAGGGCCCGGTGGCTCAGACATTGTGGACTTGGGACATGTACTTATTATAATTCTGTAGCTTTGGCACACCTGTGCCTAACTGCCTTTCCTCAGGTGGCTAACAGCCTCCAGCACTTTAGGCTTAGAGGCTGGCTTTCAGACTTTATTTGGAAAAAATATTAAAAGGTACATTTAAGTGGTCCCAGCCTCCCACTAGCCTTTTCACTCCCTCACAGCGTTTCCCAAAATGACCGATTGCAAAACTGAATGCAAGGACCTCTGGTGCCAAGATCCACACCTTCACCCACCTGCTGGAGAATTTTCCGTCTGGCACATTTACCTTTGTATTTCTAGTTGTTGTCTACCCCTTGCTCATGAAGAGGACCATGTCTCATCTGTTAACGCTTTTCAGGCATCTTCCCCATTCAAGTGGCTTCTGAGTCCCTGAAAATTAAGAGATCATCTGCTTGCTATAAAGTCTAGTGCCTGCTCTCTGGAACCTCCAAATTGTGTAGCTGTCCATCAGAATGGCCACCGCCTCTCCATGACAGACCAAGACGCTCTGATCATGTTAGTGTGCCCTCGGAAGAAACCATTCCATTCTTTCAACCAAACAATCTTGGCTCTGTGTGTATATAAATATCTATGTGCCCAGGTACCTGAAGCAATGACCTACATTGATTTGAATTCATATTCTGCATCTTTATTTAAAGCAACCACCTGTTTCTTACAACATAGGACCATGGATTTCTGGCCTCAAGGATTGAGCAAAATCTCACTTAAAATCCAGAGTTCTTATAGGTGTCAGCTTTCCTTCTCAATTTCCCCCCTGATCACCCTGGGAGCCAGCTGTAGACATGATAATATGACCCTGGCATGGCCTCGTTAAAAATCGCTTATTAATGGCTTCAAGGTTATAGGACGAACTCTAACATCTTAACTTAGCACTAAAGATCTCTTATGACTGAATGTTCCTGTCCCTCCCCCCAAGTCATATGTTCAAGCTTTAAGCTCTAATGTGATAGTCCAAGGAGGGAAGACCCTTGGGAGGTGATTGGGTTTAGATGAGGTTATGAGGGGTGGAATCCCCATGATGGAATTACTGCCCTTGTAAGAAAGGAAGAGACACCGGCACATCCCCTCCCTGCCATGCGAGGACACAGTAAGAAGGCAGGGAGCACACTCTCACCAGGAATCAAGTCAGGTGGCATGTCGATCTTGGACTTGTCAGCCTCTAGAACTAGGATGTAAGCCCTCCAGTCCATGATATTTGTCGTAGCAGCCTGAGCAGACCGAGAAAACTGGATTGAACTGTCCACTACTCCTCTACCTACAGTACTTATTCTGACCATGCAGAATTATTCCTAGAGCATGCTGTGCTGTTACACTTCCGTATGCCTTGGCACACAGTGTTCCCTCTACCTGAAAGGCTGTTGCTCTTTTCTTCATTTTGTGAAAGCCCCAGTTGAAATCCATTTCAAAGAGCACCTCCTCCAGGAAGCTTTCCATGAATTCCTATTTTGGTAGCCTCCGTGCCCTGGGCTCTCCTAACACCGAGTGTGTAGTTGGCTTAGCTTAGCACATTACATTGTAATAACGGTACTCTTCTGCCCTTCCACTAGAGGGCGGCATTGTGCCGTATTTGCCTTTATATTTCTAATGTCTGACTGACTAGTTGGGGTCCAGAGCAAATAGACCAGCCAGGAGCCAGTCAGGAAAACCACACTAGACATATCATCAGAAAGAATTTAACATAGAAACAGTGTCAAGACAGGTTAGAGGTGCCTGGGTTGTTCAGGAGGTTAAGTGTCTGACTCTTGATTTCCGCTCAGGTCATGATCTCAAAGTTTCATGAGTTTGAGCCCCACATGGGCTCTGCACTGACAGCACAGAACCTGCTGGAGATTCTCCCTCTTTCTCTCCCCCTGTCCCACTTGCACTTTCCCTGTCTCTCTCAAAATAAATAAATAAACTTAAAAAATAATTTTAAAATGTTTAGATAGGTTTAAATGGAGCACACTGATGTAACCCAGATATGAGAAATGCAAGAAATAGAAACTCGACCCCAGAACTGGAGGAACAAGGGAAGAAGTGGATCATCAGATTCTAGAATCTCAGGAGAGAGAGCCTATGGGGCTGGGGCTCCAGCCTCTGCAGAGAGAGACTGCCCAACTGCTGGGACATCAGAGTGGAGCACTGAGCTGGCTCTGAGTGCTGAGAGGGACAGGAGGCCAGAACCAACTGCTGCTGCTGAGTGGCACCTGCCACCAGGCAGGGTCTCGGTGGCAGGGACAGCAAGCAAACCAGGAAGAAGACAGCTCCTTCTTCTCCCTCCTTACTAATCTCCCATGGTGAGGCCTATTTGCAGAACCTCATAGCAAGCCAGCAAGAATAAGTAAGGGGTTTCCTGGGATGCGTCCCTTTCAGTGCTAAAATGGGGACAGGTGTTGGCAAACTGGGACAGTTGGTCCCCTTAGAGTCAGGAAGCAAGGGAAGAAATGTGATTTGCAGAGTCTCAGGCCCAGAAGTATAGAGCAGAGTGTAGAAGGGTGATAGTGGGGTTGGGAGACAATAAGTAAATGACTGTCACAATGAGTGATCAGTTATGCTGTCTGAGTTAATTTGTGCTTTGCCTGGATAATTTGGAGAATGCTAGGACTGTGGGACTCTGGGTACTGGGGATGTGGTGGCTAGTTTATAATTTAAGGCCTTAAGCCAGCATTCATCCAAAGTTTCTGAGTTCCCAGCTATCTTACTACAATCTCTTAAGCATCTGTTTCTGTTGGTGGCTATTGTTAGACCTGTCCTGATTGTCTTGATTGCCTTCTGGTGCATTTTCCTAGGTTCTTATGAAGTCAGACACTCTTTGTTGCTCCTCAGGGCCTGAGGAGTAGCTAGCACCTGTTAGGGCCAATAATGAATCCTGTGGTTAGTTATGTGGGTCTTTCCAAGAACAGCCCTTTGAGGAACTTATACACAATAAAACGGGTCTTGCTCGTTAAAGTGTGGCCCACAGAGTAACAGCACTGGCGTCACGTTGGGAGCTAGTTAGTTGTATGCACGTTAAAATCTGGAAGCATCTGTCCAGAGTAGAGGCTTTCCACCCTGGCTGCTCTCTGGAACGACTTGGGGGAGCTGAAAGACCTCCTGATGCCTGGGTGATAACCTCAGCGAGCATCAGTTGGTTGGGCTGGGGCAGAAAGTGGTATTTGTAAAGCCCCAGGTGATTTTAATGGGCCGCCAGGATGGCAGGCCATGGATGCCCAGCCCGAATGCGATCAGAAGGTGCCATACTGTTCGCCAGCCAATTATCTCACTTTTGCTGTGTACAGAGGCACAAGAATGAAAGGACGGAGCCCCAATTATCCTAGTTCTGCAACAATTTAATGATACTTCTGGGGCTACAACTGAGATCTCCCAACTCCCGATTCGAGTCCTATTGTGTAACTATCACTGAATCTTTATCGACATTTGTAGTCACTTATATACGAGACGATGCTTTAAGGCTGTGTCAGCAGATATTTGATCAAGTCTGAAGGATTTTACTGAAGAGCAACAAGAACTATGTAGAGGTGAAGATCATGATCTGGATGAATCGTTAATGCAGAAGCTCGGCTGGGTATCCATTTCAGCAAGGACCAATACTCACACACAGGAGGGAACCTTAGTGGTCGCCTGAGTCTTTTTGTCTCTTAAAGAGCCAAGCAGCTGGGTGTTGCCTCTTACACTTCCTATCAGGTCAGTGCAACTCTGTTTAGTTCAATAATCATTTATCAAGCATCTATAGGCAGATCTCGATGAAAGTACAGAGAGGTAAAAACATAGGACCACTGCTTCTAATCTTTGTTGTAGAGATGAAAGACATATATATATATATATATATATATATAGAGAGAGAGAGAGAGAGAGAGAAGAATAGAGAGAAATCAGTATGGAGCTTAAAGGGAAGTAGAGCCACATCCAAGTTCAAACAGACAAGTAACCAAGTGTTTTGTTTTTTTTCTGGTGGAGGCTTGAGGATGGTCTTGAGAGAGACGTTGGGGTTTCATGCAAACAGTTGGTGGGAAGGGCAGAGCATGAACAAAGGCCTGGATACAGAAGTGCTCGGGGAGGTGATACTGATGAACAGTGGAAGGTGAGACCCCAAGGGTAGATTGGAGGCCATATTGTGGAGTAGTGTGCATGTCGGGCCAGGGATTAGAATGTAGTTAAACAGGAGGAGTCACCTGTGGAGGGTGAATTAAGGTACACAGGCAAAATTAGAGGCAGGTAATAGACCACTATGCCAACCATCCAGATACAAGTAAGGTGATCTTGAAGTAGAGTGGTGTTTTGGGGAAAGGAAGGAAGGCATGATATGAAACTCATTGCATGTAGGCCTTAATGAGCACATTTAGGAGAACATTTATGGGGTAAGTAGACATTGTGTTTACACTGGTTAATTGAAAGTACATTTCCCTGAAGCTAAATTACAGTAAACACTATTAAATCACAATTAAGGTCTATCTGGATATCTACACCCATTATGGATTTTGTGAGTGTTGGAACTGGGTTAATTTATTGCTGGATAGCACTGTTTTGTTTTGTTTTGTTTTCAAATGTCCCAATATTTGTAAAGCCAGCTGTAAACAGGAGCTCAGGGCCAACCTGGGGCCTCTGATTGAACCAGAACCCAAATCCTTGGCCCTTCAGGACCCCCGCAGCTACCAGTGGGCCATGAGCAGAGTCCAGGGTCTAGATCAGCAGTTCTTGCCACCATTTGAGGATTTGACAGACCCAAAGAGGGATAGAACCGTATCATCCTAATGAAGGCTTACCTCACATGCTCTATCACCATCACACACCAGAGGGCCCAGAAAATCCACACCAAGCTAAAGTGCATTGACCTTTCAGCTTAGCAGATTGGTGTAGAGGATGAACAAGACCTGTAGGAACCGAGATATGATGTATCGATCCCTTCAGTTAGCATTTATTTTGCCTGAACCATTGAACCACCGGTGTATGAAGTACCATGAAGTACAAACAATGGAAAAGATACAAATTGGCAGATTCTGATTCAAACCCAATCATTTTTCACTTTGTGACCTCGGGAAACTTGCTTGGCTTCTCCAAGCCTTAGTTTCCCCATCTATAAAATGGGCATAATAATAGTACTTGCCTCTCCAAGCTGTGGGAGAGTTAAATGAGTACTTATATAAACACATATACATATTTATATGACATAGGTATATTTGTATGCATATGCATTACATAGCTACAAGTATATAAGTGTATTTAATAAGGTAGGTATAGAATTTATATAATTAATAGTTATAAGTTGTATATAATACCAATTACATAATATGTGAAAATTTATGTCTGTACATTGTTCTAAGGGCTCACATCTTGCCAGCTATAAGAAGTCTTTCCTAGTAAACCCCAGATTTATATATATTATGAGACAGTAATATATATTATAGATATTACAGATATATATTACTATATAGTATACAGTATATTATTACTGTATATATACAGTAATATATGTACAGTATATACAATACATATATAACAGTAATATATACAGTAATATATACTGTATACACAACAGTAATATATAACATATATATGTATGTGTAATAAGATATATATTACATATGTGTTACATATAAAAATATATAACAATATATACATCTATTACACACATATATACACATATATTACATTATGATATATACATATATTATATTTATACATAATATATTTTTTTTTACACACACACACACATACACACACACATTACTCAGTCCCTGGAACATAGGGAACACTCGGTGAAATAGCAATAATTGAAATAGTATTTTTTTATTAGAGTCTTCTATGATGTGATGAAAGTCAGAATAACATAGGAAGAAGTCACAGAATTTGAAATAAGGCAGACCAGCATCTGAACTTTAGCATCTAGCATGGAGAGCTAGCTGTGTGATCTCTTGCTGGTCACTTGACTTTTCTGAACCCAGAGGTGACAACATTGTATAAACCTAAATGTCCATGGAGCAGGTCTGGAGGGAGAAGGGGGAGGGGCAAAGACACTTAAAATGACCTGGGGTTTATCAGAAAAGGCTTTTTAGAGTTGATGAGATTAGAGCTTAGAACAATTTATAGACCTAAATTAATGGAAAAGAAATAAAAATCTGTATAAAACACTGATGGCTGGAGTTAGTAATTCACGTACATGAGATATAAAACACATTGGCCTGAAAGTAGGAGAGTCTTGCTGGAATGTATTCAGGGGGAAAAAATTACTGAGTGCCTACCTTATGCCTCTTGGTCCTGAGTGTGTAACCCGTTTCAGCCTATTTTTTTTAATGTTTATTTTATTTTTGAGAGAGACAGAGACAGCGCATGAGCCAGGGAGGGGCAGAGAGAGAAAGAGACACAGAATCAGAAGCAGGCTCCAGGCTTCAGCTGTCAGCTGTCAGCACAGAGCCCAACGTGGGGCTCGAACTCACGAACTGTGAGATCATGACCTGAGCCGAAGCCGGACGCTTAACGGACTGAGCCACCCAGGCACCCCATCAGCCTATTTGATCTTGGTGCATGCGTATGTAGTGGCGCTGCAGTGAATTCCCTTTAACCCATCAGGTAACTTGTCCAGGATCATGCAGCCAGGAACTGGTTAAGGTAGGACTGGAAGCCAGGCCTTGTGGGCCTAGAGCCCACACCGTGAACCGTCATATTACACATTACATATTACATCATATTTCTGAGTTCCGAAGAGAAAGAAAGAGCTCTCTAGAATTACAGCCTCACAGTGTGGAAGTCCCTTGAGGACAGAGATCGCACCTTGATCATTGTTACCCTGCAGTGTCTGGCACATGGTGGGGACTCGATGAATATTTGCTGAAAAAGTGAATGGAAGCACCTAGAAGGGGTATCTCTTCACTGATTTGGAAGACTATCCTGGGTGGGGTCTTCCAGAGTTCTACCTTGTGGCCAATGGGATGGGCAGAACAATGCCGGGGCATAGCAGGGCTCTCAGAAGCTTCTAAAGTCTCTGGGAAAGATGATAGTCTAGTTCACCCAAGGGACAGTTGACAATACTCTCTTGGGGCAAAGATGAATTTGTTGCAGTGAGAAAAGATAGAAATGGTGTCATTTGTAATGTTTCTAAAGTAACATAAACCTATGTCACTGGTTACCTAATGCCTGGGAACAGCAGAAAGTTAAGGGCTTTGGAGGTTCATTCTCTTCTCCCATGTTAAGTCCAGCTGCATTTGCTAAGTTGCCACAGGGGAAAGAGATTTCCCTTCCCCCACGGGATGGCCCTTCACAGCCCTCCAGTGATGAGAAGGCTGTGATTTGAACTGGCATCTATCTTGGTTCACACGAGAGAAGAACCACTTGCAACCAAAGCCATCAAAAACCAGTAACTGGGATTGGACCTGATTCAGTGGGCTTCTAAGAGATCTCTAATAGAAAAGGAGTCATCTAAAAAGGAAACCTGACGAGGGTATTTGGAGTCAGAAGTTCAGTGCTCTCCAAGATATAATGTGGTTTTCACTGATAGCTGCTCAAACACTGGTCCTGGCTGTGCTGGAAGTCCTCTCTGCCTAGAGGGGGCTTTGAAGGAAAAGGCTAGTGACTATTATCTGAACAGGGTAGGGATCGGTGCTGGCAGCAGACTGTACTACTATAGCAAGAATGAGAATGGCTTGTGCAGGGGTGGCAAACACCTGAAATTTCTTAGCCAGGCCTACATGCGCTGGTTTATTTTGAACCACGACTAAGCCTGGGAAACAGTACTAGGCTTTTCACTTTATAGATGAAGAAACCAAATCTCAGAGGGCAAGCGTCAAGACAAACTCCTGGTCTGCTCATCTTCTGCCTTTCATCATGCTGTTTGTACCTAAAATCATTACCATGCCATCTGACAGAGCGTACACAGTTCCTGCTGCACCAGTATCTGGGCCTTGTACACACACACACACACACACACACACACACACACAGATGAAGACATATGTTATATGTATGCCAGCTTCTTCCAACTACTACGTGATACTCCTTATTATCTATTTACCTTTACTTACTTGTCCATATGCCAACAATGGATGCCTAGGTTGGCTCTGACTCCTCACTATGACTTTCTCTGGTATCTATTTCACAATCTATTCTCTGGAATAGATTTATACGCATCAAACTGGAGCAGATATATTCCAGAAATGGGCTACTGGGTAATGTGGCAAAAACATATTTAATTTCATCTTTAGGGTGGTGTTTTTTTTTTTTTTTAATGAGTAGATATCAACATAACACTTTCTAAAGGTAACATATGCATCAGTGGTAATGTCTGGCTGATGCTGAAGATTTGGAGCTTTGCAGCAGCTTACTGGTTGGCTCCAGATTCCTTAGCTGGGTGTAAATAAAGGGTGATTTTGACAGCATTCAGCCCCTCATATGCAGTCTCCATCTTGCTGCCCGTGGGGCACTCCAGTGTCTGGAACGGCTGCTGTCCAGAAGGCTGTGTCTCAGTTGGCTTTCTGGTGAACCACGGGCTTGCTCTTGGGTTTGGTGTTAACACGCTGAGATCCTTGCCCATGACTCCTGGCTTGCTGTGACTGACTCAGGATGTGGTTCTATGTAAATCTAGATTTTCCTGGGTCATGTGAGATGACAGGAATTGTGAAGGACCTGTCTCTCCTGCCACTCACAAAACCAGCTGTATTTTGATACAACTTAGCTAGTGTATCTAGGTAAAAACTTGATTATGTTATTGCTACATCTAGAGAGAGTAAAAGAGCAAAATGCTTAACCAGCCACATAGGTCGTCCTTCATCTTTTAAGGCCAGACACAGGTATCCGGAGGAAAGTTGAGATGATAAAAAGTAGCTCCAGTTCTCCCCTTTCTGTTAACTACAATGGACAGGCATGCCTTTTATCCCCTCTTCCTCCCATCTCCACAATGACGCTTTGGGGACAAGCAAAGAGAGGGCAGAATGGAAAAGGACAGAAAAATGAGGCTGGGAAGGAGCTGCTCCAAAGAGGAGGGTTTCTAAGTTCAACAGGGCAGGAAGTCTTCTCTCTCCCTTTCCTCTCCTCTTCAGGCTCATTTTCTGGGTCTTCTCTCTCTTCCAGAGCAAAATCCTGACAGTGTGCCATACACTTGCAAAAGGATAATTACATCTGTCCCCTCCAAGAGACAGGCCTGCTGTCAGCAGGGAGGAGTCTGATGTGGATGCAAATGGGGCTAAGTGTCCGCATATACAAAAACACTGACAGCTCCGGAATTAAATCAAAGAGCAAAAATGTGTTTGACCAGAACTTTTCCTGGAGCTCTTTTCTACTTTGGGTCAGAAAGATTCAAAAATTAACAATGTTACCAGTCTGCCCAGTGATGTTCTCTTCCAAAGGAATAGAAATGACTGAAGGGTGGCCCAGAACTTAACGCCCGGCTTGAACCAAAGCTGGAGGGTGCAGGGAGGATCAGCAGATACGGAGGAACTTCCCTGATGCTTGAGGAGACACCGAATCCACTAGAGAGCTAGGGGGGATCCTCCGGCAGTGCATTCACAGCCTATTTCCATCTCCTGTGTGGGCGAAAGTTCTCCATTATCTTCCTGGGTAGTGAAACAGGGCCCCCAAACTCCAGACTATGGGGGAGGAGAGGAGCAATATAATTTATGCTCAAATGTAAATACAGGATCATTAGGATTTTCTCAAAAGGACAGCCAAATTCTTAAGCACTTAACTTTTGAAATGCAAATACGTTATAAACCACCACCAGGGAGATGCTGTAAGAAAGTATGACACTTCTAGATGCTTAGATGTTAGAGAAGGGAGGGCCACATGATTGCTGGCAGGCCCAACTGGGACTCATTTCCTCATCATATTCATGCCCAGAACAGGTTGAAGGGCCTTGTATTATTTTGACAAGAAAAAAGGGCAAAAGGGAGGAGAGACAGTTAATGCCAAGGAGAGAGGGTCACCCCACTTCGAGAGAATAGCTCTTGAAATAAGAGTTGAGAGAAGCATTTAGGAGTTACTAAAGAAATGACAATATGGAGTATTTATGTTTGGATAAGCCGTCATGTTGTAGAAGACCTAGGCTACCAGCCAAGATAAAATCTGCGGAGGTAAGGGAAAACTTAATATAAGGGAAAACTTTTGGGGCGCCTGGGTGGCTCAGTCAGTTAAGTGTCCGACTTCAGCTCAGGTCATGATCTCTTGGTTCATGAGTTCAAGCCCTGCATCAGGCTCTGTGCTGAGAGCACAGCTTCGGATCATCTGTCTCCCTCTCTCTCACTGCCCCTCCTCTGCTCGCTTGCTCTCTCTCTCAAAAAAAAAAAAAAACAAACAAACTTTTTTTTAAAGTAGAGCTTTTTATCAAGTGGGATACAGTGTTTTTAAAAAGTCAATTATAGGAAGAGCTGCCTATGAATGCACTGAAATCCCCCCCCTTTTTTTTTTTTGCTGTATTTAAGCAGAATCCCCCTCCCTTTCAGTGATTCTAGAGAACAGATTTCTGCTTTGAGTTCAAAGTTAGATGCTATGTGATATTCTCTAATTCTAAAATGATTATGTTTCTATAGATAAAAAGAAAATCAATGAACAGCTCTGGGTAAAAATGTTTAACATGATGCCCTGCCTTGAAGCAATTACACCGTGTTCTGTTCCCAGTCTTCCCCACAGCCCAGGCGGTTCCACCTGCTCTCTGTCCTCCGTGTAGCTGCTGCTTCCTGCCCAGGAGGCTCTCTCCTCCAGATGATTGTAAGGCAGTACGTGACACAGGAGTATCAGCTATCTCCCCATCCAAACTGTCTCTGAGAATAAGCAAAGGTAATCTTCTTATTTGGGACTTTTTTCCCTACCTATTGTTCGTAGTGAGAACAGACAGCAGGGAACCCACTAACCAGGAAAGAAAAGGGTCAGCATTTTCAGAATCTTACAATGGGCTCATCTTCTAGCTACCTGACCATTTCTTACACGATTAATTCAGACCTTTCTGCCTTTTAAAAAAAATAATTGAAAGTGAATCTAATCGACCTTCTCCTCACCTTTAAAGTCCATCCTTTTCTTGACCATGTGGGGTCTCCTTCTCAGGCAAAGCCCTTCTCTTTAATGCATAGCCCTGAAGTCACAGGCACGGTCAAGCTGTCAGTGGAAACTAGCGGTTGTTGTAGTTCATCCTGGTTTAACTCAATCACATCCATCTCGGAAAACTTCAGTCTAGGGAAGAAATTGGGACCCTATTCATTTAGCCATTACAATAATGTCATATATATATATATATATATATATATATATATATATGTTTTTTACTGTTAGGAGAGACAGACAGAGCACGAGTGGGAGAGGGGCAGAGAGAGAGGGAGACACAGAATCTGAAGCAGGCTCCAGACTCTGAGCTGTCAGCACAGAGCCCAACATGGGGCTTGAACTCACAACCTCAAGATCATGACCTGAGCCGAAGTTGGACTCTCAACCGACTGAACCACCCAGGCGCCCCCATTGCAATGACTTTAAAAATAGGTGTTTCCTCTACTAGAATCCTTCTCCCTTTATTTTGAGCAGCCAGTCCCCCTCAGGAGCCCTGAACTCTGAGAAGACCAAGGTTGGTCCGACCTTTCCAATATTCAGGGTCTTTGTCTCATCGGGAGTGGGCAATGAGGTATCCCAAGGTGGGCTGAAAGGAATGTAGTTCATCAGTGCAATGTAAGCAGCACTGTAATGCATTACCCTCTGTTTCCGGTTCATGCTCTCTCATGTCATCGTTTGATAATTCACATCAAGTTCATCTCTACACTCACATTCCATGCTAAGAGGCATCGGGAGAAAAGGAGCTACTGAGGCTGCTGGGGAGACTTCATCAGTCATATGTCAGTCCGGTCTCCTTGGATACCTCATGCAACAAGCTGACCTCTTCCTTAAGTATTTCTGTCGTAGGACAGCACCTTCCCATGAGCCCTAAAAGGCTTCCAGATGGAGTTGAGTTCTTTTCATATTGTGACACCAGTGATATAAGTTAAATCCCCCACCCTACTTAGTAAGGTGAGCTTCAATGGACCAAAGGCATATCCAAGTTGTATAACCTTATCTGTAGACAAAGGGGATAGATAAGGACTACATATCACCAGATAAAAAGAAGCCTACAGTAGGCTATCACATGGGGATTCTTGCTTAACAGATAAGGGTGTTTGAGTTGAAGCAGGACCCAGTCCTATGGGACTAAAGTAAATACTAGCAAACAGGCAGTCATTGACCCTGTCTTCTGTTCTTGATGTAAGGAGCTCAGTTTTGTGCCTCCATTTGTGATTATTTCCTATGAGGCAAACCCACACCCAGTAATGGCATCTTATTCCCATTTCATAGATAAGGAAACAGAGGCTTGTAGAATTTCAGTAAGTTTGTCAGGGCTGTGTGACTCCAGAGCCACATTAAACGTCCATATTATTTATAACACAGAGAAAAGAAACTCATCCCTTCAATAATCCACATGATTCAAAGCCACTTATGTATCCAACCCCTGTACAAAGACTTTCAGGCTACTGCAATATGTAAAGCTTTCTCCATTTTCACATAATTTAGCACCTAATTATATATTGTCTTATAATTTTCTCCTAATTGCTTCAAGTGTGTTTGTTCTGCTTCTCCATTAAGTTCATCACGGCAATCTTTGAGGATGGAATTTTCCTTTTAGTGATTTATCTCCTTTCCCTTTCTGTCTTTCTCCTACTCCACCCTTAGACATGAACATCAAATCATAAAGGCCAGTCCAGTGTGCACTCTCCTTGGTGCTCAGGGGCATGGCCGAAGTAGGGATAGTGGTAAGAGCACATGAAGGGAAATGGAACACCTGTGCTTTGGCCCCTCCTTTCCTCCTGGCCATCTGCCCTCTCTGGGTTTGTTTCCTCATTGATTAAATGAGCACCTTGATCTAGATGATCCCTATTGCTCCTCGAGCCCCATGAATCTATCTCTGTTAAAGGGAAAGGGGACCCTCATGAAGAAACTCAAGCCAAGATAGCTGAACCCTGCATATGGTTGGTGGACCAATGGCTTGATACAAATGCTGTAGCCTCAGCTTGAGAAACAGATTCGCAGCACCCCCAGTCATGCCTCACTCCCACAGGGATGTCTCTGTACCCTGCACATGCACCATGAAAGTGGCAAATACATGAATCCATGGGAAGATTCTAAGAGTCACACTTAATGTAAGCTCTATGGGACCACTGAATTTCAAGGGAAGGCCAGAGGAAATGTCCTTCTTCTGAGGAGTGAACTATAAAAGGTAACCTTGATCACTGCACTGTGTCAATCTAATCAACTGCACTGATCATTAAAAGCTAAAAGCTTGGATTCCCCAAAAGGGAATTGATACACTGCATAGGTACCTCTACGGGGACCCATCATAATTCAACATTAGTTAAATGTACCATTAAAGCATCCACGTAGTTAATGGAATTTTTTTGGGGTTTGAGGTTTTTCCTGAGTTGTTTAAATTGCCTCCACCGTAAATGACTTCCCAAATTAAAAATTAAATGGACTTTCAAGTATTTAATTAGATATATCTATTACTGAAGTGGAGAACACAACTGAAATTCACCTTAGAAATCTTTTAAAGGAATACAGTATGTCTTCAAGACTCCATTTTGTTGATACAGTTAGATACAGCTGCTTTTGGGGATAAAACAGTAGCCAGGAATTTTCTTTTGTGGTTCTTTCATTCCTAGATTTTACAGTATTGAAGGCACCTTATCGTTTCAGCCTTCTGAGGCCTTTAAACACTTGTGAATCTCACAAAAACCCATGATGATATTATGAAGCAGATGTAGAATGAGGGGAAGTGGTGGGCAAATGGCCAGACATAGCAAGTTGAGAATCTTCTAGGGCAGGGCAGATTTTCCTTTGCTCTAATTAGCTGTGGCACAGGCTGGAAATAGCATGTGATGTGCATGAAGCGCTGAAACACAAGGAACGTCCTAGTCAGAGTGTGTCGCCGCCTCAGTCAGGGTCTCCTTTGGGCAGGGAACCCTAACACTCCTTCCCTGGCTCAGAGGGGATCCTACGTATCTTCCTTCTTCTGCCAGCACACTCAGGGATCACTCCCTTTTCAGATCCACACCCCCCAACAATCCAACTTGTTATTGCTTTGGGCTCCTGTCACCCCCATCTTCCCTGCTCGGTTGATTTAACCACCTTGCTGCCTCTAGGGTCAAGACTAGGGCCTTTTCATTGTATGGCTTTATGGCCACACTTTACAGGCAAGGAAGCAAGGGATGCAGGCAAGGAAAGGGCAAAGAATAAGAACGCATGGCAGATGATGTGATTCATTCCAGAACCACAGAATGACAATAGCAAGTGTTTCTCAAGGACCCACTATGTGCTGGGCCTTGTGGTCCTCTTTTTGTATGTATCGTCTTGTTCGATGCTCTCCGCAACGCTGTGGGGAAAGTATCACTCACTATTCTTGTCATCTACCAGGGGAGGAATGGAGGCTAAAGGAGGTGGTGTGATTTGTCCAAAGGCAAGTAGCAAAGTGAGAGACAGAACTGAGGTTTGAATCTGAGTACATAGCCCATGCTTAGAACTACCATACTGCTTCTATTCCAACCATCAAATAAAAACAGTATCAACGTGCTGCTATCTGTCTGAGATGGTCATTGGAAACCTTGCCTTCAATGTCTTTCTTCACAGTGTATTTTTCAGACATCCCTCTCTGCAGCCCCTGGCCCAAAATGGAAAAATATGTCATCACCCTATCTCAACAAATGCCCCCAGCCTTCCTACATAGGCTTGCCTGGGCATTCAGGACCCAAAACACTACCTTTGTCTCAAATAGTCATTTTGCAGTCCTACGACCTCTAGTTTGGGGAACTGTGCCCTCCTGGCTGCTCTCTTACCCACAGATGATTACCATAGACATTTCCTCACAATTACTGTGTCTTCTCTGGTTTTTGTATCACTGTTCAGGGCCATATCCTCATTCTGACTGACTGCCTCATATCTGACTGCCTTGATTTGGAACACCTCACTCACCTTGGTTTCAGGCCCCTGCAGCTGTCAGGGGAGCTGGGGAGAAGGCAGACCTGGAGAAGAATGGCACATCCACAGGATATAAATATCAGGGCAGCTATAAAGGATCAAAGTCCAAATGAACCAACAGAAAGGACCAGAACAAGCCTGAGGGCATGGGGTGGAGTTCGAAGAGTGATTGAAGTCCTTCACAGCCAGCAGTAGAAAACCTTCAAGTGCTTGAGCCTAGAAAGGAGAGTGGATTGAGTATTGAGATGCTCTGCTTCTATCCACCCCAGAAGGGGTCTGGGACTCTCGGTTGTTCATTCCTGTAGTCCACTGTCTGCAAGGTACAGATGAAAAGTCATGTGAATAAAGAAACAGAAATCACATATAAATGAACCAACAAAAGTGTGGCCAGTCCTAATCAGCATAAGGCATCAAGCATAAGGCAATGAAACAGCCTGCTGTCCCCACTCATGGGCATGGTTGCAGGCTGGGACCCACTGACAGTCTATGAGAGCATGGAGGTGGAGAGGTAGGCAGGTTCTTTGGGGGCATGGGCTCTGAGGCACTCTTTTGAATCTGGACTCCAGACACACATCTGCTTCCAAAGTCATCTTGACTCTATGCCTTTAAATCCTCCCTGGGTCCATGAAATTCAATGGTCATTTGTCTAGGTCGTTCTGGACTTTGCCTTCTGCAGCTGTAGCATGACATAATGGAATGGGTGTGGTGGGTTTCAGGGGATGGGAGACTTGGATTAAATCCCCCTCCTTGTTAGGCCACCTACTAGCCTTTTGTGATTGGGCAAATTAGTTAACCCTACAGCCTTGATAAGAAGCTGGACTCCTAAAGTCCCTGCTACTAGACAGGCTGAGGAGTAAAAGACCAATAATGTTAGCTCCCTTCCCATGTGTCTTAGATACTCAGCCAACATTTCCCCATGGTCACAGAGAAAGTCAATCACTCGACATCCTAGAAGTGAATTTGCATTTCCTGTCCACACTCTGCAGACCCTCTGCATGAAGATACTTCACTGAGGTGAACATCAAAGATAAAACAAGCTCCAACTTTCCTAGTGAGTGCCTGTCTGCTGATTTAATGCTTGAAAATCTAAGTTCACTTTCCACCATACTGCTTGCAACTAAGTGATCCCTGAAGTTTTAGAAGAGTGTCAAGACTTTGCTGCCATGATCCAGAGGATGGGGCTTACAATTTCCCCAACTTTGAATAAACCTGTAAAGAGATAATGCCCACTCATCTCCGTATCTCCGGCTGTTTGGTTGGCTTAATAGTGTCCCACATGGACATGTCTGTCATGTCTTCTTCCTGCCTTGTAGTTAATGAGGATGAGACTCAGAAGGAAGCAAGAGTGAACACAGCTGTTGATCGGTGCAGGACTTAGGGTCCTCTCCCATCCTGTCCTCACCAGTCCAAAGAATAATACTGTGGGATTCAGTTGCCTTCACCACCATGTCAGAAAGAGACAAGGGTGAGAAATCCAGAAGTATTTTCCCTGCTGATATACTGAAATAAAACAAAAGATGATGGAGAGTTCATAAGTTTTTAATTTTTCAGAAGCTCATTAGGCAATAACTAACTTATTCTAGGCCTTATTATAATAGCTCTGAGGACTGGACTGCCATTGATTGAGCTTTTACTACACATCAGGTTCTGTGTTCTTGCAAACCAATCCAGGAAATAGACATTATCATTTCCAGTTTCAGAGTCCAAACCAAGGCTTAGGGAAGAGGCATCTTGTTCAGAAACACATGGTCATTAAGTAGGCAAAACAGGATCAAACCATATCTCTTTCTAAATCCTACGAGATGTCCTCCACATGTCACCATCTTCCTAGCTAAACTGGAAGACTGGTACCGTAGTGTCTCATGACCTCAAAGCTGAAAGGGATCACTCTTTACCCTGCAGGCTTCTGGTTCTCCCACTGAGAAATGCAGTGGTTGGATTAGTGACCTCTAAGGATCCCCCACCCCACACCCTCGTAGCTGAAGAACACACATGGACTCAATTAGGGCTGCCATAGCTTTTCAGTAAACAAGCAAAACAGTTGCCAGCAATCCTGAGGAGGAAATGAGTTTGCTGATGGATATGTTTCAGACCCAACTTGGGGATATAGGGGGGAAATATTAATCACTTTTCACAGTTGGTTAAATATCACAAAGCCTTGTGCAAATTGCACTTGGCTCTTCTGCTCTTTGTTTGACTTGCTGCAGCACCTGCTGCCTGCCTGAGCCCTTGGATGCAGGGGCTTTTACTGGCAATGGCCATGTGCTCAGGCCCAAACACAGCTTCGTGGGCCTATCAGGACACCTGGGTCCAGAAGGCCTGAGATAGAAAGGAGCCAAGTCTTAGCTCTGTAAAATGTTGAGAGGTTGGGTTAGACCCCACAAAGGTGGGCTCTCTAGATCTGGCAGGACTTGAATGAGAAGGCTCCCTATAGAAGAAGATACCTTTGGGACCAGTAGCATGGAGAGCTTTTCTCTGCCTCTTCTTTGCAGGCAGTTAACCTGAGAGATATCATAGATGTCTAAAAGGTGGGACAGTGGGAGAATAGGACATATTCAGTAAAGGGTAATTGACGTGTATAAGAGGACAGTGAACTTTAAAAGAGATGGTATTAGGATCCTACTTCACAAAGAGACTCAGGACCATCTGGATCTCACAGACTCACCCAGTCACACCTTCCTTCAGGGTGTTCAAGGGAAATGTGTACACAGAGACAAGGAAACGGAGTCGGCACAAGTACATGCTTTATTCATCTGAAGCTTTGGCTCAGATTCCCCAATGTGGAACTCTAGGCAGAACTATTGTCCCTAGCTTACGGGGAGCCTGGAGTCTAGATTTAAGGCTATTTTAGTGTTCTACATGAGCAATGGCCAGTAGAAACATAATGCAGCCACATATGTAATTTTGTTTTCCAGTATAGCTGCGTTGAAGTGATGTAAAAGGAAACAAGTGAAATTACTTTAATAATACCTTGTATTTAATCCAGAATATCTAAAATATTTCAACATGTAATCAATTTCAACATGTAATCAACACAAAAATTATTAATGAGATAGGAAGACTAAGTCTTCAAAATCTGGTGTATGTTTTCTGCATACAGCTCACTCCGGGTATCAGTGGAAATACTTCTCGGCATCTGAGATTTCATAAAAGTCACAGTTGAAAAATTAGGTTCACTACAGACTTGTTCCATACACACTTCAAGGTCTTCCAGTAGGTGAATTTAGGGTCAGTTTTAAATTTAAATGTAAATTAATTAAAATTAAATACAATTTAAAATTCAGCTGCTCAGTCACTTCAAGCATATTTCAGTTTCTCCATAGCCAATAACCATAACCATATTTCAGTTTCTCAGGGTGGCCAGCGGCTACCATATTGGGCGGCACGGATCTATATCATTGTCTCATTAGCTGACCGTAGCCTCCAGGGGTATCTCAGATTTGCAGTCTTTGGAGAGTAGCCAGCAAAGAGTGTTCAGAGGCAGGGGCCTGAGCCTTAGGCGACAAACAGATCTCCAAATCCTAATTCGAGGAACGCTAGTAGTTTTACTTTCCAGATCAGATTTGCAACTTCTGCAGAACTGGATTAAGAAAAATAGCAATGTCTATACAGTGAGTTTCTACTCTGTGTCATTGTATCTGATGCTTTTTGTTACTTAGAAAGGTCAAGTGATTTGCCCAACGTCACTCAGCATGTTAGTGTCAGGACCAGGATTCAGAATCAAGTTTGCTTGACTCCCTACTGAGGCCATGTTGCAACCCTGCTTCCCCTCATGGCCAAGGCCACAGTCCCACCATTAGCATTTCTCAACTGCAGTGATGCCTGATCTTGCACTTAGGCCACCTGTCGGGATTGTGGCCACATTAGAAGACTTAATTCCAGAGGGTGCCCTTGGCGCACCAGGCCTTGACCACATCCAGAATTAATGGAGTTCTCTGTCAAGAGCATGAGGGCAGTTATTGTCTTGGAATGAATGGATCTCCTCGCCGGTTGTCAGTTTGCTAGCTCTTCCTAAAAGACTTCAGAGGATGACCTCATGCTGCACCCAGCATCTGCCCAGCCTCTAATGGTCTGAGCTGGGCTCATTAGGCAGCTTGCCCACAAGCAGTGGAGAAAGGAGGAGAGGGCAACAAAAGCATACCTTTAAGCTAAAGGTTAACTTGTAGTGCTTTTAAAATATCTGACTGCTGACTACATTGTAAGAACGTCAATGCAAATGTGAAAGAATGCCTACTTCCTTCCTGGAGCTGGAAGCCTGCCCCTCTCCCTGCAGGAGGAGCATCTGGGGAAGGGGTGGTAACACTTACGCTGCAGACTTCCAACAGTGTTTCCCCTGCTCTTTTCTTAAATTGCATCTGGCTCTTGACCTAACAGGCTCCCAGCCAGCCAGCGCGAGGCTGTGTCTCATGGCACAGCAGGGGCCAGCCCAGGAGACCCCGCAGGATGAGGCAGCCTGAGACTACCCACCACTTGGCCCTGAATACAACTCCCATAGACAAAACTGGGACTTGATGGGCACCTGGGTGGCTCAGTCCGTTGAGTATCAGGCTTCGACTCAAGTCATGATCTCGCAGTTCGTGAGTTCAAGCCCCGCGTTGGGCTCTGTGCTGACAGCTCAGAGCCTGGAGCCTGCTTCAGATTCTCTCTCTCTCCCTCCCTCTCTCTCTCTTTCAAAAATAAATAAACATTTAAAATGTAAAAAAAATAAAATGGGCTTGACAGACATGCCAGATTGTAGGTGCTGTAAATAATCCCAAACCTGGTAGAATGGATGCCAGCCAAGGGCTAGTCTAGAAAAGAATCTGGAATGGTAGAGGAAATTAGAACAGAGGAAAAAACTAACACTAAAAAATGCCTATAATGTAGTGATTAGCATCTCGTCTCTAGAGCCTGGTTTCTCAGTCTTGGCACTGGTGACATTCAGACCGGATAATTCCTTATTTGGGGTGGGGGAGGGATGCTGCCTGTGGCTTGTAGGGTGTTTAACAGCATCCCTGGCCTCTCTTCACTAGATGCCAGTAGCAGTCCCTCACCCCAGATTGTGACAAGAAAACACATCCCCAGAAATTGTCAGATGTCTCCCGGGGCCCAAATCACCCCTGGCGGAGAACCATCGCTTTGAAGCCACACAGTCTTCAGATCCAGGCCTG
Organism: Cryptoprocta ferox; assembly: GCA_028646485.1. NCBI lineage: Eukaryota > Metazoa > Chordata > Mammalia > Carnivora > Eupleridae > Cryptoprocta > Cryptoprocta ferox. The sequence continues at coordinate 19,912,883 of CM053565.1, read as the reverse complement.
TCACTCACTGCAGGTGGCTGGGCTGGCCCCTTCACCCCCCTGTACCCCACTTCCCCCTTCTGTGAAATGACGAAATACCTACTTCAGGATCTGTGAGGCTTAAGTGAGATGTATTTGAAGGGCTTATTACTGATAAATGCTATTTAGTTTAGGTGAAGGGTTTTCGCCATACTTTTTAATAAACGAAGTCTATTTTACAGTAGAGTAGTAAGTGAAAGATGTCTCTTCCCAGAGCAGCTATAAGAATACTTTCCAATCTCATACGCTCTCCCTGAATCTTGCTACGCCATCCGGCCCCCATCAAGAGGAAGATTCTTTCTTCAGCCCTTGAACCTAGAGGTACCCGTGAGATGGCTTTGATGAAGAGAATGATGTGGAAGGGACACTGAGGCTGGGCCATGAAAGATGCAGCCTCACCTTGCTCTCTCTTGGATACGAGCCGCAGGAGCTCTGAGCCAACAGGTAGCACCTCTGGTTACCCGGAAGCCACATGCCAGCAGACTGCATGGAGAGATCACACAGAGACAGAGATGCCTGGGGACCCCAGTGCCTGGCCCTGGCTGTTTGAGTTTTTCCAGCCCAGGTGCCACACGCAGGTAAAAGAGGCTTCAGGGGACTCCAGTCCCAGCTTTGAAGCTGCCCCCAGGTGATGCTGGCCCCAGAGACTAGCTGTCCCTGCTGAGGCCTGCCCAAATTGTGGATTCTTGAGCCAGAGAAATGCTGCTTTTGTGCTAAGTTTTGGGTTGGTATATTGCAAGGAAATGAGTCACTGTAGCACCCATTGGACAGGCGAGAAAACCAGCTCTCAGGGAGGGTACCCAACTAGTGAGTGTCCAAGCTAGAATTTGGACCAAGGCTTCAAGGCACTGGGTCCCTTTCATGATACTTCCTCCCAAGATAGCAGAGGATGTCATGATAGGTGGGACTCCAGGACTCAGCAGACGACAGCACCAACTAGGTGTGTGAGCAGATTAGCTACCCAGGACTCAGCCCATCTATCTGTATGTGGAGGATATGAGCATGGCCGGGACGAGACAGGCTTCAGCCCTAGAGAGCCTGGGCCAGTCGAAAGATCCCAAAACAGAAGGAAACAGAGCACAGGTCAGGGTGGGCCAGCATCAAAAGCTTGTTCAGAGCATGAGGCTATTTAAGTCCCTGTCTCAAGTAAGGATGAAGTAAGGATGCACCCTGGGCCAGGGGGTGTCAGCCCAGGCTGCTCACATCAACTGGAGGACTTCTAAGCATCTCAGTGGACATCAGCCCCTCCGGGGAGGAACCTGGGCATCAGCGTCATCAAGGCTTCCCAAGATGATTCCGGGGTGCACCACATGCTGCGCATTGCTGCTCAGGGGTAGGGCAGCATGAGGCTGCAGGTCAGGGTCAGCTCTGGAGCCCAGAAAGAGACAGGGCTTGAGCATTAGCCCCAGACATCGGTTTGCTTTATGACTCTGTGAGGCGAATTAACCATCAAACTTCATTTGGCTTCCAGTGAAGATGAAGATTCAGCAGGTTCAGGAACTGGTAAAGGCTCCATTAGCATGCTCACAGGCAGAGAGTTCATTTGATTCACGTGAGTGGGTTGAGACAGATGGGACGGTCTTGTCTCTGTTGCTCGAGGGAGACCCTTCCCCTCACAGGGGTGGTGCCAGGGGCCAGGACCACCCTGCCTTGCAATACAGAGAGGACAGAGCCTTACCCTTCAGCATTTCTTCATCTGCCATCTGAGCTAGGTTGGTGCAGTCAACAGCAGAACAGAGTGGAGGAGCCAGCTGCAGAGCCGGGCAGAGCCGAGTTCAAACTCTGCTTCCCTCTCTCTACATAGTGTGACCAATTCCTCAATCTCCCCAACCTGCAGTTACTTCCCCTGTCAAATTAGAAGGATGATAATGTGGTCAGGATGGAATGAGCAAACATACATGATACAGCAGCCCATGAGGGGCGCTGATCATGTGGATTGCATCCATTGACTTATTCATCCATTCATTCATCCATTCATGCTTGTATTATTTGTCTCCTTTTTCTCTCCACACTTCTGCACCTCTTGCTTTTTGGGATGTTAAGAATGAGAAGCAGGTGCCCTGGAAAGGAGCCCATAGCAGTGCATTAGATTAGAAGCTTCTCCATCTGCCCAAACTACCCACCCCCTTACCTGATGAGCTTCTATGCAGGAAACGACTCACATGTCACCTGCTCTGGAAGCCCTTCTTCATCCACTCTGTCTGGGGAGGAGCCCCTCCTCTCTGTTCCCACACTGCCATGCTTCTCTATGTAATAGCATCCATCATGCTCCATTATAATGGCCCACTTACAGGTCTATCCTTCCCGGAGACTGTGAGCCTACCCCTGGGTGTAGGACATGGTAAGCCCTCAATACAATTTATGTGAAATTAATTATTCAGTAGACCCGTGTTACTTCCTCTTTCTGAGCCTTGGTTTCTGTGTCTGTAAATGAGAGTGTTGGAACAGCTGTATGCCAAGAGTAAGTCCAGCTCTGGTATTCTCTCTCTCTCTCTCTCTCTCTCTCTCTCTCTCTCTCTCTCCCCCTAGAGGGCAAGGAGAGGAAAGAGAGGAAACCAAGGCAAATCAATTAATTCAGGAAGTGGTAATTAGCTGGCAGCAAGTCATCGTGAAGGGATGAAAATTAACTTGACATCAGTGTCATCAGGTGAACAGGGCAGTGCCATTGGGCCTGGGGGTGGAAGCTTTCCAGGCAGCAGTGATCAAGGTCATCCAAGGGATGACAGGTAGGTCAGAAGAATTCAGATTTTCCAGAGAAAAGTGGTAGAGTCAAGACCTTTTCAGGAACAAAACTAAAATGAGGAAGGACATATGGCTGGATAACCCAGAACTGGTTATGTCTGAGGAGTCACAACCAAGGACTTTCATGAGCAATGCTGGAGGGTCAAAACTCAAGGAATGACCTCCTGCCTGATGGCAGCATGTGGAGACCATACCCCAGACTGGACTCGCCAGGAGTGTGCATGCTACCCAAGTCCGAAGTGCCACAGCGTGCCTCTGCTTTGGCCAGGTTTCTGGAAAAGCTTAGGAGCTGGGCAAGGAGGAAGTCTGTGAGTGCTGGGAAGGCCTCTGTGGACCCCACTGTGGGGAATTGGGAAATTTAGGGGCTGGAGGTGGCTCTGTCGTTGGGGAACATAGTCAAGTCAGAGCCCTGTAAGAACTTTCCCTGAAAAACACACTTGCCTACAGGAGACCTGTGCTATCACCCCCCAGCATTGGCCCACACATGGCCCTCTGTCCAATGCCTAATCTGTCACCCCCCAACACTGGCCCACGCGTGGCCCTCTACTCAACTCCTAGTCGGCCACCTCTGAACATGGACCCAACCATGGCCCTCTACCCAACTCCAAATCTGTCACCCCCAACACGGGCCCACCCAGGGCCCTCTACCCAACTCCTAATCTGCCAGCCCCCAACACTGCCCACCCATGGCCCTCTACCCAACTCCTAATCTGCCACCTCTGAACACGGACCCAACCATGGCCCTCTGTCCAACTCCTAATCTGTCACCCCCTGCACTGGCCCATGCATGGCCCTCTGTCTAACTCCTAATCTGCCACCCCCAACACTGGTCCACCCATGGCCCTCTACCCAACTCCTAATCTGTCACACCCCAACACTGGCCCATGCATGGCCTTCTATCCAACTCCTAATCTGTCACCCCCTAGCATTGGCCCATGCATAGCCCTCTACCCAACTCCTAATCTGTCGCCCCCAACACTGGCCCACCCATGGCCCTCTACCCAACTCCTAATCTGTCACCCCCAACACTGACCCACACATGGCCCTCTACCCAACTCCTCATTTGTCACACCCCAATATGGCTCACCTCAGAGACTCACAGACACATGTGCTTTTTGTCATTTTGGTTGGCACTTATGACACATCCCTGTGGTAGTCATTGGGGTCCATAGATGGGAAATCTACAGACTGCCGTGTAGGAGCTCAGGGTAAACATTTGCATCAGTACACAGAAACATAGACCATATTCGTGTTGTAAAATCCATGTACACACATACCTGTTTTTGGATCCCCATGGATTCGCATACAGGCACACACACAGGTCATGGGTGATTGTGCACACACATACCTATACACAGGTGCCACCCCCAGACAGAACCCGCTACACAAGCAAACGGAGCCCATGGGTTCCCATCCACCTTGGCTGAGTCAGCACATTGTAGATTTCGTTAACTCCCTTCTCATTTGCATGTCCACTGCCGGAGCATTGCTCTGCCCTTATTCCCACAGGAGAACCCTTCTGGGTCTTTTATAGGGACATAATTTTATGGCAACATTGTTAACTGACATTTATGTGGATTCAATCAATAAATTAGATACTGCTTGAAATGATGCATGGCTGGCTCACATTTGCTTCAGAGCCCTAAGATCTCAAACCCCAAGTTGAATGTTTTAGACCTCTGCTTCTTTCCACACCACACACACACACACACACACACACACACACAGTACTGCATAAAATGTCACTTTAGTCGTGCATGCTGGGAAGTGGTCTGTTGCTCACATTTGCTCCTCCTTTGTCTCCCACTAAAGACGCTAGCCCTGTAATGGCCCCTTGTAGGGCCTGAAAAGGTGATATCTCCTAGAGGAAAGAATAGAGTGGCGCCCGGGGTCAAATCCCCATCCCACAGAGCTCCTAGCCCTGGGTACAGGAAAGAACCTGGACTCAGCTGAAAACTTTAATTTCTCTGCCCCTGCCCCCCTCTTCCTTCCTCAGCTGTTCTCCTTGGGCATGCCCTGCAAGGCCACCCACTTCTGAGCCAGAAGAGAGGTTAGAATTAGGAGTGGGGGGCAGGCCAAGAGAATGTCCCCACAGAGCCCTCCACCCTCCTCCCTCTGCTGTGCTCTCCCACCTGCCCAGCCTTGGGCAGCCAGCGAGTTCACAGGGAATTGTGGTCATAAAGAAAACACCTGTTCCCAGGCAGTGACTACTCTTGAAAACCCAACATGGGAGGTGTGCCAAGGTCAAGTGCTAGGTTGTCTCCTACCTCTACCACCTTCTCACTAGCAAAGGGGAAGCTCTCTTTTAAAAACCAAAACAGGGGCACCTGGGTGGCTCAGTTGGTTAAGCATTGACTTCGGCCCAGATCATGATATCACAGTTTATGGGTTCAAGCACTGCATCAGGCTCTGTGCTGACAGTTCGGAGGCTGGAGCCTGCTTCGGAGTCTGTGTCTCCCTCTCTCTTTACCCCTCACCCGCTCACACTCTGTCTCTCTCTCCCTCACAAATAAAATAAACATTAAAAAAAATTAAAAACAAAACCCTGGCCTTCATGTTGGCATTCTTGGGCTGTGCTTGGAGGGAGAGTGGGGTTGGAGGACCACCTTTGGGCAGCAGATGTCACACCCCTTTGCTAAGACAGAGTTTACAGCTCAGTGACTCAAGCTGACTCCTTTGATGAAACAGAATTCCTTCTATGCTGGGAAATGTCACTAATATCCTAAGGAAGGGCTCTTTCTTACTTGTTGTCAGGTACCTCCTGGGAGCACACAAGATTCCTGATGCTCTTCTGAGCCTGCCTGGGGCCCCAGGAGTCTGGTCAGATCCTCCCTGCCCAGGATCTATTTTTTTCCTCCTCTTCTCCTACCCAGGAGCAATGTGGAGGAAGCCAAGTATCTTGCCTGCTTTCCCAGGCAACCCTTTCCACTGTGGAAGCAAACGTAGGTTCCCTCTGGCCTCCCCAGAATGCTCACCAGCATCTTATTCTCTTGCTGTGCTTCTTCTTTTTTTTTTTTTTAAGGTTTACTTATTTTTGAGAGAGAGAGCAGGGGAGGGGCAGAGATGGGGGGCGGGTGGGACTGAGGATCTGAAGTGGGATCCATGCTGACAGCAGAAAGCCCAATGCAGGGCTTGAACTCATGAACCATGAGATCATGACCTGAGCCGAAGTCGGACGTTAATCGACTGAGCCACCCAGGCGCCCCTCTCTGGTCATGCTTCTGAGTCTCCTTCTCCAGCTTGATGGACAGGCAGGGAGAGAATGACCCTCCTAGAGCTTCTTTGTCTGTCATTGAAGCCTGGACGTGACTCTTGACACTCTAAGGGCCTTTTCCTTCAGTGCTGTTGTCTTGTTGATTTCAAGAGTGGGTGGTGAAGTTCCAAAGCTGACTTTGACTCAGTTGCATGGCATTGCTGCCCCGGTAGCTCCACCTCCAAGGCAGTGGGTAAAGGATGTGCTGCTCCCAGCTGATCCCTCTGTGGGAGAGCCGGAAGGCAGGAGTAATGCTAAACTAAACGCTTGGAGCAAAATCACATCTGTTAAAGCTTCACAGTATCATTCTGTCACACAGATCGGAAACACCTTACAATAAAGGGCTTTCTGTGAGACCCCGGATGTGTGTCCAGGGTGGTACAAGAGGACCCCCAACTCTCAGGGGTGGGAGCGGGGCAGTGATAGCAACTTCACACAGGTGGCAAGTGAAGAAAGAGCAGGAATTAACCAGGCTGGCAGAGGGGCATGTTCAGAGGCATGGAGGTGAGGGAAGGCGTGACGTCGGGAACACCAGACCTGGGAGAAACTCCGACATTAGGAGTCCGGGCTGGAGATCCAGCTGTACTGCTCTCCCCGCGAGGCAGCCTTAAATGAGTTTTCTTCATAAGTAAAACGGGGATCCCCCATGGGAGGGTGCGTTCAGCAGAGCCAGGCTCAGGTTTCTGAAGCGGATGAAAGAGTGCACCCTCCCTGCCGTACGGGAAACTCCAAGACCCAATTCAGGTTCAGCAGGAATGTGCACTGTGATCCACTAATGATGTGTGCAAATGTGCAGGGAGGCAGGGAACAACACTCACCCCAAGTCTTTAGCATGTGTGGGCTAATGACTACTAGGGAAGAACTAGTAGCTATGAGACCCTGCCTGCAAAAGTGTTTCCCCCAGTGCCTGGCACACTCGGAGGTGTGATGAGTGTGACTTCTCTCCTCTCTAGCAGTTGTTTGCTCAGATGATCACTGAGCAAGGGGTGCGCTCCTGTCCTACCTTCTGGGGTGCCCTTGCAGTCTGCTTGATCCAGCCCCTGCCCTGCCCCTTCTCCTCACTGGCTGCACACAGACGGAAGAGGAGGGCCAGGGTGATAGATACACGAGAGGGGTGGAGGCAGGCGGGCAATGGGACTTTAATGGTTGGTAATTGGTTTTCCAATTGGCCTCCAGGTTGGAATAATCTCATTACGTGCGCCACTGAAGCTTGTGACTCGACCTAAGAAAATGGTGTTCCGTGAGTTTAATCCCTTTCATAAATGCCGGTGCAATTTACACACCTTCCTCCATCGACGCCTTTCTGGGAAGGGGCTCCTGCTGTGTGGGCTGGTCCTCAGGCTGGGGCAAGACAGCCAGTGGGACAGGAGAGTCAGGGACCTTTGAAAACTCAATCAAAAAGGGGAATTTTTTTTTAGTACCCTTAGTTGTTGTACTGGGGGAGGTGTGTGTATAGTTTGTTTTGGAAATTGTCCTTCCGAGATGGGACTGCAGTTTGAGGAGCCATGTGCTCATCCTTCAGTGTGCACCCTCATATTAATTTCAACATGAAAACATCATTTTTCTCCTGTTCTATTATATACCATTGGAGCAGCATCTCCTGCCCTGGAAGAACAGATACCAAGTTTGGCCACTAACCCACATCCTCTGAACTTAGCCCACTTTGCTTCTCTGTGGCTGAGTCCCCTGGTCTGTCTCATGGGGTAGTGCTGCCTGTTCAAATGGTCTCATGGAGCTGTCCTCAGACCCAATGAGCTCTGACGACTTCTTCAAAGAGAAGGCAGATGGGCAGCTCTAAAGCGTGTTGTGCCCAGACCAGTGGCTCCCCAATTGGACTGCCTATTGGAACCAGCTGGGATCTTCACAAACTACTGGGTCCTGGCACTCACCCCCCAGACATTCTAACATGATTGGCATGGTGTCCAACCTGGGCCTTGGGATTTTCATAGCTCCCGCAGCTGCAGCGAAGTTTGGGAACCACTGGGACAGAATGGGACTTCCTGACCTCCCCACAACAGTCTCCTCCAAATCCGAGATGTCAGGAGATCCTTTTGCCAGAGCATCCTAAGACTGGCCCACTGCCAAACATTTTTTAACCTTTTACCCCATAAACTGCCTCCTAATGAACTATGAATGAGCTTAAATAATATCTCATAACCCAGATTCTATGAGTGATTTTTTTCCCCAAATGCATAGATTTTGTTCACCTGTGAAAATTAAAGAGCAGAAGGTTAATAATGTCTGTGCTGGATAAAGATAAATCTAAAGTCCTTTCCTACATGAGCCGCCCTCCCCCCCCCGCCCTACCCGGGAGTGTGAGATCAGCAGAAGGGGACTCAGCTCTTGAGTGGATGATGAGAGGAAATAAATTACTTGCTTTATGGAGAAGAATTCCGAGACCCGGTTTAGAGTCCGCAGCAACGTGTGCTGTGATCTGTTAGTGATGTCTGAGTGCATGGAGGAAGGAGAGAGACATAACACCCATCTACTGTTTAGTGTTTACACACAGGGAAGTACAGACAGCTTCCTGCTGTGACGGGTGGCTGCCATTTCTTCCTCAAGGTAAACCTGTTAGACACTGGCTTTGGGGCTGGGTCCCCTGCTGTGTTACATAAACTTCTGCGGTAATCAGTCTTCAGTATTTGGGTGTACCATACCCAGGGCTCGGGAGGTCTGTGTGTACAAGGGATCCATGAGCATGCTTACACACAAGGAGAGAGACCTTGCACTTGTCCCTTTTTTTATCCAAGCCCTCTGACCTCTTCCTCCCGTATTCAAAGGCTGCTTCTAGCAAAGCCTTCGTCAGCATTCCACCTGAGGGCAAGTTTTAGGTAGTAGCTCCCAGAGGTGTGTGCATGAGACCGCTGGGGAAGGATGCTCCTCTTCAGCTGTGAAACCACACCAGTCCAGGCACGTTCCCCTACGGCAGCCACCACCACCTGGGTGCCTTTGGCCTGCTAGTTCATTTGGCTCTAAACTTGCAAACTTTCCTGGGGGGGCCCGGGCATAGAGGAGGGCAGTTTTGCAGATCGAGGACCCCAGTAGCCTGCAGGTATTGAGGACCCGGCTGAGAGGTGGCGCCAGGAGTCAGGGAATGTCAGTACAGGGAGGGGAGTGTCAGGGTAACCTCAGCCTGGAACTGGAGGTCATCCAGAGGGTCTTGCTCCCGAGTCTGATTGGAAGGGAAGATACTCAGGACCTTAGCTGCTGTGAGCCAGGCACTGGATCCTGGGGTGGGGGGACTTAGCTCTTCTCCACTAACAAGGTAGAGCAGGTGGCTAAAGTGTCAGATGAGGCTGGCATAGAAAAAAAAAGAATGAGTAAGTGAATATATTTCTAAAATTGACAAAAAAAAATAAAAGACTGATTCAGAATCTCAGCAGTCCTGGATATCTCCAGATGGGGACATCAGAGGGCAGGGACGGCAGGCAGAGAGGAATTGGGGGTGAGGGAAGGTGGCTCCAATGTCGTCTGAGCACCTGTCATATGCCTACAAGCACCGTGCAAGAGTCCCCCAACACGTCATCTCTTAGTAGTCCCTGTTTTGAGGGAGATGCCACCCATTGGTTTACAGATGAGGAAACAGAGGCCCAGAGAGGTTAATGACGTGGGAGCCCTCACTCACCGCACTTGTCAGCCCCACGCCCACCTTAGTAATGCTGTGTGTCCCCTCTGCAGGTGCCTGTGCCCCAGCCGCCTTCTCTCCCTGAATCTCCTCTCCCACGCTTCTGCCTCTTCACCCAACTAGAAACTCATGTTTATGTTTTTAAAAGTCTCAAGATCACTTCCTCTAGAAAGAATTTCCTTGTCCTACCCTTTCCCTTCTTCATTCATTCGTTCATTCATTCATTCGTTCATTCAGTATCCTTTTATTTAATGCCTGTCGTATAGCAGGCAGGCCACTAGGAGCAGAGTAGATATGGACCCAGCCCTCACGGAACCAAGAGAGTAGTGAGAAGATGGATTTTAAACTGAAAGCCAGCCATTTCTAACATAACCATATAATGACCACTTGTGGCGATAGATTTAAAGAGAAAGTGCCAGGTACTCAGAGAATATACAAAAGGAGTGCTTAATTGGATCGTATCAAGGAAGCCTTCTCTGCAGAAGTGGCATTCAGCCACTTTTCGAGCTGAAAGATGAGCAATGCCGATGACAAGGTGGTGACGGACTTGACTGAGTGTGTTCTCTGTGCTAGATGCTTTCCAGGCACCTGTGTGTATTAGCTCATTTCATCTTTGCAGCACCCCTTTGAGGGGGGTCACTACTATTATGCCCATTTGACAGAGGGAGAAACTGAGGCAGTGAGAGGTGATCTGACATGTTCCTAACCATTCAGCTAATGCTTAAGGGAGTCAGCATTTGGATACAACCATCTGGTTCCAGACCTATTGTACTTATGGGAGAAGAAGAAAGAACATGTATGAGACATCTGGAAACATAATAAACAAAGAGGGGAGGGTGTATATTGAGGGTCTGGAGGTCTACGGAGCTCTTGGGCCCTGGAAAGACTTTAGTTCTAAGTGTTATAGACATCCACCCACTGAAGGTGTTTGAGAGAGGGAATATCATGGTTAGGTTAGCAGATTATAACGTATACGGTTGCTTTCGTGAGTGGATTTGCATAAGGAGAGTGGGGGGGCATGACATCAGAGTCGGAACAGTAGTTAGAAGTCGTTTTGGTAGGTTAGGGGAAAAGGAGAGACAGTGAGGGAGAGAGAGAAGGAGAGATGGCAACGCTCCCTCTGGCGGACTGTGCACCTTCTCTGGGAGTCTCGTATTGTGACAGATTGATGAGGTCCTTGTCTGTCCCACTGGGCAGGGAGCTCCAGGAGAGAGGCAATTTTGTGCCATTCACCCGCTTCTGCATCAGCCGCACCTAGCATGAGGCCTCACACAAAACAGATACCCCGCCAGTAGTTGTTGAATGCCTGAGTGAATCATGAATGAAAAAATGGATGACATAAGCCACTCCCTATAGCCACACAGAGTCCATCTAACTCCTGCCACCTGCTCAGTACCCAGAGCCTTCCCCAAAAAGCACACCAAAGCAGCATCTGCCCCTCCCCCACCCAAGCCACCACTTATTCAGTCACAGCAGTGAAAAGTTCCCATCAGGCTGGGTGCCTGGCATCCTGGAGGGAAAATGATTGGCTGATTGAACATTTCCACATTTCCCTGGAGTGGAGGGGCTAGATGCTATCTCTGACCCTCTTGCCTGACAGTGGTTCCCTCCTGCCTCTGAGCTAATGGCAAAGCACATGTGTGGGCCAGGCGGCCAGCTTTGTTGCTCAGATGGAGAGGGCTGCCTCCTCAGTAAATCAAAGCAGTTCTAAGAGTTGGGATGCAGTGTTTGTCATGGCAGTGACAGCATGCAACAACATGCAAACAAGAGACTGGCATCTCTGGCGTCCTGCGGCTGCTGTCACCGTGGTTGAAACACACAACTCCTTAAGTGGAACTGTGGGCAGAGAGACTCCAGCTGGTAACGGTTCAGACGCCAAATCTCTGACAGCCAGACTTCAGTGCCGAGGTCCCTTTAAGAGGGCCAAGGAAAGCTGTAATTTTTCAGAAGGCGCATGCTTGACACCAGATTTCAGAGTCGAGGGATTTGCATCGCTAAAGAATACGTCACAATATCCTTTAAGCAGGTTCCTGGACATATTACAATAGGATTCTCTGTGCAAAAATCCATGCAATTTTTAGAAACCTGTTTAACGGTATAAAGTAAGAGCTGGCAAACTGTGGTCCACAGGCCAAACTAGCCTGCTGCCTATTTCTGTGTGGCCGGTGAGTTGAGAATTCTTCTACATTTTCGAATGGTAGAAAACAAATTAGAAGAAGAACAACATTTTGTGGCATGTGACAATGATACCAAATTCAAGTGTTAGTATCCATAAATAAGTTTTGTTGGAACACAGCCGCCCTTGTTTGTTCAGATATTGTCTATGGCTGTGTTCATGCTACAAGAGCAAAGTCGAGTTGACATGGTTACTGTCTGGCCCTTTTTCAGAAGTTTGCGAACCCTGATTTGCAGGATAAATATCTCAGTATGAGTATGAGTGCCTCCCTGTGTGTCAGCGGGGCCCGTGGGGGCAAAAATGAGGGTATGGGCCTTGTTTCTGCAGCAGGATTGTGGCTCTGTGAAGAGGCCTTGTTGAGATGGAGAATGATTTCGGTACCCCAGATCTGCTGACTGTGTGCAAGCATGCATGTGCGTGTGTGTGTGTGTGTAATACAGAGGAGGGAATTTGGGCAAGGTCAACATTTTGCAAAGTGGGTGGTGCTCTGGGTAATACTAGCTCCAAGGGACGTTTTAGGTGCAACATTATAAAAATGGATTTGGTGGTCACATAAGCATGCAGTTTCTTCCCCACAGATGAGTGAGGACTTTTATGTCCTCGAGTCCATGATGACTTTTTAAAGGGGAATGTCAGAAGGGGCCTTCTCCAACCCATTTGACTGCAGAGAACATTGAACAATCCATGATCCAGCAATAGTGAGTGGCGCTCATGTGCTGTGCTCATCTCAGGTCCTCTGCTGCTGCGTCCTTTCCTAACCATAAAAGAGCTGGAAAACCATTGGAGCATGGGTCCGTGAGAGGGCATGGCAGAAATGCCACTCCATCCACAGAGGTTTCCCGGGGCAAAGTCAGGATCACAAACCAGAAACAGTCTGAAGGAGTCAGACAAAGAGGAAGAACTGAAAAAACTAAGATGGCCCTTGAGAGAATTCAGAAACATCAGACCAGAGCAAGAGGGATCAGGAAAACGTGTTGAGGGGTTCAGCTTCTAGATGGTTCCTGAGGTTCTGTATTATAGCTGCAAATGCTTTTTATGGAGTACCTGGAACCTTAACTGGAGGGGAGGAGGGAGTTTTAGGGGCACCAGGCTGGCTTGTACCAAGTGAATGGACTTGGTTGGGTTCAGAGCCTAATCAGATGGATTAATGACCTGAGGTTGATTAAAAAAAAAAAAGTCAAAGGTAAATGCAAAATTCTATCTCAAAAGGAGTATTCAGAGCTACAGTGAGTGTTGTCAGGTCTGAGGGACTCCCATAGAGTAAAAAACAAAAGTCTCCAAATCCAGGAGACTGATCGAGGAGGTCAAAGGATAGGAAGCAAAGCTGGGTCAGAAATGGTGCCACAATGCTGAGATCATTCCTTTGGGGGTGCCTGCTGCCGTGATGGCCTAACTCCAAGGTGCACAGTTCTTGTGTCCCTAGACTGATGAGTAGCCTTTTAAAGCTGGGCCTCCACCTGTCCGCTGGCACCAGCAAACCCCTGGTCGTGGGTGAAGGCTTTTGCTGGCAGAGACTTGGACTTGATCTCCTGTTTTCTAAACAGCATTTCTCCTTTCCCTGGTCCCCTTTCCTGTGCTGTCCACTCATTCCTTTTTTGATATATCACATACTTACTCTGAGCAAAGCGGCATGCCAAGTGGGTAGAGGCCTCTTGGTGGGTCCCTATGACATATAAAAAAAAAAAAACTCACCTGAATCCCAGACTCAGACACTTGCTCTGTGAAGGGGCCGGGCTGTAGGAACAGAGTTTTAATATCTGTCTCATCTCAGCAACTGAGCTACCTTCCCCCAAGGGTTTCCCTGTGTGTTTACAATGGTGCAATTAAATGTCTGGATAAATAACAGTTATTAAATGGGTAAATATATTCCTAATGCTAAGCAGAGCCAGAGCCTCCTGACACATTTGCTGGACTCATTTGTTTATTTAGATCTTAGGGGAAACTGGGACATGAGGGTAATAATAGGCGACTTCTGACACGTCTTTTCTGGGCGTTTAAATAGGGAAAGGTCCTGGGCTGACTTTGAGGGCAGAGGACAGGGAGAGAGGCTGAAGTGAGTATTTTTAGATCTTCCCTAACAAAAATCACTTGCACGCAAATACTGGGATCTCTTTCAGTGCTTCTCTTTGGGCTATTAACGCTGTGGAAATCACACAATTGAGCTACCTTTCCACCACACACTGGCAATCTTCAAATAAAAGACTCCCGGGCTGTAGTTTAATCTGAATAGACGGTTTGCCAAATAATAATAAAAAAAAAAAGCCAGTTACGATAATTAGGAGAATGTAGTTGTGGAGTTTTCAGGCCTTTATCTTTCTTACTGCTGGTGAATTGGAGATCACATTTATCTCATGGGGCTTGTCTGAATGGAAAGCAGGTGAGGGAAACATGAGTTTTGAGGGTGAAATGAATTCCCCATCCATGAAAACAAACTCCTGTTCTTGTGATAAATATGAAGTCAAAACCTTTTTAAAAAGTGTCAGCCGTGGCCAGGGCTTTCATTTCCTTATTTTAATTATTTCATCTTCCAGGAATAAACATTAGGTATCCACCCCATCAGCCTTAGTGAGCCACTGTGCCCTGGGGTGCACACTTGACTTTCATTATACTGCAAGCACGTCCCACTTAGAAAAATCCAAGATATGGAAACCCGCATTTATGCGAATCTCCCACCCCACTTCCCCTCATGACCCTGGCACACACACAGAGGGAAGGTACTTGGCTATTCTTGTGTGTATCAAGTTGGGCTTATGTTTCTAGCTTTTCTTCAGGCAGATTTCCTCTCTTTACCCCCCATGTTTTCATTTAAAAACAATGGTCGGAAATGAAGAGTACTTAGAAATTCCTACAGGCAATTACCAACCTATCCTCCAGAGTGCCACAGTTAGCCAACCTAAAGGACTCTAGACCTTCAGAAATGCTTCCTTTTCTTCAGCATTTCCTCATCACTGAGAAAGCATTTCCTCATCCCTGACTTATGTGGATACGCAGAAGAGAGAGAGAGATTTACCAGTTAACTGAAGGCAGTGCTTACATTCAAGATTTCTTGAACTTTGGTCATGCAATTAAGGACAAGGTCAAGGAAGAAACATGAGGCTGTTAATGTGGCTCGAGTTCATTGCTGGAGTTTCTTCAAAGGGCTGGAGATTTGATTATGGAATTGCCCCCTCTTCACTCCCAGCACTGACAGAAGGACACGCTGCCAGAAGGGAGCGTGGAGCAAATGAGCAGGGACGTGGAAGAGTCTGTCACTGCATGTCCCTGGCCTGTAGGCCAACAGCAGACAAGAGCTGGGTTTTCATGTAATTGTTCTCCTTGTTCCTCCTTCTGTTTCTGGGGGATTCTCCTGACTATAGCAGTTACTATTTCAAATCAGGAAAAGTACAGGAATTTGGAAACAATTCAAGGAAGATGGAGAGCTGATATTTTACATATTCCTGTAACTGCAGGAGACTCAGGACTATTTTCGAAGGCAATTTTTCACCCTGCCTAGAGTCCACTTTCCACGTGGCCAGGGGATAGCAGGCAATTTAGAAGGTCAACCTTGCCAGTGTTCTCAGATTGCATGAACTATTTCCTTTTTTTTTAAGGATATAAATCTAATTTGCTTAGAAAATCAAAATACCTTCCCACCAGGCTTTTTCCAAAGAACTCACTTGCCCAAATTTTACCAAAGCTAGCTTGAGAGAAATAATATTTTGGAGAATGGTTTGAATACTATATCCTTCATGTATCTCTCTAGATCAGTTTTATCCAATAGAACCTTCTATGATTATGGGAAGTCTCAGTATCTGTGCTAGCCAATACAGGAGGCACTAGTCACGTGAGGCTATTAAGCACTTGCAAATGAGAAACTAAAGTTTAGATTTTATTGACTTTTAGTTAATTTAACTTTAAATAGCCATGTATGGATAGTAGCTATCATACTGGACAATGCACTTACGGATAATAACAATTAAAAAGCTTCTGTTCATCGGGTGTTTAGTACATCCAGATGATATGCTGACATCTCCAATGCATCACCTCCTTCAGTTTTTACATCAACATTTTTATGTATATATATATTTGTATCTCCATTTTACTGGAGAGGATTGAAGCTCAAAGATGGTAAGGAACTTGTCCAGGGTCCCTCACATGCTAAGTGGTAGAGCTGGGGTCTATCTGACTGCAAACAAGCCCTACACTTAAGTTTCACCCCACATTTTAGTTGAATATTGTGCAAAATCAAAGAAAACTCATGACAGGTCTTTGACCACTTCACTACCTCTGCTGATTTTATTGGGTTTCACTTTATGTAATATGTATTATGAAGACTATTGGCTTTTTTGATTTAACAAATATAAAATTATATTAAGATATTTAATATTTTGTTGAGCTGTACATGACATATTAGAAGGTTTAGTATACCCTCCTCTCCTTCTCAATCCAAGTTAAGAATTCGATTTATCTGAGTTGCCCTTGAACATTTTGCTCTGACTTGCACTGAAGAAAGTATCCTTGTAAGGAAAGGATCCTTACACACCTTGTGGAGATGTTGAAAAGGATGTCATTTATTATGCCATATCGCATCCACATTATGAATACATATAGGACAAATTGCTTCTAGACTTAATCACTGGGAAAAAGCACTATCAACTGGAAGGAGATAGCAAGCATTTTCCATTGCTGACCATGCAACTGATTGTATTGCCCTTTACACTTTGCCCACAAGGAACCTCAGAGCCATACTTTTAATTTCCCTTTAATGGCTGTGATTTGTAGTCCTGTCTTAACTTTCTGCTTTGATTAAATCTTCTGTCAATCTTGTATCTCTGTTATTTTAGTTTCATATAATTAAACCTTTTCATTATGCCTGTATATTTGCACGATCAGTTTCAAATCTTTTGCAAGGTGTGCAGGGCTAGAAGACTCGGGATTGCTCGTGCATGCTGAGCAGAAAAGCTCAAACTCATATTTGATGAGAATGGGATCACCCACATGCCCAAAAGTCAAGGTGTTTTATTCATATAGCGGTCCACTGTATCTCCTCCATAGAGAAGATTTAGGAAGAGGGAACATAGGGGAAGACTTTCATAGTAACCATTGGGTGCCAGGACGGATGCCCTGCAGATTCCATCTTTGACGTGAAAGAGCAGAAAGTGGGGTTAAGCAGAAAGAGGGCATAAATGGTGGTCCAAACCTGACGCTCAGAATTTGAGACAATGAGTAGCAGGTGCAGACACCATTCTGCTGGCTATCGGTCGTAACCAGGTTCTGCAATGTTATGATGGACTCAAGCACGTGATTCAACATCTCCACACAGTAGTGCCATCAGCCCTGGGGAATCATTAAGAGAGTAACAGAAACAGAACAAGTCCAGGACCCCCAAATCTATCAAGGAAGACAAGAAGCCAGCCACTCAGCTGAAGGATATGGAGACTGTTTTCAACCAAAAGAGTCAGGGCATATGTGAAAAATAATACAATGGAAGTACTGTTCTTCAATTATTTCCCACAGGGGGCATGTTGGTGTGGGGATAAATGTTTGAAAGGCAGACATGTGAGGGGTGCCGTGATAAATGTCATACATGGGTAAAACTATGATGCAAACTGGGAATTCAGCATGTTTCAGTGAATTGAATTGAATTGAACCATATTTAGTGATTTTTAAATCAGTGTACTGTCCATATAAGAATGTGCTCAGCTTGAGCACAGAAGACAGCCTCTGAGGAGAAGTAAACCTAGCTCCCAGTTCTTTCCTTGTGAAACACTAAGTCAGCAAGAGGCAGCACATAGAATAAAAGGGAGGTGATTATCTAAAGCCCTGCTACTCAAACTGCGGTCCTGGGCCAGCAGCTTTGGTATTCACCTGGGAGCTTGTTAGCAAGTGCAGCCTGTCTGGTCCTACATCCGACCTTCTGAACCAAGATCTGCATTTAACAACATCCCCAGATCATTCCTTTGCATGTTAAATTTTGAGAAACACTGTTCTTGAGCAGCTACTCAGGGCTGTGAAGTCTGTGAAGTTTCTCAGGGTGTCCCAGCCACCCATCTGTACATGTATTTGTGAAACATTTGTCAAGCACCTTCAGGGAACAGGAATGCTCTGAACACTCTCGGGAGGCAAGGATATATATGACTTCATCTCAATCTTGAAGGAGTCCAAAGTCTGTTGGGTGAGTAGGAGGAGGAACAAAACATGCGCGTGTATGGAAACTAATGGTAAAAAATAAATGTCATGAAAAGTGACAGAACAGGGGTGGGAGGAAGGATGGACCCCATTTGATCAAGCTATCAAGGTGGGGGAGGTATTTGGGAGCTAGAGTTGCAGAGAGCAGAGCTATGAGGTAGAGATGGTGGGGGCAGAACAGAGCTAGGAGGTCCTGCTTGATCCCGCTTGATGGCTACCTACCACTAGGTGACAGACCCTCATTCTTCTCCCTTTTTCCTGAGCAAAGCTATTACTAATCTTTATGAGAGCTGGAAGTGAGTGATACCAGCTTCAAGTGCTGTCCTTTGGGTGATTTGATGGACATCAGAGCTTTTTGATGACATGGAATCCTAAGCACTGTTAGGGTATTACAGGTTTCCTTTTCCCAAAGCGTTTTTTATCTCTCCACTTAGGTGATCGCTCATTCTCCCTGTGCATCAAATTGACAAGAGATCTTGTCTTTGCTAGGTGGCAAAGCATGGTAGTCAAGAGGCAGGCTCAGCAGTCAGAAGAACTTAGCTGTATGACCTTGAGAAAGTTTCTTAACCTCTTTGTGCTTACCTTCCTTCACTCATACAGTGGGAATAATGATAATGCCTACCTCAGGAAGTTGTTAGCAGGATAAGAAAATTACTATATGGAGAGCCCTTGGAACAGTTCTTGACATGAGGTGTATGTTCAATAATGTCCGCTATTGTTATTATCCTCTCCCCAGATTTCCTAGAATCTCATGATCATGAGAATCATCTGGGATGTGTTTTAAATACAGCATTGCCCAGAAATCCTGATACTGTGGATGTGAATGGTGTTTGGGGTTTACATGTTTAGCAAGCACCCCTTGATGGTTCTCACTGTCAGAGAAGTTGGACGAATAACTTAACTCGTGCCTGGCCCTTGGCAAGTGGCTAAGACAGCCATCTTTTCTGTGGGGAATCAGTGTCTGATTCTTGAGCATGCTGTGCTGGGAACCCACCCACGCCGAAGGCAGCAGTGATGCCAGGTGAAAGGCACAAAGCTTGGGAGTCAGACAGGTCTTGGTCCCCAACCTGACTCTGCTGTTTTTTGAAGTGTGATGGATGTTGTATGGACAAGCTCTGATACCCTGTGATTCTAGACATGCAGAGGGGAGTAGTGCTCTCTGAACTGAGCCTCTCCAGGGCATGGGTAACAACAAGGCAAAGCAGACAGAATGCCCTGCTCTAGGAGCTTGGAAGGGACTGGCCAGGGTGGATATGTTACCAGGGAGATGCGGGGGAGGGGAGTCCTGAAAAGCAAATGCAGCGAAGAGGTCATAGGGTCAGCCCAGGTCAACCAGGTGACAGAGCATGGAGGACCAGCTAAGGTCAGAAAGAAGGGGCAGGCAGGTCTCAAAGGGCTCCATGGGGTGTGGGTCAAGGTCCAGGATGGGGGTTGGGGGATGGAAAGAACAAGCACTGGTGGAAGCCAATTCTTGGGTAGAAGCTATTTTCTCGATGCCCTTTTACATGGAGTCCAACCATAACATGGCCCTGCACTGTTTGTGCAGACCCAGATAGGCTGCCATGATCAGTTCCACACGTTGTGTGCTGACCAACTTTAGGGAGCACTGTTCACATTGTAGTCTTCATAAGAGCACCCTTTGGGCTGTCCACTACAAATCCTATATACTACAATCATGTATGGCAGCCATGGTCACCCTGAGACCATCAGATGTGGCTTGATTATTTTTTATTTTTTTATTTTTTTAAGTTTTTATTTGAACAGATGTGGCTTATTTGTAATTCATGCCAGAGCAGAGGTGCCAGGCCACCTTGACCAGTGGTACCCTGAGACCCCTGCAGTAGGCTGGCAATCTGGAGAGGGATAAAAGCAGAAAACAAAATATTGTGGGAGTCTGTAGAACCAATGCGGGCTAATGGCCCACATGTCACACTCAGCCCCAGGCAGAACCACTTCCAAGAGGTGTGACCTGCAGGAAGGGGCAAGCTCACCATTTCTCTGTGTTGTCTGGGTCTCGTGTTGTAGCCACCACATAGCACTTGTCCATACACTCACATCCAGCCTTCTTATCCCCGTTCCTTAACTTTCCTCCTTGACATTTATCACCTAACGTCCTATATGCTGTATTTTCTAAAGCTGTTTCTCCCAACTAGAATCAAAGCTCAACTAGTACCTGGCACAGAGCTGGCATTAGACGGATAATTGTGGCCTGTGGAAGGGAGGGAGAGAGAGAAGGAATGAAGGAAGGATACACAGAAATGTCTCCAAGTTAAACCAGGGTTCAAACCTTGGGGGAACAGGGAACATATCCCTCTACAAAGAAGAAAGAGCAGGAAGAACTAAGTGGGGGGGTGGTCAAGGTGTTTGTCAGATGTGTCAGGCTCCAGGCAGAACTGCCCCCCACTAGAGCCTCGAGGTAGAAATCCAGGCACAAGGCCTATCCAGATAGATGCGGCTTCAGGGGCACAGAGTTTTCTGGGCCCCACCAGAATGCCTCCCCCACCCCTGCCAACCACAACCCCCACCCTCTGAGATCTGTCTGCTCTGGAGCTGGTCTGGTGACATCTCCAGGCTCAGCCTTTCTGCCCGGGGCTGGCTTTGCCACAGCCCTTGCAAACAGCAGAGGGAGCTGGTGGCTGGGCCGCCCTGATCCCCTTGGTACGGAGCCCTCGTGGGTTTCCATCTGATGGTGAAACGCTGCTTACGTTGAGCCCCGAGATGAGCTCTTTTATGATTGTTGAAAACCCAAGGATGCGATGACCTTGAAGCAGAGCCCACGGTGCATTCCTGGAGACCATCCCCTCCCTGGCCTCGGAACACAGGCGGACAAGTGAACGGGCAAGCGTTGCCCGCTCAGTCAGGAAGCCAGCCCCAGCCCTGCTCCTGCGCTCTGCAGAGCCAGGTGCTGGATGTGTGTTAATTGGATGAATAGTCTCATTCACTTGATGGCTTTGATTTGTGCTTTGGGCTGCTCCATCAAGATTTCTTACACACAAACCGATCTCTGCTAATTCATGCATCACCACTGAATATTTTGACACACGACAGCTCCTCACTTTGGAGAATCTGTGCAGGCTGGCAAGCCAGTGGGGCCAGCCAGACGCTCTCCCCTCTTCCCCTTTGCAGTTCAGCCTGAGCCCAGGGCTCTCGTGGAGACCCCTCCTCTAGGGTAGTGCACAATTCTCTCCGCTCACTTTCTCCCCACCTTCTCCCACCTCCTGGCTCCATTACCTGCCTTCCTTAATGTTTGTTCCAACATCTTCTTTTTCTCTGAAGCTCCTCAGTTCGAAACCATTGGTATCTCCCATCCTTTTTCCACTTCATTTTCTTCTTTCCTGCCTCTTCCCTCCCCACCCTGCCACCGTCTGCTCCTCACAGTCCTGCTCCCCTCCTCAGCTGTCACCTTCTGCCACCACCTCTCCTCATGTGCTTCTCCTCCTCCCCCTGTGTGTGCTGTGATTTTCCCTTCCCCCAAGCTCCTGGTCTCTCCCTGGCCTCTGTGCCCCTGCTTGGCTAGACTCTGGGTGACAGAGGGTCCCCGCAGGAGCTCAGATGGAGGGGCAGGTGCCAAAGTGCCTCTGAGAAGCCTGATCTCCTTCCCCACAATGTGCACTGAACAGTGCCCCTGGGGACCAGAAACACAAACTTAGAGCAGAAAAAGCATACCCAAACCTCAGATCTCTCCCAAGCAGTCTTCTGTCTGCAGGCAAGCATAAGCAGGGAAGCACAAACTCGTGTCTCCACGAATTACCTTGGTCAGGCACTCTCAGCAACAGTTAGCATTCATCAGAATAAAATATTTGTTGGATGAATGGACGAATCCATCAATAACACTGTACACAGAACTGAACTTCACATCAACATGCATATTCGTTTACTAATGACCAATCATGAACCAACAAAATTAGACATAAATCTGGAGTCGGGGTGAGCACAAGTATAAGATGCATCTATAACGTATATACATCAAGGTAGCAAAAGACGCAAATATACCGCCTAACCAATTGCCCAGGCAGTTGTGCGTGGCCATCACATTTTGTTCCCCCAGGACCTCCAAGGGAATCTCATCCAGCCCTCTGCACACTCTGGAAGCACCTTACCCAGGCGTTCCCCAACACCTCAGAGACTTTCTCAGCGCGGTGCCTTCGCATTTGCTCTTAGGTCTGCCTGAAGGGTCCGTTCCCATCCTGTCTTCCTACCTTCCTCTTGTTCATCACTGCAGACCCAGCTCAAGTGTTGCCTCCACTCTCGAACTTCCCCTGTTCTGTGCAGCAGGATGTCTTATCTGTTTCTTTATTGAGTATTTTGATGTGACTGATGCCATGTCAGGTGCCTGGGCTACAAACCACAGTAAGAGAGCAATGGTCTGGCCTTTGTGGTGTTCACTTGGCTCTTGCCCCTTGCACTCCCCCAACACTTCGGCATGTCCCTTTGCTAGCCTCTGGCTCACCCACCATGTTGTTGCCTAATAAGAGGTACCATGCTTGAGACATCTTTATATAATCAATGTCAGTTGAATGGATGAAACTAACGCTTGGGAGGTTGAATGGTTTGCCCAAGGTCACAAACCTGGAGTCACAGTTCCCACCCGTCACCCCTGCCAGCCCAGCATTTCTCTGCATATCGGATGCACCATTTTACCTCACTCTATACTTGTGGCTCCAGCCAAGCCTTGGCCAATCTGTGGGTTTGAAGGAACAAAAGCACTAATGATGCTGGCAGCATTGCTGTCCGGCATCAGATGGGTGTTGGAAGTGTGCATATTTACATACTATTCAAAGTCCACAATCAAATAAATAGACTGCATGTTTAGTATGGTTTTAACCTCTGCACTGTACTGGTCAGCTAATGTTCATTTTCTTTGTAATATCAGTATTATCTAGATATTATTACCAGTAGTAGTAACCAGCTTTGAGGACCGAGCTGCTGTTAAGGGTGTCCTGTTATTCCTCATTTTACCAAAATTCCTGCCAGTTAAAGATGAGTCTTATTTTATCAGCACACAAACAAGAATTCCGAGAGGTGAGATAACTCACCTAAGGAGTTATCTCCGGCAAGCGCCAGATTTGGGATCTACATCAGCGGGTAAGCCCTGCAGTGCTCTGGTGTGTATACAGCATTTCCCGGAGAGCATATGGCCTTAAACACAAGCCTGAGTTTCCTGAAGTATGAGTTAAACATGTTGTTGGTCCAGAAGGAAGGCTGGAGTCTGTCCCCTGATACAGCCGTACTTGGAATCTACTGTGATTGTGGCACTCTGCCTGTTGAATGGAAAATACCCTAGTGGTCCTAGAGATTTCTGCAGCAAAGCCACACCCAGCCAACCTCTCAGAGCCTCCTCTTACAGCTTTGATTTTCTATTAGAATTCTCCCAGATTCAATAAATGCCCATGAGTTTCTACCATGTGCTCAACTCAAATATTTTTCTTTTAACTTCAAGGGGAAAATTTGGGCTTCTGGGCGCCTGGATAAATCAGGCTAAAGGAGTTTGATTTCATGCAAAAGAAATGCTGCTCTTTGATACTCAGAGAGCAAGAACCTGGGCTTTCTTCCTTTCTCTTTCAAAGTTAAACATTTACCAGACCCCTGGGCCATATTCATGAGAGCTTTCTCTCAATGCACGGACCACCCAATCCACTCTCAGAAACCACACAACAGACATCTGTGCCTGTATCCCAGGAAATGGGATAGGAAACCCATTCTGAGTGGACTCCCCCTTTCCAAAATTCATGGGGTCCCATGGCAATGTTTGCATTCCCCCAAGAAACTGACTCTTATTAGACATTTGCATTCAGGATATTTTGGGGGTTTTTCGCAGGGACAAGACCTATGAAGGAGCAAGGGAAGCAGGATGGGGCAGAGAGGAAAGCTGCAACACATGTAGCATCCATGGTCTCATGAGGAGCCTTGGGGCTGGAGTTGCCCTGCAGGGATGTCCCTCATAAAAGAGAAGGGCTGGACGTTCAGACCCCAGCACCAACCAGTCAGTGGGCAGAGGAAATAACGTTGGGTGAAGCAGCTTCCTCAACTGGAGGAATGAGTGCCTCAGACCTAATGAGATATGGGGGAGGAGGACACACAGGGCATTCATTGCAGAGGGGCTTCATGCTTCTCTGTAACGTAGAGAAGTGGGTTGTGGCCACCCCGAATCCAGCCCCTACCATCTCCAGCTACTCCTTGATTCCCACAGTGCAGTACTAGATACAGTTGGTGTCCAATAAATGTTTGACATGAACTGCATCTGGGGTACTCATGGGTCTTTCGGATGACCTAGCCTCTGCAGTAGACTGGTTAGCTAGTATTCATTTCCTTATCTTACAGATGAGGAACCCAGAGGGGTCAAGTGTCTTATTCAAAGTCAGAGCCAAGGGTTATTAGATTCACGCCCTGGGACCAGTGTTTTCTTTACCACACCTGCTAGCTGCTCCTGGTCTTTTTTGATCCATACGATGAAAGGCTTTAGGTAACAAGGAGATTTCATGGTTTAATGAATGCGTTCCCCAAGTGGGTCTGGCTGTGACTGTTATGGAGGGCCTGCCTGCCTCTGTGGACAACGTTGGAATTTACTGGTCTCTGAGGGCTCACCCAGCATTGTCCGGCAAATGTCATTTTTCACCATGAACTTTCTATTGAGTCATGTAAATTAGTATTTCCCCAACTTTTACATTCAAGGCATAGCATCAAATTCCTGACACTAAAGAACAGATCAGCCACGGTGATTGAACTGGCATGTGCACCCCACCCCCGAACACACACATATCCTTACACACAACGTGCTCACCCATTCACTGATGGCTGCCGGCCCCACCTAGTGCCATCCCCACCTCCACCATCCCACCCAGTGACTGATGAAGAATTCAAGGTCCCAGGGGGCCCTTTACACCTTGAAAAGCCTTCACAACACACAAGCCACCTGAGGGTGAACTGCCACACCAGTCCTTGCTGTAGGAACACCTAGGGCCCCACTGCTAAGTGAATCCAGTCACCGATTTGGGGCAGAAGAAGCCATGCCCGTGTTGTGGAAGGGATTATAAAATCACCTAGGTCGTCACCTCCTGCCCTGGGCAGACTGGGGCTCCCCGAAGGTAGCTCGGTGGCAACGATGACCTGGAGGTCTGGAAGGTAGCATTGAACACCCTCCCTCTCAGCTTCCCCAGCTGCAAAGCAGGGATGGATTATAACTCCAACGCAGGGTCGTTATGAACAATGCCTTTAAGTCTTCCTGTTTACTTGCTTACAAAAATCAAACCATATATAAAATTCAGAGAAAGAAAATAAAAGGAACCAGCTGGAGATATCTGCCATTAACATTTTCAAGACGGAACCCTTGAGCTTCTTTTTCTGAGCACATGTATCACTGTGTCCGGGCAGATCGAATGGCCGAGTTTATCAGATGCTTAGCACATGCTTCGCAGATGGAAGGATTCAGTAAAGGCAGACCGACTATGTCCTTTTCACCATCGCCCCATCTGGAGACCGTTAGATGGTTGAAGCATCTCGGGAGCACGAGTCGGGCTCTAGATTCTACCCCTTAGAAGATGGGTCATTTGGAGCACGTCTCACAAATTTCTCGTTTGTGTGATGAGAGATGGACACTCGCTATGTGATAGTAGCTTTGGGATCCAAATTTGACTCTGTCAGGGCTAGGTGACTTGTGGGCAGGTGGCTTTTTTTTTGTTGTTTAATTTTATTATTATTTTTAAAGCATTAGCCTTGGTTTCCTTGCATAAAATGCTGTTAATAGCCTATATCCACCAGGCTGAAGTACATATGGCGCTCAGCACAGAGGTCAGCCCCCAGCACATATCCAATAAAGCAGGCAGGGAGCAGCAATAAAACAGTAGCAAGGGCAATGGTGGTCCCCGCAGTCCACTGCATTATTAGGAGAACACGATGAAACTGCCGACAAAAAGTTCGAAAAGTGCTTTGCGAGTATTTTGTCATCATTATCCCTATCAGCTAATGGTAGATGTGCATGGCTGTTTTATTAGAAAATCTGTGAATCACCATGGATATTTCCAGCCTAGCAAAACGCGTCAAACATGCTGGAGAGATTTTAGGGTCACTGCCAGGGTAACAACGTTAACATTTCAGTGTAAGGCTCTCCTCGTTTTTCATCATTCCTTCCGCACATACCCATCCAACGTTTACTGTTTGAAGAGCCCTTTGCTGGTTGCTTCCAGGGCTGTGTGGGTAGGACTACAATCTCACTTCTCATCCAAGCCCTGCTCTGGGCAGTTAATGAATTTACATGATCTCATTTCAGTCTCTACAACAGTGGGGAGAGGTTGTTGATCCGGGTCCCAGTTTACAGATGAAGAAAGCAGGTGCATGGAGATGAATGTGCCACAGGTTGCAGAGCTCACAAGAGGAGGACCTGGGAGTCACATCATTGAGCCCATGGTCTTTGTACGCCATCAAGCAAAGCTCTTAATGGAACATCTTTGCCTGTGTGTGTGTGTGTGTGTTACACACCTACAGCCTGACCCATGGCACCTCCAGAGCCCAAAACTAGACCATGGCATGAGCTTTTCCTAAGCCCCCGTGATTTTTAAAGACAGGTATTTTCTCTAAATAAGTAATAAAAGGTATCGCAAGGCACCCAAAATATCTATGAATTCAAAACAGGAGTTGTGACATTTTCCAAATTTGGACTTCAAAATATTTTCTTCTGACTGGCAGCCCATAAAAGCCCGTTTCTTGGGTTGAGTGTAATTAATCTCTGTATTTTGACCACTGCTGGTCCAAACTCCTCATCATCTCTCAGCCCAGAAGTCGGCCGGTTCTCCAACTGCTCCCCACCCCTGTATTCGGTCCTCAAAGCAAAATGGGAGCAGGGAGCGAGGGCGGGGGGAGGATCATCCTTGTCCGGATGTGTGCATGCATGTGTGTGTGTAGCACTGGGAGGCAGGGGGCAGCCCAGAACAGCAGCGGATGGCGGGGTCAAGTGCAAGCTGAATGCCAAGACCAGTCCCACCAGTGCAACCTGGAACCAATCCCTTAATGACCCTTTGTCTGTCCAATTGTGAAGTGGGAATAATAGAAGTGACAAAAGATGTCCTGTGAAACATCTCAATGTGGGAGAATCATTTGTAAACCACGAAGCTCTTTAAAGATACAGAGGGTAATTATTGCTATTATTACACCAGTACTGATATTACTATTATCTGCATGGATGCAAGATACTCTCTCTCTCTCTCTCCCTCTCTCTCTCCACCTTTGGCGATTCAGGCCCACATCTTGCACCAAAGCACAAAACCACCTCTTCAAACTTGTGGTAACTGTGTCATTATATGCAAGGTCTAGAGACTCATTCCTTCCTGCCTGGGCAATGCCAAAGGTTAGAGTCAAATTTGTCTCCTCCCCAAACCTCATACTAACTCTTGCCGCACTACTGATTTTTTCAGCAGGCGGGGCCTTGAGGGAACCCACCCGAGGCCGCCTGATCACTGACGTGGAAGATCTCCCTGGAAGAGTCTCCACTGAATGGAGTGCAGGGTCACAGTGAGGAGTGTGCGTCAGAAAGAACCTGGGCCACCTGACCTTACAAACCTACAGCCTGTTTATACCTGCCGTTCCTCCGTGCCTTTGCAGGGCCCCGGTTTGCTCCTAAGTCCAGCAGGACGTGGGTGAGCAGTGCCTTCATCCTGACATCCTCTGTTCTCCAACATCCTTCCGTTCACCTTCTCCACCGTCGAGGGGGCAGCGGGCTGGAACACAGGGTGTCTCTGATTCCTACCTAAATCCTATGGCTTCTCCCATCTCAGTGCTGATCACTTCCTGCTTTAAGCATCAGAGAGTCGGACCTGCTGGTTTCCCTCACACAGCATGAGGCCAGGGAAGATGAATTACAGTCTAGGTGCTGAGGCCCACCGGCTATATGACAGGATGCCCAGCCTCTCTGTGCCTCAGTTTCCTCGTCTTCAAAAGGGGATGGGGCATGTGGGTGGCTGAGTTAAGCATCCAACTCTTGGTTTTGGCTCAGGTCGTGATCTCACAGTTCAAGCCCCGCACTGGGCTCCACACTGATGGCATAGAGCCTACTTGCGATTCTTTCTCTCCCGCTCTCTCTCAGCCCCTCCCCGCTCACCCTCTCTGTCTCTCTCTGTCTCAAAATGAATAAATAAACTTAAAAAAATAAATAAAGGGGGTAATAACAGCACCCACCTCATGGAGTTGTTGAGAATAAGTGAGAATAATGCCTGATAATGATAATTTCTCTATCAATATCAGCTCCCGATCTTATTGTTGTATTGTCATTGCCGTTATCAATCAGCAGTCAGTCAGAGAAGCAGTACTAACAGGAAACAGACAAAAGATTTATTATATACGATATATATGGATATATATGGATTTATTATAATAAATCAGCTTATGCCACTGTGGGCTGGCTAAGTCCAAGTCTGTAGGGCAGACAGGTAAAAATCATTAGCATCGTGGAATCCCACAGCATGAGTGAGGCTTGTTGCC
Organism: Cryptoprocta ferox; assembly: GCA_028646485.1. Taxonomy (NCBI): domain Eukaryota; kingdom Metazoa; phylum Chordata; class Mammalia; order Carnivora; family Eupleridae; genus Cryptoprocta; species Cryptoprocta ferox. Next base: position 19,884,431 of record CM053565.1, on the reverse strand, counting down.
ACATGTGCGGTCAGTAAGGGGACTTGGAGGGGTGTGGGAAGAAGAATGGCAGACCCGGTGGCTGTTCGGAGTCTCTGAGTTCAGGGGAGGCCTAACCTTCTTTGAAAGTGCTTTACCTGATTAGGTCAGACCCACCCAGCACAATCTCCCTTCTGCTGAATTTAAGGATAGCTGGTGCGGGGCTTGCATCGCGTATGCACAGTCCTTCTGTAGCAGCACCTAGACGAGAGCTGGACTAACTAGCAGACGATGTGTGTGTGTGTGTTACACGCCACCTGCCTTTCCTCACTTGGACAGTGCTTTCTTGCCCTTTAAGACCCAAGTTCTTTAAGTTCTTCCAGGAAGCTCTTTCTTGACCTTTCAGGTTGGATCCAGGGCCCTTCTCTGATCTGTATGAGGACACGGACTTGTCCCTGGCAGACGTACAGCTGTGGGTTCAAGGCTCACCTTGGCATTCCTAAATCTTAGGGGTGCCCGGCATAAGAGAGCCTTAATCCAGCAGGCCAGGGGCTTTCAACAGGCCCAGAGGAGACTGGCTTTCTGAGCCTGCCACTCAGGGAGCAAACATCCAAGTGCCCAGGTTGAGTCTGGGGTGAGAAGTTTGCATGAAAGTACTTGGTGTGGGAGGGAGCATGTGGCCCTTGGGAGCTCATTACCAGGGGTGGGGCAGACACAGGGAGTGACTGGGGAAGGCACCCAGCATCTGACTGATTCACCGCCTCTTGTGTCAGCACTGTGGCTCCCAGCTGGGAGATGTTAGTGTGAAAGCCACTAGTCTTGAGGAAGAAAGGAAAATTGGAATTGTTAGTGTCTGACTGATGTTGTCACCGGAGGAAGGGAGAAGGGAGGAGGGCTCAGGACAGTCCAACACACCAGTGACATACAGGTGACAGACACAAGAAGGAGACCTCTCCCTAACAAGCGCAAAAGGGCCCCAAACTTATATCCTTCCAGGGACCCCCATTAAGAAAAGAACACAGAATAACAAATACAAAATTAGGTGCAAATGTGAGGAAAAATGAGAATGGGAATAAAAACTACCACAACAGACCGCAAATTGTAAAACAGCTGACAAAGGCTGCACGCAGTTTCCAGGAAAATAAGACTTTTGGTTAATTAGCCGCCTGACCCACCTTGATCGTACTTACTTCCCCGCCAGTTCTGGCGACACACTCTACAGCAGCAGTTTTGTGACATAATTTTCTAAAGAGTGAAGGGAAATATAATTCAGGCTTTTTTCTAGCATGGTTGATCAGAAAAGATACGGTGTGGGGGGCTGCATCCAACACAGATGTAGCCATTCGTTGTTGGCGTACCGCGACATGCTTGCGGCTTCCAGATTCAGGAATTCTGAGAAATTCTCTTCTTTAAGACTCCATTCAGAGAACAAAAGAAATGTATGGTACATGATGGTGCAAACATATTAATGTATCCACAATCACATTAGGAAATGTCCTGCTTTGAATAGGCTGAATCTTTTCCAGCTCCACATATCTCACGATTGGGAGAATTTTCCACAGACTGGCTTCTGGCCCTGCAACATTTCATACCTTGTTTCTCTCCTCCATGACCCACATCTGCAGCCGGGGGGGGGGGTGCAGGAGCCCTTCCTAGTACTACCACACCACTGAGCTGGCGTGGTGAGTGTCCGGGTATTCCTGGAAAGCCGTTCCTACACCAGAGTGGCTGGCAGTAACCTAACTATGTACAGAAGGGACTAGATTCCAGATGGAGGGGCTCCTGCGTGGCTCAGTCGATTAAGCACCCGATTTCGGCTCAGGTCATGATCTCACGGTTCGTGAGTTCGAGCCCCAAGTCGGGCTCTGTGCTGACAGCTCAGAGCCTGGAGTCTGCTTCAGATTCTGTGTCTCCCTCTTGCGCTGCCCCTCCCCTACTCATGCTCTGTCTATCTCTGTCTCAAAAATAAATAAACACTAGAAAAAGATTAAAATCCAGCTGGAGATATCCCAATAAACCCCAAATAAATGTCTCCAAAACGCAACCGCCTCTTAGCCAGATGCCCAAAATGTCCAAACCACTCAACACACTCAGTGTAAGGGAAAGTGTGATGGAGGGGCAGTCAGAGTGGAAGGAGACCATAATCCTAATGGATTGCTCTTAAATATTCTCTTTTTCTGAATTGTATCAAAACATATCAGGCACCTGAGTGGCTTAGTCAGTTCAGCGTCCGACTTCAGCTCAGGTCATGGTCTCATGGTCCTTGAGTTTGAGCCCCGCATCCAGTTTTGTGTTAACAGCTCAGACAGAGCCTGGAGCGTGTTTTGGATTCTGTGTCTCCCTCTTTCTGCCCCTCCACTGCTCACCCTCTGTTTCTCTCTCTGTCTCTCAAAAATAAACATTAAAGAAATTAAAAAACAAAACAAAACATATGACCACATTACTAGGGATTTCCAGGACCTTGGAGGGAGCCCATACAAGTGAGGAGTTGAAATGCTGTATACACACACACACACACACACACACAGGTACATACACCGATATATACATACATATACAAGTAAGACCTGTTTCCATTTCTATATAATGGGGATAGTAGTATGTTGTTGGGAGATAAAATAATGCTATAAAAGTGCTCATGAGAGTGCCTGAGCCTCAGTGAGTTATCAGTCAATGTCATTATCAAGGGTCACTTCTATCAGACTCCCCACCTTCCAGGTGCTCAGTGGAACTCCTCTTGTCACAAACACTGCACATAAGCTTCTTACAGATGAGACACCTTCGTTTTATTTTTGTTTTTTTTTAAATATTTTAAACATTGTTATTTATTTTTGAGAGACAGAGCACAAGCAGGGGAGGGTCAGAGAGAAGGAGACACAGAATCTGAAGCAGGCTCCAGGCTCCGAGCTGTCAGCACAGAGCCTGCCATGGGGCTCGAACCCATGAACCGTGAGATCATGACCTGAGCCGAAGTCGGACACTCAACAGACTGAGCCACCCAGGTGCCCTGAGACACCTTCACTTTGCTTCTGTTTTACTTGTCAGTCTCCCCCACGAGTTGGGGCTCCAACTTTGCCCAGCGTACCTGTGAACTCCCAGCACCTACCGCAGCGTGGCACCTCACAGAAGCCCAGAGACGTTTATTTTCTTCCTCTTTTCCTTGCACTCAGTAAGTGTTGAGTCTTTCGTAACATGTTGCTCCATCCTTTCATCGATCTTTGTGAATATTCTCCCCTGTGTCCTCTCCTGATGCCAACACAGGCCTGGGCTCAGGTCACACGTATTCCCATGCAGGTGGGCCCTCTGTGCCCACAGGAGAGCACTTAGCCAATAATAAAGGCTGCCTCCAAGAAGGCAGTAATAGCCCCAAGCCTTGCAGAGTGCAGTCAATCTTTCATCCAAGGCAACTTTGGAAATAATTGCTTCGGTGGGAGCTAGCGAGTGTTTAAACAGGGAAACTGCCTTTCGTGAGTACCATCCAGGAGCTACGTGTGCTCCCTGCCATTGGCTCATTCTCTCCTGGACGCGTCACAAGTACCTTAGAAGTGCCCATTAGCAGGTGTGCGGTGAGAATAGCGTCTGCAAATCAGTCTTATCCATCCAAGAAACCCAATTTTCCAAAGACGTCTAATTAGCAACTCTTTGCTAAATTGGTTCGTTTCACAGTATGGAAGCAAGCTTGTGTCGGAGAATAAGAAAATTAACCCACCTTTGACGACACAGTGCACATTTTCTCACTAATTCAGATAGAGTTAGTGCCAAATTATCAATTTTTTCCCCGATTTCCACAGGGTGACTTGTCCACCCAAGGGAGATAGGCCATCACCCCTATTGAGCAGGCTGAATAGCCTGACCCCCTCTACAGCAAAAATGACCCAGAGTTTAGGACACAGGATAGGGTGGCCTGGGGCCAGGATTCCCGCGAACCGCCAACAGTGAGTAATGAAGGTTGCCTCTGACTGCAGCAAAATGGGAAAAATAAAGAAAGAGTAGAGAATTTTCATACATGAAATGTTATTAAATTTAAAGGACCATTCTTTTATGAGATTAAAATCTTCTTAATTAGGTGTGTGTTAAAATGTCCTTTTTATGTGAAATGATGGGAATAGCAGAGAGTAAGTTTTTTAAGTGCAAAATAAAAAGTCAGTCCCCAGTGTCATCTTCCGTTTTTCATTAATCTCATTTTACGAGTTCTTGCCTGGGAATCCGGATTCGAACTTGGAGTCCAAGGCCACCCTTCCCTCTACTCTGCCTGCTCCTTCTGAGAGCCCTAGAGGGAAGAGGACTGAGAAGTGGCCCAGTGTTCTGGGTCCCTGTCCATTCTCAGAAGGTAACTAAGGCCTCACCTTCTATTTCTGAGTCAAGTTTATGGCCTTTGACTCCGCCAGTGAGTCAGGCATGTTTCCCCACAGACTGGTACTCTACCTGGTCTGTCCATCATGAACACAGTAGCTTAGGCTTGCGTCCAAACACAGCCTCTTCTCTTACTTCCAAACGTGTGATCTTGCCAAGCTCCTGAACCTCTCTCCGAGACGCAGTGTCCATCCTGGGCAAGTGGAACACAGTGACTGCCTTGCATGTGGTGACACCACAAACATTGAGCCAGCATCTCCGAGCCTGTGCAGCAAGTGCACAGTCCTGCTTAAGGAGCCTTCAGTATAATTCAGATGCCTTCTTCAGTGGTGGAATCTTCTACCTCCCCTGGGGTCTTGCCATCTTCTTGAGGGCCTGGGTTGGGTTAGATTCATCATCCCTCTAGAAACTGCAGTGTGAAGTGTCACATGGAAGAGTCATTTGGAGGGACTTTCAGTGATCGTTGGACCATTGGTGTAAAGATTATCCCCATGAAACTATAGACTTCTAATTCCAGATTTCGGAGGCCCCTGAGTGTGGCACCACACTCCACCCACAGGTATAGCAATGTCTTCAGTTGTGAGTCCTTGCTGAGCTCTTGCCAAGGGCATTTCTGGACATGGCATGGCACAGAGCAGCCCATAGTTAGAATAATTGGGTACCATTCTCAAGGAGCATCACAAATGGAAGGGACCTTCCAGGACTGGCCCCTGCTTTTCCTTGCTATGTCCTCTAAAGCCTTTAAGTGTTGCCTTGACTGCCTCTTGTGTCTGTGTATTACCTTTACCAAAAACTTGTCAGTGCAGCTTCATTCTGGTGAATGGCCTTGAAAGGAGTGACTGTCCTCCCTGGCCACACCCCCTTCACTGACATCACTGCCCTCACGCCTTGCCTCCTGCACCCCACCCACTCCCATCATTTTGCAGGCTGTCCCCATCCTCTCCCAAGACCAATGGCGGGGACAGTATTGATCTTTGTGTTCAAGAAAGCAATTCCAAGAAATGCATATACAGGCCCCTGAGCAAAGCAAGAAGCCAGCCATTTAGAAATGCTGTCGAGAGGAGTCTCAGGCCCCTTAGCCCGCAGTGAACATTAAGCTGTGTGACTGATAGCAAACACTCTGAATACAGGCAGTTTGGGAAAGAGGGCTAGGAGCAAGGTTTTGGATAATCAAGCTCCCAACCCAACCTCCTACCCCTAGTGACAGGTGTCTTTCTCTGTGTGAGACTAAACTTTTGCCCACTTCTCTGTGGGCTAAACTTTTAGGTACCTTAATTTAGTCTACCCATTTTCTGGATGAGATAACTGAGGCTCAGAGCTGTTCAATAACATGACCAAAAAGGGGTAGAGCCCAAGAGTGAAATCCAGGCTGCTTGGCACCAAAGCTCTTCACCGTTAAGTAAACAGACTCCCTAGTCAAGCAGACCTTGCTACCCATAGGGCCCTTCTGCCTTTAGAGAGCCTTACTGCTTGTGAGCGGAGACTGAGCTGATCCCTGGGACCTGTGTTCTGTGCAGTGCTGATCACCCATTTCCTGGCTTCTGTGGGTTTGCAGCTGCCTGGATTTCCCTTCATTTGGATTACACCCTTGGAGTTAGTTGAGATTCTAGGATGTTACTAACTTGCCCAGGAAACTGGCTGAGTCTGGATTCCAAGTCAGGTCCCTCTGTGCATTTTTCCAACAACCTGTAGTTTCTCTGCTATGCCACCTGCCCCAGAGTTGTGGAAGGGCATGCTTGGCACTGTTGACCTTGTACTGGGTTTTTCCAACTCCCTCGTTTTTCCCTGGGTGGGCAGGGGGACATTCTGGCCACATGGGATGGGCGAATGTTGAGGGTTGGAGCATGTCTCTTCAGCCCACCCATGGGAGGTGGCATGGTCTGACAGTTAGAGTCCAATGCCTATTCTGTTACCCCCAGCTAGCCAGGGGACATTGTGTGACTCACTCATTCTCTGGACCTCAGTCTCCCCATCTATACCACAAGGTGATGAAGGTTGGTTGAGTTGGAACAGGAAGGCTTTTGAACAGTGCCTGGCATGAGTGAGCATCTGGGGCAATTACTTGTTATTATTGGTATCAATCTCTCAGAAACACTTTGCTGGATAATCCACCCCTCATTCTCACTTCAGAGTGTAGACCCCTCTGCATCTGCTTCTTGCCCCCACACCCTCCTCTGACCTCCCAGCCCAAGGATCCTGGGGAGAAGCTGAGTTCCTGAGGCTGGGAAGGCTGGTGTATTCATTCTGAGCATGAGACAAAGGCCTGAGCTGGCTTTGTATCTAACCGAACTGATTAAGCTGCACGTTAGCTGGGGATAAAGCTTCTTACCGAATAACTAGGCTTTTGCTGAACCAGGATGATAAATTCATTCTTAATGCATTGATAATAAAAAGAGATTTTTCCCCTCCCTTCTGTGAGCTTCCAGAGGCTTTAAAGGGCTTTAGTTGTGTTGAACACCGCCATCTAGAGGTCATCTGGAGAATCGCAGCACGGCAGGAAAAAAAAAAAAAACTCTTCAAGGAACACCAGAATTTACAGTCCGTAAGAGGTTCAAAGCAGACACCCCGGGAGGCCAAATGTGTTTACAAAATGACTGCCAGTAGTTACTTATTACCCTGGAAATGGCATCCTTCTCTGATTGCGAAGCCCTGCTCATGTTATAACATGGCTCAGTTATTCCTGTGACCTTCCTATGAGAAGTGGTTTCAGTGCTGCTGACATACTGGGCTCATTGTAACAGGCTTAAAAAGGGCTTGGGTCTGTTTGGTTTTCTTTGAGCACCTACTATGTGCTAGGTAGCCCACAAGCACTGTAAGAAATACAGAAGTGAGCAAGCACAGCTGTACACTGGAAGCACCAGTGTGGGAGCAGGTAGAATAAGGGTGAGCGTACTTACGAACAAGCCAGAAGAACCTATGTGCCCTGTCCACGCAGCTGGAAGCAGAGCTGGGTGGCATTCAGAGGCAGGGAAAGAAGGAAGTGACTAGCACATCACGAGTATCCACCATGCAGTTGGACACTATCTCATTTACTGTTCTCTCTCACCCCATGAGATTCGATAGGAGCTCCCGTCCTCCAGATGGGACCTGGAGGCTCAGAGAGGTTAAGGCACTTGCTCAACACTACCCAGCTGTGAAGTGAGGAAGCCAGGATTCCAATCCCCACTGTCCAACTCTAAAATTCTTCCTATGATTCTAGGCTGCCTCTAGACGAAGGAGGAATTGGTAGGGAATCGACTCTTGAATTATCACAGTGGTAGCAAATGTTTATTCCCAGGAGGTGAATTTGATTTTCAAAAATAGTCAAAATTCCTTTCTAGGCCAAAGCCATTCAATGGATAATGGGATTTGAGGTTTAAAAAAATAATAAGTGTGACTCTAAGGCATGAAAATTGTTTTATGCCTATCCACAGATAAACAGGCTGACGGGTGTTTCTCGAAGCCTGGTAAGCAAACAAGGGCATGGGGATGAGGTGTGGCTGGCACAGAGATGCTTTGACCACAGCCCTGCTCTTTTGGGCACATCGGTTTCAGTGTGTTCAGCATCGGTATTTTCCTTTTTATCACTCACACTAATAGTTTGGAAGCAGAAGCTCGTTTCGCAAGTACTCATGAAGGATCTCCAAACTCTTCTGGGTCCTTCCCGAGGTCTCCAACAGGAGTTGCTCATCTCCTTTTCAGAAAGAAAGAACCAGGCTTGAGATGAGTGATGCCCCCACTCGGTAGCTCAGTGAGTCAGGGGTGATGACAGCCGGGCATTGAGGACAGGCTCAAACTCCTTATCTTCTTATTCCCCAGGGGAGGGGCCTATAGGGTAAGGGAATCCATATTGCCATTCTGGGAAGAATCCCATGGGCACACACCCCATCATGGAAATGGACCAGAGCAGCATCAGTGTGGGGGAGTGAAAGAAAAGAGGTAATCATGGAAGGCTTCCTACAAGAAATGGTGCCATGATTCATTTAGGGGAGTTAAGGGGTGGTTGGTACCACACAGTTGTCTTGTTATAACAACCCCAAACCAGGGGCCTGGGAGGACCTTAGTAATGTCACAAAGGAAATTTGTATGCAGTGGGCGGGGGTGTGGGTGTGATTTTTTTCCCCAGCTTGTGCATAATTTGGATGTTCCTTCTCCAGCTGAAGGTAGCAAGCCAGGAAATATCCCTTTCACTGCTACCCAGCAGGCTAGATTCAGATCTCCAAGTCGCCAGTTTAAGAAGTCCTGTGTGCCCAAGGGCCGGGCCCCTATATTGACCTCAGGCTGCAGCTCAGTTGTTAAAGTGGATGTATCATCATGGGCAGGAGTGGGAGGGAGGTGGGGATTTTCTGTGTGCCATATTTCCAGGGACCACATCATGCTGGTTGTGATAAGCCCTGGAACGCGTCCCAGCAAGTTTACCCCAGAGTCCCAAGGTAGTCTCAGCCACCTTCATCATGACATGTTATGAGGCACAGATGAAGGCACTGAACAGTGATTAATGATGATGATAGTTTTGGAAACCATAAGCCATATGGCTTATACACATGTCTCTTGTCCCATCCATCCATCCATCCATCCATCCAGTGATTCAGGTGGGTGGGGTATAGGCAAAGGATCAGAGAGGAGGAAGCCCAACTCATTCTGAGAAGCTCACAGATGGCCAGAAGGTGGGAAGTGAGCGGGAGGTGAGACAGGACAGCCTTAAGGAGCCAGCTCATGGAGGACCATCACAGAAATCACTGTAGAGCCCCCTGAGGGGCGACGGGATCACACTAGTGCTCGGGGAAGGACCCACCCCCCCGCCCCAGGCTTCTGTGTGGGTAACAGAATGGAGAGTGAAGCTAGAGACAGGAAGTCACCCATGGAGAGAGGAAAAGGCCAAACTGAGCCAGTGTCAAAGCGGACATTGTTACTACAATTGCTATTATTATTTTTATTTATTAAAGAGGTGGCCTTGGGCTAAGGGCTAAAGTGGAGAGTGTCACAAAACTCTAATTTTATCAACAAGACTGAAGTGAAAAAAGTGGGTGACAGCCCATGAGGAGGAGGGGGCAGAGGGCTGTAGCTTCTTGCAGATTCAGTTCCCTCTGCCAGGGACACTTTTCCATCACACACACATGCACACACCACAGGCATGCACTCTACCGGACACTTCTGTAGGTACCTACTTAACTCCTGCTTAGATTTTGGATCTCAGTTCAATTTTCATTCGTTCATTCTGCACTGACAGATCTCCTGTTATTTGCTCACGTATCTGTCACTCACCAAATTTATCCAGTTGTGAAGAAAGACTTCGTTGTGGATTAACTCTATGTCTCAGAACATGAAGACGCACACTTCCCCATGAAGACAGACACTGATGGCCATACACTGCGGTATTCCCTGGGAGTCAGGAGACTGAGTTGTTCTGCCTCAGCCCTCCGGTGCAGTCATGAACTCTCCTTGTTACCCCTCTCCTGTTCGTCCAGGCCTGGGTGGGATCACTGCCAATCCTTGGACGCTGTGCTGTGGTAACACCACTGCTTTCTGAGCATTGCTCACTGGGATTCCTGTCCCATGGATTCTCTGTCCTCCTGGATTAAACTACCAGGGACTGTCCAATTGGCATGGATTCGCACACCCTGAGTATGTTAAAGATCCCTCTTGCTCCAGGCAGCGCATATTCATTGAAGAAAATACCATCAAACCCAAGAAGAACTGAATTTGCCAAGTCGTCAGATGGCTGACTTGGCTACAAGGGACCGTGGAGATATCCAATCCAGGGATGGGACACATGGCAGACACTGCTGTTTTCCCACCCAATATCCAGTTTCCACTTCTTTACTTAACAGAATCCTAATTTTTCTGAGGGGTAATAGTGGATCCAGTCAAAATGCTTATTTTTCCAAACTCCCATTCAACTGGGTATCACCATGCCGCACAATTTTGGTCAATGAGACATAAACAGAAGTCTGTAGGAATTTCTGAGAAGTGTTTTGCTTTCCAGATACATATATATTCCTTCTCTATTTCCCCTTTCTTTGTTTTCCTCTTGCTTAAAAATGGGGGTTGGGGGCTGAGGTGGAGCTGACATCTTGCAATGAGCTATGGGGATAAGAATAACAATCACGGCACTTGCGTGAAACGTAAAACGTTCCCAGCCACCCACAAATGTGCCCAAGGCAGACATCACAAATCATTCCCAGCATTCTCTCCTAATGAGCCTAGACATGCGGCCTTAGAATCTCCTCCAGGCCAGAGCTTCCCTTTGTGTGAAATCCATTAGTCATATCTGATCTCACCCAAACTTTCCCTTGACCCATCATATTGCATAATAAGGAACCCCGAGAGGAAAAAAAGAGAGAGAGCTTCTGAAATAATGAATTAATGTCATGGCCAGAGCTGGAAACTGGTTCCCTAACTCTTGATAGCCTGATACAGTGGGAGGAATATGAGCTTGGGGACTGGAGAGCCCACGGTTCTTGTGCTGACTGTACCTCCGTGTGCCAATAAAAAATGTCACACCTCCCCTCCCCGAGTGTGAGTTTTCTTAACTGTGACGTTGAGGTAACGCTGCAGACTTCACAGCATGGTTGTGAAGACCAAATCTGTGAACGGGGTACTGACCTTCAGGGACATTCATTCCATCCTTGAGAGTTGCTTCTCTTTCCACTTCCCCTCCCCACTCCGGTACAATTCCACAGAGAACGGTACCCCCAAATTAGGAAGCATAACTGAGAAAACAAGGGAAGAGATTGGTATGATTTTCTCAAAATGAATTCTGTGCACTCCCACCCTGCCACCTCCGTGTATGAATCTGTGGCTTTGCCAAAAGCTGGAACGAGCTAATTCCCTGCTCAGCTGGGCAACAGGCTCCCTGCCTTGGGAGGTTCTAACAGCAAGCTGTGGTGTGAAAAGTTATTAGCAAAGACATAGCTCTGCCCTATTGCTATAGCTTCTCTTCTGACAGCCCCATCCTCCAGAGTGATTACAAAGGTAGCTGTAGACTAAAAAAAAAAAAGTAGTTAAATCCTCATTTTCTGAAAGATTTTCAACTCCTGGGCAGTTTAAACTTAAAAGATCTAAAGTTAAAAGCTTTGTTGCTTGTATTGTGTATTTTGGGTGTTTTTGTTTGTTTTTTTTCATTTTTGTTTTGCAGAGAAAGATCATCTGCCACAATGTGTTGGCAAGTCTGGCTGCTTGAGCTATAAATGCCCCTAAGTGTGGGCCTTGAGCCTTCCTCACTGTTCTCATCCACAGTGGGGACAATGACAGCAGCTACTACTTATTAAGCACTTGCTGTATGCCTGGTACTATGCTAAACACTTTACGTGTCTAGTTTCTTTTTTTTCTTTTTTTTTAGCTATTAATTTATATTTTATTCCACTTTCGAATCAACAACTTAGAAGTCAACAATGTCTTCATTTTTTTAATTAGACTCTATAGTCTTTCACTTAAAACTCCTTCGATCTATTGAGATATAGACTGCCCACTATACTGACAGTCTGAAAGTATAGGCCATCTCTTTAAGCCAAACGTACTCCTGTACTTTTCCCATTAGGTATAAAAACAGATTCATTTTTTTCATTTTTTCTTTTATAGTTTATTGTCAAATTGGTTTCCATATAACACCCAGTGCTCATCCCAACAAGTGCCCTCCTCCATGCCCATCACCCATTTTCCCCACTTCCCCACCCCCCATCAACCCTCAGTTTGTTCTCAGTATTTAAGAGTTTCTTGTGGTTTGCCTCTCTCCCTCTCCTTAACTGTTTTTTCCCCTTCCCCTCCCCCATGGTCCTCTGTTAAGTTTCTCCTGTTCCACATATGAGTGAAAACATATGGTATCTATTTTTCTCTGCCTGACTTATTTCACTCAGCATAATACCCTCGAGTTCCATCCACATTGCTACGAACGGCCAGATTTCATTCTTTCTCATTGCCATGTAGTATTCCATTGTATAGATAAACCACATCTTCTTGATCCATTTGTCAGTTGATGGACATTTAGGCTCTTTCCATGATTTGGCTCTTGTTGAAAGTGCTGCTATGAACATTGGGGTACATGTGCCCCTATTCATCAGCACTCCTGTATCCCTTAGGAAAACAGATTCTTAAAAATATATGACAAAGCCTAGAAACAACCTTCATGTCCACCATTAGGGAAATGGTTCAATAAATTATGATGCATCTTCACAATGGAGTATGATGTATCTATAAAAAAGAATGAGGGGGCGCCTAGGTGGCTCAGTTGGTTAAGCTTCCGACTTCAGCTCAGGTCATGATCTCGTGGTTTGTGGGTTTGAGCCCCGCGTCGGGCTCCGTGCTGCCAGCCCAGAGCCTGGAGCCTGCTTTGGATTCTGTGTGTCTCTCTGCACCTCCCCTGCTCACTCTCTCTCTCTCTCTCTCAAAAATAAACATTTAAAAAAGTTTTTTAAAAGAATGAGAAATATTTCTGTGTATTATTGGTTTCTCTTAATCCACTTTCACCCCACCAACAACCTCATTCCCTCTTTAGGTAGGAAGCATTACTATCCATTTTTCCAAGTGACACAAGAGGTTGAATAAGTGAAGGACCTGGGATTCGAATCTCAGCCCCAGTGATCCCCCGGTGAGATGGGTTTTAGGATTCAGTGTGATCACGTGGGTAGGTGCCTGGCACATAGTCAGGGCCCAGAAAACATTGGTTCCTTTTCAAGTCAGGTTTCAGGTAGCATAGGCACGCATGCATGAGAGTGAAGTCTGCTGCCGTTCTGACTGACAGCTCCCCATGAACCTTTGCTAGCTGTGCCAGGAGATAGGGAAGGGCCCTCGAAAGCCTGGGCCAGAAACTCCTAAAAGTTCTGCCCTCAGGCAAAACCAGCTCTGAGGCTCCTTGAAAAATGCTAATGGAAGTTTTACAGGGCCTGCGCTTGGATTCAATTTCTACCCACAGGCACAGGCTCAAAGAACATCCATACGAAGGAAGGAGAATGAGATGGGAACAAGAGATGTTATGTAGACGCATTGTCAGAAAGAAAATCCAGGGCGGACAGGACTGAATCCGTGCCCGTGGGAGGGAGGGGGGAGAAGAGAAGGAGCCCAGGTGTCCCACACAGATCGCAGCAGGGCTGCACGTCAGAACTTGCGCTTACTTGGTGGCCTTGAGCAAGTTGCTTAACCTCTCTGGTCCTCAGGTTTCACATCGGGCTGATTGAGGAATCGTGATAATTCTGTCATTGTCAGGTTTGATATTCAGGAAGAATGCACTGGAAGGGGCCTCTGGCCAGCACCCATTCTGAACTCTCATTTGCATAACTGCCATATCAAGTTAGTATTTTTATTCTTACCCTGGGTCCCAGAGTTGTCTGGGGGCAGAACTCTTGGCTCAGTGCCTGTCATGTCGTGAGTGGTAAATGTGATGCCCCCCATCTCTGCAGGCCCCTTCAGCAGTATTAGTCCCAGGAGTCCTTCTTGTTGATAGCCTTTCAACCACAGGTGACCAAATCCTCCCTCGATAATGCTTGTTCATTGTGCCGGAAGCAAGCCAGCCAGCCAGTAGGATCTAGGGCCTTGTCAGGGACCTCACGATTAGTCTGTCTTCTGGAAGATAAGTTCTGCTGCGGTCCCAGGGGGGGAAATTGGAAAACCAAGCCTGCAGATTTCATTCTGCAAAGCATTAATGCTATAAAGTATTTCAGTTCTAACCAAGGAGAACGACAAAGCTGTGAGTACCCAGCAGATGTGGGGACGGGGAATTGCCGTCTCCCCGGGCTTGATTACAGGGAATTGGTTCCTGTTCAAGAGGCAGCTGGCTAGAAGGATGAGAGGCAGATTTACAACCTGCAAAGTGTGGTGGGGTGCCTGGGAGAGAAATTAGCATCATCAAACAGTAGTAAGAGCTGGCGCGGAGTGAGGTTCTACTACACGCCCGGAATGAGAGTGGTCTCCCTCCTTGTCCAGGGGCAGTGGTAACAAGTCGCCAGGAGGGCAACTCTGTGCATGTATTGAACTCTGCTTCATGCAGCCACTGTGTGGGGGCCTGACAAATGTAATCTCCTGCTTGATTTTCATACCGGCCGTGGGAAGCCAGCCTTCATCTTACAGAGGAAGACCCTGGGGCCCAGGGAAGTGAGCAGTGACCCTGCAGGGCTGGGGTTTGAACTCTAGTCTGCCAGTGTGAAGAGCTTGCTCTGAATAATTCGACCAATAAAAGCTTTTATCAACACTGGATCGGTGGAGAGGGAAAACAGTTAAGCTTAGGGATCCGGTCTCGTCTTTGCTTCCCGAAGCCCACCACAGAGCTGGGGGAGAGACACAAGGACCCAGGTGGCTGGCCATGTATGGAATCTTTGAAAGAGTCCAAGCCAATCAGCCATCCCATCCTGTCAACTCCTCCCTACAGTCTCAGGACATCCAAGGACCTCGGTGGTCACACCGTCCAACCTCATTATCTGACACATGAGGAACTGAGACCTGAAAGGGGAGAGTGACGTGTCAAAGGGCCACAAAGGAAATTAGTGGCAGATGTAGGGCTGAAATGGCATTCTGTCCCTGGGAAGCACTCTTTCTACAGAAACCCCCTTCCCACCCACCTCTTAACCCACCAATTCTCATTCATCTCACAGAACAAAGAGATCACAACCTGATTTCTCCATTTTGAGAGTAGACCATCCCTTGTTCCAGACTCAAGGTTCTGTAACTAGGAAAGAGCCGTAAATAAATTCTCAATGTCTCTCTGGATAGCTTAAGGTGGCGAATGAGTCCCTGTAACTATATGCAAATATCCTTTTCTGCAGTAAGGGTCCATGAATAAAGGCCTTCAGGCTTCAGAAAAGAAGAACCCATGTGGGACACATATGTCCGTCATCTCTGGGTCCCCTGGGTCCACTATGGGGCCTGGGACAGTAAGATTCAGTACCAGTCATTCAGTAGAAGTGAACTTCTGATCAACAGACAATGCCAGCTGTTTACCTCTCCAGCTTAGGCTCCATTTCAATGTTTATTGGTGGATTCAGAGGAAAAGAAGCAAAAGTAAATTCATGATGTAATTACTCTAAGTATTTTGTATTGAAGCTCAGTGATTCCAGATCATTTTGATAATGGGAAGAAGTCTGCATTGTGTTTTAAATTAAATTGTTCCAAAACACGAGAGACTCTTGAATACTGAAAACAAACTGAGGGGGGAAGGGGAAGAGGGAAAGGTAATGGGGGGTGATGGTCTTGGTGGAGGTCACTTGTGGGGAAGAGCACTGGGTGTTACATGGAAACCAATCTGACAATAAACTATAAAGTTAAAAAAAAATAAAATAAATAAATTAAATTGTTCCAGAGGTACCTTGGTGGTTCAGTCAGTTGAGCGAACGATGTCGGCTCAGGTCATGATCTCATGGTTTGTGGGTTCAAGCCTCGCGTCGAGCTCTGTGCTGACAACTCAGAGCCTGGAGCCTGCTTCAGATTCTGTGTCTCCCTCTCTCTCTGCCCCTCCCCCCACTCACGCTCTGTCTCTTTCTCTCAAAAATGAATAAATGTTAGAGTCACTTTTTAAAAATGTTTATGTAACTTTTTACAAAAAGGAACGCCTTTAGCTATGCTCTCATTTCTAAGAGAATCTATGCAGATGTTACGCTGTTTGAGTTAATTAGGAGTAAATCAATGAAGTCGCAGTCGACGGGTTAATTATCTCAAGATTGGTGAATAAAATCTGGCACCTATGGCAAACAAAGCATACAGCCTCAAGTAAACTAACACTGTTTTCAGAACAAATATTTTAATAAATGTAGTGTCTTAAATATTAATAGTCTCGAGGTTACAGTCAATTGGCCTTAGAACTTTTAAAACAAAGTTTTCAAGAAGACAGGACTACGTTGTCCATTTGTAGGCTTAGAAAGCCTATATGTCATTGCCAGATGTGTATCTATATGTAATCAGTTTATAAGCATCAGACTCAAGTGGTAAATAAAGGAAGACGGTGCACTGGGGAGGCGTGGACATTTGTGTTGAGGCCCAGGAATGAGCCAGTAACAGCTCAGATCTTTTGCTGTTTTCACCAGTTTTCAACCTGGAATCATGGGGCTTAATTCTCTACATGTGAGCTCATTCTCATAATGGTTAATTTTCTCCAGATTTGGCTGAAAACTACCCCTTCCCTCAAGGTCAGAGCTAAACCACAGTGGAATATCCTTGCACATTTCAGAGCAAAGTGCTCCACTGGCCATGCAGGACATGCTCAGGAGGCCGCCAGCAGTGAGCTCAACACTGAGCTCTATACTCTGGCCAAGGGATAAAGGGTGGAGGTTGGAAATTGAGCAGAGAACATTTCTTTGAAGTGTGTTGCCCCTGTGTCTCCCAGAGATGTTAGCTAGTGCCCTTGCTTTTCAGGAACCTCTCATGAAGAGCCCTGTCAAGAGGTGGCCTGTGGAAGCAAGGAGTCACTCCCAAGTGGCTCTGCTGGGGAAAGTGTCATGGTGGCGATGGCCACAGGAGATCTCACAGGAAGAGCATCATCCACACCATACAGCACAGTGAAACCCATGAGAGGGGACCCCAGAACCCCCCCCCCACCAATGTGACTAGAGAAAAGTCCTGTTTTTGGACCTCATCCAAAACCAAATCATGACAGCACCTGTCAAGTAGAAACATCTATGCCCCCAATCTGTTCTCCAAAAGCTCGTTCTCTTTCTGGAAGGATCAGGGATCATCAGGGGAGGTGGAAAAAGAAAAGAACCCAAGCACACTGGCATTACCCACTCCAGGCTTCCAGGGAGACTGGCAAGACCCTTGAAGTTCAAAGTTTTATGAATTACAAGAGACTGGACATTTTATCGCTGAAATCAGACTATTTAGGGACTAGCAGTGACCAAAGGACTTTTCATTTCCTGAAAGTGACAAGAAAGTGTTGATACAGTGGATTTGTCAGACAGTCCTGAGCGGGGAGAGAAAAAGAAAATGGAAGTTGTTTTACAATTTTACGTTACCAAGTTCTATTCTGTCAACATCGTGGTTATTTTCGTCTGCTGTTCTTTCTCCTCCGGGGAGCAGGTAGGGTGAGGGGTGAGGGGTGCTCACCCTGGTGCAGTCAAGAATTGTTTGATAGGCAAGGCAGTTTTATAGGTGTAGCACCAGAAGATGCCAAGGCTGATGACCCATGAGCAGAAGAGAGATGGTAAAGTTCAGAAACAATAGAGGAAAGGAGAAGAGGGCCAGGCCGTGATGGAAACAAAGGGCTTGGTTCCACCGTGCGCACAACTGAGATGTCCAGGATGCAGGCTGCTCCTGGAACGAGGGACTCCAACTAGCAAAGGCCTGAGAGTCGAGGAGTGGAGCAGTCCTCAGGAGGGATGTGCTGCAGGAGAAATCACCCAGCACTGAGAGATCGTCAGAAGGGCTGCCGGGAAGAGGATGGGGAGAAGGGCTTGTATCAGTCAGAAACCAGGACGATTGTGCCTGAGGAACAATCAGCCAGCACGTCTCAGTGGCTTGAGCAGTGTCCCGCACGGGCTGGCTGGGGCTGTGCTGTGCACCATCCTCTCTCTGGGACCTGGCGTGAAGGGGCGGTGACTCCTAGACCATGCTCTATGGCTGCGGTGGAGGGAAAGGAAGATGTAGTGTGTTGCACATGGGCTCACCTCCACTCCTGTGGCTTTGGCCAAAGCTGATGCCCTGGGAGCACCGACTCAGAAGGATGAGAAAGAGTAACTGGAAACTAGTGAACAATGATGCAGTGTGTCCCAGTGCCTGGGGAGAGGAGAGGGGCCCTGCTGACATGGAACCAGAGGACATCCTAGAGCTGACAGAAGGTGGACTGAACTACCTACCAGGGCCAAAGAGGGAGCTAGCATCCCACGGGCTGCTTGCCAAGCCAACAGCCCGTGCGCCAGGCGTGATGCTAAACCCCAGAGAGAGGATGATGGACAGGACCTGTGATCCCTGACCTCCTAGGAGTCAAAGTCAAGGCCACATGTACCCCAAAAGCTCCTCAAGATGAGCTGAAATCGGGGTCAGCGTGCTTGAGGGGAAAGAGCCCTGGACTCGGAGTCGGAATGTCTGAGTCTGGTTCTAACCTAATTGTGTAACCTTGGTCAAGTTTATTCCTCCCCATAGGCTTCACTTTCTCTGTCTCCTTCAGGTCTTATCATTGCAAAGGACTAGCTTCATTCACACAAAGAAAGAAGGTGGAGGGACAGAAAATATCAGATGGATGCCTAGGTCCCACGGGGACTGGAAATAATGGACAGAGGTTCCTGTCATTGCTACAGTCACTCACCTACTTCTCTACTCATCTGCGGCCTTCTCCTTTCCTCCCTGTTAGGGCTTCCCTGCTTCATTTCCAGCCACGCCTGCTCCCCGGCTCTAGATGGGGCCCCCACAGGCCTCCTCCTCTCAAACATATCATCTTGATGTGCAATGCCTGCAGCTCACGAGTCCTGAGGAGGGAGAATGGGATGGGCCTGGACTGAGCCATGCATCCACGGCTGGTCCAGTCAGCTGTGGCCGGGGGAGGGCTCGGGCATGTGTCCATTTGGTAAGAACTGTGCAAGTGGACTGTCTGCCAGTGGACGCAGACCAGTGGGCATTGTGGCTTCATGGAGCAGCTGCAGAGTGACAGTCATCTGTCTGTCATATCCTTCCGCATGGTCTCCCTTGAACCCAAAACATGGGGGGAAGCAAATGCATTGCAAAAGTGATTTCTGTACACTGCATCAGCCGGAAAGTTCTACTACAGAATACAAGACCAGCCTGCTAACCACATATTTTAGGAGGAACCTCCTCTTATTCAATCTAATACTCGTATCATATTTCAGAGGTTTGTTGCAAAGTCAGATCTGGGGGGCAGGCCCACTCTTAAATTTGGGGGACTCAAGCATGAAAGGAAATGGAGGCCTGTGGATCTTAAGTCTAAATATTCAAGGGGCAAAAATAAAGCCCTTCCCAAAATAAATAAAATATGTTCTGTCCTCTTAACTTGAAGAATATACCTTTATAAATATCTATCATATCTATTTTTCTAGAGACAGGTCTATCTAGATATATATACAAAGCTACATGTATGGATAAAATGTATACACTTAGAATTTTACATATGAAAATATATAATATTTATATATAAAATCTTGCCACATATGTATGCATATATATGGTGTGTGTGTATGTGTATATATATGCATATATATGGTGCATATGTGTGTGTGTATATATATGCATATATATGCACATATATATAACTTTATACACACATTTTGCTTTATATATACATACAATCTGGTTGTGGTTTGTATATGACTGAAGGCAAAATATCAAAGATGACTACATTCAATTTTTATTGCATACATGTGGCTGTTCTGTTGGTGATACAGTGATGTTCAGATGAGTAATAAAATAAAAACATACATTACTTATAAATATTACATATTTATTACATAACATTTATTTTTCTTGCTTTCGTTTCAGCAAAGGCACTGATTGCATTCTAATAGTCAATATTTTCACCTAAGATGTGTTTTGTTGGCAGTCGTATCATATCAGATGACTTCTCTTGACTGTTTGCAATTCTTACTTTTTTATTATCGTTATTAATTCCGGTTTGGACAGACTAATCTGCTAAGACAGCAGCAACTAGAATTGTCAATAAACATTTTAATGAAAATAATTCTTAGTTTCAGAAAAAGACCATGATTTTTACATTTTGTGTTCAGACACTGCAAAGGTGCTATATATGATACATTTTTGTCCTGAAAGATATTATTGTTATTTTTTTAATGTTTATTTATTTTTGAGAGAGAGAGACAGAGTATGAGCAGGAGAGGGGCAGAGAAAGAAAGAGAGGGAGACACAGAATCGGAAGCAGGATCCAGGCTGTGAGCTGTCAGCACAGAGCCTGACATGGGGCTCAAACCCACAAACCATGAGATCATGACCTGAGCCGAAGTCGGATGCTTATCCAACTGAGCCACCCAGGTGCGCCTCGAAAGATATTATTAAATAGGTACATGTCATCAAAAATTACTATCTGTGATTGTTAATTGTATGTGTCAACTTGACCGGCCTAGCGGATGGCCCGAGAGCTGGTACACATGATTTCTGGGTGTGACTGTGAGGGTGTTCTGGAAGAGATTAGCATTTGGATGGGTCAAATGAGTTAAGAAAGAGGCCCTCCCTGATGCAGGTGGACATTGTCCAACCTGTTGAGGGGTTGAATCGAACAAAAAGGCAGAGGGAGGGTGAATTCTGTCCCTTTGCTTGAGCTGCAACGTCTGTTTTCTCCTGTCCTGGACACCACCACTGGCTTTCGTTTTCTGCTCATGGACAGCAGACTCTGAGACGTCTTGGCCTCCATAATTGCATGAGCCAAACCCTATTACAAATCTCCTCTTCTGTAAACCACTTATGTCCTATAGGTTCTGTTCTGAACCCTAATACGCTATCACTTACATCATGATTTTCACTGGCTCCTGTCTATATAGACGCACACATACACACTATCCACACAAATTTCAGAATACAGTTGTTTATTATTGCGACCTGATCTTCCACCACCTCTTATCACATTTGTGACTCTGTAAACACCGAACTAAGTCATGAGTTCTGCCAGAACCACACATTACAACAAAAGAAACAATAGCTTGGACCTTCTCTTTAAGCAGAAATCAATTGTTGCCCTGCCATCTGAGAGGAGGGATTTGAAAAGTTAATGACTTTCCCTTTGTGCTAACCCTGAGGCTTCTGCAGCTCACGCCCTCAGCAGTCTCTGTCAGCAGGGCCACACAGCAGCACATGCCTGACTGGATTTCCAACACCGCTTCCTTTGGCTTGGAGGCCGCGAGGTGGGAGTATTTCCTGGGACCAGACACTGTCAGTGGTTAGGGTTTACAGTAGTTCTGTGTAGATGCTCATCAGTGGGTCTAGAGGGCAGACTACACAGGAACATTTCACTACATGTATTTTGGAGCTGTGTGTTGTACGTGCGGCCTTCTAGAAATGTGGGGTCCAGGACAAGGGGCCCAGGAACTGTATTTGTTGGAGGACCAGTGAAAACCTATGTGGTCTGCTACCCTCCTGTTTGGGTTTAAATAGAAATGAGCTCCTCTCCGCCATCAAGCTCCTGTTCATCCCACAGTGATTGTTGAGGCCACAGGGCACAACCTGCAGGGGGAGAATGGTAGAGAAAGAAGGGCATGCTGATGCCAGGGCAGGAAGCTGCTGTCACGCCAGGTAAAGGACACAAGAGGGCACGAGAAGGTCCCAAGGAGCAATGTGTCTTCACTTTGTCCCCTGTTAGCATTAGGATAATGTGCGGCCCCAGGAAATGAATCCGTCAGAATGTGATCCCTTGGGCCCAGGAAGGACAGGGCAGGACCGGAGGTCACTGCGAGAATCACGCAGCACTCCCTGAGCACTGCCCCTCCTGGAGCCCAACCCAAGTCTGCAGCGTGGCTCTTCAGGGCTGGCCGAGCCTCTCAGAGGCTTCTGATGAACAGAAATTGGATTTTAGAGAAGAATTGTACATTTCAATGGATATCGCTGGGAGACTGAATGCTTTAGTCAGTCACTCAGTGTCCTTTTTATTGAGTGATAAGATCGGCCAGACCGTTGCTAGGTTTGGATGATCTTGAAAGGAAAATTTGTCTCAGCCCTCGGGGAGTTTGTGGAAGAATGGGAGTGGAGGGGGGGCAGCCACTAATGAAGAAATGTGGCTTGATGTGATGTGCACTTAAGGGTGTCAGAATGAAAATGCACAGTGGGAAGGTGTTGGGCCTCACGATCAGAAACACCTACTTCCAGAGGCGCCCGGGTGGCTCAGTCGGTTGAGCTCTGACTCTTGGGTTCAGCCCAGGTCACGATCCCAGAGTTGTGGATCGAGCCCCGCATCGGGCTCTCTGCTGAGTGTGGAGTCTGCTTGAGATTCTCTCTCTCTCTCTCCCTCCGTCTACCCCCACCCTGCTCACATGCCCTCTCTCTCCCTTTCATAAAAAAAGGAGGGGGCCACACCTGGGTGGCTCAGTCTGTTGAGCATCCAACTTTAGGTCGTGACCTTGCGGTTCGTGGGTTCGAGCCCTGTGTCGGGCTCTGTGCTGACAGCTCAGAGCCTGGAGCCTGCTTTGGATTCTGTGTCTCCCTCTCTCTCTGCCCTTGCCCTGCTCATGCTCTGTGTCTCTCTCAAAAATAAACATTAAAAAAATTTTTTTTAAAGGAAGGCAGGAAGGCAGGGAGGCAGAAAGAAACACCTGCTCCGATCTTACTTAACACGTGTGTGAATGTTCAGTTCAGCCAATGGGCAATTCTGCTTTCTGTTCCCCTTTTAATTGAAAAATCACACCCCAACAATCTGCCTGTCTGCATGGTCTGAACACACTTGACTAATGAACATGGCATAGCCTTCAAACAGACCGAGGGAGGAGTGGCACAGCCCTTCACTAGGCCATAGCACCCGACCAGGGGCCATCCACAGCTCTCCAGGGACGTTGGGATAGTGAGCCCTGACCCGGTCAGTGCCAGCGTGCCTGCCTGTGTTGGCACAGCCAACCTTAGCTCTCAGACAGCTGCTGGTAGATACAGCAGCGGGCCTTTAGGAACCAGTCCTGCAGATGATGAGCAGCCCCCAAGCTTCCTGTAGGACTGTCTAACAAATGCCCCTTGTAACTGGAAAGTGGTTGGGCTGGTGGCTTTAAGGTTAAGAGCTTGGGGATAAGTCCCCACACAGTCTAGGGAGGGGTCTATATCAGACACCAGAGCTCAAACTCCTCTTTTAAGAGCCATAGTCAAAATGCGCCCTCCCCTGTCCTGCAGTGCACACAAGTGTGAACTCCCCGCACAAGAGCTGGGGTTTACCTTCCTGCAGCTGCACCCGGGAGAGGTTTCTGAGCACCCCACCCCCACCCCGGGTGGGAAGAGCACCCCCTCGTCCTGGCCACAGGGGACTCTTCGGGCTAGGAATGTTACCAAACCAAATCTGTGCACTAAACCGAGGTGGCAGTCCAAAGAAATACACAGAAACACAGACAGAATCAGGCAGAAACTGTCCCCAGTGGAAGATACTGTATTAGCTTCCTGCAGCTGCTGTAACAAATTACCACAAATAGAGTGGCTCAATACAACACAAGTTTATGCTCTTGTGGCTCTGGAAGTCAGACGTCTGAAATGGGTTTCACTGGGCTGAAATCAAGGTGAGACCAAGGGCAGTGCTTCCCCCGGAGGTTCTGGGGAGAATGTGTTCCTGCCCTTTTCCAGCTTCTGATGGCCCCCAGCGTTGCTTGGCTTGTGGCCACATCACTGCATCACTGCAATCATTTCTTTTCATTGGTTTCTCCTCTTCTGTGCTCCAAGCTCCCTGTGCCTTCCTCTTACAAGGACACTTTATGACACTGCCCCAGCCCCCTGGATAATCCAGAGTAAACTCATCTCTAAAATCCTTAATCTAATCCTATTTGCAAAGTCCATTTCATCATATAAAGTAACATTCACAAATTTCAGGGATTAGGACTAATGTGCGTAGGGGGCCATTATTCAGCTGTATCTGCTCTTTATCTGATATTCATATTTGAGCACACCTTCTGCCTTAGACGCTGGACTCGTTCTGATAAAGAATATCAATGTCAAGTAGACGCAGTGCCCACCTGTTCAGAGCTTGCTTTGTTCTGAATAATAGTAACTCCCCATAGCGGCACTTTCTGTTTCACGGAGGAAAGTTTTATTAATTGTAAGGGAAAGGGAATATATGGAATTAAACAATTAGAGTAAACATAAAAAGGGAGAGAAGTACAGAAAAGAATAAAGAAGGGTTAGTATGTCAAATCGGGTACTCACAACATCCACCATTCTGAAGGCTGGGGAATTCTCGAGATGAACAGTGGGTTTGCGTCCCCTTTCCGGGTCCTGGAAAGAGCATCTTCTCCTCAGGTGAGGCTTCAAACTGACTATTCCCAGGGCAGTATGTACACTACCCACGTGTGATCTATGGTTAGTCATTCAGTTTGCCTACGTGCAGTCCTGAACAAACTGGGTTTTTTTTTTTTTCTCTTGTCATACCTCACAATCTATATTCCTCTTCCCTCCCAGATCCATCCCAGGGGGCCAGCCTGGTCTGACTCCAGGAGGAACGTGAGGCCCATGAATCCCTCTTGGGGTCAGGAACAGAAGGGTCAGTTCTGATCCCGAGGCCAGATACGGAGCACAAGCCAAATAAGGCCCTGTGATTGTGTATGTGCGGCTCTGGGCGGAAATGCATTAGAAGTCACATAAACAAGTTCTGTACAGAGCAGCATTCCAGCTGGGGAGACAGATGCATCCACTCTCAGCTGCCCCCTGGAGCTCCTCAGGAGCCCAGGGGCTGGGCTGTGGCCTCCGAGGGGATGTAGTCACCATCCTGCTTCTACATGGGTGACTTTGGGGCATGCCTGTGACTTTATGGGAATGTCCAGTGCTCAGTTGCTGGGAACCTTCACCTGGTGAATTCACACAGAAAGAAAGCCCTCTCTCTCCATATCTGACCCTCCATCTGGTCCGAGAAAGGGCTGGGAAGAACGGATGGATGCTGGTGGGCAAGAGGAAGAGGGGTGGGTGAGCAGGAAGAGTTTCACACAAGCTGTGTAAGAAAAACAGGGATGGGGCATCTGGGTGGTTCAAAGGGTTAAGTTACCAACTTCAGCTCAGGTATGATCTCACTGCTCATGAGTCTGAGCCCTGTGTAGGGCTCTGTGCTGACAGCTCGGAGCCTGGAGCCTGCCTCAGATTCTGTGTCTCCCTCTCTCTCTGCCCCTCCCCTGCTCATGCTGTGTCTCTCTCTCTCTCTGTCTCAAAATTAATAAACATTAAAACAAACTTTTTTTTTAAACCAAAAACAAAGATAGATAGGGCAAATGAGGAAAGGCATTAAGAGAGTGAGTCCCTCCTTCCTGCCTGTACAGGAATGAAAGGAACTGAATCATTCGTTCACTCATGTATGCATCTGAAAAACGGAAAACATGAAGGGTTGGAGAAATATTTGTGTTTATCTACATTGGTATTTTAGGAAAATCAATGGACCTGGAATTAAAAATACTAATCCCGCCAAAATCCATATCCTTGAGCAAGTTACACTTTCAGATCTCAGATTCAGCATCATCGCTAAAAAGGGAAGACTGGCTGCTTGATTTCCAAAGGCTAGCCTGTATCTTACTTTTTCAGAAACGGCAGCAGTTTCTGTTCCTTCTAGGAGGTGGCTGGCACCATTTAAAAAGAAACCAAAATATTTCGGGTGTTTTTTTTTTTTCTTTCAGCTCCTTTTTCTCCAGGCAGTTCCTGCAGTGGCCACTAGATGGCAGAATGAGACCACGATGGTGCTGTCTGGGCGGCTTGCAAATTCGTTTGCAGCCCAGGAAGCAGCAAGCTAGCAAGCCACTCCCCGCAGGCGTCTGATTAATAATGGGGCTGTAATTATCTTTACACAATCCCGATTGCAGCTCTGTTGTAGCCTAGCTGTTAAATTAAACTGCACAAATAAATATACTGGGCAACACTGCCTCCCCAGCGGTCCCCACCCTGGCGGTGCTCACGCTCATTAGCATATCAAAACACAAACTCAACCCTCCTACTTCCCTTCATTTTCATAACAAAAGGGGCTCCCTTTTATCTCCCCAGCAACCCAATCTGTATTTAAATAGCTCTGTGAAGACTGATAACATTATTACTTTATTTCCCCACGTCTAGCTCTTGGGGATATCTCCAATCTGTTTTCTCTAGAAGCTGGATGGATGGGTTTTATTAGGAAGATGAATCAGCCCCCACTCCCACCCCCTTCTGGCTGCCAGAGGCTTGTTGCATGCTCAGTGTTGTTGGAAAGGAGAATGCCGGTCCGGAAGACCAGAAATCACGCATCCGTCCTGCTGTGTGGCCAGGACCAGCCAGATGACTGGTTTTAGGTCAAAATGAAGCAAACAAAAAAATTAGGAACACAGACAAACATAACCCTGACATCTGAGTGGGCACACTCTGTATGGGTGTTGGAATTGTCAACTGTATGGCTCTGGGCACTAAGTCATGGACCATCTCAGTCCTGGTCCCAGGGTCAGCTAAGTGCTTTTAATACATTTTGCAAAATGTCGTCTCTGTGAATACATCTGATTTTTTTTTGGAAGGGGTCCTGTTTTCATCAGGATCTTAAGCTTTAAGAACCACTATCTCGAGTCCTTGCAGTCTGCTCCTGTAAGGAGGATGAGCCAACGTTCAGGAGAGAGGGAGGGGTTGCCTGGTGTCCGGGGAGCCCTCTGCTAAGTGAAACAAGGGCCTCTGGTGCTCCTGACTCCGTCCCATCTGACTGCCGCTCATCTGACTTTCTTGAACCTCAGGAACTGTGCAGACCCACACATCGCAACCTCATTCCCTCTTCCTGGCACAGAACAGGCATCAGAAAGCTGGGGTTGAAAGAAAGAGTGAGAAGATGAGCAGCAAACTGGGAAGGGGTGCTTAGACCAAAGAGAGAGGCAGGTGACCAAAGCTGGTCCCTAACTGAGGTGGGAGGAGGCGTGAAGTCCAGCCCAGTGGGGTGGGTGGGGGGCTGGCATGAAGATGGCACCTGGTGTTCCCAAGGCTCACCTTGCCGCAAGCTCTCAAGTTGGCAACATTGGAGATTTCCAGAGCTGGGGCCCAGACCCTGCACCCGCCACAGGCCACACTGGTTTGGGATTGACTCAGAAACCAGGGCAGCCTGAGCAAATGAGGCTGGGGATGAGGATGGAGAAAGGCCAGCAGGGTGTACAGGACAGCGACCCTGACCTCTGGCTTCCTACTGGGGAGCAGGCACTGTGTTAAGCCCTGGCACACAGCGAAGAGATGCCAGGCTTCATCTCCTTCCTCACGTAGCCAGTCTGGTGGGGACCATAGGCCGATTCATAGGCCGATTCAGTAGCAGTGTCGTGGCAGGGCAGGGAGCCCCGGAGATGAGGGGGAAGCACCGGGTGTGGCCAAGGCCAGCTCCAGATCTGTGCATGGGGGCTGCTGCTCTGGTTTGGGCCACTCAAAAGGTTCACTTCACTAGGGGGACCCATGTGGGAGACTTGGAAGCCCACAGGCATGGGGAGGAGAGGCGGGGCTTAGCTAGTAAAAACACCCCTCCCCCACCATCTGATGAGCGCCCCCCCTGCAGTGTTCTGTGGTGCATCTTTGTGCCAGTGGGGAGGATGCCCCTGCTTCTTCTTCCCAGGAGAGGCAGTGGGCTGGGCCAAGCCAGGATGAGGGGAGGGGAGAGTGAGCTGGAGAAGGGGAGGGGCCCTGTATTCTGGTGGGGCAGGCTTGATGGGGAAGCAGAGCCAGGGATGGGAGCCGGGAAGAAAGGCATCCCCAGGAGGGAGAATTACCACCTTCCTGGTCACAGACTTACAAAGGGAAGCCTTTCACTTGTAGCCCCAACCACAACACGGGGCTCTCTCTTGGGTCACCTACCTCCTTCCCCTTTCTGCTCACTTGCTCAAGAGACAAACAAAGAGAAGATGGCCAGGGGTGCTGCCTTCCTTTCTTCACCTTTGGAGAGGGCGTCCTGGAGCATAAAGCCTGTGCCAAGCATCCCCTTTCAGCCCTGGGCCCTCACACTGCAGCTGCCAGTGCCTTGTTTCCCTTGTGACAGGAGGGATGGAGGGATGGACCCATGGGGACTGTTGTCACACAGGACTCCAGTCCCTTCCTGCTGGATCCCTTCCTTGGTTCATGCATTTATGCATTCCACAAATATTAATTAAAAGTCTATTGCGTACCGGGCATTACACTAATCACTTAAGAGGCACGCAAAGAAAAGGACATAATAAAGCCTTACATTCATCATCCTGAAGTGCTGGGGCCCCAAGGCACCTTGCAAATTACAAGGCAGCTTCCATTTCTCACGTGACCCAGAGGGTGGGAGCTGGAAGGTTCCACAGGGCATGGGCCCCACTGTCTCATGTTACCCATGGAGATGGGGATACAGAGACCAGTGTCCTGTCAACCACCCCTTTGCAGGTGAGTTCGTGATTTGGGGTCCCAACTGTTGTTTTATTTTCTTTTGTCCCCTTTGTATCCGGAAGTTCTGCTTTACAAGATGAGCTCTTTTTCTTTATCGGGATCCTCATCCTCCCACCAGTGCTGTGAGGTAGGACATGTGCTGTGTCCCCTCTTACAGAGGCTCAGGGGGAGGCCAGAAGGGTCCCATGAACTGCTCGGGGTATAGGCCAGGTCCCCTGCCCTGAAGGAGGAGAAGCAAAAGACAGGAGCTGGGGTCAGAGGTTCCAGAGCTCCAGACCGTGCAGGTGGGGTCGTTTGAAGGGGGGAAGCTCAAGATGGGTACTCAGGGGAGGCTGTAATGAGGCAGGCACGAGGCCACTGGAGCAAGGAGGACAATGGCTACAGGGGTGAGAAATCAGAGGAGCTGCCCCGGGAGCTTGGCAGTCAGAGGGGTGGGCTTGGCAGAGAGACTGAGTGGTTCAAACCTAACTCCATTGCAATCAGGGTGTGTGCACTCTGGTAAGTTGCTTACCCTTCCCGAGCTCCTACTTCCTCATCTGTGAAATGGGAATGATAGTGGTATCATCTCCTACTGGTTGTCGAGGGTCACATGTAAACACAGAATCACTGGCTCACATGACACACTCAGGAAGCATTGTCTTCTTTCACTGATGTCAAAGTGACCTGCAGACACGGGGAAGATGTCAGAGGAAAGGGTTGAAGTGAGGCCCACCTGTCAGAGGCTGTCTTCAGGGACCACAGGGTGTGTCCTGAGGGGCTTGGTACAGGCTCTTCCACTCTCTAGGCCTGTGGCTTAGGACTTCCTCCCTTGATTTCACTGTCTTCATCTTTAGGTGAGGAGTTGGCCCACATGCTTCTTGGGACCTTTCCAAATCTCATATTCTATGGGGGCCATGGAAAAAAATGGAAGTTGGGGAGGTTCTGGGGGAGAGGTAACATGTCCTGACAGTGGCAGTGGGAAGCAGGGATCAGCACGATCTTCATCCCATCCAGAAGTGAAGGGAGCCTGGGGTGTGTGGACAAGGGGGCTCCAGGATCGCGCACAGTGTGGCAAGATGTTTCACATTCATTTTAAAAGATAGTTTTGCTGGATATAAAAGATCCTTGATTGACAGATATATTTTTTTTCTTTCTGCTCCTTGACTATCCCTTTCACACCTTGTACAGTGAATCTGTGCTTGATTTTCTCCTGTGTATGGGTCACACTTGCCAGTTTTTTGCGTGCCTTGTAATTTTGTGTTGAAAACCAAGCATTTTAGGTAATATATTGTAGCAACACTGGATACTGATTAATCTCCCCTCTCCAGGGTTTATTTTTGTTGTGGTTTTATTATTTATTGTTTTTCCACTTGGCTTGCTGTTTTAATGCATTCTGTTTTCCCTGTGGTGTGGGGCATTTGGTGACACTCTCAGAGAGCACTGCCTTGGGTGTGTGCACAGCCACCCTCAGCTAAGGGTGACAGTGGTTTGCGTAGAGCTCTCTTTGACTGCCTCCTCACCTGGTCTCTCTGTTAAGCTATTTGGCATCATAACTAGCTATTAGGCTCCACTAATTACTGCTGTAGTTACTGGCTGCTTTCTCAATTTTCAACAACATCCTGAGGTACAGAAATTGCTCAGGCCACCCCTTTGCCCATCACACTGTGAAAAACCTTAATTGCTCTGCTGTCCCAACCAATTAAATTAGTACCAAGGTAGTTTTTGAAGCTAGTCCTTACGGTGTATTCTGACCCCAGGTAGAGTCTGCTTAGCTCTCTCTTTCCCTAGTTCTCTCTGGTGAGCTACTTAGTTTGTGGTTAAGTGTGTTGTTTCTAATTAAAAGCAGTTACTGTTTCTTTTTAAATAATTTTTTTAATGTTTATTTATATATTTTGAGAGAGAGCATGAGTGGAGAAGGGGCAGAGAGAGAGAGAGGGAAAAAGAGAATCCCAAGCAGGCTCTATGCTGTCAGTGCAGAGCCTGATGTGGGGCTCACACCCACAAACCATGAGATCACAACCTGAGCTGAAATCAAGAATCGGACACTTAACCAACTAAGCCACCCAGGCACCTGTGTGTGTGTGTGTGTGTGTGTGTGTGTGTGTGTGTGTTTAATGCTTATTTCTTTATTCTGAGAGAGAGTGCAAGCAGGGGATAGACAAAGACAGAGAGGGGGAGACAGAGAATCCGAAGCAGGCTCCAGGCTCCAAGCTATTGGTGCAGAGCCCAATTAAGGGCTTGAACTCACAAAGTGAGATCACGACCTGAGCGGAAGTTGGCTGCTTACCACTCAGGTTCCACAAGAGAAGTTGTTGTTTTCAAGTGCACCTTCAGGCTTGAACTTCCCCACACTGTTTCAGATAAAGTTAGTTTCTCTGAAGAGAGCTTCAGCTCTTTTATTATGGATTCCCTCTCCCTCTGTCTCTGGGAAAAATCTCTTGAGCTACCACCCTGGGCTCTGGGCAGAATGGCAGCCTGTCTCTCCTCAGCTTGCCTTTCCCAGTGTGAAACCTGCCCTAAGAGTAAGCTGGGGCTAGGATAACTGGGGGCTCAGTACCCTCAACCTGCTGTACCTGGGGCAGAGTCTACATCCTGTGAGTGATGGCCATGTAGAGGAAGGAATCTCAGCCTCTATGCACACATCAGAAATTTTGCCTCTTCGGTTTGGAGTTAGAGGGGAGGAGAAAGACGAGTGCACATCCCTCCTAATACGGTGAGGTCTGATAATCCTTGATGGGGACTGGAAGGGAGAGGGAGTGCCATCTTCTTAGTCACTCCTGATCAGATGGAGATTCCATCAGGCTGAGCTTGGGGCCAGGGATAGGAAATGGCTTGTGACTCAGACTGTTTCTTACTGCCTTTTAGTAGATCTTCTTGAATAAATGTTTTTTCATGTGCTGTAGGCGCCCTGGGGACAATTTCCAGAGAATTTAGATAGTTGCGCTTTTTGAAATTATTTTCACCAGACTGGCTTGTCTTGCTGGGGAGTGGGTCACAGACCGCCCCACCCCCCATGCTGCCATCCAGAAGTGGAAATTCAAGTCTGGGATTCGTTCTAATGACAGGGAGAGGTTGGTGACTGGACCAGCCGTGAGACAAAGGAGGATGGTTGGGAAGCACATGCCAGAGGCAGGAGACAAGAAAGTTTGTAGGATTTACCAATAGGAGCTGGAAGGAGCTCCTATGGAAAAGCATTAGCCTCAGAAAGTTGCAGGACATGGTAATATGGTGACAGATGGTAGCTACATTTGTAACCGTAGCATAAATTATAGACTTGTCAAGTCACTATGTAGTATGCCTGAAACTAATGTAACATTGTGTATCACCTGTATTTAAAAAATTTTTTTTAATAGTTGATATTAAAAAAAAATAAAGAGGGGCGCCTGGTGGCTCAGTCGGTTAAGCGTCCGATCTCGGGTCAGGTCATGATCTCATGGTTCATGAGTTTGAGCCCTGCGTCAGGTTCTGTGCTAACAGTTCGGAGCCTGGAATCTGCTTTGGACCCCTGTCTCACTCTGCCCCTCCCCTGCTTACTCTCTGTCTCTCAAAAATAAATAAAAACATTTAAATTTTTTTTTAAAAAAATAAAGAAAATAAGGTTGCCAGGAAATGGGAACAGCAGGTATTGGTGTCAGCCTGGTCCAGAGAGCCAGGAGGATTGACCATAGGGCTTGCCAACCTGTGCCAGGAAAGACGTGTGCGCCAGGGGTGTGAGGGGATTGTGGCTGGGGCACTTCATGTCACTGACTGGGCTTCAGTTGTGACTAATGAATACCAGATTCCATTATACTGAGGGTGACTATGTTCTAAGCCACTCTGCCCA
Organism: Cryptoprocta ferox; assembly: GCA_028646485.1. NCBI lineage: Eukaryota > Metazoa > Chordata > Mammalia > Carnivora > Eupleridae > Cryptoprocta > Cryptoprocta ferox. The sequence continues at coordinate 19,852,417 of CM053565.1, read as the reverse complement.
TTTCCCAGATGCCACTCTCCAGAGTGACCCATGTGAAATCAAAGCCTATATATTGGAGTTATTTCTTGTATTATTCAGTTAACTTACCCATTCTCCCCCTTCTCTGCCCGACAATTGTGTCATGTGAGCCCCGTGTAAAGGAGCTCAAAATGTCCACAAGAAATTTCAATAAATTACAATAAGACCAAGAAGAGAGAGCGCAGTACCAGTGTGTGCTCACCAGCTGGGGAGTAGGGGGTCCAGAAATTGTGCTTTAACTGCTTCTGAACATTAGTAGGAGTTAGCCAGCCAGCTTAAACAAAAAGAAGGAGGAGAAGGAGAAGGAGAGGCAGAGGGAGAGGGAGAGGGAGAGGGGAGGGGAGGGGGAGGGAGAAGAAATGACATTCCAGGTAGTGGGAAGAGCCTGTGCATTAGGGAGTCATGCGTGACCGTGGCATAGTGGGAAACTGCCAGAACATAGGGTACACTTGAGGCTATGGAAGCAGATGGTTCCAGTTCCATTCTTGCTTTCGTGCATCCAGATTGAACTGAACACCTAGAATAGCCTGGTCTGAAACTGGTCTCCGCACCTTCTCTGCCTATGCTAGAAAAAGAACTGTATCCAGGCTCCACTTCTCCCAGAGTCCCTGGTGATCAGCTTTCAGCTGGATGCCCTCCGTGTCCAGTCAGGCTTGATCTCCTGATCACTGGCCCATCCCCATAGTGGGGATGACAGCCCTGACACTGTCCCTCACACTAGGAGCTCCAGCCAGCTTCCCATCCCCCCCACCACCACCCAGGCCACCCAACTAAAGATGCTGGGCTCAGCTCTGTCCATCATCAGCTTGCATCAGCTAAACTCTGGCAGGGGTTCTGGGAAGGGTGGCCCTGGGGGCTGCCCGAAAATCATCAAGAATCAGTGCTGAGCCTGCCTGAGCCTGGGCAGTCTGGCGCTGGGCGTGTGACAGTTGTGTCTGATGAGAGCAGGAGAAGATTGCATTGTCTGTCACTGTCGGTGGTATCATCATCAAATGCAAACATTTCAGAAGCCAAGATAGAGAAGTCTGGCTACCAGCGCTGCCTGGAGGTGCTGCTCAGTGCCTGCCCAGGGTCTCGGAGACTCTTCATCACCCCACTGCCATCATCGTGTCTCCCTGTCCCCTCAGACTCTCTGGGGTGTTGAGTTTTGAATCTGCCATTCACTGAAGTCTGTGACTCTGCAGTTACAAGGCCAAAACGTGGCAAGTTCACACATGTAAAACACGTCAGCCTCCACACAGCCTTCAGCCTCTTTCATCCAATCGGATCTTCCTGTCAGCCCTGTGTGACAGGCCAAATGAATATTGATACTCCCATTTCACAAATGGGGAACATAGCACCCAAAGACTGTCAGTGATGTGTAGCCATTAGAGGAGGAGCCAAAAAAATCTAACTAGATATTCTGACCCCAAGGAGAAAATGCTTCTGACCCACCAGTACCTCTTTGTCTAGAAAGGGGAACCAGGAGAAAGGAAGCTTAAGGATCTGGAGCCCATGGGGGCAGACACTGTCTGTGCCTCTCCCCCCATGCCCTTGACCTCCTGTAGATAGCTCTGTGTGCTCCTAAGATTTCTTGGGTCTGGAGGCACCTGGGTGGCTCAGTTGGTTAAGCATCTGACTCTTGGTTTTGGCTCAGGTCATGATCTCATGGTTTCGTGGGTTTGAGCCCTACATTGGATTCCATACTGATGATGTGGAGCCTGCTTGGGATTCTCTCTCTGCCTTTCTCCCACTCACATTGTCTCTGTCTCTCTCAAAATAAATAAATAAACTTTAAAAAAATTTCCTGGGTCTGCTGCAGCTGGTGGGCTGTGCTGGGAGCTGAGAGAGACTCTTGGGAGTGTCATGAGAGGGGGTCCAAAACCAGATAGCAAGCCTTCCTCTTCACAATAACACTGCTGATGGGGGATTCGCCATGTTTTTCAGAGAAGCTAACAGAAGATTGGAGAAATGGATTCAGTTACCACGTAGACAGCCCTCCTTCGGGTCCCAAAACCCCACCCCACACTCTATGGTCAGGGCAAAACACTTACCAATGACTCTCCGGGGAGCATTGGATGGCTTAATTAACAAGCATTCTTGGAATGCCCTTGTGTGAAGCATCTCACCCTTTCTCTGCCCTGAGGAAGGAAGGAAGGTCTGCTCCCAGCCCATCTTCCCAGTCTGATTTCCAAAGTCCTTGCTACTAACCTTTGTGGTAACCTCATTATATGTCACAAGATTTGGGCCCCTGGGGGGCAGAGCTCTCTCTGCCTCAAACATGACACCCACTGGGGGGCCTGTCAGGGAATAGAGAAGCAGACACTGTGTAAAAGCTAATGATTTGAATAAACCAACAAAGAGTGGGCTCTCTTATGGGGTGGTGAGTTCTCCATCATTAGTCATGTTTCAGAGACCAAATGTACCAAGTAAGAATTCCTGTCTTGGGTAGGAATGTGGAGCAGGTGTTCTCCCAAGCGGAGACTAGAAGTAAGGTCTTCAAGCTGTTAGTGAACTGAAAAGGTCTGCCTGTGGCCACAACACAAAGCCCTTCCTTTTGGTTTTATGGACTAATAATCTCAATTTCCTAGATGTCTGCTTTTATGTACAGCTGAGGTGGGATTACTTATAACTTGAACCAGTGAGCTATTCACGTTCACCAAGAGCTTGGGTCTATGTTCTCTATTCTGTTCGTCTCATTTTTTTTTAATATACTGAGTTCTTTGTTTCCTTTCTGGGAAGTTGCAATGGGTAAAAGACAGGGCCAACGTGTCTTTGCCATAACCAACTGGACTGCGGTCCGGAAAGTTTGTAGACTCCTACTCAAAACTTCTTTCAACTGTAACTGGATTTCTTGTGTAGTTTCAAACAAAGGATGCCTTCCTTGACTTTGTGGCGTGGACACGGCATGCAGGTGGATGAGAATCCACTCAGTAGGAATGGCTGCCATTTATGGAGCCAACCCTCCATTCTCTGCACTGTTAGAGGTCTTTCACATATTGGCTTTCCCTTCATTCTCAGAACCCAGTGAGTGAGTCCCTCTTTATGGCCTTGTTTTAGATCTGAGGAAACAGAATCAGAGAAGTAAGCCTGTAGCCTGCCTCCGTTGATAGGGAGCTATGGGCTGCATTGAGATTGAAGCCCAGATTTAAAAGTTCTAAAAATCTCCCTGATTCATTGAGGTGTAAGGAAGCAAACCAAGCCTCCCCTCCCCAGGATGTCCCATTCAGGAAAGAGACAGGGAGGTCCTACAAAGAATGTTGGGGCAGGGCCATGTGTACTTAGTCACAGTGTGGTTTGAGGACATGGTCCTGAATGAAAGTAGGTGAGCCAGAGACACAGCCTGTCCGTGATGGCCAGAACTGTGACATGGGGAAACAATCTGAAGGGATTGATTAAAATGTAAAATGAGGGGGTCTTTAGATCAGCAAAAATGCCATTAGCAATTTGCCAGGACGAAACAAAGCCTCTGTTTATAAGGGTAAAGGTGCAAGGTTGTGTGTGTATGTGTGTTTACAACATTTTTTTTTGTATTAACAAATATTGGAAATAATTTCAAGTTTACCAATAGAGGAATCGATGAATAGATTGTGTTGCATCCAAACAACAGAACATTACACGTCATCAAAAAGATTGTGTTACAAAGGTCAAACTTATCAAATCCTGCACTTTAAATTAAATGCGTGCATTTTATTGGATCTTAGTTATATTTCAGTAAAGCTGTTAAAAAATATCCTGTTAGAGGAGAAATTTAACAGAGGACCATGGGGAGAGAAAGGGGGGAAAAAGAGTTAGGGAGAGGGAGGGAGGCAAATCAAAAGAGACCCGTGAATACTGAAAACAAACTGAGGGCTGAAGGGGGAGGGGGAAGGGGAAGGGGGGTGATGGACATGGAGGAGGGCACTTGTGGGGATGAGCACTGGGTGTTATATGGAAACCAACTTGACAATAAACTATGAATTAAAAAATAAATAAATAAATAATTTTAAAAATCCTGTTAGATATTTTTAGATGTGTTAGATGTGTTGATCCAAAAGGTGAGCTTCAGTACAGTGTGTAATATGATTTCATTTTTGGCTTCAAAAATTGGGAAGCAAGCATATATGCATCCATACGTGTAAGTTCAGGGAAAGCATGAAAGGTCATTTCCTAATGATCTTTTTTTAAGTTTATTTATTTATTTTGAGAGAGAGAGATAGAAACAGAGAGAGAGGGAGAGAGAGAATCCCAAGCAGGCTCTGCACTCTCAGTGCAGCCCCTGATATGGGGCTTTATCCCATGAAACATGAGATCATGACCTGAGCTGAAATGAAGAGGTGGACGCTTAACTGACTGAGCTACCTGGGTGCCCTACTGATGATCTTGATGAAGAAGCTACAATTGGCAGAAAAAATGGGCAGACTATCAAGTTTTTCTTTATATAGTTCTCTCTGATTTGACTTTTTATAAGCTTGTATTGCTTTTGCATGAAAAAAAATTAGAATAAAAAACAAAATAGAGTCAGTTAATCACTATAGGAACCTGGCTTGCCTACTGGGCTGATGAAAATCACTTGCCTCAAAGGAAAACAGGTGCCTGGGGGTTTCACTGTCCCTTCAGGCTGGCGAGGGACACTGGGCAGGGGCTGTCTTGACCCCACAATGCTGAGCACATCACAGTAGGCGAGGCAGCCTGAGTTTGGAATAGGGACATAAAGGTCAGTGGCAATAGAAAATGTATTTCCTTTCCAAAATGTCTGCATGAGAAAATGTAGGATTTTAATAAATTCACAGGGTGGGAATTATTAGCAGCCTGAGCTTTTATCGCTGCCTCAGGCATTGGACTGACCCCACCAAGACCTCACTTTCCTGAGCGACAGCAGGATGATTTTCTATTTCATAATCTTTTCTCTCATTGTGGGAGGAAAAATAAATTCCCCTGGTGGCCCTCCCTGCAGCCCCACCCCAGCACACCTAATGAGAGCAGGATTTTGTCCACTCACTCAGCCAGCAAACATTTATTGACCACTATTTTCCTACCTTTATTATTTTGCTTGTATCAGGCATTGAGGATAGAAGAATTCCAAGAAATGTTCTGGGCAGCGCACTTAAGGGTGATGTTATAGAACACGCAGAGGCCAGACAGGGTGACTAAGCCTGGGAGGAATTTGCAACCATTCATTCATTCATTCATTCATTCATTCATTCATTTATTCCGAAGGAATATTTGCAAAAAAAGTCAAACTTTGAGAGGAAAAAATGGTGAAGTTTCCAGTGGAAGAAAACCAAGGCCAGTTCACTGTGGCTCTAGGGGGTAAGATGCAGGAGGCAGTGGAAGGCACAGTGAAGATGTGTTTAACTCTTAAAATTGGCCTGTGCTGAGGCAATGCTGGGGAAAACCACTCCCCTCGAGTGTCCAGTAGAGGCCAGGCTGTTGAGAAAGTTGTGGAAAGGGTTCAGCTCTCTGACAGGGCCTTCGCCGGATACCATTAGGAGCCCTTGCAGCTACGACCTTCTGAGACTACTTGGATCTTTCCCTGCTGGAACGGTGTCATCAAGGGCAGGCCCATGGCCCTGCCCCACCACTTCCACCAACACCATGGGGCTCCCCGCTGAGGCTCACTCCCCCACCTCTAACAGGTGCCTCTCCTCGATTCCACCTAAGGGCCCCTGCCACTTTTCAGGGGACCTAGACAGAGCAGCTGAGAATGACACAGTGATGCTGGGCTGAGGTCCCGCCCCTGGCTCTCCACCTATTCATTGGAGGAAAGTCCACTAGCACCTTCCATTGCCAGCCATGTTCGGGGCAAGGACTAGAGCAGGCACTGAAATGATTTCTCCCCGGAGGTGCTTTCCTTCTGGTGAGGGAGACACAGAGAATGAGCAAATGGGGCAGGTGGAGGCAGCGACAGGAAGTCAGAGTAAGAGGGAGAGAGCTCTTGGGGTTCCTTTAGGTAGGCTGGGAGGAGAGACTTCCCCGGGAGCTGAGATCTGAGTGACCCTAGGGGAGGGGGTGGGGTGGCCATGCCGAGCATCAGAGGAGAGCATCTGGGACAACACAGCACATGCAGTCTCCAAACGGGAATGTGCTTGGAAGTTCTGAGAAAAGCCAGGAGGCCAGTATAGCTGGGAACACAGGGAGCGTCTCCAACCGCTCAGCCTGCCGTAACCCAAAAGCACAGATTACATGGCTTAAACAGCAGAAATTTATTTGCTTGCAGTTTTGGAGGCTGGAAGTCCAAGATCAAGATGCCATTGGTCTTCTGCTGACACCTCCGGCCGTGGCTTACAGACGGCTGTGGTCTCTCCTCTGTGGTTCTCTGCTCGGAATAACACCAGGCCCTTTGCATCAGGACCCACCCTAGGGCCTGTGTAACTGTATTTAACTCCTAAATGGCCTTATCTTCAAATATGGTCACTTTGGGGGTTAGGGCCTCCACATTTGAATTTGGGGGAGAACCATTCAGTCCCTAACAGTGAGGAGGTGTAGAGAATGAGATGAGATTATAGGGCACATCCGCGAGCAGACAGCAGCGCTCCAGGAATGAGGGGCTGTGGGGGGCCACGAGGGGCCGTGGCAGACAATGGAGAGAAGTGACTACTGTATGGGCTCTGGGATCAGGTGGGTGGGAGGCAAGGAAGCCAGGGCACCAGCAGAAGCACCAGCCTCCAACGGGAGAGCAGATGCTTCACCCCTGTGACAGGAGGAGAGGCAGGGATTGGGTACCGAAGCCATTGCGCCTGTGGACGGGATTAGGTCTGGTGACAGGAGGGAGACAGACTTCTCTTTTGGTTGCTTCTATGTTCTCAGTAAAGTAATACGTAAAGGTCCCAACTGGGAGTGCAGGGTGGGTATTATGCCAGAGGTGGGGGGCAGGGGAAGTGGGTGCAGGGGTCACCTCGGAGAACACGAGAAGGGCACGTGACCTGGGGAGTATGGCAGTGTCACCGAGCAGCGTCAAGGGCCCCATGGAGGTCTGAGCTCGTAACGGAGAGTGAGGCCAGTCAGCACGATAGTGTGTTTTCCTGAGGCTCAGGGAAGGAGCAGGAAGATAACTGCATTTAACCAGGTTGGGATTTAGCCACGCAAACTCAAGAAGAGGGTCCCAATGGTGACGAGCCACAGGAGCTTGGCTGGGTCAGGAGCAGAGGGGCAACAAGTAGCTGGTGATAGAGAAAAGATGGTAGATTCTTAGCAATGCCAGGAGGAGAGGATTATCAGCCCCATTTTATGGATAAATAGACTGAGATTGGGAGACGTCCATCATATATGTGGTCAGTAGAGGAGCCACGTTCCAGGGACTTTAGAATGTGAGCTGCCAAGATGTGAGAAACCCAGAAGCACAGTCTGTATATTGACAATGTCTCTCTTTGCCCTCTTCTCTCATTCCCTGCCCCCTCCACAGCAGATAGGGTGACATACTGTCCCAGGACTGAGGGTTTCCCAGGACATGGGACTTTCAGTGCTAGAATTGAGAAAGCGCAAGGCAAACAGGGTTGTCGGTCACCAACCCACATGGACATGCGTGCACACACACAGAGGGATTTACAACTAGTTAGGCCTACCTTCTGCTGCCCAGGCCAACAGAGCATCCTTCTATCCACACAGAACCTATCTCCCATCTAGAAATCTGTGCTGGGTGGAGGCGCCCGAAAGATGGGACCCAGCAGGTTCTCTGGTCAAATTCACACAGCAAATACTTGTTGCTCGTCTGCTTTCCACTGCAGATGCTCACAGCCCTCCCACTTCCCAGGTTCTCGGTAGCTGAGGGCAACTTGCCAGCAAAAGGTAAGTGCAGCCTCAGTGTGTTTTGAAAGCAGTAACAGAGAGAAAGAGAGGAAGAGGGTGTGAGAGATAAAAAGCAGGTAGAAATAAGAGAAGGGAAACAACTTGTCTCCACCTCCCATATGGGGTGATCAATCCAGCCATGATCCAGAGCCCTTTCCTACAGAGCTGGGAGATGGAAGTGAGAGGACAGGATTGGGCCCAATGGTCACATCCTATGCTATCTGTTTATAAAACACAAAAACCAGAAAGTGTACTTTTTAGTTAGGGAGGTTATTTTGAATAGGTAACCTCCAAGGGTCAAAATTCAAAGGATGCCAGAAAGTAAACAGGGAAAGTCTTGTCTCCTGTCCTGTGACCAAAGGCCACCTTGTTATCAGTTTCTTGTGTTTCCTTGCAAAGATGCTCAATGCATATAACACTACTTACATAGAAAGCTCATATCTTGCTCTTTCGCCCCCAAAAGGTCATGGAGATCATTCTCTTTTGGTACCTAAAAGGATGCATCACCCACCAGAATGTAAGCTTCTGCAGGGCAAGGACCTTTCTTTTTTTTTTTAGTCTACTTATTTGTTTTTGAGAGAGAGAGAAAGAGCAGGAGAGGGGCAGAGAGAGAGAGTCCCAAGCAGGCTCCACTGTCAGTGCAGAGCCCTATGTGGGGCTTGAACTCATGAACCGTGAGATCATGACCTGAGCCAAAATCAAGTCGGATGCTTAACCGACTGAGCCCCCCAGGAGCCCCTGCAGCGCAAGGATTTTTGACTGTTCTGTTCCTGTTACACCTTCAGCACCTAGAACAGTGCCTGACACAAAGGAAGAATTCGGTAAATGTTAAATGAATTGAATGAACCCTTTGCTCCTCTTGGCGATCCCGTGAACACATGTGCCACAATTTACCGAATTGTACCGCTTTGGCCTGTAGGTTATTTCCACACTTTCAATTGCATGATTAATGCCACGCTAACATGGTACACACATGCCATTTCACATGTGTGGGAGTCTCTTGGTAAACTAAATTCCTGGAAGTGGGGTTGCTGGATCAAGGGTATGTGTTTTTGTAATTTTGTGGGTAGGGACAAATTATCCCCTTATAAATAACTTCACGATTTATCCCATTTATTTATTTATTTATTTATTTATTTATTTATTTTGGTTTTGGTTTTAAGTCACCTTCTAATGTCCTGTTCATCCAGCCCTCCCCCATTAGATACATGTACATAACAGCAGCCTTTCCCACCAATCTGTGACTATATCTTCTTTCATGGGCTATGATGAGCATTGCTCCTGTTCTGAGCCTGGCCTTGCCAAGGGCGTTGGGCACATCATAGCGGTCACAAATCTGCATTCAGGTATTCAATTCTCCTGGGTTGGTGGGGGAGGTGAGGGAGGGGGGTGCAGGGAAGAGAGCCTCAGCCTAAGCTAAGCTTAAGCTAAGCTAAGCCTCAGCACTAATATTTTGGAGAGGAGCTGTGGACATCCAGAGATCCTTAGCTTTCTTTCCTCAGGAAATTTTCCCTAAAATCCCCAGGGGATTTACCACTCCATTTACCACTATTCCTTCAGTCAAACTCTCTGTGTATTAAATTCCCAGCTCACTCTGGTTACTTATTGATTAGCCCCAGGAGACCTCTAGCATAGATGGGACAGCAGGGCTATTTCTTTCAGAGCCTCAGGTACGGTTCAGACTTTGCAAACTCATACTCTCAGCAATCTGCCCCGAACTCCATTTCCCTGCACTTCTTGATACTTGGTTTCTCTCCATCAATGATGCGTTCCCTCCAAATGATGTTTTAATTCCCTCTAACATTTAGCACTACTGTGGCAATGTGTGGCTAGACAGCAAGAGCTCATAAGCTTCCAAATGTCTACTCTTCGAGATGCATTTGACAAAGGAGCAACAAATGGCTTTGTCCCCCCCTCCCCCCCAGTACATTACCCCTAGACATTTCCACACACCTGGAACAACGGTGATGGCCTCTGGTGGGGAAATAAATAGGGTTCCTGTGCTCTGACTCTTTTAATTCAGACTCTCCTCCATTCATTCATTCACCCAATCAGCCCCTTCTCTGGAGCATTTGAGCATTCACTAGGAGGCAGGCTTTGGGTAGGGGCAGGTGGAGGAGAGCATAGTATGAACAAATGATCGGGTCTGAAGACCCGGAATCCTACCCATTACCTCACTGAAGAAAGGCCATTCACAAGAGAGTTGGATCAATTTCAGATCTCAGCAAACACACAGACCTTTTTGTAAAGGAAACAGAGTTGGGGTGGGGGGAGCATTCTTCAATATTGATATTTGGCCCTCATTTCGTAATCTTTGAGTTCCCCGCAATCAACAGGAACAGCATAGAGACCTACTATGTGCATGATTCCATGCTCCATGCAGTGGGAGGATTTTTGTGGGGTTTTTTTTTGTTGTTTTTTGTTGTTTTTGTTTTTTTTTTTTACTGTTTTGTTCACCACTGAGTTATTAGCAGCTAGAACAGTGCCTGATGCAAAGAAGGTGTTCATGCTGAATGAATTGAATGAATCCTTTGTTCTTCATGGTACTACACCGAATACATGGGCTGCATTTTATTTAGTCATTCCATTTTAGAAAGAGTTTAGAGACACTGAGTGAGGAAAATAGGGGGGCTTTCGAGATACAGGGAGCTGAATTCCACTCCTGAATAGTTAGTTCAAGACAAAGCCAGGTTGACCTTTTCTTTCCAGCATCTGGAGGAGTTTGTGATACAAATTAACAAAGCAAGCAAGACTTGGAAGGAAATGTTTCAAATGTCTAGAAGAGCTAATGTTTCCAGCCCCCTCCAGCACTGTAGAATGTTCATTTAAATTCAAGTAGCCAAAAGCTAATTTTAGATCATTCCCATCTATTCCTGAAACCCAAGGACTTTTGAGTGGAAAAAAAATGGACGAATGAGTTTTGTGAGCTGGGTTTGAGTTATGGTATGTTTTCAAAATGATGAAGCAACAAAGCGGATTTTCACTTCTGACTTTTCACTAACTCAGCCTCATCCTCCCACAATTAGTCCTCATTAATAAGCCCTCCCTGTCTTCGCAGGAATTTGAGATCTGTCATCTCTGGAGCGGTGCCTGTTCTGATTTACCTCTCCCGGTGCTGGGAATCAAAGGCAGGAGTTCATTAAGCAAATTAATAGAAGAGACGCAGTTTCAAAAGAAATATTTAGCCTATCAAAGGAGGTAGGAAGGATTTTTTTTAACACGTTTTAAAAGTCATTCATTCACAAGTAAACTATGCTCATGCTAATTAGAAGTCATTCTCTGAACTCATAAAGTGTGTCCCCACTGGACCTGTATTTATTTGAGTCTTTGTTAGATAACCTGAAATCACTGCGTGTCCCTTAATATAATAAAATATCCCATATTTCTTGCTAGCTGGAGACAGTGAGGTGTGAAAAGACCGGGGGCTCTCTGTTTAAACGCCAGCTTTGCCATTTTCTGGACAGGATACATCAAGCATTAAAGCGATGGTTCTAAAACAGAATCAGCTGCATCATTTGGGTCAATTTCCTTGACCTCTGAGCCTCGGTTTCCTTACTAATAAAACCGGACCAATAACAGGGAAGTGTTAAGGATCGTTACCACAGCAAAGGCTCCCCTGGCACCAGGCATTTGTTGTAGGTCCTTCAGGAATATTAGCTCACTGACTCCTCCTAACAAGTCTGTGGGGGGTATTTTGCTCACCTCGTTTTACAGATGGGGAGATTAAGGCAAAGGCAGGGGGAGCAGTTTTCCCAGATCACCTTGCTCAGATCACAGATGCAAGAGGCAGCTCTTCCCAGCGTGGCTCGTGTCTCTGGGTGATTGCTACCCTGTGCTGCCCCTCTCATTAACCCTCTGTAGAAGCCTAGAACCTCACCCAGCTGTCGCATGGTCCACCATTGGATAATTTTCCTGTTTTGCATTTCTCTGGAGTTGGACAACGGATCTTGCATTTGCCTATGTTATTGGGAGTGGGGATGGGTGCTGTGAAGACTGGGGGAACCCCACCCATGGGAATTCGGTCTCTTAAGGCTCTGATGGACCCACCGCACGGCTCCCCACCTACCCCAGTATGGATTCTGACCCAGGGGCGCAGACCTTGTAGCCTGGCTTGGTCTGCCTCTCTCATACTTCTTCCTCTACCTTCCCAGCTCACAGGAATCTGCCCGAGAAAGCACCCCCTTCCGCCCCCCATGCCTGGCCGCTCCATGGCTCTCACTCCTTCCGCTAATTCCCTCTGGAGATGTTCCCTGGGCTCCATCCGTCCTCGACAGACTCTCCTCCAGGCAGACCCTGTGCTCTGTGGGACGGACCCCATCACAGCCTGGGGGGCAGAGTTTAAATTATAGGGACACTGCGAGAAAACCCATTTCCTTCTGTGATAAGGTCTCAAAGGAAAGGTCAGGCAGAGAAAGAACTTTGGAGGAGGAAATGATGTTGTCCCAATGGCACATGACATACTAAGAAGGCTTGTAAGTTGTGCTTTTTCTATCCCCTGTTAAATCAAGTCACAGAGGTTAATCCTTAAAAGAGCAAGACAGGGAAGGGGGAAAAGCAAACTGGAGTGCAATTGTGGGTGAAGTGCCAGCCTCAGTGAACCTGCAGGGGGCTCCGGAGTGTCATTTCCAACTCTGCTGTCATTGGCTTCCAGCCCCTGGGGGCACGGTGGCTCTCTTGTGGGGCTAAGTGGCTCCAGGAGCCCAGGAGTGACTTCTGAAGATGGTTGTAGGTATGAGCCAGTAGGAGCAAAGCATGCAGAAGCAGGGGGTGGTTGCACAGAATGGGTAATGGGGGGCAAGGGAGGGAGGCGCCTGGGTGGCTCAGTTGGTTAAGCCTCTGACTTCGGCTCAGGTCATGATCTCACGGTTCTGTGAGTTCGAGCCCCACGTGGGGCTCTGTTCTGACAGCTCAGAGCCTGGAGCCTGCTTCAGTTTCTGTGTCTCCCTCTCTCTCTGCCCCTCCCCCGCTCACTCTGTCTCTCTTGTCTCTCTGTCTCTCAAAACTAAATAAACATTAAAAAAAATTGGAATGGATAATGGCGATCCAGGCAGTGTCTTCCCGGTGGCCCATGGTATCTCAGAGTGCATATCTCACTGCGTTTTAACTTTCTGTTAGCTTTTGGAAAGCACTTTAAATCCAAAGGTGCCTAAGAAAAGTAGTTGCTCAGTAAATATGTGTTGATGTATGGACAAATATGGACAAAGGATGACAGACACAGAGTACTGGCATGTTGCTTACCATGAAGAAGTGTTCTTCTCCCAAGATGAGAAAGCCCAGGCCGACAGTCTCTGTACATTTAGCATTCTTAAATTTTAAATTTAAATATTAAATTCATTTATGCCTATTTCAGCTCAGAGTTATTGTTTTTAGGATGATATTTTGATTTTTTTAATTTTTTAAAGTTTTTTTTGAGAGGGAGAACACAAACACTAGCGGGGGAGGGTCAGAGAGAGGGAGAGAGAATCCCAAGCAGGCTCCGCTCTGTCAGCACGGAGCCCAGTGTGGGCCTCGAACTCATTAACCATGAGATCGTGACCTGAGCTGGAATCAAGAGTCAGACGCTTAACCAACCGACTGAGCCACCCAGGTGCCCTGGGATGAGGTTTTAAAGGTCTGTTTTGTGTCACAGAGGTTCCTGCAAACAGATGCAGGATCCTGCATTGCCTAGAACGGCTCTAGGATACTCCCCCGCCTCTTTTGAGCCATTTCTTCTTCACTAATAAAACGAGAGACCCTATCCAGGGTCCCCACTCCTTTGGAGATGGAATCTGTTAATGAGCACACAACATCTTACAGACCTGCTTCTGTAGTTGATGTTGGTATTCATTGTTTGAAGGAACACATGATGACAAAAAGCTCCTCGGACATTCAGTAGTTCTTTAAAAAATTTTTTTTTAATCTTTATTTATTTTTGAGTGAGAGAGACAGAGTATGAGTGGGAGAGGAACAGAGAGAGAGGGAGACACAGAATCCGAGGCAGGCTCCAGGCTGTCAGCACAGAGCCTGACACGGGGCTTGAACTCACGAACTGTGAGATCATGACCAGAGCCAAAGTTGGACGCTTAACCGTCTGAGCCACCCAGGCGCCCCCATTCAGTAGTTATTTTAAACTTACATTTTATCAATCAGAACATTAATGCTAATTTTTCAGTTAGTAGCAGGCAGGCAAGAGGAATTATTTACTCATTCTACCAAAAATTATTGGTACGTTTGAGGATGGCCACAGATCGGGGGTCCCTTAGCCTCCTTCCTGCCCCCAGGTATTTGGTCATCTATAATCAAATCAGAAGGTGGCCCGTCTTTCCAAATAATTTTAACAACTAACAAATGACTTCTTCACACTTGGATTTCTCTCATTTAATCATTACCAAGCAGGAAGTCCTGGCTTGAGTTTGGCCTGGGGACGTCTAAGGAGCAAGTGGGCCAGACTACAGGCGTTAAATTGTGTGAGAGTTATTTCAGCAGAGCAGAGAGGAGCAACATCTTTTAAATGAGATCTGGAGGGGAAGAAAAAATGCAAAGGAAGGTGTGGAATCTGACAGTGTTACTGCCAGCCACCCCCCCCAGCCCGGCCCTGGGAAGCTCTTGCCACAGCCCAAGCGAGGGACGGGATGCAGGAGGCTGTTTTGTGGGGGTGAGATATGGAGGAGGGGCTCTCTCCCCATCCTCTCGTGGACTGCAGAGTCTCTGGCCAACTCAAGATGCAAGACAAGACAAGCTGCTCATTTCGGTTCCCTGGGACTCCACCACAGCCAACTTAAAACTTAAAACTTAAAACAACCACCATGTTCTTTTTTTTTTTTTTAACATTTATTTATTATTGAGAGACAGAGAGAGACAGAGCATGAACAGGGGAGGGACAGAGAGAGGAGACACAGAATCCAAAGCAGGCTCTGAGCTGTCAGCACAGAGCCCGACATGGGGCTCGAACCCACACACCGTGAGATCATGACCTGAGCTGAAGTTGTACTCTCAATGGACCGAGCCCCCAGGTACTCCCACGAGCACCATGCTCTTATCTCCTGCGGTCCTGTGAGAGGCCTGGGCACAGCTGGTAACCTCTGCTGCTGGTCTCATTTGGGTCCCTCTTGCAGGATGGTCAGATGGCAGCAATGGCTGGAGACACCTAGAAGCTCAGCTGGGAGGCGTGGACAGCTGGGTCTCTCTGTAATCTCAGGGCCTTTCAAGTGGTCTCTCCAGAAGAGTTGGCTGATTTCATCCATGGCGGCACAGGGTAATTCAGAGCACAAAACGCAAGTGGAAGGCCCAGAAGGGGCAAAGCCAACACCTTCTATCAGTTAAGTGAGTCACAGAGCTTTAGGGCCACATTCAATGTGGAATGGGGTCACACCAGGTGTGAGGCTGGCTCAGGTCTTCACACCATATCCCCCAGTGTGGGGGCTCCAAGTGAATGCACCCTGGCCTGGAAAAGAACAGGCTCCCCTCCCAGACTGTGACACTGGTGAGGGGCTGCCCTCATGTGGCTGCCTGGGGTCAGCGCAGGCACAGACTGAAAGCTTTTACTACAGCTGTGTGCCTTGGAGTGATGTCTTCGGGGTTCTGCGTCAAGAAACTAAGAGTAAAAACAAACCAAGAAGTGTTTTCTTCATATTAATGTGATGCGATTGCATCCATAGCCTGAGGAAGCTTGGGTTACCTAACAGCACCGAAGGCTGGGGCAGGAAGAGAGGGAAAGGGTGTATGTAGTGAGTGTTCATTGTAGCCGTGAAATCATGGACTCGTGTATCATCTGATCTTGCCTACGATCTTACCCTATTCCTGGGTCTATTTAAACATGTAGAAACTGAGGATTAGAGACGTGGATTTACTTCTGACAACCACACGGCTAGCAAGTGGCAGCGCTGAGACTGTAATGCCTTGCTTTTTCCCCCACCTCTCCGACCTGTCCCTCCTCCTTCCCTGGGAATCGACAGTTCCGCCTGAGTCCATGCCCTGCATAAAACCTCCTAATGGGCCTGAAACCTGCATATTTAATGTTGTCACTATGGCTTTTCTTCCTTTTAATTGAGGCCTTTACCAAAGTGACATTTTTCCTCTCCTCCACATATCGTCCCTGGCTCACTAATGACGTGTTTATTCAACACAGGGCATGGAGGCTATTTGTTCTGACAGCCTCTCCACCTGCACGAGGGTGTGGGGAGCAGAGCTGTATCAACCACAGCAGAACACACAGGCCACAGCAGCAGGGTGACCCCATGTTCTGCCACTCTGGTGACACCAGGGCAGAGCAAAGATCCAGAAAAAGGTGTGACAAGCGCAGGATGCCAGCTAGCCTTTGAGATCTCAGCAGCATTTTCCAGACCCGGCAGCCTGCACATTCAGTCCTGGAAATGCTAGTGAAGGTGATTATGGCTGAGACAGATTCAAGACGACTCTAAGATTCATGTTTTCGTTTCATAAGAAGAAAACAAGGGGGAAGGAGCATGTGCTTTATTTAAGGCAATGTAAGTGTGTGTCGGAGGAGGGGGGAGGATTGATATGATCTACTTATTTTTTTAAATTCTTTAATGTATATTTTTGAGAGAGAGAGAGAGAGTGTGTGTGTGTGTGTGAGCGGGCTGGGGGTGGGGGCGCGGCAGAGAGAGAGGGAGACACAGAATCCAAAACAGGCTCCAGGCTCTGAGCTGTCAGCACAGAGCCTGACGCAGGGCTCGAATCCATGAACCGCAAGATTATGACCTGACCTGAAGTCAGACGCTTAACTG
Source organism: Cryptoprocta ferox (assembly GCA_028646485.1). Lineage (NCBI taxonomy): Eukaryota > Metazoa > Chordata > Mammalia > Carnivora > Eupleridae > Cryptoprocta > Cryptoprocta ferox. The sequence continues at coordinate 19,835,927 of CM053565.1, read as the reverse complement.
ACTGAGCCACCCAGGTATCCCTATATGATCTACTTATTAATCCAAACTCAGTCAGGTACCTTTTCCACCACGCATCATTGGATGTCTAATAAGCATCTCAAACTTGTCATGTTCAAAGTCAGATTCTTGACCACTCATCTCCCAAACTGCAACTTCTTTGGTCCTTCTCGTCCCAGTAATTGACAACTGCATTCTGCCAGGTGCACAGGCCTGAGCGCGTGCCGATTCCCACCCTTCTCTTTGACTCCCATCCAGACCATCATCAGACCACAGCCCATCAGCCTCCCACATTGGCCCTGGACCCACCACAGCTCCCGCCACCCAGGTCTACCCCACCCTCGGTTCTTCACACCTCAGACAGCGTGAAGTTACTTCTTTCTAGGTGTAAGTCTGGCCTCATCTCTGAGCTGCTTGGAACCTTTTTGAGATTTGCCCGTGTTCTTGTGTCATTACTGTGTTCTTTAATATTGTTGTCAGGTCTTCCGTTGTCTGACTATGCCACAGGTTATTGATGTATTTTACCGTTGATGGGCATTTGTTTTGTGTTCAGCTTTGGGCTGTATGCATCTTTTCTTTTCCTTTCCCCTGGGTGTGTACCTAGGAATGGAATTTGTGGTAAACAGGAGAGGCATGGGGTTACCCTTATTAGAATTGCTAACCAGGTTTTCTAACATGGTCTTACACTCCTTCCAGCGAAGGAGGAGAATTTCATTGGCTTTTTATTTTTAAAGATGCTTGGAATTTTTTAGCCTTTTTAGCCATTCTTGGAGTACATAATAGTGTCTCATTTTGCTTCAAAAATCCCCTTCTCCATGGAGTTATAAGGTTGAACACCTTTTCATTGACTTACTGGCAATTCGGGTTTTGTCTTTTGTAAGTGACCTGTTCAAATCTTTTGCCTATTTTTAAAAATTAGGTGGTTTGTCTTTTTTCTTATTGATTTATAGGACTGCTTTTGGTATTCCAGCTATGAGTCCTGTCTTCGATATGCATTAGAAAGGTTTCCTCTCTACCTGTGGTGTGCTATTTCACCTTGTCAGTAGTCTCTTTTGATGTGACCTCATCTCTTGCCCTCTCATGTGCTTTGATTGTCATTTTCACACTTCTTCTGTCCCTTCTGCAGCCTTCTTGCTGCTCCTGTCACATGACAAGCAGGATGTGACCTCTGTGCCTTACTGCCCACGCTTCCCTCCCTCCAGGTTTTCACCCCCGACTCAGGTATCTGGATGGTTTACTCACTTGCTGGGTCTCTGCTCCAATGGTATCTTCTCAGAGGGCGTTCACTACCCACTGCATCCAGGCTTCTTACCCTGCCTTATTTTTCCTCATAGCATTTATAAGCTTAAAAATAAGCTTATAAATTTATAAGCTTAAAAATAAGCTTATAAATTTATAAGCTTAAATTTATTTATTCCATTTATAAGCATTGTAAGTTTGTTTGCCTCCCCCATTTTACCTCTGTGAAAGTAAGAACTGGGTCTGTTTTGTTGCTTGTGAGCCCCCAGCACCTAGAGCGTGCATATCACTCCTTAGATACTTTAAAGAAAGTCGTTGAATGAAACATTGAGAATCTATGAGTAAGAATAAGTACGAGTATGGTGTAGTAATGAATAACCCCCAAATCTCCATGCTTGAAAAATCCAAAGGTTTATTTTTCACTCACGCTGTATATCTAATGTGGGTCACAGGGGGATTTCTGTTCATTACAGTTATTCAGATATCCAGGTTGACAGAGAAGCCACCATTTTATGATGTCACCTTCTCAGACACTCGCTCTGAGGTTTGCTGTGGTGAGGGAAGAGAAAGTGGAGAATAGAGCACTGACTGAAATTACTTCACCCAGAAGTCTCATGTATCACTTATGCTCACATTTCATTGTCCAAAGCCAGGCACGTGTCCATACCTAACTTCAAGGGGTATGTGCCTATAGAGAGAGGAGAACTGAAAATCCTGGTGAGCACCAGTGATGTCTACTGCAATGAACGTAAGCATGAGTGGATGCCCCGATGCTCAAATGAACGAACAAATGAATGAACGAATGGATTCGGGAAATAAAGATGAAGAGGTGGGGCTGGGTAAGCAGACGTGGGGCAGCCAGTTTGTTAATCTTTTCTCACAGTGTTGCATGGGACCAACATTGTCTTCTGTTGAGAAATGGCTGAGCAGAAGAATGCCTTTAACCATGTTCTGAGGAGAAGAGGGACAGCGATGAATACTTGCTGTGCTTTCATTGTGTTCCTGGACAATATGCCTAGTGTTTTACATGATTACTAAATTAGATAGTACTTGCTTCATTTAACAATTAGGCCAACCAAGACCCAGAGAGATAAAATATAGTCCAGCGTCTTGCAACTAGCTGGTCCATATTCTGACTGACTAAAACACGTTCCTTCTACAGCATGCCAAGTTACAGACATGGTCCCAATGTGCATTACTCTACACTCTTGTAGTCACTCCATGTGGGTTGTAGCCAGAATCATAAGCACTATTTCATTGTTGGTCTCCATTGACTTCTTACTAAAACCCAGTGACCCCACATTATCCCAAACCAGGTCAACCTGGCCCATTGGGTCCTTCACCAATGCTATAACCTAACAACTTCCGTCCATTCATTCATGTTTCTTCACTTTTTCATTCAGTAGGCTGTTCTTGGGTAGTCCTGGCACGCCCCATTCCTCCAGTTACTAAGACAGAATACTTTATATAGTAAATGAAGCTGTGTGTTCATGAATCTCTGCGTGAATGTGTGGCACTGGGCAAGTCACACAAAACTTTGCCTTGCGAATTCATTTGCAAAATGAGGATAATACCCACTCTGCCTTTGACAGAGAAATAGTCGGTGCATAAAATGATACGGTGACTCTTCAAGCATTTTGGAAACCGGAGAGAGACAAAGAAATTTATTGTTGTTTTATAACCATGTTTATTGGCATGAGAGAAAACTCCAAGCCTGCTGTCTTCTTAATTCTTCTGTTCCTGGAGACCCCCTACTTACTTATTTAGATTCTTTAAATGAAAACACAAACTAGGCTGGGCAAATATTCTATTTCTAGAAGTCTTCCTTGGCCTAGTGGATGATGGGCATTCCTCTGGACACTGCAGCAGAGTTTCTTAGGGGGTGAGTTGGAAGTTTGTTCTGGGAAGAACATTAGGCCTGAAGCCGCCCCAGCCCCACCCCAGCCCTGAGCTTATTTGGGGAGCAAAACCCAATTCAAGGCAAGACTCAGCACTCTGTTACAACCCCAAATGAAAGCAAACTTCCACCACCGACTGAAAGCTCCACACTCTACCATGGTTCGTGTGTTGTGCCCGTATCCGGTACCTGAGCTGGTACCACTCACATAGCTGATGTCTTACACTTGTCTATTACGACAGTTTAGTTTAGTTTTCTAGCAGATGGAAGTAAAACTTCTTGTTCTAAGAAAATCAGTATATTATGATAAGTTCCTGACAGATGCTAAGTAAGCAGCTTGAGAAGGGGCACTGTCTGCTAATGTGCATGGAGGAGCCTATGGACTCGCAGTAGCCACAGTGCTGGCTGGGGGTTCAGGGCAGTGGACTCGCTCACCCAGAACACTCTGCAGGGCAAAGCTTAATCAAATTCCCCCAAGCTTCCTGGGCTCTGGCTGGCCAGAGTCTCCCCCATGCTCCCAGCCACGAGGCCTTCCCCACTTGCCTTCCTTCACATCCACTTCCCTATAAAAGGCATTCTGTTGTCCCTAATTCTTCAGTTGTGAACTAAAGGCATGAGGGCTGGTCTGTGACCCTGACTATGCGAGTGTCTGATTCCCACCCCAGCAACACTGAACACATAGGGTCCCTCCCATCATCTTCAATGAAGGACTCAGTGGTGGACTCAGCCACCTCCAGGGCCACTAGCAGGGGCATATAGGGAAGGTGAGAGCTAGCTCACTTCCAGCTGCTGGAATCAAAGTCTCCTCATCTCTGCACCATGGGGGGATAGAATAGAATTTTGTACCTGTCCTGAATTTGTTGAGGTGGGTGCTGTATAGACTGTGTCTCCCCAAAATTTATATGTTGAAAACTAATCCCCAGTGTGATGATTAGTAGGTGGGCCTTCGGGTGGTGATTAAGGCACCCTTGGTGACCTAATGCAAGAGACCCCGGAGAGCTCCCTTGCTGCGTCCACCGTGGGAGAATGGGGTGAGAAGAAGGCCATCTAGGAACCAAGAAGGAGGTTCTGACCAGACACTCAATCTGCCCGTGCCTTGATCTTAGACTTCCCAGGCTCCAGAACTGTGTGAAGTACGTTTGTGTTGTTTATAAGCCACAGTCTATGGTATTCTACTATAGCAGCCTGGACAGAGTGGGCAGTGGGGAGGAGTCAGGTACCCAATAGCATCTTCTCACACTTCCTGATCACCTAGACACCTGGCAGGTAAGAAAGAGTTATCCCATCTGCTGGGTCCCCCCAGGATCCCTTCCACTCTGCGTAGGGACCCAGAGATGTGTGCATGCAAAATGCTCTTCCCACAACTAGAAGCCCATCCTGAGATGGTAGAAACTGAGAGTTTCACAACGTCTCTGGGCAGTTTCCTAAGACCAGGGTCACTTTATCAGTCCCTTTGATTAGTATTTTAAATCAGCTTACTCCCAAGGATAATAAGATGATGATATAATAATAACCCTAATTATCTTTATTAAACATTTCCACCGAGCTAAGTCAACATTACATCCATTTCCCCATTTAATCTTCACAACACCCCTGTGAGGGAGGAGGGACTGCCTGCGTTTTAGGGAGGAAGCTGCTGGACAGTTTAGGGGGATCTCACGTGCCCTGGAGGACCATTAGGGTGGGTCTTCTGAGCCGCGGGCAGGGAGCAGCTCTTCCCATTGGTTGTTCGAGGCAACATCTCTCCAGTCCTTAAAGAGGTCTCTGGAGCCAAGGGAGCAGACAGCCTTGGAAACCCCAGGAGTCTGGACAGGTCACCTCTGCACCAGCCTCGACCGGCAGCTGGCACTTCCCAGAGTAAAGAGCCAGCATTATATGCTGCTTACTTATTGCTTCCACTTTTATTAGGATTTTCAGTACCCCTGGTGAGTGGGAGGCATCGCAGATAGCCTCCTCCATGCCAGAAATGTTATCAGCAACTGCACACTTGTCAGCCATGGCGTGCTAAAAGCCTTCCCCATCCCAACCTTGCCCTGCTTAACAGCAGGCTCCTACTCTTTTTTGCCTTCGCTCCCTACCTATATTTTGAGCGGGAAGAAAAGTGTGTGTGTGTGTGTGTGTGTGTGTGTGTGTGTGTGTGTTTTCCTGTTAATATCCATTTTACAACCATTTGGTGCAAGGGCTGAGAGCTGTCAGAGCAGTAATGCATTGCACCAAATTAACATATTTTCCTGAAATGGTAATTACACCCTTTTTGTGTGCCTCTGAATACACATTTTTTGAAGTGTGAATGAGACGCTGACATCAAAGTCTCCCTTTAAATCATCATTATTAGTGCATCTGTCCAAGTGATTCATGGGAAATGGCTGGCGGAGGTTTTTAAGTTTAGAGGAATTTAAAGGTGAGCCACGGAGCTTCTTTAGAAAAGTTAGAATGCTCGACATCTTTAATAAGTGTTTGTTCCTTCACACTGTGGAACCATTCACAGTCCAGTGATGCTATTCAGTTCAATGCAACACATCTTTATTGAGCATCTACTATACTAAAGTCCCTTGTTAGGTTACTGATTCAGAGCAAGACAATGTTTCTGCCTTCAGTCCCAGGAGGAAGGACAGACAGATGATGTGAAGAGGAAGCATACAGGAAATGACCCTGCAACATGAAAAATAGAGAATAATTCTGAGTGTGTGTGTTGGGGCAGGAGATACAACCATGAAAGACATCTTCAGAAGGTGGCATTTGAGCCGAACCTTGAAGGGTAGTAAAGATAGATCACTGAGGATGATGAATACATCCCAAGTTCAGGGAGAGGTCATTAAAGCATGAGTTTGGGAAGGACAAGAACCCAGCATTCAGTGCTTGGCATCACTGTGAGGGATCAGGTGGTTTAAGAAGATGCTCTCTCCATCAGAGCTCCCCTCCCCCCAAAGGAGAATACCAACTTCAGTGCAGCTATAACACCGGGATAGAGGTGGGGAGGTGGTCAGGCTATCATAGGAGGTGATATGAGCCACTGAAGATTTGAGTCTTTATCTTAAAGAGCCAGAGAAGCCATGGAAGGTTTTACGGAGTGGAGGGACATGAACAGCTTTCTTTGTGAACCATCCCAAGGCCACCAAGTAGACAATAGATTGAAAGCAAGGGAATGACAGGAAGAACCAACTAGAAGGCTGTTACTGCAATCTATGTAAATGATCCAGGTTTGGTCTGGGACAGGGGCAAAAGGAACGGAGAAAAAGCAGATGGCTTTTACGGGTGTTCAGAAGGAAGACTGAGCCTCACTTAATGATCAGTGGACTGACTATATGTGTCGATGGAGAAGGAGGTATTAATCATGATTTTGCAGATGGTGGTGCTGTTAAAGGTATAGAGAAATGGAGTGGAGGACCAGGGGCTAGAGGGAAGTTGATGAGCTCTGTTAGGACACGTTGTGATCTAGGCCCTTCCAGCACATGTTGTTTCTGTATCTGGATGATATCTCTGTCATTTTAGAAACTTGTGACACTGATGCATATTGAAAACTTGTTTTCGATATGGCTGTTTTGGTGGCAAGGAAGCAATATACATGTGAACTTCTTCCTGAAAGAGATAGAAGGTATGCTCTTGAAAGGTATAGTGACATCCCACAGAAATCCAGAAACAGTGATTCAAATTTGGACAGGCTTCATGTAAACCAGAGTGAGAAAGATAGCAGGTTGAAATCTTTCCTTCCTTCTTGCTCTGGTTCTAAGGATGGTCCACAGTCATGTGGCCCCGGTAGAAACTTAGTGAGATCCCTAACAATGAAAATTTGGAGGCTTCCATAGCTTAGCTGTCAGCAGGGCCTGAAGTTACTCTGCTCTGTTCATGGTCCTTTCACTTGTCCAAATGGTCAGGACATCACAGTCCTGCCTGTGGCCATGGGGGTTGTGTCCTGCATAACTCCAGGGAGGCACATTCCCATAGGGATTTTGTCTTTGCAAACCAGGGCTTCATCTTTATTCTTCATCCTTACTTATTTTTTTCATGTAAAAATCCAGAAAAGTCACTAATAGTAATATAATAAATACCAGTGAAGCAACAACATTTGGTTGTTTTGCTTTAGGTTTCTAAAAACGTATGCATAAAAGAAATAGGATAGCACAGATAAAGTTAAAAACTCCTCTTTCTTCCCATTTTCTGCCCTCCATGCCTCAAGGCATCAAGATCCATGAATTCGGTTGACTACCTTCCTATTCATGGTATTTAAACTTTTACTGCACATATATATGCCCATAAACATAATGTAGTATTGTTTAGTGTGTTTTTTTGTAACATAAATGGCACCATTCAGTATGTAATGTTTTACAATTTGCCTTTCTTCACTTGGTATTGTTTTCAAGATCTATTTTTACGCATTCATATAGATCTAGTTGGTTTAATTGCTGTATAATATTCCATTCTAGGAATATACTGCCATTTGCTTATCCATACTCTTACTGAATGACATTTGTGTTGCTTCCAAAGTTTTGCCATTACACACAATACTGCAATGAATATCCTTTTACATGCCTCATTATGTGCTTTTACGTAAGTTTCTCCAGGGTGAATTGAGTATATTAAGTATATACATAGGAGTGGAATTGTTGTGAATTGGTACTTCAGTGAACGTGTTCATTTTTATTAGGTGTTACCAAATATCTCTGTGTTGGGAGTGAGAGTGAAGGAATCAATATAAAAATTACCTTCAGACAGTATGTCAGCCACCCAGAAATTTTTATACATTTCCACACCAGCTGCTTTCCCTTGCCAAGAAGACATGGACCCCAGTGAGAACTATTGCTTTAGTGACACATTCTTGGAAGGGAAGGTGTCCCAGGCTTAGGTGTACTGGAAGAGGAAGGGATTGGAGATAATTGACTTTAAGATCACAAAGACATAGCCCATTTGTTTTGATGTCTTTACCTCTGGCAACCAAATCTCTCAAAGTCTTGTTCTCAGCAGAAATAGTGTTCAGATCCCAGGAAATTACAGGGGACAAATGTATTAAGTGCTTTGCTACTAACTTGGATCAGCCTCAGGTTAGGATGATCCCAAAGCTGGACAGATCCTCTAAGAGGCACCAGTACCAGGCGATGAGTAGCCAAATCATTCCTGACCAGTGGTAGCCTGTGCAGTGGGGCCAAGTTTGGACTGAACAGCAATGAGAGGACAGAAGGGAGTATGAAATGAGGCCATCACTGGGAGAATGGAAGGGTCAAAATTATATGTTAGAGTAGACAGCTGTGTTGGGTTAAATAGTGCCCCCTACAAATTCATATCTACCTGGAACCCGTGAATGTGACCTTATTTGGAAATAGGGTCTCTGAGGAAGTAATCAAGTTAAGGAGAAATCACACCAGGTTAAGGTGGGGCCTAAATCCAATAAGGAGAGGGAAATTTAGACACAGAGACTACAGACATATGAGCATATCTCCCCTCCCCCTGCAGTTATATATCACTGTTCTGAGAGTGTCCCATGCAACTTTCACATGGACAAAATTTTTTTTTCAGTATCACTGATTTTATTTATGTGAAATCATGTATATACATTTGCATGATTTCATATTCTCCCATCTGTTTTAATAATCCTTTTGGGGGCACCTGGGTGGCTCAGTTGGTTTAGTGTCCAGCTTTGGCTTGGGTCATGATCTCACGGTTCATTAGTTTGAGCCTCGTATTGGGCTCTGTGCTGACAGTTCAGAGCCTGAAGCCTGCTTCGGATTCTGTGTCTCACTCTCCTTCTTCCCCTCCCTGCTCATGCTCTGTCTCTCTTTCAAAAATAAATAAACCTTAAAAAAATACCTTTTGAAATTCAGTATTTAATAAGTACTATCCTTGCCTGGAATGTAAACCAAAGGGGGAAAAAAAAAGACAGTGACATAACACAAGGAACACACCATGTGGTGATGGAAGAGAGCCCAGGCAGATGCACTTGCAAGCCAAGGATCAACAACGCCACCAGAAGCTGGAAAAGCCAAGGAAGGATCCTTCTTAGGGCCTTCAGGGAGAGCAGCATCCTGCCGACACCTTGATTTTGGACTTATGGCCTCCAGAACTGTGAGAGAGTAAACTTCTGTTGTTTTTTAGGCCATGCAGTTTATGTTACAGAAGCCCAAGGAAGCTATTACAGCATCCTTCCTGGATGCCCAGTTACCAGCACTCTGGTGCTATGTCCTTGTGCAGTGCCCTCCTGGTTTATGTGGGCTGGATATGGAGATCTGCTCCTAACAAATACAGCAGGTGTGACAGGGTGTCATTTCCAAAATTAGGTTATACAAGACTTCTTATTCTATCTAACTTGCTCTCACTTGCTCTGTCTTATAAAGCTAGTTGCCATATCATGACAACTTTATGGAGAGGCTCACGTGACAGGAAACTGGGGAATGTTTCCAGCCACTAAGCAATGGAACCCTGCCAATGGCCACATGAATGGACTTGGAAGTAGATTTCCCCCAAGATGAGCCTTGAGATGGCTGCCACCCCAGCTGAGAACTTGATTGTAGCCTATAAGGCCCAAAGGCAGAGGACCCCCCTAAGCAGTGCCTGGACTCTTCATCCCCAGAAACCATGAAATAATAAACAGTGAGTTTGTTGCTTCAACCCCCTGAGTCTTGGGGTAGTTGGTTATGCAGCAGGAGATAACTGACGGATACAAAAAGTAGATCAAAATAGGTGCTTGGGAACAAAGACCATGAAGAGCTTGTGGTTCTGTGTGTTGTGTGCTGGGAATGGTGACCTGGAGAAGCCACGGAGGGGTGCCATCCCCCATCCTCTACTTTACAGACACGTCACTGTCGTCTGCAAGGAAGGCAACTGCTTGAAACTAATCGTGTGAAGAGTCACTGTCAGAGACTCTGTGTTTCAGTGGAACCTCCCTGAAGGGAGACAAGAAACTGTGTGTCCTTACAGACTGCTTCAAACAGACTCAGAAACTGCCCCAAAGGTCCCTTCCTGGAACTTCCTTTCTCCATCCAGGGTTGCACTGAAAGAGATATGGGGGGAAAAAAAAGAAAGTTTTCTGGGTGAGGGAGTCAGGAGATTCACTTCTGAAACTGGCTGTCATTTACCATCCTGGGGACCCCAGGATTTTAGAAAGGGTGGAAACTAATTTCCTTATCTTGAAGTTGGAACTAAGAGGAGATGTCTTACACAGAGAGTGTGGGATGACCAGAACCAGTGAGAACAAAAGAGAGCTTCCCTGCTCCTTCCTGGTACCCTTAGATCCACTATGGAGGAGGGAGGCTCCCTGACCCTGGAGCAGGTGGTTATAACTCTGCCATTGCATCAGAATTGGGGGCATGTGGAGCTGGAAGCTTATGAGTCCCTGCAAAGCACTGTGAGAGAAAGGAGACATTCCGGCAGGTGTAGCAGTACACCACAGACCAATTTGGGTGATTTGTTTTACCATGCAGTCCTGAAATGAGAATGACAGGTTCCCGGGTACATCATGTCTTTTCTTTTATTTATTTTAAAGTTTATTTATTTATTTATTTTGGGGGGCAGGTGAGTGGGGGAGGGGAAGAGAGAGAAGGAAAGAGAATCCCAAACAGGGTTTACATTGACAGTGAGGCTCAAACCCATGAACCACGAGATCATGACCTGAACTGAAATCAAGACTTGGTTGCTTAACTGACTGAGCCACCAGGCGCCCCATGATGTTCTTTGTAATAGCCCAGAGTGGGCTATAGATGCTGGAAAGGCACATGTGCCCCACTGGACCTTTAAATTGTGTCACTGAAAGTTAATGACAAAATTCAAGCCAGCACTGTGCCTAAATTCAAACTATTACTTTTAAACAAAATGGCATTATCTTATTTATAATCCAGGGCCCACAGGCTTCAGCTAATTTTAGAGGACAATTTGGTGACCCAAGACAAAGCCTTATATTATGATAACTTTTTCTAGAAGGACCTGAACTGTATAAGTAGAATTTTCTCAGGCATCCCTACCAATATGCTTGGATATGCTGTAACCTTTCTTCTGCTTCAGTTTGAATACTTATAAAATCAGGAGTCAGTTTATATAATCTTTAAAGGTCTCTTTAGCACTTACATTTAATCATTCCTTATAAAATTACCAGAAGGCCTAGGAAAAAAAAAAGTAGAAGCAAGTGAGCATTCATGGGGCTCATCTTTCAAAACTCAGGCATTACCTCCTCTGAGAAATCTCCCATGACCCCACCAGATTGCAGGCCTGATTGAAGTGCTCCTCTGATGCAAAACCCAGGCACACATTTATTGGTTATAACTTACACAGTGATGGTTGATTTACGAATCTGTTTCCTTCACTCTCCAGTCAACACTTGCAGCTGAGACTAGCTTATGTCTTATTCTTCATTGTATGCCCAGTACCTAATGGAAATCTTGGCATAAAGTGGTGGGCAGTAACTATTTGTTGAATTAGTTGAATTAATGAGTGACTAGATGGATGAATGGATAAGCGGGTCTTCTACCCATAGTGGGTATCCTGCATACTACAGAAACAGCCCAGGAAGTTGTATCTCCCTCTTGCCACATGGCTTGCTGATGACAGTTGCATAATATGGCCAGAGAAGGGCATACAATGGCACAGAAACTCAGATCTCAATATGCATGCAGACCCATGAGGTTGGGTGAAAGCTCATCTCCTTTCTGTTCTAACAATCTATAGAGCTTGGGGCAGGGAAAATTAATTCATGGCATATGTGAAGACAGATGTTAGGGAAGTAGGACAAAGATAACAAGGTCAATGCAAAAAGAAGGAAGAGGATCTGAATACTGAAGTGATAGAATGGGTTGCCCCATAAAGTACTGAGCACTAATATAACTAGAAATGCCCAACTAGATCATCATCAAACAGATAAAGAAATAAATGTCTGGAAGGTTAAGTGGTTTGTCCAAGGGCACAAAATAACTAACTTGAACTTACTCTGTCTCTCTGCATATTAAGGACTTTTCCTCAATGCACAGATGTTGGGGGGAAATGTTTGGACCATTGCTACAACTAAGGGTCAGTAGGGTAGAAAATGTGATGGTGGTGGCGGTGGTGGTGGTGGTGGTGGTGGTGGTGGACAGTCTCTGAAATAGCCACAGAGTAGGCATATCAGAGTAGTAAACATAAGGTGTGGAGGCAAAGATACGCATCCATTGGATCCCAGGGTATGATTCAAAGAGCATGATATTGATGTAAAACTGATTTGGGTTTGAATTGCTGCTCTACCATTTACTAGTTGTGTGCCTTTGCTTGGATACATCATGCATCAGCTTTCTCAGCCTTGGTTTATTTATCCATAGAATGGCAAAGATAACACTTATCATAAGAATTGTCAAGATTAAAAGAGAAGTGTTTGTGGAACAAATGAATGGGGTCCAAATTCTGCTTAAAAGACTGGAGCAATCAGGTGAGATGCTTCAGCCACAAAAGTTGTTCTGAGCTAGGAGATTTAAAAGGAGATTTAAAGGAAAGGATGGTTGATGCAAAATGGTGGGAAGAATGGTGCAGCCTGATAGATGCGGCTTTCTCTGCTCCACATCCAATAGGGAATAAAAGTAATAACCACTGGCCTGTAATTGGAAAGAAGTTTTGGGACCACCAACTCAGATAAGGAGACCTTGGCTTCAGAATTAGAAGAGAAGAGGAAAGGAGAAGATAGGTTGTTGTAAAATGTGGATGTTGGAACTCAGGCACTTTCTTCTGCTCTGACTCAAGACCCCACTAACATGAGTGTAAAAAAAGAGGCATACACTTACGAAGACAAAGACTGGGAAAGGAAAAAAAGAAAACAGAGAAACATCAAGAAAACTTTGAATGCTAGAAAACAGATGGATAAGTAAAATTTAACTTTGCTTAGCAGAGAAAGCTGAAATAAAATGCCTACAAGATTCTTGGATGGCTAATAAAGAAACCGACTGATTTCTCTTCTAGAACCCCCAAACACTCTGAACATTAAAGGAATGTTCACCTTTAAAAGTGAAGGTATGGTTGGGGCTGAAAAGTAAAAGACTGGTTGAAACTCTATTAAAGAAGCAATTAGACCCCTAGATTCCCTTGCTACCCTAGGAACCATGCGACTCTTCCTCCCCCATCCAGAAGGAGACAGGAAGTTTTCTCTTTGGAGAAGTGGTGTACCAGAGGAAATCAGAACTTAAGAATACCATGCACAGATTGGACGGAGTGGGAGGTACAGATTGTTTTACAGAAAACTGGGAATTAGGGAATAGAAAACCTCTAGTCCTTACAACAGAAGATTGTAGAATAGACAAGCTGACCTGCCGGTGAGAAGACTTAAAGATACTGACAGTTGAGGTTCCCCTTGGCAAAATTCCTTGATGTCTGCAGGAGCATCCTAAAGGAAGCCTGCCTCTGGATAAGCAAAACCCATTCACACAAAGCTAATCTTTTCTTCAATGCCTCACTTTTAAATGTGAAAGCATACCAGACACTTGAAACATTTGAGTAAAGCCTCTAAATAAAAAATAAACTAAAAGAATAAAGAAATCTGAGGAAAACAGAAACAATGCAGAAAACAAAGAGGGGAAAACCATGAAGAGAAACCCTCTAATTTATATCCTCAGAGAGATAAGAAAAAAATATTGATACTTTAAAAAATATCTATAAAATAACAAATAAAATTTATTGGAAATTAAAATTTTGAGAAACAAAATATAAAGTTGATAGAATGGTCAAATATTTGGAAGCAAACCCAGACAATAGAATGAAAATGCAAAGTGACAGGGAAAAGTAGGCATCAGATAAACACCTTAGAAAATTAATGCAGAATATTCAGTCTGAGAAAACTTCCAAAGAATGAAAAAATTGGACCAGAGAAAGCTATCTAAGAACTAGTAAGAGAAAAATTTTCGTAACTGAAGGCTATTGGTTTCCAGACTTAAAGGGGTCATTTTATGCTCAGCACAATGAATAAACTCATTATAAAATTTCAGAATAATGAGGGCCAAATAAAAATCCTAAAAACTCTCAGAGAGAAAAAAAAGATCATATTCACAGTAACAGAAATCAGATTTGCATTATAACTATCAACAGCAATATCAGAAGCTAGAAGACAATAGGGAAATGTCTTTAAAACTCTTTGGGAAAATTATTGTGCTAGATTTTGTAAATAGCCAGGATAAGCATATGCAGTATCACCTTCATGGCATGCACCCTTTCTCTAGAATCCACTAGAATTGATTCTTCATTTTGATGAGGCACAATGAAGAAAGAGACAGAGGATCCGGGAAGCCAAGACTTCAAGCAGGAAAGAGAGAAAAGGATTTCAAAGATAACAACAGAGCTACAGATATAGATAGGAACCAAATGTGATCAGATTAAGAAGATGGGGAAATCTAGGAAAGGTGTTTCCAGGGTGGGGGTCAGGGTGTAAAAATAGATTATCTCATGTGTTGGAATGTGATTTAGAGAGATTTTCTAGAGATTTTCTATTTTTGTCAGAGAGTTTGGAGATGCAGTTATGGATGTGTAAACAAAGTGGGCAAATAAAACTTGAGATAATCATTAACTCCAGGAAAAACAAAAATTTGTTCAAATAGGGAAATGTAAACATAACCACATGGAACAGCTATGAATGCAATTTATATTGATGTAATAATACTAATAGACTATGGACTTAGCCAAAGTTGTGTTATAATTAGTTTGGAAGCTGACAGCATGATGAAGAGAAATGTGCGTACATGCATGTGTTTAGGAGGTATAAGAATTTTGAATACCTTTAAAAATACAAAATCAACAGACAACATAAAATATACATAGACATCCTGATTAAATATATGGGGAAATTTTTCAGAAGAAACTGCTATAAGATTTAAAATATTTGCCTCTGGTGGGGGTGGAGCAAGTCTTGGGATTTGGGAGAGGTGAGATGGAAGACTGCTGATTTTCATTTTAAGCCTTGAACGTTGTATTAGTTTTCTGTGGCTTCTTAATAACATTAATACAAACTGGTGGCTTGAAACAACTGAAATTTATTCATTCTCCCACAGTTCTGGAGGTCGGAAATCTGATGTGGGTTTACGGGGCCAAACCAAGATGTCAGCAGGGCAGTGCTTCTTTCAGAGGCTCTAAGGGAGAATCTATTATTTGTCTTTTCCAGCTTCTGGTAGTTGCTGACATTCCTTGGCTTGTGGCCTCATTACTCCAATATTCATAGCCAACATCTTCATATTTGTCTCTGCTCCAACTCCACATAGCCTTCTCTCTGTGTGTAAAATCTGCCTTTGCCTCCCTCTTATAAGATACATGTAACTACATTTAGGTCCTACCCGGATAATCCAGGATTATCTCTTTAACTCAAGATCCTTTACTTAATCACATCTTAATATGGATTTTTTCCCCATATAACATAATGTCCCAGGTTTTGAAGATTAAGACAGGACGTATTTAAGGGGAACATTATTCAACCTACCACAAGCATTTAAAAAATCTTTTTAGGAGCACCTAGGTGGCTCAATTGGTTAAGTTTCCAACTTTGGCTTAGGTCATGATCTCGTGTCTATGAGATCAAGCCCTTTGTTGGGCTCTGTGCTGACAGGTCAAAGCCTGGAGCCTGCTTCAAATTCTGTGTCTCTATCTCTGTCCCACCCCACCCACATGCTCTGTCCTTCTCTCTCAAAATAAATAAACATTTAAAAATTTTTTTTAAATTAAAAATCTTTTTAGTATATTTATATGATAAATCTATTTATATATGTACATACACACACATACATATACACATAAGTAAAAGAGCATGTACCATTTTTTAAAATTGTGGTTATCAGTGGAATGTCACAACAGACTTCCAATTCTACATCATGTGTCTCTATAGTGCACTTGAATAATGAACATATATTACTCATATAAAATGCTAATATGTGAGAAAAAAAGAGGCAGGGAGAAAGATTTCATGCTTTGGCTGATCTACATTTGAGACCAACTAGTTCCAAGTCTTTCATTTCAAATACAAACACGAGGCAACTCTCCAATTAAGTGACACTGACATTTATGTTGTTCCCTGGAAGACATATGTGTGTTTAAAACATGCAGCTACCAGAAGCCAAGAGCTCAGGGGGCTGGAGAGGGGTTTTGTGGGGTTTTAAAACATCAAAGAATAGTTTTAAGCCCAATCTAAGGAGTCATTTGCTCTCAAACATATAGCATATCTGCTTCTTATCTTCTGGCTTTTTTTTTTTTTTTCTGTTTTTCTCAGAAGCTAGGATAGGCCATATGATGGTACTCCAAATTACAGTACCACAATTGAAAGAGACATTACAGATCATTGGGTCCAATCCCAACATGGAACAGTTTAGGGAATTCAGAGAGGACCAGAGGGGTGAATTAGTGATTCCCAAAGCAGCTGAGGCAGAACTAGACCCCAGGGCTCCTGACCCTGATGTTCAGAGAACTCTATCATATTCTCTAATCCATGAACCCCTGTCCCTCACTTCTCTGTAATTTAGAAAGCCCTGGACATTTGGAAAGCAGAAAGAGCATGAGTATCCCAACTACTTAATCCCCAACCCTCCTGGATCCTTAGTATTCCTGAACTGTCACGTAGGTCACTTTCTCACAGGGATCTCCCTAATCCCTCCATCAGGACAAGGGCCCTCTCCTTTGGACAAAGATATAGAGGATTGGTGTATGTTGGCTTTTACAGAAGCTGCAACCTTGATGGGTCATGTAGATTTCCAATTCCAGTGGACTGTTAAATTAAGAGATGCAGATTCTTATCCTCTCTTCCTTCACAGGAAACCTCCTGCTGCCTTGGAAACTTGCTTATCTGTGTTTCATGGTTAAACCAGTGACATGCCATTCCCTCTCTGGAGGTAAATGGAACTAGGTGTGGCTGACATATCCCAGATATATGCTAGGTATTTTACCAACACTAGGTTACTTGATCTTTCTAACAGTTGGTAAAGATGGACATCGCTGCTTTACAGATGAGAAAACTTTGTTACCTAAGGTACCAAAGCTAGTATATTTCAGAGCTGAGACAAACTCACATCTTTCAGATCCCTAAACCAGAACACTTTTCATGATGTTATGTTGGAGTGGAATGAAAGGCCTTGCAGAATGAACCCTGTTATTCACCACGCTAACAGAACATCCTGTCCAGCTGGCCCAGCTGGGCTGAACCCCGCCAGCTTTCACTGCCTGCAGATCTCCAGCTGTCATTTAGACAAATTAGCCACTGGATTAGGAGTATCGGCAGTGAAATGCATGCATCTTATGATGATCCTGACTAACACAGATTGATGTGGGAAGCAGGCTGGACTATTCCTAGTGAGGGAACACTGATGGAAGATGGCTGATTGCCATCTTAATCCAAAGACTTTCTAGCCAGTTAAGTTCCTTGCAAATGCCTCGCTCTGACAATCAAGTTGGTTAAAATGTATTATCCAGGGTAGTGCTGCAAAGAAGCATGGCTGGCCCTGACCAGTAGGGAGTTTATACTGTGTCTAGGTGTGAACTCCACATTGAACTAGTTTTTTTTTTTAATGTTTATTTATTTTTAAGGGAGAGATAGAAAGAGAGAGAGAGAGAGAGATGGCATGAGTGGGGGAGGGGCAGAGAGAGAGGGAGACAGAATCCAAAGCAGGCTCCAGGGTCTGAGCTGTCAGCACAGAGCCTGATGCAGGGCTTGAACTCAGACCATGAGATCATGACCTGAGCTGAAGTCAGACACTTAACTGACTAAGCCACCCAGGAGCCCCCAACATTGAACTAGTTTTTAACCAGGATAGACCCTGGGAACAACACCTTGCAGAATTCAACCTATTGCTTGAGAGATGTACCCAGACTGACTTCCTTTACCTTGTGTAGGGGTGAATTGACCTCAGTACTATGACAAGAAATGGCTTTCTTTTTCTTCTTTGTGTCCTGCAGAAGACAATTATTTCTACAGTGAGTAAATTAGCTGTTTAGTTATTTATTTATTGGCTGCAGTCAGGTGAGACTATAAACAGTAGGCTTGGCCAAGCAGATACTTTGTGCGGAATTTAAGTATTGAGCAGAAAGTCAAGAGACAGATAGGAGGTAGGAGGTGCATTATACTCCAGCACGAGGAGTTTTTACACCACACTTCTCTCCATCTGAGCCCCAGGTGCTCCATTAGAGGAGTTTCCAGGTTCCTCACTGTCCCCTGGTGTGTGTATGGTTATATCAAAAGTAGAGTGTGCTAAAGCCACAGCAGACTGACTTCTTTGAGACCTGGACATCAAAATGATAGCTCCACAGTATGACATCAGTGACTTTATTCCACGGTCCTTGGCAACTGCTTTTTAAAATTATCATTTTGGGGGCTCAGTCAGTTAAGTGACCAACTCTTGATTTCAGTTCAGGTCATTATCTCCTGGTTCGTGAGTTCGAGCCCCCTGTGCTGATAGTGCGGAGCCTGCTTGGGATTCTCTCTCTCTCTTTCTCTCTCTCTCTCTCTCTCTCTCTCTCTCTCTCTCTCCCTCTCTTTCTTCCCTTTTCCCACACGTTCATTATCTCTCTCTCTCTCTCTCTCTCTCTCTCTCTCTTTCAATAAATAAATAAACTTAAAAAAATTGTCATTGTGGAGTTACTAATTTTAAAGCAAGCCTCAAAACTATCCTCTTCACTTTGGCCTTGTAATGTCCAGAGGGGGGAAGAAAGTAACACACAAAGAGACATTAAAACTATTGACTAACAATATTAGAAGCTAAAACTCTAATGTATTAATGCCTTCATATTTATGAAGGAAGATGCTTTTCAACCTAGAATCTTCGCCACAGCAAATAGTTGATCAGGCATACAGGTAAACTGCAGTGATTTTCAGATTTACAAGGGCTCACACCTTCAGGTGGATTCTTTTAATTTTTTTAATATTTATTTATTTTGGGGAGGCAGGGAGAGATGGAGCACAAGCAGGGGAGGGGCAGAGAGAGAAGGAGACACAGAATCTGAAGCAGGCTCCAGGCTCTGAGCTGTCAGCACAAAGCCTGACTCGAGGCTTGAACCTACAAACCGAGAGATCACGACCTGGGCCAAAGTCAGATGCTTAACCGACTGAGCCACCCAGGTTCCCCCAGGTGCATTCTTTCTTAGAAAGCACCCATGTGGTGGAGGGGTCATCTGAAAAGGAGAAGGGCAAGGAATGCAAGAAAGGGGGACCTCAACAGATGGGGCTGCCAAGGGAGTTCCTAAGAAAATGACAGACAGAAGTCCCATGGACCTTGCCATGAATAAGATCACAGAATGCTCTGGAAATGAGATCTCTAGTTTAAATCCTGCTACCGCTATTACTGCTACTAATTGGTAGACAATAGGTTTTCCTCTGAAAAATGGATTTAAGAAAGCTGAGGACATATTGAGATAAAATCATATGCATATATAGAAAATGAACCTTTTTTAAAAAGCAGTGATTAACCCAAGAAAACTGAAAATTATAAGAGAAAGGAAATAAATCACAATAAAATTCTCTGATTAGCAGGAACGGTGTTTGTATAGCTATAATAACATAGGCACGAACTTGATTTAATAGAACATTGAAATAAGATGGGGGCACTTGGGTGGCTCAGTCAGCTGAGCGTCCACTTGGGCTTAGGTCATGATCTCGTGGTTCTGAGTTCGAGCCCTGTGTCGGGCTCTGTTTGACAGCTCAGAGCCTGGAGCCTGCTTCAGAGTCTGTGTCTCCCTCTCTCTCTGCCTTTCCCCTGCTTGTGCTCTGTCTCCCAAAAGTAAATTACCATAAAGAATTTTTTTTTAATTTGAAATAAGATGATGATGGAAGAGTGGGGGAGGGGAGAGGGCGTGGTAAGGGTGAGTTAAATATCCCTCTCTCTCATCAGGAACTTCATGTATCACTCTAAAAATCCAGAAAGAGCTATACAAGCATAGGGCTAAAAACTGTGGAGGTCCATCCAGAAAAAGCAGCTAGAAAAATTGAAAAATATTGCTATGGGGGTAATGTAGCTGAGGCGTGGGGCAAGAATGGGCAAGGGTCTAGTGTATTTGTCATATGCATTTTTGTTTGTCTTTTTCTTTAATTTTTAAAAACATGTATGCATGTATTACCTTGAAAAGGTTGTTTTCTTAAAAGTCATTAAATAGTGTAAAAATGTACATATTTTTAAGAAGATTTAGTTCTTAATGAGATGAGCTCTCAGAAGTCTGGCAAGCGAAGCTATACAGAAGGACCTATTTCCTGAGGCTTCCTGAAAATAGTGTTTTCACTGGACAGCTAAGCAGATGAAAAGTTTTGCTTTTCATAAGCAAATATATTTTACATAAACACACACACACATTAAATATAACCTTACAGATAGAGACATATGTCCCCCATTTCATTCCTATAAACTCCAATCCCCACAAAAGCAATTGAGATTATAAATTTAATGTCCTTTCCAGCCTATGTGTTTTAAAATGTATTTTTGCTTAACACACACACACATATACACTCATACACATACCTATAAAAATATATTAATTTACTTTTCATGTTTCTAAATTTTCACTTAAATGCTATATAATGCCTATATTATTCTGCCACTTGCTATTTTCATCCAGTGCTGAAACCGTCCATGTTGATGTATGGAGTCAGTTCATTTTGTTCCATTGTATGATAGCACCGGAATTTATTTTCCTTCTGTCTTTCTCTCTTATAAACAATATGGCAGTGAGTATCCATATACAAGCCTCCAGCTAAACATGAAAGTGAGTTTCTCCAGGGTAGAGACCTAGAAACAGAATTGCTGGGGCTTAGGGTAGGCACATCTTTTACTTTAGTAGGTCACTGGGTCAGCATTGTTTTTGTAAGTACAATTACATAGTGCTTCCCTTGGACTTGGGATGTTAGGCGAGGAGCTGGTGCAAACTGGGCCCCAGCTGGGGGTGGAGGCCATATCGGAAATACCATCTGTTACTATGGTGCTCTGGATTCTCTCCTCAGAGGCGGCACCTTGGGGCCATAGCAGAAAGATGTGTTTATACACATTCTCTCTAACAAGCTGGTATAGACATTTAAAGGACTGCTGAGGAGCACCTGGCTGGCTTGGTCAGAGGAGCATGTGTATCTTGATCTCAGGGTCGTGAGTTCAAGCCCCACATTGGGTGTGGAGCCTACTTTTAAAAGTATGTGTCAGATGTGGAGTTGGACTCTGGAGTGGAAAATACCATCAGAAATGGACAGTTCTCTTCCAGCGGGGCATGGTAGATGTGATTTGGGAAGCTGGCTCTATCTAAATTCCTTTTCAATAAAACAGCCCCAGTCTTGGGCACCCAGCCTTGTTCTAAACCATTGAATTTCCTTCCCTCACCTCTCATCCTTGAAGACTGTCTCAGCTGGACCAGGGAGAGTCACTTGACCCAAAGACTATTAATCCTAAAACCACTCACCATATGATGTATGATTCACACTCTGCATCAAGAGGAGTGGCACCAATCTTATTTGCTTGGGAGGCTCTAGACTGTAAATAGTAGAATCCATCCTCAAACTGGCTTAATGATAAAGAATGTATTCTCGTGACAGGCAGCCCTGTGGTAGAGCAGGTTCTGACTGTGTTGTGTCCCCATAATTCATAGTGTCAATATTACCCTGACCAGCTCTTCAGGTGGTCAGAAGAAGGGCACTATTAGAAACAGAAGGTTGAGTGCTGTCTGGTTTACATCTTGTGGGAACAACCATGGGATTAATAACAATAGTTCCATCGATCTTCTTGGGCCAGCTGAAGTCATATGTCCACTCTGGACCAACCGCATTCACTGGGAGATTGTCATGCACTGATTGGATAAGCTTGGGTTCTGAATCCGGCAGTAGAAAAGAGATGGGAAAGCTATCATTGGTTTGTGGCAGTGACATTTCACTCCTGCAGCTGGAGGCTAGTCAGCTCCCCCAAGTCATATGTGCTCCACTAAGGAAGAGGAAGAGAGGGAAAGGATACTGGGTGGGAAGCAGACAGTGTCCTATGTCATATTAACCATATCTTAGAGCTGTTGGAAATTTATAAAGTTCTGGGGTTGTACGGTCCATAGCTGTTAGTCCCCTTCTCCACACTTTAAACCCAGCTGCCATGGTCAGTGATCTAGAGAAATCACAAACAATGAAAGGGAGATGTAGATTTTACATTCCTTTGGGTTTCTCTTTAAGCAGAGGGTCTCAGCCACCTTTCTTCCCAGGTGCTAATGAGAAACAACTTCTCTTTGCTTCTCTTTACTTTCTCTTTGCTTTCTCCATTACAATTTGTCTTGCATGTGTGGTCAGACGTCTCAAAGATGAGTGAGGGCAGGCAGATGTTTCAGCCCCTTTATAAAGCCCACTGCCTTTGTATTACAGGGACAGCTGTGGGCATCGGGTGCCAATACTGCAGCATCCTCAACACCATCAGGTCAGTTATCGCCCTTCCAACTCCTGTGGCTGCCTTTGTGCTTCCCACCAAGACACTGGGAAAGTACAGGCCATTCAAAGGGACTTCCAGAACTCCATCTCTCTAGCTAAGAACTGGAGGTGATGACCCCATAACAATCTTTTGGGGGAAGCAATGAATGAGTCCCAGATCATGATTACATATGTGGAAATGCCATCACATAAATGTTCTCAGGTTTGGGCTTAACAGCCTTTGGTGGTGGGCTGGGAAGGATGAAGGAAGCAAGATATCTATTCAAAGTTATCCAGTCCCCAGACATTTTGTTATCATATAAGGAACTATAAATAATAGGCCAGGAGCTGTTGCTCTCTGCTGGAACACACAGCCTAGACAGGACAGGCTGTGGCTTCTATGCCATTTCCTAGGACTTGGCTCTAAGGCCAACCTGTAATCTCCCATTTAATTAAGTACCTTACAGGTGGGTGGGTATAATAATATTATCAGCATGATTTTCATTCCACTGGGATCTGTGTTTTTTTTAATGTTTATTTATTTTTGAGAGAGAAAGAGAGAGACCTAGACAGGACATGAGCGGGGGAGGAGCAGAGAGAGAGGGAGACACAGAATCTGAAGACAGGCTCCAGGTTCTAAGCTGTCAGCGCAGAGCCTGATGCGGGGCTCAAACCCACGAACCATGAGATCATGACCTGAGCTGAAGTTGGACCTTTAACTGACTGAGCCACCCAGGCACACTGAGACCTATTTTTTAAGTAAATTATTTGCAAACATCAATATTTTTACCGTTAGTTGTTAAAACTAACTTGCAATGCACCTTGCAATTGGTCCCAACCCACAGTGGGCCACAGCAACTGCTCCATTTTATTAGCATCTTTAGTTTAAACATGTATAAATACACAAACCCAATAAGAAGTCTCCAGAACGAGAACACCTCTCAGTTGGATATGATGAGACCATCTGAACAGCAGGCCACCTTGCCGTTGATAAAGGTGGTTTGCAGAATTTACCAATGAACACCCACACCTCTGCCAACACACACACTGACCCCTCTCTCTGCACCTGTGAGGGACTGTGTAGCCTATAAATTGAGACCAAGTCAAAAGGAAGTGAGGTTGATGGAACTTTGAGGGAAAAAATGTGGTGGTTAGTCTCCTCTGGGCCTTCTCAGGTTACTGTAATGGTTTTGGTCCTCAAATACTAGTGATTCTCTTTCCTCAAGCAGCAGAATTACAGGTAATTGCTTTTGGGAAAAGCCAAATAACAGATGACTTCTCGTCTGACCAGATTTATTTTAATTCTCAATGAACAGAATAATCACATCCTTTGCTGTGCTCTCCAGGTCATTAGGGAGGCTCAGACTGTAACCATGCCTAGGCACAGGACCTGCAACCAAATGCAGTAAACTACATTTGATGGATAATTATCCTCTGTTATTGTTCAGCTGCAGAGGAAATGGCCCATAAGCTATCTGGAGTCTTCCTTTGGCACCTGCTGCCCAGATCCATGTTGAAGGGGAAAGGCACAATGCAAAGAGATCTGAGTGGCCCTGAGCCACACGGGGACAGAGAGCTTTCTCTCTAAGAACTCCTGTCTTCTCCTCTTCCACAATACAAGGGCAACAGTTCTTTGTGGCAGAGGGAAGGGCCCGACCTTCCCAGGGAATAAGGCAGAGGCATGACTCAGTGGTTGGAAGAATCTATCCCGATGCATGAGAAACATTGTTCTGGGTAGCACCCCATGGTGCCTTGCTGTGTCCCTTCCTTCTCTTGTTTTGATCCTGCTTATGGCTCAACACAACCTTTCTTTGAGGGGGTGACCCAGTTCCCATCTGAACCTGTGTTTCCAAAATCCAACTCCCTGGGCCTCTGCAACAAAACTCCCCGGCACTGACCCACCTTTATTTATGGGCCGTGAACCTGGAGAAGGTGAAGAAAAAACTCTGATTAGGCGCCAACTGTATGCCTGGCATAGTACTAAGTATTTTAGAGGCTGTCCCATTCAGTTTTCACGATAATCCTATGAAGAAGGCACCCCTATTGTCCTTGCTGTATATGAGAAAACTAAGGCCCAAAAAGGTTAAGCAATTCATCCAAGGACACACAGTAAGTAGGAGAACCAAGATTAAAACCTGGGTCTATGTGACCCCAAAGCCTACACATGTTCCCCTCAGTCATCCATGCAAGTGTTAGCTTGGTGCATTTAGGTTTCTTTTCTAACCTGCTGCCCTTTCCTGACCTGACTCCACTGACAGAACCCCAATCTTGTCTCCCCCTCATCCAATTATGTCCTGAGGCTCTGGCCGCCCAGGCCTAATCTAAAGTTGGGAAATAATCTCCTCAGATCTGCTTTCAGGAATTCAGTGCCACTTAATATTTGCTGTCCTTAACTCTGATCCAGTCAACTTTGGCCAAGATTAGGACTGGGGGGCTGTCCTCTCTGATCAGAGTGTAGTCAGTACTGTGTCAGGAGCTAACTGCTGAAGGCCACATCCCTGCAGAAGGAAGCATGCTTGTGGCAGTGGTCTTGAGAGAAATAGACTGTGCTGCCATGAGAATGGTCCTACTGCCCACCCTCAGTAGGGTGACCGGGGCACTCCAGGTCCCCCACTGCTCAGACCTAATTCCTCTCAACCTCACCTCTTGCTACCCCGTGAGTCCCATTCATCTTAGTACCTGTTCACCCTGTGTCCTTTGTCCATGATTCCTTGGACTTAAAAATGTCCTCCTGCTCTCCGTCTGGACCTGGCTCACTCCTTCCCCTCTCTGGCGTGGACCTTCTTATCAGTTTTCTATTGCTGCAAACGTAGAGGCTGAGAACAACATGCATGATCTCAGTGTCCAAGTGACAGAAATCTGGGCTGCCTTAGCTGGGTCCTCAGCTCAGGGTTCCACAAGGTTGCAGTGAAGGTGCTGTTTAGGGCTACTTGCTCATCTGGATACTAGACAGGGGAAAATCCACTTTCAAGTCCACTCATATTGGCAGAATTTATCTCTTTACAGCTGTAGGACCAAGGTCCCTTTTCCTTGTTAGCTATCATCCAGGATTGCTTCCTTAGCTCCTAAAATTTCCTTCCACGTGACCCTCTGCACAACAGGGCAGTTTGCTTCTTCAAGAGCAGCAGGAGAGCATCTCTGGCCTCAGGGAAAGCCTATACTTCCTTTTAAATAAGCTTCAACTGATTACATCAGGCCCACCAAAAAGAATCTTCCTTTTGATTAACTCAAAGTCAACTGACTTAGGACTTTAATCTGTAAAATCCATTTGCCCTCACCTTATACCATAACCTAATCATGAGAATCCCATTCACCATCATCTTTATCCTGTACTGTAAGCTAATCAGGGGCTTACTACCAGGGGTGGGAGATCATGGTATCCACAACACTGTTTTCCTTCAGGAGACCTTCTTTGGTATCCACAGGTGGGTGTAGAACCCCTGTGTCTACCTCCGTCTCTAGCTTGCTTTGTAAAACACTTTATGTGTCTGCCTCCCACACTGCCACAGGAGCTCATCTACGATTAAGGGAGCTCTTTGCTTATTTCTGTACTCCAGGGACTGACTTTCATATTTAGCACATGAAGAAGCTCCATAAATACTGTTCAACTGAACTGGATGGGAATCATAAATGTAAGCCTTTCTTCTTGGCCAGGGATGGTTAACACCCAGTGTGGGGCCCTTCCGGACCTGGTGTCCATGGTAGACATCACTAGTTGGTCATAGTTCTCCTGACCCCTGCCCGGCCCCAGGGTGACCCGAGCATCCTTCTCAAGCCAGACGTGCAGTCAGCACCAACACACTCAGAGCCAGCATGAGAAAGGAAGCCTCTGTTCTGACTACAGCAGACACACGCTATTCCAACAGACCTGTGCCTGACTTCTAATCCTCATCTCAGAGGCATTGAATTTTGTCATCTTTCTCCTACCTGTCCAGACCTCAATGACGTTGATTCTCCTGCCTGACTTTACCTTTGCCCACTCCTCCAGCCCTGGAAGTGCCATTGTGGGACCCTCTGCTGCAGCCATCAGCCTCAGCACCCCACTCCTGCCCAGCCTAGCCCGGCCCAGCTTTCTTACTGGAGCCCAGGACTTGGACCTGGGCCCCTCCTTCTGAGGTGGGAATCAAACTGATAAGGTAGCCATGTGGGAAAACAGCCTTGACCCAGCCTCATGTGGAAGACTAACCATGAAAGCGTCATGTGTGAGGAAGTCCCAGGGCTCCCAGTGTGCCAGCCACCCTGACAGAGAACAGCGGTCATTCAGTTGAGGACAGGCATGTCAACGGTCAACACAACCTCCTAATTGTCTGTCCTTATTTGACTCAGTTAGGGGACAGATACAGGCATTGCGTCAGATGTAGTGGCCCTTTTACAGCTGTTGAGAATCTTGCTCCAGGGCTCAGTCTACTCATCTAACAAATGGGGCCACACTGCCCAGGAACTCTGCTATTGGGAAGCCTGGGATGATGGGCTGTGGAACAAATGACCAAGAAATAAAAGTCAAGGGACTGGTAAATTCTTCAAATGAGTAAAATGACCAAGGCTGCCAGCTCCTTTCTCTTCGAATTCAAGCAAGCACCATCTGGCTGGTTAGGCTCCTTTCTTGCTTTCCAGGAGATAGCCAGCACTTTGGGGTCTTGGACTTTGCATTTCACAGCTACTCAACTCTTGATGGGGAATGTGATCCTCAGTCGTCCCTTATCAAGGACGAGCTGTCAGGGTAATTTAGAGCTCAAGCAGGAGAAGCGCATTGGAGGGGGTCTCCGGAGCATGCAGCGGGGAAGGCTGGAGAATCCAGTGAAGGCCGCAGGCAGGCAGCTGGTGATGGATGGAGGGGTGGGAGCTGGGCTGGGGGAAGCCATTCATCTCCATGCACAGCATGATCCCGTTGATCGGGAGCCCCCTTAGGACCAAGCTGGGAGTGCAGGATTGGTTTCTATCGACCTAGACAGTGGCAGGCACCATTTTCTGCCATGGGCAGAAGGGGAAAGCCCAACTTCTGTAGGTGTGTGCCATGTCTCACCTCTCAGAGAAAGATTGTCATCTCCGGAGGAAGCAAACAATGAGGACAAGTTCAAGGTCAGACTGGCCGACTTTCTTGCCTTAAGAACTTGTGTTGGTGCCGGGGCAAATGATGAAGGGGAGCAGAAAATCTCGAGGCTGCTCTCTGCTTCGACACAGCAGCACCTCCTTTATTTGTCCCATGCCCTAGACTTCACGCAATACCTTCACAACAAGATCCTGCCGTTCTGTATTTTCCAACTTGGTACTGTGTGCAACGGTATTCCCACAAGACATTGGTGTTCCTCACTTGGACCAATATGTTCTTCCTCTGAATTCTGATCGCGGACATCTTTTCAACAATAATTTTAAAAATGACATGAATATAATTTCCTCAATTAAAAAAAAATTCCCCTGAAACCATTGGGGCCTCCTGTTTCCTGTCAAAACCAGAATCTAGAAAAGATGATGACCAATTTAACAGCAATTATGTGTTTATTATATTCATTTTAGCTTAACATATCATATTTCATGGTTTTCTGCAAAGAAGAACCATCACTTCTAGCTGCTCAGATGCCTGAACATATTTAAAAAGTTGCTGTTTGTGGCACTTGAGAAGCCAGCTCTGGAGTAAGCTGACATGAAAAGAAGTTTCCAGAAGGGCAGGGGTAGACTCCTGAAATCCATGATGACCACCACCTTTTCTGACATTTCTGCTTTTCCTGGAGATTCAGGCAAGAATTTTGCTTTTGAAGATGCCAAGCTATATAGTTTGTACATCGAGTTAATGTAGCCTAGAGCCTTTTATGGTAACCTTTAGAAAGCTACCAGCAGAAAGGGTTAGCATAGAAAATGATTAGCAGAAACCCTCAAAACAATTAGCTAGACTCTGGTGGAAAGAACGAACACCAAAGTCTACATGCAAATGACTGAGTGTTTAAATATTTTCCCATCAGCATGGAATGGGTTGTGGGTTATGTGTTGAATTGTATCTCCCCACCCCCACATTCATACATGAAAGTACTGACACCCACCCCCCTACCCCCCACTCCGGGACTTCAACATGTAATCTTATTTGGAAATAGGGTCTTTGCAGATATAATTAGTTAAGATGCGGTCATACAGGAAGAGGGGGAGCCCTAATCCAGTATGACTGGTGTCCTTATAAAACAGGGAAATTTAGGGGCACCTGGGTGGCTCAGTCGGTTGAGCATCCGACTTCGGCTCAGGTCATGATCTCACTCATGGGTTCAAGCCCCGCATCAGGCTCTGTGCTGACAGCTCAGAGCCTGGAGCCTGCTTCAGATTCTGTATCTCCCTCTCTCTCTGCCCCTCCCCTGCTCATGCTCTGTCTGTCTGTCTCTCTCTCAAAATAAATAAATGTTAAAATAAATAAATAAATAAAACAGGGAAATTTGGACAAAGAGGCACCCATGAAGGGAGAATGCTACCTGAAGAGTGGTGTTAGGTTGCCGCAAGCCAAGGAACTACCAGAAGCTAGGAGAGAGGCCTGGAACAGATGCTTCCGTAGGCCTTCAGAAGGAGTATGGCCTTGCCCACACCTTGATCTCAGACGTCCAGCCTCCAGAACCGTGAGACAATAAAGCTCTCTTGTTTGAGCCACTCAGCATGCGGTACTTTGTTACCAAGGCTCTAGCAAACTCATGCACCAACTATCATATCCCGTGCAGGGGAAGGGAGCTCTGGGACGACGCTGATGTGCTTCCTCTTGCCTATATGGCTTACTCCGTTCCTCCCTCCACTGTTAAAATGAAGATCCCATTAACTGTAGTACTGGGAACCATGTTCCCAGCAGTGTTCTGTCAGCAGAGAATAACATTTGGCAGGCTGGAGAGACTGGAAGTTAGCTGTGATCAGAAGACTTAGGGGCATTTCTTATTTCATTTTGTAAAAAATATCCTAAGTAAGACATCCTTAACTCCTAATTCCAATTCTTGATTAAACATTAATGGTTTGCACTAGCTCAGCAGAACATGGAGTTATCTGTTAACTTGCAATCATGCTAAATTCATAAATCTAATTTGGCTCTGGCATTCAGCCAAGAACAAACGTGAGAGATTAACATTTTTGGACGATTGGGACTGAAAATGAAAATTATTCTGTTATTGTTTTTTTTAAATTGATCTATCTAATATGATTTCTAAAGGCCACACACACATCTGTTGGCTAGGGGGAGAACAGGAACTAAGAAAGAGAAGCTCACCCCCTCAGGGCCAGGAGCTTGCTTACAAAAATTCAGTTACGGAAGATGTCCCAAAGTAATCATGTGTTGATCTGGCTTTCTTCTTATGGAATCATAGAATTCTACAGAGGTCACCTTGTATAAGGGCCACATTTGATAGATGAGAAAGTAAGGGTCAGAAGGTTAATGCAGGTTAAATCATTGGCTGAGGCTCCTCCTTGTTCCGGCCACTGAGAGGGTACTAGTGTCCTCATGGATCCTGTCTCCTGCTCCCAAACGTCATATGGTCTAATGGGGGACATAGGACAAAGATGGGCACATGCACGGGACACTAGAGCAGCACAGAAGAGAGGCTTTGGGGCCTTTAGAATGGTGAGCATGGATGGTTTTCTGGAGGGGAGACACTTCAGCTGAACTTAGGACCATGACAAGAGCTGCCTGGGTGAAGATCAAGTGTTTCAGGAAGTGGGGGACTGCATGAATGATAACCTGAAGCTGAGGCAATCCAGTCCTTCAGCCACATAGAGCCTCACCTGTTGTTCCAATGAACTCAAGAGTTGTTGGAAAATGGCGGGAACGCCTTGAAATGCTTTGGGAAGGGCCTGGCTGACCTGTGTGTGTGTGTTCACATAGCTCTGTCTGGTAGAAAGGAGGAGGCTGGGTTGGAGAGAACTGGTTGGGGAAAATCATGCCAACAGCACAGGTGAGGATTGAAGGTGACCTGGACAAGGCACAGTGGTCTTGGAGACAAGGAGCCAGAGCCAGACATACTGGGGACAGGTTGGACTTGGACATCAGTAGGCTGCCTCTTGAGGGAGACAGAGGTGACAAGAAGGGTCACAAGCTTCCTAGTTTGGCATCATATTGGGTGGTTGCAAGTGATAGAAACCCAGCTGAACCTATCCACCTCCCTGGGACATCCAGGGGTCCCACTGGCATCAGGGACTTGGGGACATGTGTGATATGCTTCTCCTGTATTCCCTCTCCACTGTCTCATCTCAGCATCTGTGTTGGCCTCATCCTTGCCCTCTGTAGCTGTTGGGAGGGTACCCCCAACTGTGAGTAGCACCTGGCTTATACTGTCCCAGTGCAAAGAGTGTCTATACATATGATCTCAGGGAGGCCCTTGATTTTCTAGTCCCAGGAACATGCCTCCTCCCTGGGCCCATCGCCATGGCTGGAGGTTGGATTCTAGGACTGACAGCTCACAAGACCATAAGGAGAGAGGGAAAGGGAGAGAGAGAGAGAGAGGGAGAGAGGAAGATTGAGAGAGAGGAAGAGGAGGAAGAAGAGAAAGAGAGGGAGGGAGGGAGGGAGAGAAGGAAGGAGAGAGAAAAAGAGAGAGAAAGAGAGAGAGAGAGAGAGAGAGAGAGAGAGAGAGGTTCTTCTAGAAGGGAGGTGAAAGCTGGTATGCCATGACAAAGTCAAGGAAGGATGATGAGCGGAAAGAACATGGTAGATCTTCCCTTTGTGGTGCCCTTAGCTGACAGAGAGAGAGGCAGGGAGGAGAGGCCAGTCCTGGGCTTGAGAAAGAATTCAGTCTGAAGAGGCTGAGTCTGTGGGCAGTGGAATATCCAGTGATTAGTTGGACACATGGAAGTCTGAGGCAGTGGGGGGAGGTGCCAGCCAGACCTGGAGCCAACAGCAGACAAAGCAGGGGCTGGCTGTGAACTCCCAAGTCTTCAACTTACTAGCTGTGTGACCTAGGGCAGGTGTCTTAGCCTCTCTGTCCTCAGTTTCCTCATCACTAAAAATGGGGTTTAGAGTTGCACTCACCTTAAAGCATTATCGTGGTGATTAAACAATGCTGTTCATGGCAGGCAGTTAGAATGGAGCCAAACATGAGGTGAACCCTGCAGAAGTGTGAGCTGGTGTGATCGAGGCCATCCATAGAGCAGCCCTGTCCATGGAAGCCAGGGAAGTAGAGCATGTGAACAGAAAGGAGAGTCCAAGTGCCAGATGTAGCAGAGATTTTAGAGCCGTTGCTAAAGCCCAAGCAACCAAGAAGTCCTCTTAAGTACAAAATCAGACAGAAAAGCTACTATATATTTAGAAGGGGATAACACATCCAAACAGATGACACAATTAAGGTAAACTACCAAGCACGGCAGCCAGAAGGGGCCGTGTGGACATGGCCCAGAGCCCAGGTTCCATTGGCTCAGCAGCAAATGCACCGCAGTGGGTGGGGATAAAGCCCTCAGTTTGCAGGTCGAAGGCTGCTCCCAGCAGGAGACTGCCTGCACAAGCTCTTGCCTTGGCAATAGAGCCCTCCCTCTTCTTAGGGGGAAGAAGTCTTTTGGATGCTTCCTCTAATGAAAGCAGACACTGGGGGCCCTGGGAACAAGTGTCAGGGGTACAGCCCAACTCTGTCTGGAACGCTTTTCTGCAAACCTGCGTGCTCCCAACAAGAGTGTCCCCAGCCTACAGAGGAGCTCCCTCCCCAGAGCCGGGGTCTCAAGCCTCTCCTCCATGTGGCTTGTGCGGGTACCACTTCCCTTCAGCTTGAGCAGCTGGAGAGCCGATGCTTTGGACAAGGCCTGGTGACCTGCCGGCCATGCTCTCTGGCCCGGCGACGGGGTCCATCATGAGAGCCACCTCCTTTCCCATGGGCCTCTTCCAACTGCTCCAGAGAAAGCCAGGGGTGCAGGCTCTTATCACATTCCTGGCCTTGCCCCTCCATTCACCGTAGTGTTCAGGGGCTGCGCTGCTGACTGCCTCCACCCGCACCCCACTTCTTACCATTAGGGGAGGGACCCCACCAAACAGCAACCCACCCCAAACCCAGGACTTCCTTATACCGTATGCTGTTCTCTGTTTTTTTTTTTTAACTGTAAAAACTGAAGTGTAAATAATAGTACATATCCCACCAGTTACAAAAGCAAAAATCCAGGCTCTTTTCTGAAATTCACAAAATCCCTCCCTGTTTCTCGCTTTTCAGCTCCTGTCCTCTCTCCATGTGTCATGCTGCTGCTTCAGTCATGGTCTTCTTCCTGCTCCTCAGCTAGACCACATCTTGCCCTACCTCAAGGTCTTTGAACTTGGTGTTCCCTCTGACTAGAATGCTGTTCTCTCTGCTTTCACCCACCTTGGTCCTTGTCAGCATAAAGCGTCTTCTCAGAAAGCCCTCTAGGGTCTCTCCATCTCATGGAGGTCCTGCCACTACTCCCTGCTCCACATTGCTCTATCTGGAATCCTGTTGGCTGCCTTCTATTGGCTTTTGCCATTATTGTCTGTCTCTCTAGCTAGATGACTCTCCATGAGGGTCGGGCCATGACTCTGTTCACTGCCGCATCCCAGGACCACAGGCCTAGCGCCAAGTAGGCCATCAAGAAATCCGTGCTGGGGGGCACCTGGGTGGCTCAGTCAGTTTAGTGTCCAACTTCTGCTTAGGTCATGATCTCACAGTTTGTGGGTTCGAGCCCTGCATCAGGCTCTGTGCATTGACAGCTCAGAGCCTGGAGCCTGCTTCGGATTCTGTGTCTCCCTCTCTCTGTCCCTCCCCCTCTCACACACACTCTGTATCTCAAAAATAAATATTAATAAAAAGAAATCTGTGCTGAATTAATGCATGGAATCATTAATCAATGAAAAAATAAGATAGTAGCCATGGCCAACCCTTGGGATGCCAAAGATAGTTAATCAATTGTACTTTCTTCCCTTCCTTTCTGTTCAAAAGTGGATTGGCATATTCAGTTTGATCATGTTTTGGGAAAGAAAAGGGCCAGGGCCAGTTGGAAGAAATACTGGGGCAGGGTCCAGAGGTCCTTGCTAGTGAGAGATGAAATACGTCTTTTCCATCTGTACATAGGAGATAATCCAAGGTCACATGCAACTGAAGTATGTAGGGTTTGTTTCTGTACTACCTTGTTCGAGATATTTCTGGGAAGACTGATTGTAAAGGTACAATTCAGCAGAGGTAATATGTGTCTGACCTTTGAACATACATTCTTGTTCAAACACGACCACATTAAACCCAGAGCCAGCTTGGATGTAGACAAAAAGCACGGTGGTGCTGAGGGGCTGGCCAGTTCTGCCTCTTTCCAGCCGTGAGACTCTGAGCAAGTTACCTAATCTCTCAAACACTCAATTTCCCCACCTGTTAAATGGAGAGATACCTGTTTGCCCCAACTGTCTCCCAAGAGACTATGGATCATGAGGGAGGCTTCAGAGCAGCCCCTGGGGTGCCCACTGGCCCCATGCTTTCCTAGATGTGGGCACTCAGTTGTGAGAATCTCTGTGGGACCAGCTGGATGCAGTTGCCCCTGTGTGCTAGTGTAGATCTCTCTAGACAAGGCTACATCCCTCATGCAGCCTTCAGGAAGCATACACTCCAGATGGACAATCCTGATGGAAAACTGACCTCTTTTTGAAAAGGAAATGTAAATAGTCTTGGGAGAGTGTGGTGCAGTGGTTTCCTGTGGATGTGGTGT
Organism: Cryptoprocta ferox; assembly: GCA_028646485.1. Classification (NCBI taxonomy): domain Eukaryota; kingdom Metazoa; phylum Chordata; class Mammalia; order Carnivora; family Eupleridae; genus Cryptoprocta; species Cryptoprocta ferox. The sequence continues at coordinate 19,801,848 of CM053565.1, read as the reverse complement.
CGGGAACTGCAGTCAAGTCCCACTGACCCTCTTAAGGCTAATCCCTTCCTCCTTCTGAGCTGTGACACCTTTGCCTCTACAATGTGTGTGTGTGGGTGTGTGTGTGTGTGTGTGTTGGGATTAAACCAGGCACCGTGGTTCATAACTTGGAGATCTTGATGAAAACTCTTCCCCATCCCTAGAGAATAGATATAAACCCAAACAAGTGAAACAAAGATGCCCTGAAATTTATCCTTGACCTCAGTCAAGAGCCCTAGATAGGAAGGTCTTTAAGGGACATCCAGACTCTGAGCTCGTGGTTTTTTGGGGACAAACTTAGGTGGAGCTAGCCACAGGGCTCCTACTGAGCTCAAGGGCAGGGGTGTTCCTTGGGAATTATAGGTGTCCAATGCTGGCCTACAGAGAGATGTGCTGGGCTAAAGGAAGATCTCATGGGGAAAGAGTGTGACCGATCCTGATGAAAAGGGGAGGAGGCTCAGATCCTTCTAAGGAAGCCGGACCTGCTTCTGTGCTGTTACACTGCTTTGGGTCGGCAGAGGGCAGAAGAGAGCAACATTGCTCTTCCAGGCTTGCCTGGGAAGGCACTAGTCCAGTCGAAGGCATCATCCATCCATTCACCAGCTTTCTTAAAAATTTATTTCTTAATTTACAGGTTGTTCAAACTTGGACAAGTCACTTGATCTTTCTGAGCCTTATTTCCAATACTTACACAACGAGGAGAATAGTATTTGCCTCATAGGGATACAGGTTTAAAGGACATAACACATTCTATTTAGCAGTTTCTGGCACAGAGCAAGTACAAAAAAAAATAGTAGCTATTACTATTACCATTATTTATTGACTCACACAATAGTTCGTTCATTCACTCAATCACTTTAATGCACCATGCATTCATCTAGTATCTGTTATGTAAAAAATTACTGCCCTTGGTGTTTAGTGGGTGGGGGTGAGTCTCCAAGATGACTCAGATGTGCTCTCCCAAGACAGGGAGAGCAAACACTGCCAAGTAACTGTGAGCCACTGTGGGGAAACTCAATGGGGCTTCCTGCTGGTGGGAGACACGAAGGGCACGTTCTTGGAAGGCTGAGCCTTTGAAATAAATAGCTTCTTGAAAGCACTGTTGCACGGGCCTCAGCCCAGACCCACAGAGTGATGGGACTGGCTGGTCTGTATCTTCACAAAGCTCCACAAGCGATTCTGATAATAAACCAAGTTCAGGGAAGCACTTGGCTGGCTGATGAAATATGCATAGGATCTAATTCCCTGAAGATGAGGGCTGCCAGGGAACCTGCTCTTTCCTGGGGAGGGCTTGCCATCACCGTGAGTGCCATGGGTAGGGATTGTAGAAGCTCGAAATGAAAGGGACGTGGGTCTTCATCCCCAGTGTAGGAACCTTCTCCACCACCCCCATGACATGTGATCCTGGAGCCTTTGCTTGAATATTGCTCCTCTTTGAGCCTCAGTTTCTTATCTTTACAAACAGGGACTGTATCAGATGATCTTCAGATGCCTTTCAGTCCTGATGTAATATGACTTTTATGTGGACATCGCTGCTCTGTAAGGGAGCCTGTTAGGTAAGGCAGCGTGCACTTCAAGAGAGATCTATTCCATGCCTTCTAGAGTCCCCTGTTCCCACAGAAGAAAAAAAGTCCAGGCCCTTTCTCCCAGGGCTTGGGGTCCTCTTGGATGTTTTGTCCTCTTTCTGTCTCATTTCCTTTATGCTTCAGTTAAAAGGAAGGAATGACCTGCCTACTCTTCCCCAATATCCTTCACATCCTCGCCCTTCTCTACGTCATCTGCCAGCCTGAAATTCTCTTCATCCCTCCAACTTTCGATCCTTCTGCCCCTGAAGCTGAGCCTCCCATGCCAAACCTGGCACCATTACCATGGTTACTGCCATCAGCTAACATTTACAGAGTGCTTGCTATGTGCGTGTTTCATTTTATTGACTCCTTTCACGAGACTATGTTATTGACACCATGGCCATCTGCATTTTATAGGTGAAGAAACTGAGATCCAGGGTGGTTAAATACCTTGCCCCTGGGGACTCTGCTGCATATTCCAGTAGCTTCTGTAGGCATCCACCTCAGTGCTCAACTGAGGACTCCCCCTAGCAATCCCAAATGCCACCACTTGTATTTCTCAGGCCCTCTAAGGAGAACTTGAAAACATGTATGAAAAGATGCAGCATCTCTGGGAAGATAACAGTGGCGGGACAAGATGGGTGGGTGGAGAGTAAACACTATGTCTTGGGACACTAAAAAATCAGAAAAGTCATGAAGAAACAAAAACTTCAGGTCCACTTCACCCTAGCCCAAGGCAGTGAACTCTGTGTCTGTGCCTAGCAGGCTGAGGACCCCCATAGAAAACTCTGGGTTCAGACCCAGACTTGCATGGCATTCCAGGAAATATTTAGGTAATGCAATTTATTACACTGAAGACTTCAAAAAAAGGAAAAAGCTGAGGGTGGAAAATAAAATAACAACCACAACACAAGTGAAATCCAATTTTTAATTTGGCTCTTGCACTTGGTGGGAAAGGTGGGCACAGTGTGTGTGGGGGGGGTAGGGGTAGAGTAAAAGGAAACTCTTTTACCAGGATGTGAAAGAACAGACACACACCCCTTCCCTTCCTGCATGGTTGTTTTTAATTCAAGAAGCTGCTCAGAGGGGAAAAGCTGTCTGTCTGTAATTGTCCCAGTGGCAGCCAGCATTAATGGAGTGTGCAAAACTGGCCCTTTGGGACAAGGTATTTGAAAAATGGTTGCCAAGGGTTAAGAACCAGGAGGTTTATTTTTCATTTGTGCAGCAACAAGTTCCACATCCTTCTTTTTGTTTTGGGAAATTTTTTTCTTTGCTTTTCAAACCTCCAAATGAATAGGGGGAAAAAAGTGAACTGAAGTGGTTCCAATTTGCAACAAGAGTGCAATTTCAATTGATTTAAAGTGGGGAGCAACACGGGAATGATCACAGAAAGAGATTGGAATTCGTCAATAAATAAGGTTCAAGGTCCCGAGCCTGACTTCTCTTTCATTAGCTTTAAAGGATGATAATAAAAAGATAGGTGGTTGCATCTATCAGGTTCCTAATAAAAGCATGACATTGTGTGTCTCATGGCTCAGGACCTGGACCAGGTCATGGGAAGCATTAAGATTTAATCTGGAATTTCCTCCCCCCAGCAGCCATGGTTCACTTGCAGAGATGTATGTATTAATTGTAACCTTCCCAAGGGCTTTGGCTGTTCCCAGATGGACCTGGAACCCTGTGTTTCAGTGACCCGGTGCCTTACCAAATGTTGCCCAAGTAGTACATCAAAATAATCCACCTCTCCATCCCCTGTCCTCACCTTTCCCATACTTCAACCCATTCTGTCTCTCAGCCATAAAGAACTGCTTTCATTGCTTCAGTTTCTAGTGTTGGACAGCTTACCATCCAGCGGAACTTGGTCATGGGGGTGGTCCAGACTTAATGACAATGAAGTGCTCAGAACTGATCCTAGCACACAGTACCCCCTCAATAAATGTTAGTCTTTACTATTATAGCTGTTGCTTTTCTGATTTTACCCACCATGTGATAAATGTTATGCTGTGTGTTGCACAATATTGTGTGTTGTGTTGGGGGATGGGGAGGAACGGTTATCACAATGTGCCATGTGGAAACTGAAAAAGGAGGTCAAGGAAGGCTTGGGATATGAACTAACATTACATGCATTTGGAACAAGAATTTGCAAAGTTTCTGTTGTAAAGAGTATACTGGGTATGTCCATGGAGTAATTGATGAAGAAGCTATACATACAGACAATAGGAAAGGGATTCTTGTGGAATTTGGATTTTTGTCCCATAGGTTCTTAAACCTTCCCATGTCTTAAGAGCAGACATAAAGGAACAAGAAATCTGAGGGATCTAGGGACAAGGCCCAAAGAAGCTTTTTCCAGGATTGGTATTTTGAGGGAGTCTCATATTTTATCTTTAAAACCTGTTCTAAATTTGTGTACTATTCCGCAATAGAGTCCAATATAAAAATAAAAATGATGGAACCCTAGGAAAATGTTTCATGTTTACCTGGGGGCCTTTCCTGTCATACACACCTGGACCCTGTCCGCTCAGTAGGAGAAATACTCCTGCAGCTGATGGATGCAAATGTGGGGTAGGGTTTTAAGAGGAAGAGAGGCATGCTTTAAGTTCATGTTTCAGAAAGATGGGTTGGTGGGATAGAGGGAGCAAGTCAGGTGGCTGGGACACTAGTCCAAAAATAGCTGCAGTAGCTCATTGCCTGGTTGAAGGAGCTGGCATGGCATGGAGCTCGGAATGGTGCTGCCTGCAGCAAGTTTCCATGTTCCAGGAGGTTTCCTCACCATTGAGAAGAGTTACCATACTTTGTATTTGTTTGCAACTCTTGTTTGCTTCTTTGATTCCTTAAAGGTTCTTAATCTTGGATATTCAACATTCCCATGCAATGTTACTAGTTCAGGCTTGAAAAATGTCTCTGTATTAGATGACCCTTAGCATGGCTGGAGGGGGCAGGGTCATTCAGAAACCCTGGGAGTTCTCTTTATCTTGGTCTTCAATTCATACTAGTCATGGCTGATTTGTTCACTGCCTAAGGCTACCAGTCTCTGCTTTGGTCAAGTTTGGGCTCTATGCTTGGTGCCAAGGTGAGTGTCCTTGTACCCATGTCCAGCCTTCCTTTGCACAATGCCCTAGGCATTGCATGGACCCTCGGTTCTCATGGAATTTACCACCCCCATCCCCTCAGTGTCACTGTGGGAAGGACCTTTCAGTGTAGCCCACCTCCACCTCTCCCTGCCCTCTGAGCTCTCTCCTTCTCAGACCACCTCCATCTTCTCTTTAGTCTTCCCCTGGATAAACTTCTTTTAAAGGCATAAGTGTCCATGTTACTACATGTTCTTCTCTGAATTGGGTGCAGAGAGTTTAACAAAAGCTGATCAGTAGTATAGCCAGAGAAACCTGGGAGATGCTAAATAGATTATTAAAGTGGTAGAGATGAATTATCATTATACTGAAGGTGGAAGAAGTGAGGAGGTTCCTTCCATGGACAGCCATCCATCCATCCGTCCATCCATCCATACACCTATCTGTCTCTCTATGTAAGTATACACACACACTTAGTTCATATACCTGTACACACACTCATGAGTACATACTTTTGGTGTCTGTTGACCTGGTATTTGTTTATGTGGAAGTGGGCACAAGTAGACACCACTGTGGCCATACATTATCCCTTTTATTTAGCATTTTTATGTGTTACAGAGAGATGTTATGCTTTATTCCAATTAAGTAATATGAGGTACCTGAGACTTCTGGGGTGGGTGAACCTTTGGGCAGGCATAAAGTTTTCCAAACTCATGGATATGAAGTTTGGTCACTTACCCAGGAATGACTCATCTGGGAGACTGACTTCCACAACCAGATGCAAAAGAGATGGATCAAACAGCTTAAATTCTGATATTGCCATTTCTTCAGAGTGGAGGTTGCTGGGTCCAATTACTTCTGATGCTGTTTGTTGGAAGGACCAGATACAATTCAGAAGCCTGCTGGTGAGCATAGATTGAAGGAAGAAAACTTCAGTGTTGTCAAGAAGCCTTCTGTTAGACCAGCAGTGTTTGAAGGGTGTGAGGAATTTATCTTTGCATCCACTTCAGCACCAAGCACAATCTTGGCTCAATAGAGCCAATAATAATAGGCATTACTGAATATCAGACTATGTTCCAAACACTTGGCATGTATGGACTCATCTAATCCTCACAACCACCCTAGAAGGTAGATGCTGTTAATAATCCCCATTTAAAACATAAGGGAATTGAGCCTATGGTTAGCAGAGTAATAACTTCCCAAAGATGTCGATGACCTAACCCTTGAAACCTGTGAATACATTACCTTATATGGCAAAAGGGATTTTGCAGATGTGATTAAGGTTAAGGATCTTGGTCCTGGGTTAGGCAGGTGGGTATAGTCTACTCATATGAGTCCTTAACATTGGAGAACTGTGATTTCTAGCTATAGAGAACTCGGCAGAAGCAGCATGAGAAAGACTTTGCCCTACTGCTGACTTTGAAGATGGAGGGAGGAGTCATGATCCAAGGAATGTGGGAGCCTTGAGAAGCCAGAGAAAGCAAGGAATGGATTCTCCCCTAGAGCTTGCAGAAGGAACACAGCCTTGCTGACATCTGAATTTCAGCCCAGCGAGACCTATATCAAACTTCTAATCTTCAGAACTGGAAGAGAATAAATTTGGGTTGTTTAAAGCTACTATATTTGTGGAGATTGGTTACTGTAGTGATAAAGAATTAATATAGATTTTCAGAAAAATTAAGTAACACAGGTAATAAGTGATAGAGCCAAAGTTAAAACCCAAGCAGTCTGGTTTCAAAACTCATGCCCTTGACTGCTCTGTAACATGGCCAATTTTACTGCCATTATCTACAGAATTAGCAAATGAATAAGAAAAAGAAGGAAGAATTAAAGAATATGAGAGGAAGGAAGGAAGGAAGAAAAGAAAGGCAGAAAGAAAAATTTTTCTGTGAGTTGGATACAGCCTTTTGTTCTATCCATTTCTATTATGAGGATATTTCTGCTTACTTAACAATAACCATAGAGCTGTCTCACTCTCTCCTCCACTGCTCCCTCCTATAGTGCTGGAAGCACCTAACAGTGCACCTTCTAGAACCCATGCCAAGAACACCTTTATCTGGGCATCTCTGATCAGGGCCTGGTAGAATTTCCAAGATGTCAGGGTGCACACAAGCACATTGCTTTGCATTCGGGTTGGTGGCTTTTGGCTGAGATTTAGGAAATGTCCTTATATCATTTGTGTCTGTAGACACGCTGTCCTTATGCAGATTTCACCTCCTGTCTAGGTCCTCTAAACAACCTGTTTGGGCCACAGCTGGAGATGCCAGATTTAGCAAATAGAAACCAGAATACTCAGGGAAAACTGCATGTCAGATAAACAGCAAATAATTTTTTAGTATGCCTGTGCCTCAAACATTGCATGGGATATTTTTATAATGAAATTATTATTTGTTTCTATGAAATTAAAACTTAACTAGGTATCCTGTATTTTATTGGTAACTCTACCCACGGCACACAAGTAGGGAAACTCTTCTGGGGCAGGAGACTTTTATAGCCCCTTGAACCACCCTGGGGAGAGCTCTCCATCCCAGGCCAGAATAGAAACAGATATCTTCTGCTCTGCATGGTTGTTCTAAGCAGGTGCTCTAGTCCCAGGGAGGGAGTAAGAGCAGCTAAGGGAGGATGGGGTAGAGGAGATGGGCTGGGATTGACAAGGAATCATGACCCAGAAGATGCTGTGCAGTCATCTTCAGCCTTCCAGATGATTCCTCCAGTGCCTCTAGAAATGAGGTGCTCATGTTGGCCAGGGGAAGAGTCACCATTTGGGGCCTTTGGGTCTCTTGGCTGTCACAGTAGTTTGTCTATGGGGTAGATGCCCAGGTCTAGGAAACCTGAGTTTTGGTTGCATGTCAGCTATACTACTACCCCAATAATACCCTTATAATGCCCTCTACCACCCAATCACTCAGAATCCCCCCAGCCAGCCAAATTCTTAATCTTTTCTCCTACGCTTACTTTTATGCTAGCCATTGTATTGGTTTTGGGGACTTCAATCTTAGATCAATCTGTCAATCAACCAATAAACAAGAAGTAGTTATTGAGTGCCTGCTGTGTTAGGCTATTGCCTAACATAGGAATATGTTAGCCCCAGTAATAAAGACAAATATCAGTCCGAGAGGAGCTTATGGTCAAATGAACAAAATAAGATTTGCTTATATCGGGGAAAAATGAGGAAATACCAACATGGTTCTGTCCCTTATGAAACATCCATCAGACATTGATCACCATGTTGGATACTAGAGACAGAAAACAAGATGAAGTTCACTTGGCTGAGGAGATCCAGAAATAAAGAGTTGCTGGAATGAACAGGGAAGAGGCCCCTAACCCAGCCTGGAGAGTATGAGAAGGTTTTGTTGAGGTGATGAAAACCTGAACAGTCTCTAGAAAGTCAGTTAGATAAATGAAGGTCATAACGTTGGTCGAAGGTACAGTGGAAATGATGTTTCAGGCAGAAGGAAGTATATGTGTTGTGAAAATTGCATGTGTTTCAAGGCAACTAGAATGGAGATGGGCTAGAGGTGGCTGGGGAGGACCTAACCATAGATTCAGATGTCTGATTCTAAAGGAGGAGGTGAGATCATTGCTGAGTAGTGTAGTCAGAAAGGAGTATGACCTGAGCTTGTTTGTCACAGTGGAATTTCAGTGTCCCTTCAGCTGAGGAAGCTGGCAGAGTCAGTGTTATTAGACAGGCCCACTGGGTTGGGCACGAGTGTGTGGGTAGACCCATTGTGGATCACAGGAGGATCCAGTGGCCACTGATATGTGAACAGTTGACTTCAGGAATATCCTACAGGAAGTAGATATCTTCAGAGCTGGGCAGAGCATAGTGACATGAGTGGGATGATGGTGAGATTAAACTTGTCGAGCCGCTCACTGTCCTGAGAATACCATACAAGTTTCCTCGTTTCATTGTCATAACAAGCCGGCAAGTTACACATTGTCTGTATGGTCCATGTGAGGAAAATCAGCTTCAGAAATATTAAATAACTTTCTCAAGGTCATTTGGGAAGAGCTGGATTTGTACTGAGGTCTTTCTGAATTCAAAGCCACTGAGATGCCCACCTCCACAACATCCCTTTGAGATCGTGAATATTGAATCCTACTTCCTCCATTATTTGTGTGATTAGATGGAGAAAAATTTATTCACTGGAATTTCTCCTGGGGAATGACCACTGAACCTGTCTGGAAATTATACTTGGATAAGCTGTTTTGGCATTGAAGGTGAAGAAGGATTCTGAGAGCATGCTCAAGCAAAAAAAAGTGATCTCCTGACTGCTGTACGTGACTCAAGAGTGTTGGGGGCTTTGCATTTGCAAGATTGCAATCTTGGTTTTCCTTGAAAGATTGTTAATTGGTTTACCATCTGGCCTTTGTATCTCCTATAGCCTCACGTAGAAATGCTAGCTTTGAAGAACCTACATCCGAACTGTAAGCACTTGGACAATGCCAGCCTGTCACTCATTCATTTCACACAGACATGCCACTCATGCCCAGCTTCCCACTTTCTCTATAGCCAAGGAATAAGAGTTATGGTCTTTTCTCTCTGTGTCTTTACAATGTAGTGCCATTGTCTACAGAATTTGAATCAGACATGAACACACCTCCCCCATATGTGTAAAGGTATTTATAATATAATATATTAAATAAATGGTATACATGGACCACTACTATGGAGTGAATGTTTGTGTGCTCCCAAAATTATTATATGAAGTCCTAATCCTTAATGTGATACTAAGAGGTGGGACCTTTGAGAGGTGATGAGGTCATGAGGATGGAGCCCTCATGATTGGATTAGTGTCCTTATAAAAAAGGACACAGGCAGATGGTCTCTTTCTTGGGCTATATGAAGCCATAGCATGAAGGTGGCTTTCTGCAAACCAAAAAGCAGATCTTACCAGGCACCAAATCTGCAGCAACTCGATCTTGGATTTCCCAGCCTTTAGAACTATGAGAAGGAAATGTTTGCTGTTTAAGCTGCCTAGTCTATGGTATTTGGTCATAATGGCCCCAGCTAAGACAACCATTATCCCAATAGTTTGTAAAAATAATAAAACATGGACAAATAGAAACATTAAAACAACGAGTTGATAAAATAAACACTATTAATTTAACATTTTTATTAACAAAGCATCATGAATGATACTGGATATACTTAAATAACTCAGTCATTTTGGCAATTACAACCTTTTTGGTTGACTTTTTGTTTCCAGTCCTGATTATATCAAAGTCTTTAGCCTAGAAATCAGGCTGACAGTGAGCTAGCCCCAGGAGGACCATAGCATCCACCCTCTTAGCATCATTTCAGCCCATGGTTTCTTTGTAGGAATCTTTTGAAGCTACTTGTCTGTTTTGTAAGGGTTGGGATAGTATATGTAAAATTTCTCTTGGCTGGGCACACACAGACAACCCATCACAGCACATCTGCAAGTGAAAGTAGTGGGGCTTAGCACTGCCCACTCCACTCCTTGAACTTTCCCCTACCCTTCCCTGGGGGCTTGTGGACCACAGGTGACTTGTGGCCACATGACACTGGGTTGACTTAGGGCACTAGTGTCAATGTGTATATAAAATACGAGGAAAAGTCAGTGTACACTTTTATTATCTCCTTTTATCATCTCAGCACTCCTGGATCACCTTGTATACTCTACTTTGGAAACTACCCATCTACAAGGTGGGGCATATCAGTATGAGACAAAGAATCACACAGATGAGTATCAATCGGGATGGTTGCAATGAAGAAAAATCCAGGCAATTGAGAAAGGGGCCTTGACTCTGTCTAGATGACCAGGCACCTTCCCTGCAGAAAACCAATTGCGCTGAGCTCCAAAGACAAAAAATAGTTCCCCAGACAAAGAGTTGGAGAAGAGATGGCCAGATTTAATTTAAAAAAATTGCAAAGGTCCTGAGGTCAGAGGAAACAGAATCTGTGAGGGGAACTGCACTGAGGCTGGTGTGGTGGTACACAGAAATGGGGGGGGGGCAGTAGTATGAGATAAACCCTGATATCTCCTAGACTCTTCGGATGCATCTCAAAGGAGGTGCTGAGAAAACACCCCAGGATGAAAAGAGTCTGAGAGGTTGGAAACAGCAAAGGTAAGAACGGATTGCTCATTGGGTCCCTGGGTGAGAAGAGGTTTTGGGTGGTTGGTGGTATGGGCTCCAGGAACTCTAGGGAGGTCTTTCCTGAGCCTATTGCTATTCAGCTGAGAATATCCCAAAGACCAAGAGAGATTAATAATGACAGAGTGTAGTGAAGTGTGCAGGGAAGGGCTAGGGATCCACTGACAACAATCACAGCTGCCGATAAAAACTCAAACATGCTGTCTACTGGCAAGTCTTTCCTTCATTTTAAAATTATAGTCTGTGTCCCCATGCCCCCACTGCAGTGTTAAATTATACATTGGTTCCTTTTCCATATGGTACAGCTCAACTCAGCTCTGTCCAGAACCTCCAGGCACAAGAAGACTTTCAAATGAAATATAAATTGTCTTATAACCTGCATTTAATTAATGCCACTTTACACTTAAGATCTAAAAAGAAGACTCTACAAACACACTTCCCCCATGCAAGCACATCCTGCAAAGACTGGAGGAAGGGCAAAAGAACAAAACTACAGCTTTAATCTCCATTACATTCAATGAGCAAAACACACTTCTTTACTCTGGGTAAACATCTTAGGAGCCACTGGAAGCCGTTCACAGAGCTCTTGCTGAGAAACTAATATTTACCCTGAGATGTGTTTGTGGTTTTGGTGAGGCAGTATTGTGTAGGCAAAAGAGCAAGGGTTTTGGAATCAGACAGACCCAGGCTTGAAGCTTCGAACCCTCAGTAACCTGTTATGTGAGCCTGGAAAGTTTGTTTAATCTCTCAAAGCCTCGATTTCCTCATTTGCCAAATGGGGACAATATATTCACCTCACAGGGTTATTATGAAGTTTAAATGAGATAGGGAATGGAAATGGCTAATGCCTCTGTGTGTGTGTGTTCCCCATCAGTGTGTGCGTGTGTGTACACGGGCACTTGTGTGTGCACTCACACACATGTGCAGACCTGTTTCATGACATCATCTAAGAAGTTAGAAAGAGGCTATGGCTGGTGGGTCTTCACCCATTTACATTTCGCTGCTAGCCCAGGACAAATATAAACCCTTTTGAAAAACTCTGAATTGTTTATATGGCCAACTCTGCTGTTTTTGTGACACACTTGCTGGTATGTGACCTTGACCAAGTCACTTAAATGCTTCTTATTATCCCTTGAGTGTTTTTGGAAGTACCCTTAAATTCTAGGAAGAAAAGAGAAAGGAAGGCAGGAAGAAAGGAGGAAGGGAGTCCGGGAAGGAGGGAAGGAAGTTGGGAAGGAGCAGTGGAAAAACCAACAATAACAAAATAGGAAGCATTTGAATAGAGCTTCCTCTTCATCAGGCCCTGCTCTAAATTCTGAACACATGCATTCCTTTAACCATCACATAAATGCTCTGAGGCAGGAACTACAATCATCTCCATCTCATAGTGAGGAAACCCAGGCTCTGCCATCTCCTTCTGTGTGGCTCCAGGCAAGTTACTTAGCTTCTCTGACCCTCAATTTCTTCCTCTTTAAGATACGGATATAACAATCACCCTGCTAAGTGTTCTGGTGAGTATTAAATGATACAACACACACAAAAGATCCTTGCTCTGTGCATCATGCATAGTAGGGAATGTTATTTCCCAAAGAAGAATTGAGCAAGGATACCCATATTCTTCTCTCCCAATAGCCTTGGAGGGAAAAGGAATGCAGGACTCAGCAGAGGGGAGAGCTTCAAAGACAGGAAAAGTGTGCTGAGATGTTTGGGAGGGAAGAGGGCAGTGAAGCCTCATCCTTGTAGGTTCCTGTGGGTCCCAGGGCGGGAACAGGTGCCAAACTAGGACCTGCAGTGAATTTATTTCTGCCCAGCACTTGATTTTCCACCAGAGTTCCCACAAGTGTGATGGGACAGGAAAGAAAGACCTGATTTCCATTTGGAACAATTCCAGGGCTCATTTCCACAGTTAAAGCCAATGAAATAGCACGGCTGGCCTGCAAATAAGTTTTGACTTCCCAATCCTCAAAGTATTCCCCAAATGAGTTTCTGTTTCTCCATGGTTGGTGGGCATAAAGCAAAGCTCAGATAACATTTCTAAATATTCTCTAAAGAACCCCTTGCCCTAAGCTTGAGGTTCTGGAGGAAGGACACTACGCTAGGAAGCAGATAGGGAAACTGAGGCCCAGAGTCATTTGTTATCTTGTCTTAGGCCATACCACTCGACTTGCAGGGGAAGGTGGATCCATTGGCTATACAGCTTCAGGGTGTTCTGTTCATGTTTGTTCTACAAAACAGTTGGGACTTGGAGCTGCCCCAATGGGACAGCCCTGAGTGAGGCTATCAAGCTTGGATCCAGGTATTTTACTTCTCATCTCATGCTCCTTCCATCGTTCTGCAGGAACATCTCACAGAATCTGCTTTTTGAAGAACTTAATACTCAGAAGTGTAGGAACTATTTTCTGATGTTCAGGTTCCTATAATCAGGGCAGTGGCTTGCTATGAGCTCAAGTTAACAGTGTGCTTGCTCTTGGAGGCTAATGCCAAATGAGACTTAGCACCAGCTGAGTGAGAGGTAAAAGGAAAGGAAGGTAAGGTTGCATCAGAGAGCAACATGGACCAAGGAACAGATGGGAATTTAGCTTGGCCACTCTTGGAGTTAAGTCAGATGAGGTGACAGTGTAGCTCACAGAGGATCCAGCTGGAATATCTTGAGGAGGCTGGGTAGTAAAGGGCAGCTGGGTGAAGTGTTTAGAACAGAGGCTGAGATCAAGGTTAAGAAGCCAGAGGTGTAGGGGCATCTGGGTGCTCAGTCCATTGAGTGTCCAACTTTTGGTTTCAGCTTAGGTCATGATCTCATGGTTTCATAGGTATGAGCCCTGCATCGGGCTCTGTGCTGCCAGTGCAGAGCCTGTTTAGCATCCCCTCTCTCTCTCCCTCTCTCCCTCTCTCTCTGCCCCTCCTGTGCTTTCTCTCTCTCTCTCAATATAAATAAATACACTTAAAAAAAAGAAGAAGAATCCAGAGGTGCAGTTTAAGGTGGAGCAGGCTTTGTGCATTAAAGGTAAGCTTGTGGGCTTGAAAGAGTCCTGCAGCTCTTAGCCTGTAGTGAAGTGAGACGGTGAAGTTCAAGAATACTAAGAAGGTTCTGGAGAAGGGCTTGGTGGTGCAAGGTCTTTAGTGTCCAGTACAGCAACCTTATTGCAATGAAATGCCCCGGGGAGCCATTGAACATAAAGATGGGATGCACATGGGATGCGTGTGCACCAGCAAGCAGCTAGCCACACTCTCCTTAGTGTCCACACTAGAGCCGTCTGCCACTGTGCCTGCTCTCCAATTCCAGAGCACAACGGCCTTATGTGGAGTAGCAAAGACAGGGAGAATCAGTACCTGACAGGTTCCTGTAAGCCATAACCCACACCCCGTGAAAGAGAACTACAGGAACTGGCTCCATTGGCCAAAGGAAATCTAGGTTCCTATCCTTTGCTCTGCTCATCTGGGCTTTTGGCGCGTGTGGGGCTCTCTGTCTCTTTTAATTTTAAAAACAGACCCTGTTGTCCTGCCTCCCACTGTGCACAAGGCTCACACCACTTCCAAAGAACACAAATTGGACTGAGCCCACACTGAAGCCCAGGATTTGAGCAGCATTGATGAGTGCAACTAGTGGGGTCAGGAGAGGGCTGTGCAGGATTCAGCCCTAGGGCCTCCCTGCCACACTAGTTTTGGGCTCTTGCTTCTCTGGACTGGCTTACTGTAGTAGGCAGAGGGCAGGTCTCCCAAGAGGCATTGAGCTAATTATATCCCCAAGGAGTTGTTAAAAGAAGACAGCCAAGCACCATGCTTCCCCAGGGCTCTGATTAACTCTGGCGCACCTCCCCATATTCTCATCCTGCCCTTTATTAGGTCGCTGTTGGATTCCAACTAAGTTTAATTCAGCATTGGCTTCTCTAAACATCCTGGAGATCACGATTATGCAGCCGACATTTTCTAGAAACTGCCAAAGGTATCTGAGGCCACCAACTTAAAAGCTCTGAAAGCCATATTGCTTGTTTAATATGAGCTTTCTGGGGAGCTGGCCCAGAACCTTCTGCCAAAATCTTTGCAGACTGCTCCCTTCTTCCACTCCCTAAGCACCTCATTTAGTTAAGTGGTTTTGCCTTCTTTAGGCTGCTTTGTAATTGGGGTGATTATTCATTCCCATCACAAGACAGAAGTGAGAGGAAAAGGTTGGCTCGGGACCCCAAAATACTCTGCCCGGCATCCTGCTGAATTTCATCTCTTCTCTTGCTCTGAGGGCTTGGCTTCTCCTGAGCTTTTAGGAGCCGGCACATGGTCAGCCAGTCCCAGCTGCCCCATGGCCACTGTTCAGAAGTAACAGCACCATTTTCATAAAGGGGTCCGGTTAGAGGAGAAAGGCAGTAGAGATTTTACTTGCCAGCCAGCCAGGAAAACATAGTGATGCACAGCCTAGTCAGTGTGCACTGCATCTTCCCAGCAAAGCAGTCCTGGATGGGTGTGTGTCCTGGATGGGGTATTCTGTCCAGTCTCCCTTACAGACTAGCAGGGGTTACCTGTAAGTATGCCATGTCATGGTGTTAGTAGTGCTGGAGAAACACATGGCTATACTGGGAGGCCCATTCATGCTCCCATCACATGGCATGCTGATGAACACTCTGACACTGACCTTGTGGGCTTTTTCCCCCATACCAACCGAGTCTTTGACACACCTGGGCATCTGACCTGTAGTTGATATCAGATCTCACAAGTTTAGGGTTCAGTCCCATGTGACTGCTCCTGCTTCAGGTAGCAATCACAGGCCAGGTCTCCCATACTTCTGACTGATCAGTTATCCTTTGGGGGCCCCCACAACCCTATCCTTATGTTCAATGATTTGCTAGAATGGCTCACAGAATTCATGAAAGTGCTTTACTTAGTACTACCCACTTATTATAAAAGGATACAACTCAAGAACAGTCAGATGAAAGAGATGCACAAGCCAATGTATTGGGGAAGGACATGGAGCTTCCATGCCCTCTCCAGGGGTGCCACTGACCCAGCACCCTGACATGTTCACCAATCTGGATGCTCTTCAAATCCTGCACTTCAGGGATTTTTATGGAGGCTGAATCACATAGGCATGATTGATCATTAACTGAGTCTCCAGTCTCTCTCCCCTGCCTGAAAGATGGGGGCTGAATGTTCTAAGCTTCTAATCATGGCATGGTCTTTCTGGTGACCAGTCCTTATCCTGAAGCCATCCAGAAGCTCACCTAGGGTCCCTTCATTAGAACAAAAGACACACATCCCAGGAAATTCCAAGGAACTTTGGAGATTTGGGTCAGGAATTGGGGTCATAGACCAAATATTAGAACAAAAGATGCTCCTAGCACCTTTATAAGATTAGAAAATTACAAAGGTTTTGGGACTCTGACCAGGATCCGAGGATGAAGACCAAAATGTATGTTTCTTATTATATCACAATATAAGATCTCCTGTCTCAAATACTCACCCAAGAACTCTTCCCTCTTAGCCATTCTGCCCATCCTCGCTGTTCTCATTGCTCTGGCTCAGTCATCTTGCTCTCAATATCTGCTTCAGGCTCCTAGCCCCTGTTTGGATGAACCATCAAGACTCCCTTCTCTGTCTTTCCCATATCTGAACAACCCTCTCTTCCAACGACACCCTCACATGATTCCCAGCTCAGCACATGCTCTTGATTTTAGCCACACTCAGAGAGGAACACAGAACCCAGACTTGGAGGTTCAAGGAAGGCTTCCTGGAGGAAGAGACTTCTCAAGTAAGATTTGAAGGAGGAGCAGGGAGAATATTCTAGGCATGGAACAGGGAGATGGTTGTAGGCCTGGAGCCAGACAACCAAGCTGTAATTGACCTAGCTTCTGTTTGGTGGGGCTGGGATTAATATACTCATTCCAGAAGACTCTACCAGATGAACATTTGTATAATTACATGCAGAAAATTACATGAGAGTAGCATATGTAAAGACTCAGACCAGAGATAACCAGGCAGGTTTGGTGACAGACAAGAAGTACAGGAATACAGATCAGCCTTGCCTGGGAGGCACCATGGACACATGATTTGAGTTCTGTTCTGGAAACAGGTATGGTTTGGTCCTAAGTCACTCACAGTCTTGGGGGCAAGGACACACCTAGAGATAGTGGAACATCAAGAAGCTAATGATTTAATGTGAGAACTGAACCTGTGGTCTAATTTGTATTAACACAACCTTCACATCACTCATGAGAAATCTGATGTCAATCTGATTCTTACTTTTTTTTCAGAGTTATATATTCTTTACTTAACCATTATCTCATTGTTGAATATTTAAGTCATTTCTAATTTTGTTTGCTACAATTCCATAATATTATGATAAGCATCTCTGAACATAAAGTTTTTCTTCTGCTTCCCCCTTCCCTTTGATTTTCAGCCCCCAGGAAAGAATCCCATGACTGGAATTGCTAGGGCAAATGTTACAAATATCCTAAGGGCCCTTTCTATTTCCACTATGCCATGCTGCTTCTAAAAACAAAGAACAAAAGATAGAAATTATAACACTCTCTCTCCCTGCCAAAAGAAAACCCCAAAAGTACTAACTCAGTTTGAACCAGGAATCAGAACCACTGAATTAAATTTCCACTCCAACTTTAGAAATTTAAAAAAAAAAGAAAAAATATCTCCCTTCATTATAGACATACAGAACACGCTGAGAT
This sequence comes from Cryptoprocta ferox, assembly GCA_028646485.1. Classification (NCBI taxonomy): domain Eukaryota; kingdom Metazoa; phylum Chordata; class Mammalia; order Carnivora; family Eupleridae; genus Cryptoprocta; species Cryptoprocta ferox. The sequence continues at coordinate 19,784,412 of CM053565.1, read as the reverse complement.
TTTTTTTTCTACACGAGGACTGAACAGACCATTCAACAACCAATTCATCACATGATGATCAATTTTTGCCCTATTTTATTGGACAGGGAAAATAGAATCAATCGTCATAGCAGTAATCATACTAAAAATAGAGGTGTAATCTTTCAGAGTCACACCTAGATTTGGATGGAACGGACCAGATAAGAGAAGCAATGAACAGGTCTTCCTGGAAAATTCATTCAATTGAGCAAAAACTGGACACTGATTCAGGAATGCTTAGATGGAGTCATTAACTCGAGATAGACAAGCAGGAAAGTGAAGCCCAAGAGCGAGTTAGAAACTGAGATGTCAGTGCATGGAGCTGGGATGGGTAGGAGAGCAGCATAGTTTATTTTCATGGCAGCTATAAGGAATCCAGTGGCCAGATCCATTCTCCAACACTTAGGAAGACAGATGAATCTGAACCAGAGCAGATCCAATCCAGACAGATTTCTGGCACAGGATTGGGAAACTGGAGAAAACTAGAGGGGGAATAGGAATCTCCAGGAACCTGGAGAACAAAATAGAGGGGGAGCTAGAAAACTATTCCAAGGGGCTGGAAACTGCCCCAGAGTTTGGGGTGCAGCTGACCCAGTGGAGTGATAGAGAGGGGAGTAGCCAGTCAAGACACTGCCTGAGGGATTTTCTAAGAGTTAGGCAGCCTTCATCTTGACCAAGGAAAATTCATCCCATGGATGGCTTAGCATCCTGAAGACTTTCCTTTGCCTGTTTTACCACTTTCCCTAATTTTTCTAAAGGTTGATTCATATGGCGTAGACTTATCTTCAGTTAACTTGGGAACAATTTTAGTCTGAGAGCTCTGGACCTCAAATCAAAGCCGGATGATTTTACCAAGTATCTTAGCTTTAGGATTCCAAAAGAGACAAAGATGCTATTATAAACCATGACATCTATAAATAATTTCTTCCCCTACATTCCAGTTCTGATATCCCATTGCTGGACTATGGTGACTACTACAGAGGGTGAGAGTGTGTCAGTTCTCACCATTTTATTTCTTTCAGGTCACAAGCAGGTTATTGATCGAGGCTCAGAACCAGAAACCCAAAGATAGAGCTACAAAGGCTTCTTGGCCATTCCTTTTACCAGACCAAACATGTTTAGGGGAGAAATTGGTGTTCAAATTTTACATTGAAGGAGGAAATAAAGTTGGGTTTTACATCTGCTTATGTAAATGCTTAGTCTCTCCTTGACCTTTGTACTCTCAACCAGAACCCATAGCAAGCTCTCCTGTGTTCCTGATGAGCTTTTGGGCACATGAGGAAGGGAAAAAGATGGCACGAGTCTAACCCTTACTAAGTCCCCTGTTCTTCCCAGACAGTGTCCTATCCCATCCTTATAATACCTCTATAAGACAGGCATTATCAGCTCTGTTTTGTATGTGAAAAATGAGGCTCAAAGAGTCTTAAATAGAGTAGAAAGAACAGTCTATGAATTTTGGTGGACCTGAAATCCAATAAGCTTCAATATCCTCTTCTGCTAAAAGGAGCTTACTGTTCGTTCTTCTGGGTTGTTTCCAGGAACAAATGAATTTATCCGCACAGATTTTCCTGTATAATGCCTGCATGTACCTAGATCTCCAACAGTCCACACCTGTTACTTTTGTTAATAATAATAATAATGTTTCTAGATAGTAAATGTTAGTTAGATGTGGGTACTGACCTCAGCTCCGAACAGTTCCAGAGCCCATGTTTTTTCTTGTATGCCACATGTTCTGAAATTAAGCATACTACTTCTGTTTAGAAGACTGGGAAGGTAGCCAAAGCAATCCCTGGCCTCCTTAAACTTCTGGGAAACTTGAATTCTAGAAACTAATAAGAGAGTAACACCAAATACCTGAAACAGGGAGATGGTTGTAGGCCTGGAGCCAGACAACCAAGCTGTAATTGACCTAGCTTCTGTTCAGTGGGGCTGGGATCAATATACTCATTCCAGAAGACTCTACCAGATGAACATTTGTATAATTACATGCAGAAAGGGTTCCCTCTACCCAAGGAAAGAACGTGTGCTGAACTCCTAATCTTTTAGGTGTATTATACATTATTTTATGTAACCATCTCAAAGAACCCATAAGTCAAAGGATAGTAAGTGCTGTGAAGAGAGGAAGGGGGGTGGGGAGAGGTGCCAGGGTGGGTGATGCTATTTTAAATACAATGGTTGCAGAAACCTCACTGACTGGAGGAGAGATTCAAAGACAGCCCCACTGCTAATGAAGATAGAGCAGAGAAAAGAGCCAGCAAACTCTCCTCTGCCACCTGAACTTCTGGCTTTCTCTACCCTGGGAATAACAGCAGTGGTTCCATACACCGGAATAAGGCATAAGGTCTGAGCCTCCATAGCTTTATCCTCACAGCACCCTTGATGGTCAGACAGAGATGTCATTCCCTTTGCAGGGGATGCAGTCAAAACACAAAGAGGGCAAAAGCCTACCAAGCTTATATGGCCAGAAAGCGGAAGAATTAGAATTTGACTCCTAATCTCTTGATACCCACCTCTGTCCCATTTCAACTTTGTCAGGCTGGGTCTGCCAGGTGTGTCCCAGCCCTGGCTTTTGGTCCTTCTGGTCTCTGATAACCTAGACTAGCATTCTGACTAGTTTCTGGCATTGTTATTGAGGAACACTGGGAAGTCTGGGGAGAACACGTTCACAGACATACTTCCTGAATGTGTGCCCTTCTTGCTGCCAATGTGGTGGCTTCCCTGAGATGGGAGAATATTCCCTCATCTGTGTCTCAACTCAGGCCAGGAATGTGCTTGGGGGTGACTGGCCCTGGCTTTCTCAGGATGTGCCAGCAAGAAGGCAAATAGCAGAAAGAAGGAATCTAAAATTGTGGTTAAAACCTGAGCTCTGGAGATAGAAATTGCAATCCAATCTCCACCACTAATGCATGACTTTAGGTTAGACACCTGGCCTCTCTGCACCTTAGTTTCCTCATCTGTAAACTAGAGGTTATGATAGGACCTACCACATCGAGTCCTTATGAGGATTACACGAAACCATGTGCATGAAGTGCTTGGTAACCTCTGGCACATCACTACTGCTCCATGCATGTGGGCTATTATTAATGTCTCCTGCATAAGAGTTTGAGGAGGGACATTCAAGTGTCCTGCTGTCATTCATCCATAATTCCGAGATAGAGTCTAGCACCTGAGTCTCCTGTTGTAGACTAAGCTCCTGCTTACCTAGGGCTTTTCAGAAAGTCTGGGAGCAGCTACTGTGCCTGCACATCCCTGATTCCTGATCCTTTTGCCCTAGGGCTGGAATATCAACCCCAGTATCTTATTTTCCAATTCTTTCTGGGATGCTATTAGGACCTAAGGAAACAGTAATCCTGGCATCCTCCTCATTTCACAGATGGGCAAGCAGATGAGACCCTCTGTTACAGCAGCAGTCCCCTACACACACACACACACACACACACACACACACCATCCTGGGATGCCTTCCATGCCACACCCAGATGATGTGTCAGCCTTAGAGCAGTTTGTCTAAGAGTAGACAAAATGTATTCTCCCATTTGATCCTTGTTTCTACATCCTTTTTATTTCTTTGATGTCTGACTGGTATTAAAAAGCTATCTACAACTAGGAAATATGTCAAGGTAGCTGGTCCATGCAGGGACGTGGCTGTAGTGAGAGCATTTTATCTTATTCCCCCACCCCCACCCTCTGCAGTGGACCGGGGGCTCCTTGAAGACCGTGCCATACTCAATCTTGCCATATGGTCTAGAAGGGTGAGCTAGACTCCAGAGGAGGCATATTCAAACCTTACTGCTATGTGGTCTGAGGGAAGGAGTGTAAGCTCTCTGAGGCTGCAGAGAGGAAGTGTCATTCCAGCACACTCCCAGTGCATCCTGATTGTTTCAACTTGCAGTTGATATCACCAGCAGGACTACTTATGGATGCACATCGAAAGGAGTGGTAACTGCTCTAACAAAACTGTGTTTGAATTTTACTTTGTTCCCAGTACTTCTTAAAAAAAAACCTTTTCTTTTTTTGTGCTCAGTACTTTTTAGAAACTTTTTTTAAATTTTGAAATAATTATAGACTCACAAGAAGTTGCAAGTTAATACAGAGAAGAACCCTATACCTATCACTCACCCGGCTTCCCCCAACATTTTACATAACACACGGCATTATCACCACCAGTAATTGACATTGGCACAATATATTTAACTAGACCAATACATTTAACAAGATAATAGGCTTTATTCAAATTTCACCAATTTTGTATGCAGTCATGTGTGTGGGTATGTGGGTGTATGTGTGTGTTCTATGAAATTTTATCACATCTATAGTTTTGACTCTTTAAATTGCATTTTTTAATTTCAACATACTTTTAGATTTACATGCAGTTGTAAGAAATAATACAGAAAGATCCCATATACCCTTACCCAATTTAGCCCAATGGAAACATCTTGCAAAGCTCTAATACTGTATCACAGCCGAGATACTGATATTGATACAATCAAGAAACACCATTTCCATCTCCACAAATATCCTCATGTTGTCCTTTTATTGCCATGCCCATGTCTCTTCAGTCTTTACCCGCTCTTAAACCCTTGGGAACCACCAATCTGTTCTCCATTCTATAACTTTGTCATTTCAAGAATGGTCTATAAATACATCATACAGCATGAACCTTCTGGGATTGGCTTTTTCCACTCCACATAATTCTCTGGCAATTAATCCAGATTGTCCATATACCAATAGTTTGTTTCTTCTAATTGCCAAGTAGTATTCCATGATATGTAGGGGTCATAGTTTGTTTATACATTTGCTCATTCAAAGACCTATCCAAAGACTTCTTTAGCAAATGAAAAATAGTTTTTGCTATTATGAGTAAAGCTTCTACAAACATTTGTGTACGGATTTTTGTGTCAAGATAAGCCTTCATTTCTCTGGGATAAATGCCCAGAAGTGAATTTGCTGGGTCATATGGTAATTGCATGTTTAGTTTTTTTTAATTTATAAAGTTTATTTATTTTGAAAGAGACAGAGTCAGTGGGGGAAGGGCAGAGAGAGAGGGAGAGAGAGAATCCCAAACAGGCTCTGCATATCAGCGTGAAACTCCATGTGGGACTGGAATTCATGAACCGCGAGATCATGACCTGAGCTGAAACCAAGAGTTGGACGCTTAACCGACTGAGCCACCCAGGCACCCTCCATGTTTAGTTTTTTTTTAAAGAAACTGCTCATTTTTCTGAGTGGCTGTGCCATTTTTCATTCCTACAAGCAATGTGTGAATGATTCACTTTTTCACGTCCTCACCAGCATTTGATGTTTTGCTCTCTTTTATTTTATTCATTCCAATAGGTATATAGTGATATCTTATTGTGATCTTAATTTGTATTTTCCTAATGGATAATGATGTTGAACATCGTTTCATGTGCTTATTTGCAATTTGTATATCTTCTTCAGTGATGTCTCTTTATGTCTTTTGTCCATTTTCAAACTGGATTGGAGAGTTTTGTTTTTTTTTTACATATTCCAAACAAGATGTCCAATATGTAACTTGAATATATTTTCTTCTTTCTGTAGCTTGTATTTTCACTCTTAATAGAGTCTTTCAAGAGCGAAAGTTTTCCATTTTGATGAAGTCCAGTTTACGAATTTTTCCTTTCATGCTTTTAGTGTCAAGTCTAAGAACTCTTTGCCGAATCCTAAATCCTAAAGAATTTCTCTCATTTTTTCTAAAATTATTATACTTTTACCTTCCAGATTTAAGCATGTGATCTATTTTGAGTTAATTTTTATATAAGGTATGAGGTAGGTCAATGTTCACCTTTTTGCCCATGGATATCCACTTGCTCCAGGGCCATTTGCTGAATAGTCTTATCTTTCTTCTATTGAATTACTTCTGTAACTTTGTCAAAAATTCACTAGGCTTATTTGTGTGGATCTATTTCTTGGTTCTCTGTTCAGTTCTACTGACCTATGTATCTGTCCCTCCACCAATACCACACAGTCTTGATTGATGTATCTATATAATGTCTTGAAATTGAATAGACATATCCCTACCTCTTTATTCTTTTTCAAAACTGTTTTGGTTATTCTGGTTCCTTTTCCTTTCCATTTACATTTCAGGATAATCTCATCTATACCTACAGAATAAAGACTTCTTGTTGGGATTTTAATAGGAGTTAAATTAACCTGTGCATCGGTTTGGAGAGAATTGATATGTGTGGGATCCTCCAATCTATGAACATGCTATGTCTCCCCATTTATTTAGGTCTTTGATTACTTTTATCAGCATGTGTAATTTTTGACATCCGTATATTTAACATACATACTTATGAAATATGTAACGTAAACAATTTGATTGTAAGTATTTTATTTTTTGAGTAATTGTAAATGGTGTTTTGTTTTTAACTTTATTGTCCAGGAGTTTATTGCTAGCATATAGAAATACAATTGATTTTTGTATATTGATCCTGTATCCTGCAACATAGCTGAATGTATTAGTTCTAGGAAGTTTTATCACAGATTTCTGTGGGACTTTTTATGTAAATAATCATGCCATTTGTGAATAGGAATAATTTTATTTCTTTCTTTCTGATCGATATGCCTTTTATTTCCATCCCTTGCCTTGTTGCTCTCACTTGGACTTCCAGCACTATGTTAAATGAGAGTAGTGGGAGTGGACATTCTTGCTTAGTTCCAGACGTTAGGGGGAAAGCACTCTGTCTTTTATCATTAAGAATGATGTTAGCTGTAGATTTTTTTGTATATGTTCTTCATCAAGTTGAGCAAGCTCCCTCTATTTCTTTTTTTTTTTTTTCTGAGACTTCTTATAATGAATGGGCTCTCAGGAAGTTTTTAACAAGATAGTTTCATAGTGTCCAGAGATGAAATATTTTAAAACATACCTTCCTCTGGAAGTGCACATATATATTGAATAGTCTACACAGACAATAGTTGTGTAAATGAATCAAGAATGCTTATGGACAAAGATGGAAAGTTCTTCATTCCGCATTGGTCTGGCTGCGCCCCCATGCAGCAGCCTCAGAGACACATGTCCCACTGTATTCTACGTAAATAGGATCCATGGAGTTGTGCAGTGCAGTGGGTCCCATGTAAGAGAATGTTCACTTTGTTTCACTAGACAATCCTGACTGAGAGGGTCCCTCATTCACATAAAAGGCTTTGCAGATTTGAGGCTCTAGGCAGTCACCTGATTTACCCTTCAGTTTTTTATTCAATATATAGTTACTGACTGCCTCTTAGCAGGGAACTGTTTGTTGGAGGTGATGGGGATACTGCAGTGAACAACAAAGTCCTCATGTTTTAATAACCCCAGCAGAGGATGGTGGTGGCTTTAGCCAGAACGATACAGTGTGGTAAACCCCAAATGGTTGGATCTCGTCATAATGCTGCCTTTACTCAGAGATAGAGTGAGCTGCCCAGCGTCACACAGCTGGCAACTCTGGGAAGCAAGCCATGGTAGATCTGGCTCTCATCGGGTCCCTCAGAACCACACATGGCCGCCACTAGATGGAGCCTCCCTCTCCAGGCTCCTCTGGACTTTTCATCTTGATAGCTACATTCACCTCATCTTCACTCTTAGGCAAAAAGGAAGGGGAGGCAGTTAGGAAGCGCAGCACCTCGTGATTCACGATGGTGAATGTTCACACATGCCAAGCTTAGAGATGAAAGTCTGAGACCACTACTGGCTATCTGGCCACAGAGTGTTTAAGTGTGTGTGTGTGTGTGTGTGTGTGTGTGTGTGTACTTTCTCCCTCAGTGCCTGGAATCTAGAACCCTCCTCCCAGGGAGGCAGGAGGTGGCCAGTGGGAGTGAGTCAGGAAGGAGTCCCTGGCAGCAAACCTTGGCTATCCACAGGGCACCTTGATAAAAGCAGAGCATTACTCAGCCCTCCGGCTCAGTAGCCAACCATGCACATGGCTCTAATTGGGCATTTTCAGGCCATTAAGTAGATCGATCAATGACAATTATCTTTGGTTTTAACTTTACTCCTCCTCCGTCTGTCATTCTCCAGGCTTTAGAATAGTGAGAATAATACACGTAAACATAAACGCACACATGCCTCCGTGGCCCATCTTAAGTGGGCAGCACACTCACATACACACAAACCCATGGTGGGGAAGATTCCATCAGTGTGGCCTGGGCCCCAACTCCTGCTGGTCTGCTCCCTCATCTTCAGATCCCAGGACTCTTTCCAGTGCAAGCTACAGCGGAAAGAAGATAAGTTGGAGCCATACATGATGCCTGACTCTGGGGGTACGGTGGGGTGGAGTAGGATGAGGTGGAGGCGTTATACTGTGCCTGACAGGGGCTCCAACGTCCCTTTTAATGACCACATAATGTATGCAAGAGCAGCCCCATTTTCTTCCCATGAATGGCATCCAAGAAGTGACCAATCAGAGAAGAACTATTTTAGACCAAGCAATGGGTTTGGCCCTTGACATACACAGACTCTTATAATACCTCCAACATCACTATAAAGCAGAAATTACTCTCCCCATATTGCAGATTAGTAAACAGAGGTAGCAAGGGCTTGTGGCCACCTGAGGCAGGTACTTTTCATGGACCTCTTCTACCTTATCTTCACATGCTGTTCAAGACAGCCCTCCACCTGGCCAAAGCACTGGCTCAGGAGCTGCAGGCTCAGTCCTCAGGGTCATTTCCGAACAGCCTCCCTGGTGGGAATGCTGCCCCTCTCCTGTCTCTATCCATTGCTCTGCAACTCAGCTGCTTTCTTGCTGGTTGTCGATACAAGTACTTTTAGGGCAGGAAACACACAGCCTCTTTCTCTGAGCCCCTGTCCCCCACTGTGGCTGCTCCACACTCAGAAGTTGTTGTCACAGAGGCTATTGTCGCACTGTCTTCGCATCAATAGTCCTATCTCAGCTTGCCAAGGAATCTGATTTTCGGTAGACTTGAATTTGCGAAAGAGACATGTTTTTGTTATTTCTGTTTCCAATACCTAGAATTCAGGGAAACCAGGGTCTGGACAAAGCCTGCAAAACAGAAGCAGAAGGGGGCTCAGTCCAAAGCCCTCTTCTCCCTCTTGTGGTGTCTCTGCTCTTGTTGCCCTAAGAACTCCAAACCCCCATTCCTCCTACTCTCTCAAATCATCCAGGTGCAGGAGGAGGCTAGGGGTGATGTATTCTCTTGGCTTTCTCTTCCTCCCCTCCTTTGCTCATTCCAAGTGTACCTTTGCTGCCATGCTAGTGGGGTTCTGGCCAATGGGTGGCATGTTTCCTCCTTACTGTGCATAAGGTCATTGCTTAGTACAATGCAATCTTTTCCTTATCCAAGTCCTTTGCCCATAATCAGTAATAAACACACTTCTTATCTTCTCTCTGTTCCTGATCTGTATCAGGCTTCAGAGAACGCACCATGGCTGCTAAAATTTCTCATACAGCTTGGGACCTTTGTTCATGGTAGAATAATTGACTTGGAAGATAGAGTTTCTTTAAAACGTGGGGTCCAACTCTCTATGGAGCTGAGGTCTCAAAATAAGGCATTCAGGAGTCACTAATCTGATATAGTGCAAATAGAGTGGGCTTTGGCATCAAGCATGGGCATGGGTTCAAATCCCAGCTCTACCATGTGCTAGCTGTTCAGCACTGATGAGTCCGTGTGGCTTCCTCAAGTGTTAGTTTTCTTGTCTTTAAAAATGGGAATAATAATATCCTCATGGGTGTGTTGTGAGAATTACAATTGTGTAATGGGAAGTTCTGGGCATACACCAGACACACAACAACACTACTCAATTTATTGAGTAAGGCTGCCCCATTCCTGCAAGGACTAAATTGCACTTCGACAACCAGGGATTAGAATTCACTGGCCCCAATGCTTAGTTGAGGATGGTCACAAAGAGGATGACCAGCAAATAGCATTTGTGGGTTAACTCTGTCAGAACTCTTCAGGAATTAGCCTCTTGCCTATTTAGTTCAGTCATCAGGTATTAGATACCTGGGTAAGGAGTAAACATCCTACTTAAGCGTCAGGACATCCCAGTCCTTAGCTCAGTGTTGTGGAGAAGGAGAGGGCTCAGGGCTCCAAAGAACTGACCAAGAAAATTGGAAATCAAGATTTTTTACTTCACAAACCTGCTTAGGCCTGAGGCTGACCACTGAGGAAGTGGTGACCTGGGCTGCTTGTTTTAATATTGCTTTCTGAGATAACCAAAGAGGATTGGGCCAAGGGCTGTGACTCCTAATGTGTTCTGTGGTCTAAATGGAACCAAAGTCCTACAGGGAAGGGATGGGGAGAGCATAACTGCCTTTGCTGTTTCCAGCTGTCCCTCTTGCCACCTCTGCCTACCTAGTATGGTAGAATGTGCACTGAATTAGGAACCCAGGGGTTGAGTTCCAGATTTGTCATTTATTTCTAGCATTACATTAGATGAGTCACTTCACTTCTCTGAGATTCCATTTCCTCCTCTGTCACATGGAAATATTCACTCTGCCTCTATTACTGAGTTGTAAGGAAATGATGGGGATGAATGCTTAAAGATAAACTGGGGCATATTAAAATTGTCAAGAGTTTATTTTGAGCATAAGTTGATTTGAATAGGGCAGCTCCAGACCAAAGGTAGTTAGGAGCAGTCCACCAACAGGAGCTAGGGGAAAGGTTGCTACAGAGAAGATGGGAAGCAAAGCAAGGAAATGATTTGGGAAAGCCCAAGTGGCTGTTTGTGATTGATGTCCTGAAGCTCAATTTTCTCCTATATTTGAACACACTGACTCTAGCTTAAGTTTTGACTGCTTACGTGGACTGTGGGTGTTAGAACCACCTCAGGCTAACAGCCTCTACATTTGGTTACTTTAACAATGTTCTTTGAAACTAAAACACCTGTAACATGCAGTGGATTACAGTAATACATCATATAGCTAATTCTGAAAAGCAAAACAAAATAATAATGATGATAATCCTTATTATCAACAATTGCATTTTTAAATCTTTCTTTCTTTCTTTCTTCCTTCCTTTCTTTCTTTCTTTCTTCCTTTGTATTATCCATCCATCCATCCATCCATCCATGTATCATCTATCTGTCTTCCTACATTCTTTCCTATTTACCTTCCCACCAACCTGCCTTCCTACCTCCCTACCTTCTTACCTATTTTTCAACCTACCTACTTTTCTAATTTCCTATCTTCCTACTTAACGTACATACCTACCTCCCCACATATCTAGCTTCCTACTTACTAAAGACAAACATACCTGCCTTTCTACCTACCTGATTTCCTGTCTACCTGTATGCCTATCTCCTTTCCTACCTACCTATCTTCCTTCTTCCTTGCCTACCTAACTTCCTATATATCTAACTAAAAATATCCACATATATTTCACATATTGACTGAAGCCAATGAACACACAAGCACCCAGTACTCTGTATAAAATCATGCTTCTTAATTTACATATGTTGTCAACATATGTGGTGACAGACAGGAAGTATCTATTTATTAAAATTGTATGCATCTCTGAGCATTTACTTACTTAATATTTTTGAAATTAAGCTTAGAACTTCTCCAGCATGTAATATTAAACATAACCTCACCCGATTTGAACTTAATATGGTGCATTAATGTATTCTTGATAATTAAATGCATTTCCAAGGGTTAGTTTATGTAATCAAAAAAAGTTATGCTTCCATGAGCAATCCATTCAGTTATTTAAAGGTTTAAAAGTTTTAAGAAGTGTATAATGGCTGAATCATGGGAACTAATACTGAGAAACGATAGAAGAAATGTTAATGAAACATCAGAGGGCAGATCAAATAGAGATGAAACCAAAATGAACTTCTAGGCTGACAAAGACTGACAGAGAACACTGATGAAAGAGGAGAACAATTGGTAATGAAAAGGGGTGAAACTGCATAGAGTTGATCAAGTAAAAGTACCAGGTTCAGATAAACAATGGCTGTAGTAACCAATGAGAAAGGACATGTCAGAAAAATGCATCACCACAGTGAGCCAGCAAAGCAATTTATTGAAGGCACCTGTTAACACATAAAATATAAGATTCATATGGTCATGTTGGAAAGGTTTGAGCCCAAAGTTTGGGATATTTTTCTGTGATGAGAGGTACAACTGAAAGCCAGAGAACTTGCCTACGAGGGTAACTCAGCAATGGCGGTCCCATCAGTGCAGACCCACACATGGCTCTTACATAGGTGTCTTCTATGGACTCACTGAGTATTGAATTAGACAAAAACCAGGGTTTTAGTTGTAGTTACAAGGACATATATAATTAAATGAATAAAACAGCTTATAATTTTATTGATAATTGTCAAAATCTTTATATCATCTGATGTGACATTGGGTACAACTCTTTTTACTACACTTAACAATAACAATTGGTATTTATTGAACTACTTCTTTTCATGTTATTCACATCATCATCATTACCCAGTGATCTGATTGCTACCATATACCGACCACCTGCTACCTGCAGGCCCTGGGTCAAAGACTTGAACTCTTTATTTCCCATGTTTACAACAGCTCTGAATGAGAGGAGCTCTGATCAATGCTTTACAGCTGAGAAAACTGAGATACTAATAATTTAAATATCACATCCACATTGTCATGATTGGTAAGGAAGGGAGCTGGGATAGAAATTCAGGTTTGTCAGATCCAAAATCCTTTGTCATCTTTCTCCCCCACATCCCTAATCATGACCTTTGCACCTGGCCTAATAGCTCAACCCTTATAAATTTCAGCTCCACCTTTTTATTAAAAACCCTCTTAAAATTTTTTAATGTTTATTTATTTTTGAGAGGGGGGAGGGGCAGCAAGAGGGGGAGACACAGAATCAGAAGTAGGCTCCAGGCTCTGAGCTGTCAGCGCAGAGCCAGATGCGGTGCTGGAACTCACAAATCATGAGATCATGACCTGAGCCAAAGTCAGATGCTTAACTGACTGAGCCACCCAGGTACCCTTAAAAACCCCTTTTAGTTGCAGTGTATATGAGCATCTTTCCCTGTCCCTGCCTTGGCCAGTTCAGGCTGCTCTAACAAAAAAAACCACAGACTGAGTGGCTTAAACAGTTATTCCTCATCAATCTAGAGGCCGGAAAGTCCAAGCTCAATGTGTCCACAGACTCAGCATCTGCTGAGATCCATTTCCTGTTCATAGACAGCCAACTTTCCACTATGTTCTCACATGGTGAAGAGGGTTAGGGAGCTCTCTCTCTGGTGTCCCTTTTAAAAGGACACAAATCTCATTTATGAGGGCTCCACCCTCAGACCTAATCACCCTCCAAAAGCCCACCTCTGAATACTGTCTCTGTGGGTTAGCATTTCAATATATGAATCTGGGGGGACACAAACATAGAGTACACAACAGTCTCCATGGCAGTGTGTTGAAAACAGTGGACTGAGACTCTTTTGAGGGTGGTGAAGTTGACTAAATAGTGACCAACTAGATAGTAGTGACCAACATCAAAAAAGAAATGAAAATAAGTAGAATAGTATATAGAAAATATCATAAGCCATCATGTCGTAAAGGTAAAAAGTATTTTTCCAGTCACCAGATGCCATATTTCACTGAATCAAGGTTATAATCTACTGGAAGACACAAAATTTTATGTACCACTCAAAAGAAAAAAAAATGCTGTCAATTAATGGCAAGATGTTACAGTTTATAAGACTCATCCAAATTTCCAAGAGATTAAAATGTGAAAAAAAATCTGCCTGAGAATGATGGAGTACAATGCATTCATAGACTCACTGGGTCACTCTGTGAAATGCATTTCCGACTGTGGGTCATGGCCAGTAGAGTTTGAAAACCTCTGTCCTTAATGGTGGGGAAAGTGACTGGGCACCCACACAGTGGCTGGAGCTGGCAAAAGAGTACCTGGTATGGCCAACCAATTAGTGTGCCCAGCCACAGGCAGTGTGGGCTGAGCTCTGGTTGCAAGTTACCCGGTGACCCACCCTTTGGACAGTCTCATTCCAACAAGGCTCAAAGGTGTCCCATCCTGTTCCAGAGCCAAACATTAATGAAGGCACATGGCATTTCAAGGATTCAACCCAGAGATGTTCTTTTCTCAGGTTCATATTATACAGAGATAAGGTCCTGACCAGACAGCATCATGTAATTAGTTGAGGTGTCTGGGCGAAAATCAAATGGGAATTGATATTTGCCAGGCAATATTTGTAAGGCTCCGAGCTGGAGGCTGTGGAAGATAGCTGAAAGGCCAGCCCAGGGTTTTACAAAGGAAATTCTGACATGTGACAGGAAGGCTTGATGGATGGAAAGTGAACTGGAGATTACAAATAGCATGTTGTGTTGAAACTGACTTCAGAGGCTCCTGGCAGAGAGTTGGTACCTGGGTTCCCTGCCTTCCCCAGAGCTGCACTGTGTCCTCAGGAGCCCCTTGCTGCATGCTCAGACCAGTGACAGCCCCTGAACCACTCCCAGTTGAAACTGACATTGGGGTGTATCACAGTGTCCTTTGCTACCTACCTGGTAAGGAGGTCTCAGGTTTCACTGTGTGGAGACCAGCTGGGGAGCTGGAACTGCTGGGTTTTTTTTTCTGTTGCTCTAAGGGCCTGAGTTATAGCACTGTCTACTTCCTGCTTGAAATGATTTGCAGCTATATGTCCAGTCACAATCAAAATAGGTCCTATTGTCCTACCTAAGGTCTCCATGTCCTCTTATAACCATTACTAAATTTATTAGCCCTGTACTCAGGTATGTAAGATTTTCTTATGGCTCACTTAATCCTTTCCTCAGCTCTGTATGATAGAGCCTGTTATACACCCATTCTACAGATAAGGAGACTGAGGCTTCCTCTAGCTCTTGCCAGTCCCTTTTGAATGTACCACTTAACTGGTGCTGATGGAGTTCCTAACTGACATTTAACTTTCCTGTCACCTTGAATCCCTCAATGTCCTGCTCCGTGGGCCCAAGCAGGAAAGGGTGAGGTTTTTGCAACTTCAGTGAGGGGGCCCTCAGTCTTCCTATATCCTGAAGTGATTGCATTCAGTTGCAAAAAGAGGAACTTCTAGGATAATGAAGTAGGACATGCCTTGCACTACTGTGTGTCTACATATCTGA
The DNA here is from genome assembly GCA_028646485.1 of Cryptoprocta ferox. Taxonomy (NCBI): domain Eukaryota; kingdom Metazoa; phylum Chordata; class Mammalia; order Carnivora; family Eupleridae; genus Cryptoprocta; species Cryptoprocta ferox. The sequence continues at coordinate 19,769,344 of CM053565.1, read as the reverse complement.
TTTGACTAAGAAGAGTGGTGGACAAAAAGGCTGGAATACTAGCTCAAGTCCTGAGTCAGCCATAGCCTGTTGTGTATCCTTGAGCAAGTCCTTGACTTCCCTGGATTCAGTTTCCTCATCTGTTAAATCCCTAAGGCCTATTCCAGCACTGACAATTGGGTGTAGGAAGAGAGCATCATTGTTCAGGGGTGTATGTGACAGAAGAGAAGAGTGGAGCTTGTGTTACATGCTGAGCATTGTATATGGGCATCATGCCGCATGCCAGCATTCCTTAAACCAGCAGAGAAAGGTTTGTATTTTTCTTTTCCCCCCACTTTTTCAATCTGCTCAGAATTCCTCTCTGAGCCCTGTCCATAGGCAGGTGCTGGGCAGAGGAGCAGAAATATCTGCATCTTGGGCTAAAAATGGGGCTCAATGCAGGGAGAGCCTGTGAAGAATCAAGGAAGTCTCTCTTCTGGCCCAGAGGAGGAGCGGTCTTTTGGAAAGAGGAAAGGGGACAGAATCATCATTGCCATAGGGAAATAGGCATCCCAGCCCCATCAAGCATAACTTTAGCATCAAAGTGACTCCATAGCCTAACAAGGGCTTCCTCTTCCATGGGATCCATGTTGCACATACTATTCTTTTAGCCTGACTCTCACAGGCAGGTTGGGGGCACCAGTCTCTTCATATAGCAGGACTTACAGGGCTCTGTAGATAACCGGGGCACCCAGGAGAATGGCCGACTCAACACTCCGGAATGGGAACTACACACAGTTTACTATGTAATTAACATTGACATGCACAGATACAGAAAACTCTAAACACTGTGCAGTGGGGCCCCGAGAGACCCGCACAGTTTCTCTTCACTCAACACTTGGTAAAAACTCTTACAGGTGCAGCTGCTGGAAGCGTCTTGGTGCCAACATGGTCTGCGTCACAGTTCTGGGCTTTGTTGATCCTTGTGTGCATCCCATGCCTTCTCTGTGTGGGATGGGTTGTGTAATCCAGGTAGATCATGGGGTGTTTTGTGGTTTCTGTCTCAGAGAGACTGGCAACCAAATAGTGTTTTATTATTATTTATTTATTTTTATTTATTTTATTTATATTTTTAAAGTTTCTAAGAAGGGTTTTTTACTTTTTATTTTATTTATTTATTTATTTATTTATTTATTTAATAGTTTACTGTCAAGTTGGTTTCCATATAACACCCAGTGCTCGTCCCCACAAGTGCCCTCCTCCATGCCCATCACCCCCCTTCCCCTCTTCCCCACCCCCATCAGCCCTCAGTTTGTTCTCAGTATTCAAGAGTCTCTCATGGTTTGCCTCCCTCCCTCTCCTCAACTATAACCAAATAGTGTTTTAATTCTTGGTTTGTCTTTTGATGAAATGCAAAATGTAGGTGTGCATTCTCAATCTGAGGAAAATATCTTTAAAAATTGCCTCCTTCCTGGGTGGCTCAGTCGGTTACATGTCCAACTTTGGCTCAGGTTATGATCTTGTGGTTGGCAGGTTTGAGCCCCATGTCCGGCTCTGTGCTGACAGCTCACAGCCTGGAGCCTGCTTCAGATTCTGTCTCCCTTTCTCTCTGCCCCTCCTCCACTCATATTCTCTCTCTCTCTCTCTCAAAAATAAATAAACATTTAAAAAAATCTCTTCATTCCTTATTGCTCTTCCAAACAATCTCTTCCTAGATATTATTTACCCCCAGACTGTCTCCCTCAATCCTCAGCCCCCTGGACAGCTTTTCTTTTTTCTTTTACATCTTTATTATGCAGATCAAAAACCTCTCTGACTTCCTTAGCATTCTCTTTACTGCAGCCCTCATTTGAAATTTTCTGCAAGAAAAAAAGGCCAAGATCTAACCCAGCAAGCAAAAAAATAAAAACTCAAGTAAAAAATCAAAAATCTTCCTGGTGAGGGTGGGGGAGGTCAGAAGTACTCAAACACAGGTAATCTTTGTCCTGTTACAGTCATTTCCTTCTATTGGGGCCCTTGTTACTATTTACAGGCATTCTCCATTTCTGCTAATGCAATTGCTCAAAGGACACTTTAAGTATAATCATTACCCATCGATTTTTGGGGGGAGGCTTTTATTCCCTCCAATACGCTCTGCCAAATGCTGGCTGCTGATTCTATTTGTTAAACAAGGGAGAGCTTTGTTCTGTTTGGCTTTTCTCCTAACCTGCACTTTCTATCCACCCTCAGCATGGGACAAATGGGAGATTTTCTGCCACCCCTTTTGGTGAGAAGATTTTCACTTCCAGACTAGGATGTGAACTTAAAATAAGTCTCCCATTGGAAAGAACATGGATGCCCTGTGTGGCTCTATTCAGCAGTCCCTGCCCCCTCCCGGAGGTGACTGCACAGGGCAGTTCCTCTCTGGGAGTATCATGGTCAGTAATAAGGAGGCTGCTTAGGAATACCAGACAGGAAACCTTTTGACTTAAAATCACCCCGATGGGTACAGGATGAACATCAGAGACTTTTCTTAGAGCAGATTTTAAAAGAGGTAAGAAAGCAAAGGTTCACAAGGTGATGTGACCATGAAGTCCTGGAAAAGAGCCCATAAAGAGCTGTGGCTTTGAAGATAAACTGCCCGATCTCACAATTTTACTGAGTGCAGACCCCAGAGAGGGGATGAAATCAGAGCTTTGTCTGGTCACATTTTAATGATTTTTCACAAAACACAAGTCTTGCCAGTTTACCAAGTGCCTCCACACGCATTGCCTCATTTCGTGACTCTGAAGCAGACTGACTCTTCTGAAGGTACCCCATGTGAGGAGTGAGTCAGACTTAGAGTCCTTCATCCTCACCACTGCCTGACTCGGCTCAGCCCCACATCCCTTCCTGCAGAGGCTCTTCTTTAACACTCCATAGTCTGGGTTGGGTCTCCTCACTGTGTCCTCCAGAACACCTACCTATCACTCATTAGGGTCTGATTATGGCTTATTTTCCTTCTCTTGGCTTGGAGAAAGGAGGCAGAGGAGAGGAAGCAGTAAAGGCTGTGTTATCAAACTTGTTTCCACTGGGACATCCTTAGCTCAGTCCTGCCATGGGGCTCTGGGAAACATGCCTAGGAGTTTCAGCAACTGAGATATGAGGACGCTGGGATGTACTTACTATCAGCCCATGCATCCTTGGCTGAGAGTATTTTCAGGGTTACTAATCCTCTGGTATTTTTAACTTGTCCTGTATAGGGATGAAATGTGCCTGCACAGCTAGTAGGGGACACAGTGGGTTGGGGGGGGACCCCCAGGCAGTTACAGTGGTTTTCTTTAAGCAATCTCGTGAGGGTGAGGCACTGACAGGATCTGTTTACCCCCTCTCCCTATTCAACAATGGCACTTAGAGCACAGGTCCTAGGTCCCAACACTATGTCCAGCATATAGTAGTCTCTGTAAAGGACAATAAATGTGGATGTGTACATGCAAACTAGGTGTGCGTGCATCCAAATAGTACATGTATGTAGTTTTACACCTCCATCTAGCATTCTTGGCTTCAGAGCAGACAGTGTTCATCAATCAAAGCTTCGTAGTGATGCGACAAAGGCATGCCTGTTAATAGCCACTAGGTGGGAAGTGGACATACCTCTTATCAGCCCTAACCACTTTCATTTGAACTTGTGAACAAAGGTGTGAAAACATATCTTCACACAGCAAAAATGTCCTTAGTCCCTCCCTGACCCCAAAGATCTCCTTCCAAGCCCCTCTTCCTCCTCCCTCCAAACCCACCCTCCATATGTTGAAGGGAGGTAGAGTGGGGGAGCTGTGGAGATAGCCACAGAGGCTGGAGGGGACTGGTTGCAGGGAAGAAAAAGAATAGAGCAGAGCTGGGAGATTAGAGACACGGGTCTGAGCTGCTTGCTGAGAAAGGGCACTTTAAGCGCCAGCTTGTTGCTTAGGGAGGGGCAGCAGGGGACAGACAGACCCAGGGTAGAAACAAAGAGACCCAGTGTAGAAACAAACAATCAAGGAAAAATCTGTTTCTTGCTGCCCCAGGCAGCTTTTAATTGGTGGTACAGCTCTTGCCTCTATTTGTGCATCATTTAACCTCTAGCACTAAGATGAAAAGGGAGCTTAAAAAAAATCTTGGGTAGGGACAGCAGCAGAACAGGAGACAGAAGAGGAAGAGAGGAGGAGGGCAAGATAGAGGTGGAGAGGAGGAGAGAGGAAGTGGGGGTGGGAGGAGAAGAAAAAACAGGTTTGTTGCAAGTTTCAGACAGGTTTGTGGTCAGCCTCCTGCAGGGGCTGGAGCTAACACATCTTTCCCCTCCTTCAAAGCTGGAGATAGTTGGCAGGTTGTGTGGTATGTGTGTGTATGTGTGTGTACGTGTATGTGCCTGTATGTTATTGTCATGTGTCTATAGCTTTGTGAACATGGGGTTTGAGCAGTTGTAGGTCGTTGGTCTTGATCACTTAGTGTGTTGATGTGTGCCTGTGTGCATTTGTATGGGTGTGTGTCTGTGTGCTGTGTGTGTATATGTGTAGCTAGGCGGAGACCTTGAGACCAATTTGCTCCCTCGAAAGGAGAAGAGTGAACGAATGAGAAATCTTCAGTAAACATCTTCTCGGCTGCGGAAAGCAGCACCGAGAGAGGTTCCCTGCAAATCTGGGCTCCGAGAACAAAATCAGGGCAGCCTATGGAGATGGAAAAAAGAGAGGCAGGCATCTTCCCAAGTTTGTTTCCCCCAAGCCTGTCACTAGCTCCTTAACCAGCCAGGGTGGGTCCTGTTAACTTTCTAGGACAAGGAGGTGTCCTAATACTGAGGTCTGGGACCAGATGGCCTGACACATGGTAAGGTAATGAGAGGGGCTGAAGGCAGCCTGCTTCCATCTGAGGTTCCTCATGCTGGCCAGGAGTGGGGTGGAGGGGAGCAAAAGTAAGCCTAAGATTATTCTGTTTCTTTTTAATGGCCATTTCTTTTTCAAATCAAGGCTCTCCGTAGAAACATTATAGCATTTCAGAAATGTACAACTTAAACATGAAATTCTCCCATGCTCCTGTTAGCATATTTTGATGTTAGCATTTTGATCTCTCCACATGTTTCTTTGCATATACTAGCATTTTGGATATATATTAATATGCATAGATGCACACAATGTATTTGCATATGTTCACACATATACATCTCATTATGTTTATAAAAACAAAATAATACAATATTGTTCTGAAATGTGCTTGTTTCTCTAAATAATACCTCATGGACATCAGTCCATGTCAATTCAAATGAAATTGCATCAGTGCATTGAAAGGGCTCTATACTATTCCCTTGTGTGGGTGGGCTCCAGCCTGCTTAGCAGTGTCTCCACAATGGACATTTCTGTGGTTTTCTAAGTTCTGTGGTTGCAGTGGTCATCCTTGTGGGTGCTTTTGTGTGATACTTTCAGTGAGATCATGGAGAGGAGGTTCTGTTCTAATGGGGACCTGCCAAGAAGTGGGGGCTAGAGAACCAGGAAGCTCTAGTGCCCCTGTTCTCAGTTCTTAGCTTCCCTGCTTAACGTGCAGGACAATTTCTCATTCTCTGCCTTTAGTACCTTCTCTGTACAGAGAGATGCTAAAAATAAATATACCTGCCTCCTCGTCACTCTGTTTATTAAACTACCTTCCTTAAAGATTCTCAGCATATCCATGGAGGTTTAAAAATACATACTTCAACAATTCACTTGTACCGAAGAAGATTAAATGCTGCCTCCCACTTTAGGCTTTCAACAGTGCTGCTGTGATGTGCTAACACCCCCTAATGCAAACAGTATTTCTAAAGGAAATAGACCTGCCAGCCTGAGAGAATGACCTGGTCCCAGCTCTTCAGCCTTCCAGCTGGGAGATAGTGGTCAAGTGACTTGTTCTAATCTAACCTGCAGTTCCCAGAAATGAGTATGATAATGCTGAGAGTGTTCATTCAAACAATGTATTTAAAGCAATTAGCATAGTGTCAGAGACATAGCCTGTGCTCACTAAATCCAAGCTACATTGTTATTATCATTACTTCCCTACAAATACAGCAGTTGTATATAATTCAACCTAACTCCACTATGGTTTTCCATATCTTCATAAAGGCATCACTATATACTCAGTTGTTTGATTTAGAAACAGTAATTTGGTGATAGTCTTAGAGTTGGATGACAGAAATTCTTTTATTTGTTTATATTTACTTCTTTCACTGCTTACTGCATGCTTGTAAAATTTCTAATATTATAGAAATGTGTGACTTGGAATGTGTGAAATTCCACATAATTCTCTGTCCAAGATAATCACTATTTGCCAAAACATATTTCTCTATTTCCTTGCTTGCCAGTTTATTGACTGACTCCCTCCTCCACTAAACCAAAACTCCAATATCACAAGGATGATAAAAGTGTTCCTCTCTCTGAATATTCAGCATCATGCATCATAAATTGGTATGTTGCAGGAAGGCAGTAAAAGCATTTTGAATGAATACTTGGTGATTATTAAGAATGTCATGTTTTTGGGGTGCCTGGGGGCCTCAGTCAGTTAAGCCTCTGACTCTTGATTTTGGCTCAGGTCATGCTCTCACAGTTCGTGAGTTTGAGCCCTATGGCAGGTTTTGCACTGACAGCAACAGAGCTTGCTTCCGATTCTCTCTCTCTCTTCTCTCTACCCTTCCCCTGCTCATTCTCTCTCTCTCTCTCTCTCTCTCTCTCTCTCTCTCTCTCTCAAAATAAATAAACATTAAATGTCATGTTCTTCACAACTTAAGTGAAGGTTGTGATAAGCCTTGGGATAGGACCAGATATAGCCATGTTCATTGTAGTCAGATAGGGGAGTCCAGGAGAGGATGGGATCAAGAACTAGTCAGCCCCAAAGGAGAGGTGTTGATCTAGAAGATAGAAATAATTCCCCTGAAATTTGGAAGACAGACAATAGCAGGCAGTCCCCTGACACTGTTGGCATGTGAGCAGCCCATTCAGGTAAGTAGAGGCTGTGGTGGGCATGTGGGGCCCAGCAATGGGTAATCCAGGGGCAGGCTTTGTTCTGAGACCCAAGTGGACTGGAAATCAGACTTTTGTGGGCTTGTTGCAGGAGCCCAGGTGTACAAGCTGCAGTTCCACAGTGACCACCAGGTCTGGGGAGTAACTGGCAGGAGCCCAGAATGCCACAGGCAGGGCTGAATCCTAAGACAGAGTAAGGAACAAGGAATAAGGCAGGAAATACCTTTAGAAGCCCCTAACTCTTGAGGACCACACCAATGGTCTCGGTCCATCAAGACAGGATCTCAGGGACACCAGGTTACTGACCAGATGAAGAGATTAATGACCCTAAGTGTCAGACCCTGAAGATGGAGTAGAACTGCCTCTAACCCTTTCCTACCTTAGACCAGGATTGTCTGAGAAGTTGCTACATGGTGGTGGGAAAGGCTGCTACAGATAGTGACATCCGGGTGCAATGCCTGTGCACAGTAAGGAGAGAATGCATGCCCTGCTTTTTGATGGCTTTGTTGGCCTGACCAGTTGGCAGGCATGACAGGTCCATATAAATGCAAGGTGTGAACAAATAAGGCATTGGTGAATCCAACTCCAGAAGGCCTTCTACCCAACAGAAATGGGCTGTCTGTGGCCCAGAGCTCAGGAGGCCCAAACCATAGGTAGGCAGGGATTGGGAGTGGAAAGATGATGTGCTGTTTATTGCCTAACCAGTCCTTCCTCACTGTCTTTGACCTTTCTATGGTGTCCACTCCAAGGATGCCTCAATGTTATGTCCAGACATCAGGGCTGCCTAGAGAAGCAGGTGACCCCTACCAGGTGGGGAATTGCTCACATCAGAGCTTTCTCTGATCCTGGGGAAGCACCTTCACAGTGGCCAAGAGAGCCATAGCAAGCCTGAGCTTCATGGACTGTTGTCTGGATGCACTCCAGTGAGGAAAGGGCTAGCGTTCGCCCAGATGACTTCCCGCAGACTTCATCCTGGCCAGTCTTTAGAGAAGAGCAGCGTGGTTGAGGCTTGATGTTTCTAAGGGGCCCTGGTGCTGGTGCCTCTGGGAGAAGCAGCCAGGAGCAGTGGGGCTGGTCACTTCTGTTATTCTGGTACTTATTATAAAAGAAAGGGCCTCTGATACTCCCTTAATGAGTGAGCCGTTCCACTGACCGTGGCCTTGGGCAAGTTATTGTACCTCCTGGGGCCCCATCTATAAAGTGGAGACACTTTACAAAGTTGTTTGAAGATTAAATTAGGTGATATGTGGAGAATGCTTCCCAAATGTCACCAAGTGGAAAGCAAATGCAAGATAAATGGCAGCCATGACTATTATCATCTGGGTTGTAGTTGCTGTGAGATCAGAGACAAACCATGTCAAGGAAGAGAGTCAGCAAAATGGAGAGGGGGCTCCAAAGGGTGGACTAATACTCTCCACCATTCACCAGGGAAAGAAGCTTCCAGGGTCTATGGCTCATGGTCAAAAACTGGGACAGGGTGGGGGCATGATATTCTTCTGATTGCTCTCCAGTTATGAGACTTGGGATGCCATTCCAACACCATGCAGCCCTGAGTGCTAGAGGTGCAGCGTCCCCATCCCTCAACTCCGAGTTTAATATGAACCATGACAGAGAATTGTGCATTACTTCACCAACATAAATGACAATAATAAACATTATTATGTTGTTTGATGTATTGTTATTCTTGTACGTGAAGTATCTTATTATTATAATTACTTATCTTATTGTTGTAAATATTACTATACCTAAAAGATAATTAATCAATCACTTTACCATGTTCCATGCACCAGGCAAAGGCTTTCCATGCATCCTATCATTTTATCCTCACAAAACTCCTCTGTGGAATTATTATCATCTTTTCAGATGAAAAAAATTGAGACTCAGAGAGGTTAAGTAATTTTCCTAAGGCTGCACAGCTAATGAGTGGCAGAGCCAGAAATCAAAGCCAATTCTGTTTCCCAAGCCCACATCATAACCTCTGTCTTACTGCCTCCTCTTCTCTGAGACCTGTTTGATCAGCCCTGCTTTGAACCCTCCCAGGCTCTTCCCCATTCTTAGATCAGAGAAACTTGGGCTTGAAAAGGACAAGCTCACCTGGTCCTAACTCATTACCCCTCATCCTGCTTATCAGATATTTGAAAATGGTTATCAATCCCCACAGAACAACAGCCTTCCTTATGTGAATAGAACAAAGAACATTCCAGATGAATAGGTTACACTGTGGAAGGAGATTCTCAGGTGCTCCAGATTCTCAATGCTCCAAACTTCACTTGCCCCTTGGGGGTCTCAGACTCTGCCCCGCTCTGCTCCCTTTCCTGCCCCCCTCCCACTTATGGATGCTGCACTGCCCCCTCCTCGCCCCGCCTTTAATTTCTGCTTATCCTCTCTGTCCACATGCTCTACAGGCATGGTCTCATGACAGCTTTCCAGTAACATTCTTCAGGGAATACTCTTCTTATCCCCATTTTTCTGATAAGGAAACTGAGGCACAAAACAGTCACAGAATCAGCAGGCATCATGCTTTGGCAGGTCTCACTCCAAAATCCTATGTTGTCATCACTCGACTGCATTCTTTTATTTTACATTTCAGGTCAGTCATTTTCCTGGTTTCTTCTTAGAACAGCTGAGACAGGCTGGCATCAAAAACAACCCTTCCCTCTCTCCCCACCAAAACAAAAACAAAAACAAAAACACAACACTCTAAAAAAGAGCATACTATGCCGGGCACCAGGGTGGCTTAGTTGGTTGAGCATCCAACTCTCAGTTTCAGCTCAGGTCATGATCTCACGGTTTGTGAGTTTGAGCCCCTCATCAGACTCTGCACTGTCAGTGTAGAGCCTGCTTGCGATTCTCTTACCCTCCCTCTCTTTGCCCCTCCCCCACTTGCCCTGTCTCTGTCTCAAAATAAATAAAACTTTTTTAAAAAATAGCGTACTATGCTAAATACTGAAAGAGGGCACACAGGAAATAATTACGGAAAACATCAGCTGCATAAAGGTTCTCAAAGTACAGATTTCTGACCCTCCAATAATTATTTCCTTGACCAAAAAGGCTAGCGCCACCCCATCTGTTCACTGCCCAGCTTCAGGGCTTCCTGGATCCCTCCTTCCTGACATCATGTAGCAGCACCATCTTGGCTCTTAACCACAGAGAGTGGGCAACGTCCCATCTGCCTTCTACCCACCCTGCACTCATTCTGCAACTTCATTCAGGTCTGGAGTCATACTTCATCCTCTCTTGCTCACTCATTCCTTCAACAAATATTTATTAGCAGACAGGAATTTAATTAATGGCCTTGCCCTCTCAGTGAGATTGGATTTTCCTCATTGGTCCTTGCTTTTACATTTATTACCTATAGCACCTGCTAGGTGCCATACCAGTTTTGGGATGCCAGTTGTGATAGTAATGATGACAACAAAAAACAGTAATAATTAAGCTTTGCTGAGTGTCCCCCATGGGCCAGACAATGCAGCAGAAATTCTGCTTGAATTTTCATATTTGATTCTTTCAGTAATCCAGTGGGGGAGGTACTATTATCCCCATTGTACAGATGGGGAAACAGCAAGGGTAAGGAGATTGCTAAGATCATACAACAGGAGAATCAGAGCTATGACTTGGAGCCCAGAGCCCGAGCCCTTGCCTGCTGTGCTATATATAGCATGTCATAGAGAGCTGAATAGCACGGTCCTGAATGGGACAACAGTGCACTCACAGGTGCATGACAGACATCTTCATGGAGTGTATGCAAGCGGGGGAGGGTCAGAGAGAGTCAGGAAATGCTTTATGAGTCAGGTACCTGCAGGCTGGACCCTGAAAGCTGCATAGGGGGTCATTGAATAGACAGGAGCAGAGGGGGCACCCCAGGCAGAGGGAGCAATGTGACCATAGACTCGGAGGGCTGGCACAACCTGGCTTTTCTGGGAACTGTCCGCATGTGCTGACTTCAGTGGAGTGGGCTATAGAAACTGGGGAGTGAAGAGGCTAGAGGTATTGCCAGGAGTGAGATCCCAAAGGCCCCACAGATAATGGGTGGCCTCTGAGGGATGGAGAGCAGAGGAGAACAATGATGAGATGAAAAGTATAAGAAGATTCCTTGGGCACCTGTATGAAGGATGGACAGAGGGAAGACCTGGTCCCATAAAAGGCTCAACGCGGCAGCCACCCTTGATCACATTTAACTTGACTTTGAGCTTCGGTGAATAACTATTAGGAACAGCTCCCAAATCTTGGACAAGCTGCTTCCTCCACTTTACTAGGCCCCTTGATACTGCTATTGAGACACACAAAGTATGTTCAGGGATTTAGAGCAGCGGGATCATTGTGAGCTCCCCAGCCTTGCTGTAGGGCATGGCTCCTTTCTCTGGGGCCCCAAAGGCCAGGGCTTGCTGGTGGGGCTTGCTCTGCCAGCTCAGCAGTTTGCTGGGTGGCTCTGACTGGCACCCCCACTAAGTTTCAGGTGCGAAGTAATGCCAGCTTGTCAAATTCAAGAAGCACCAGAGGGTCCTGGTTCTGGTACCCTGCCTCTGGCATTCCTTAATTCTCTTCCTTCTCGGGAAATTGTGTCTGTTTTCCCCATGTAACCATCTGGGAGTCAGTAAGTCAAGGGCCAATCACCTGTCTCATTCTACAGACAATGCCTGTAGTAACACAACCCCAACCTGGTCACTTGGTTAGCATCAGCCTCCTAACCTACTAAGTTCTAGTGATCATTTATAAAAACAGAGTAGCCTTCTAATTTCCCTCAGATTCCCCCAATTACTACAGCTGTATATTGATCTGGGAATTTATTAGAAACCCTCCACTGGAATAAAATGTCTCCCCTTTGGACATTCTTAAGTGTCTTCTAATTTTAAGCCAAATTGTTCTTCCCTAAGAGTGGATCCAAGGAGACTTCAAATCTTAAGTGAACTAAAAAGTGGAAGAAAATCTGGCAGAGAGCAAGGAAGGAAGGCAGGGCAAAGGCTGGGGATCCTTCTCCAGGTGCAGAAGCTGGTTTCTGGGATGGAGGCCAGGAGGGCCAGGAGGGTCAATGGGCGGGATCTAATGGGAATAGCAGACACAAATGAGGCTCAAAGAGATGTTGGCAACATGGCACCCAATTCAGTGGGCAGGATCTTCAGGAGGGTCAGATTGATAAAGGCAGCTGTGACTTCCGGGAGGTCAGCCTGTCCTCAGTAGCCTCCACCCAGCACCCAAGAGGCTTTGGAGGTAGACAATGCCTGTATCCATGCCTTCTTCAACCACACTTTGCCAAGCATTCCCCACGGCAGTGGACTGCTGTGCCAGGCAGGGCCACAGGATGTGGTATCAGGCCTGCTTGAATTCAGACCCAGCCTAGACTCTTGCTAGAATGTGAAGGTTGGCAATGATAAATTCCTTAATCTCATTTGACTTAAGTTTCTGCTTCTATTAAAGGGAGGTAATAACTGTAGCAAGCTCAGAGAGCTGTTATGGGGATTAAGAGTGTTATGGGGATGTTGACAGTGCTTAACACTGTACCAGCCCTGGACACAGGCTTAAACATTGTTAAAAGTGGTTATTATTATAAGCTCACACCAGGGATGCAAACATGAATGGAACAGAGTACTCTGTTCTTGTAAAGCCAAATGGATTGGGCTTCTACTCTAGCAGCAAATCAGAGGACGATGCAGGGATGGGGGGTGGGGGCAGAGAACAGAAGCTGAATTAGTCTAGATTCTCATAAAAGGAGCTGGGTAGACCCCCAGGCCTCTAACACCATCTTTATTAATTGGTGGGGAGATTGGTATCCTTTGCCTTCCTTTGGGCCCAAACAGCATTGTCCTAGCCACCTGTGCAGGTGTGTCCACAGTCCAGGAGGCCTCTGCCTATATCCAAGCTGGAGACAGAGGCTGAGAACTCACTTGATGCTGGGTATGAAGCAGATGAGGACCATTAGAGCCGGCTCAGCGGCTGAGACTGAATGGCTTATCTCAGCTCCCCAGTGGAACCAAATCAAATCCATGAAAAATATTAGGTTTTCAAATCAAAAAGGCAAACCATGTTGAGCAAACCAGCCGCTGGCAGCAGACAGCTAATTGGCTTGTGTCTGTCAAAAAACATTGAACTTGACAGGAATCAGGAAGCATTGACCAGAGCCTCACCTTCCGGCACTGGGGAGATCAACCCAGGGTTCATCACATTTATCCCTCCCACCTGCCACACACACCGCTGCCCAGGGCCCATTTATTCTTCCTGTTGGGAAGAAACATTTCACCAATGCAAAGCAGCAGCAGGAGGGAGCTGGAATGAAGTTTCTCTTCTAGCCAAACCACAGACCTGCCCCTGTGCCCCTGTAAACCATGCATTCATTTGAGAAGTGTTATTTAGTGGCTTGTGTGTGCTGGGTATTGAAGAGGAAGAATAGATAAAACCCCATCAACACTGTCTTCATAGTCTAGTATTGGAGGTGGGGTATCAAGAGACATTTAAGGGTGTCCGAGTGGCTCAGTAGGTTAAGCGTCTGACTCTTCATTTCAGCTCAGTTCATAATCTCCTAATTCGTGAGTTCAAACCCCACATCTGACACTAGCTCAGAGCCCGATTAAGAGTCTGTCTCTTTCTCTCCTTCTCTCTCCCTCCCTCTCTCTTTCTCTCAAAATAAATAAATGAACTTTAAAAAAAGAGAGACACTTAAAGCACAGTGTGATATGATGAGATTTGTACTCCATGACACCGTAGCTCAAGGGAAGGATACCTGTGCATCTATGGGAGAATAAGGGAAGACTTAGCTGATTCCCAAAGGGCAAGCAGTCTTGTTTCAGTGGATTGACAATGGAGGGCATTCCAGGAAGAAAGCATAGCCTGGTCAAAGACATGGAGATGTGCAATGTGAGAACAGTTTTGTTCAGGAAGTATAAATCCTTCCTTATTGCTAGAACCTGAAGTATACCTGTGTATATGTTGTTTTGGGTGAATGAGGGCCATAAATGAGGCTGGACAGGTGTGGAAGGTCCCAGGCATGGATACTCAGTCCAAAGGCTAAGGAATTAGGGTTTTTAATTTGAAGGTGATGGGGAAGAACTTGAGCAAAGGAGTCATGTGGTCAGAATTGTATTCATAAGGTAGAGGAGGGTGAAGGCTTGAGTCCTGGAAGTCAGGAAACTACTGTAATGGTGCATGTGATAAGTGATGAGAACCTGAGCCAAGGAAGTTGTGGAGGGAATGAGGGCAGGGTGATAAAGAGTTATTTGGAAGACAAGATCAGTGGACTTGGATGAGTGCTAAGGGGTGCTAAGGGAGAGGGGAGCCTTGAGGGTGACAGACACCAGACATGGTGACACGGGCTGACTCCACCTAAGCACACCTCCAATCAGGGCATCCCCCTCCCACTAACACCACTTTCTGAGGCATTTCCCAAAATGTGGCGTACCACTGCTGGGCTACTAGGGGATTTTAGGGGGCACACAGAAAGCACATTTTTTTTAACAGCGATAGTTCATTTTTATGTTTGTTGGAACAAATATAAATAGCCTACCAAACCCATGGTTTCATGGACATTATTGCTTGGGGAAATTTTTAAATGTTAATTTTAGGGGCGCCTAGTGGTTCAGTCGATTAAGCGTCCCAGACTTCAACTCAAGTCATGATCTCATGGTTTGTGGGTTCAAGCCCTGCGTTGGGTCCTGTGCTGACAGCTCAGAGCCTGAAGCCTGCTTCAGATTCTGTGTCTTCCCCTTTCTCTGCCCCTCCCCCACTCATGCTCTGTCTCTTTCTCTCTCAAAAATAAACATTAAAAAAGTTTTTTAATAAAAATAAAATGTTAATTTTAATAAAAACATTTAAAAATGTAAAATTTTAATTTTACAAAGCTATTAAATTTAAATTAAAAATAAACAGATTATAATAGATGGGATATGTAGATCAAAAGCAATGAAGGTGGTAAGGAATAATGATATCTCGAGGGACATGGCTCAAAGGAGAAGGGGCACATGTCTGTGGATGGCATTCAAGGTCTTTTCTTCCCATACTTAACCAACCACATTAAACTACCAGTCATTCCTAACATATCCAAATTTATCCAATGGTTGGCTTTGGCTTATAATGACCTTAGCAATTGGTATACCTTTCCATTTATGCTCCATAATCTCACCAATCTTTCAGAATCCAGTTTAAAGACATTCACTCATGAAACATTCCCAAGCTAAGAGATATAAACTCCCCCTGTCCCTCTCCAGCTGGCTGTGAACTTGTCCTCCTTAAAACTCCCATGTCAGACTTGTCAATTTTATCTCCTTACAGCATTTTTTATTTCAATTGTATAGTCTCTGAAAGTGGATACTCATCCTTATTTGTATTTTTGATGTTTAAGAATATGCAAAATGGGGGCGCCTGGGTGGCTCAGTCGGTTAGACGTCCGACTTCGGCTCAGGTCATGATCTCACAGTTGGTGGGTTCGAGCCCCACGTCGGGCTCTGTGCTGACAGCTCAGAGCCTGAAGCCTGCTTTGGAGTCTGTGTCTCCCTCTCTCTCTGCCCCTCCCCCTCCCCCTGCTCATGCCCTGTCTCTCTCTGTTTCTCAA